>CM077878.1:69521664-70121664 GCA_039720435.1 Amazona ochrocephala
CTCATGTTCATTTTTTCATCAACCCACACCCCCAAGTCCTTCTCTGCAGGGCTGCTCTGAATCTCCTCCCCGCCCAACCTGTAGCTGTGCCTGGCATTGCTCCGACCCAGGTGGAGGACTTTGCATTTAGCATGGTTGAACTTCATCAGGTTGGCATCAGCCCACCTCACAAGCGTGTCAAGGTCCCTCTGGATGGCATTCCTTCCCTCCAACATATCAACCGAACCACACAGCTTGGTGTCATCGGCAAACTTGCTGAGGGCGCACTCAATCCCACTGTCCATGTCACCCACAAAGATGTTGAACAAGACCGGTCCCAACACCGATCCCTGGGGGACACCACTCGTTACCGGTCTCCAGCTGGACACTGAGCCACTGAGCACTACTCTTTGCGTGCGGCCATCCAGCCAGTTCTTTATCCACCGAGTGGTCCACCTATCAAATTGATGTCTCTCCAACTTAGAGAGAAGGATGTCATGGGAGACAGTGTCAAGGGCTTTACACAAGTCCAGGTAGATGACATCAACCGCTCTGCCCCTGTCCATCAGTTCTGTAGCCCCTTCATAGAAGGTCACCAGATTGGTCAGGCAGGATTTCCCCTTAGTGAAGCCATGCTGGCTGTCACCAAGCACCTTGTTGGTTTTCATGTGCCTTAGCATGCCTTCCAGGAGAATCCGCTCCAAGATTTTGCCAGGCACAGAGGTGAGACTGACTGGTCTGTAATTCCCTGGGTCATCCATTTTTCCCTTCTTAAAAATGGGGGTTATATTTCCCTTTTTCCAGTCATCGGGAACTTCACCTGACTGCCATGATTTTTCAAATATGATGGACAGTGGCTTAGCAACTTCATTTGCCAGCTCCTTCAGGACCAGCAGATGGATTTCATCCGGTCCCATTGACTTGTATACATTCAGGTTCCTAAGGTGGTCCCAAACAAGATCCTCCCCCACAGTGGGCCCAGGGTCCCCACCCTCACCGTCCCCGCGTCTGCCTTCCAAGACTTGGGTGGTGTGGACAGAGCATTTGCCCATAAAGACTGAGGCAAAGAAGTCATTAAGAACCTCAGCCTTCTCCAAATCCAGGGTAGCCAGTTCTCCCGATAGCTTCTGGAGAGGGCCCACAGTGTCCCTAACCTGTCTCTTATTGGCAATGTACCTATAAAATCCCTTCCTGTTATCCTTAACATCCCTAGCCAAGTTTAATTCTAAGTGGGCCTTAGCTTTCCTAACCTGGTCCCTAGCTTCCCGGACAACATCCCTGTAAAGTATATTTCCTGGTTAGAAGTAGAACCAGTGCTGCTGAGTGAATGGTGGGTTACATGGTAGAATACTTTCTGCACAGGGTAGCAAAAAGCAGGTGGCTAAAATAAAATTATCAAAAGCACATTATCCATTATAATTACCTTAAACAGAGTTTCCACTATTTCAGTGTATTGCATGGGAGTGTTTTATCTTGAATTCTTTACTGTGCAGAGTGCCTTTTGGAGTAACTGAGTTCAGACACTCTGGGTCTACCTTCCCTTTGAGAATCGGCATTTACTGATGTGCTTGACCTTGTCAGAATTTATGGTGCTGGTACAGACAGCTGGGCTGTAGCCACAATTTCCTCCAGAGACTGCAGAGGAGTTCAAGTGTTTGGGGTGACAGACAGGGCCATGGTGACTTCTGCAGGAATGAGGAGTTGGCACCAGTCTCTCCTTTACTCACTTTTGCTGCAGGTTAAAGATGATGTAATTCAGAGCTGCATATTGTAAGGGTTTTATTATCTGTATTGCTGCTATACTTAAGTGACGGTATCTCAACCTATTGCAAACATGTACATGCTATTTCTTCTCTTGGACAGCTGCCACCATTAGGCTGAGTAGCAGAGATATTCTCCTGAGGATTAGAGCTTGCAGGAAGCATTACAATTTCTTTTTCTGTGAAATATGTTGGTTTGTCAAAAACCAATGTGTTTTGTAGATTTTTTTTTTTTTTTTGATACCTATGAGTTTCCTCCAAAGTATGAGAAGTGGTCCAATGAAACATATCAAGGGAGTCTGCCAAGCCACAGGACCACAAGAGCAGTGACGTTATGGTTCTCTGGACACCTGTTCTAGTATGTATACAGTGTCTAGATCAGGCATTGTACATGACTGTGAGCGCTATGCTTCAGAGGACCCTATTAACAAATTGCTGCATGACTTGGATTTCCAGCACTTCTGGATTCCCTGCTGAAAGAAACCATGGGAAAATCTGTTCTAGAAGCCATTTTCTATTTATATGGCAAAGAGTTTCAAAGTTTTAACAACCCTCTTCTATCCTCTCTTTCGCAATGAAGGACACTCAGATCTTCAAAAGATGGGGTAACCAATTAACTAGTTTAAGCTTTACAAAAATTAAAAGAAGTACTAATATTTTGAAAAGATAATAAAGTTTCTCACTTCTATTTCTGCAGGAATCCTGATCTGGAACAAAAAGCTAGATTTAAAAGCCAAAATAGAAGTCTGTATGGTATGAACATGCAAAGTTTTGATCAGTTTTACTAAGGCAGCTGTTTTTTATACTTTCCCAAAGAACACATCTCTGGAGTCTTTCAGAATCCAGATTTTGAGATCCAGTTAAAACCAGGGTTCACTATTACTCTGCTTTTGAAGTAATACAAAGGGGACGTAACCTGTGCTCCTGTGCCAACTCTTCTATGGCAAGTTGTTTGCCTAGATGCTGAGGTGAATGGGAACATAACTAACTGAGTGGTGAAGAAATGGAGGCACACGGTGGAGTCTGGGCAGATCCAAAACTCTCTGTGATAGTATCACATTGCCTTCACTCCACATGCAGCCTATTTACAGTCTTAAAACACATTAGTTACCCCATCCCATCCCAATCCAGCAAAGCAGTTAAGCGTATGCTTAAGTCAAATTGCTGTCAGCCTGATTTAAGCAGCACTTAAGCAAAGCACACTCTTAAATGCTTATATGACTGTGGAGGGATTGAAACATGTGCTTAATGTTCAGTGCATACTGGTATGTTTTGCTGGGTAGGAACTTTGAAAATGGAAAGGGACTAGAACAATTTTTCTTCATTGTGCCAGTGCTTATTGCTGCAGATATGCTAATGGCTGTTAGAATGAGATGAGGTTAGTTCAGACAGAGTTCAATAGGATCACTCTTATATATTGACTTTTTCAAGTTCATAATCATTTAAAGGAAGGAAATCCCATTGCTGTGGTGAATTCTGGAGGGTGTGGTAAACCACAGTCAGTGTAGCTGAAAGAATAGAAAAAATGACGAATTTCAAAACTATGATTTTCATGATGGCTTTCTCTTGCATAGTCATCGAGGTCTGAAGAACAACATAGTAAGGGATAACTCAGGAAATTCACTTGTACCTTCAGCAGTAAATGGAAAGGACAGTTTTTATCAAGAAACTAAGAAACAGATTTCAGTCCTGTTTTGACTAGAAAAAATTGTTACCTCAATTACTCATATTTGCATGTTTCCATAACATGTCCTGTTTATTCTTTCATGGTTGCGCATGAAAAAACTTACTTACACTATATTAATCACCCTGAACCCTTGGAAAATAAACTGTCAAATTTTATTCAAGCATGGTTACTTAAACAGATTTTTTTTTTCCCCTCAAATGCTCTATCTTCCTCTGTTGTGGACCTCCTAGAATTTTTTTTCCTTAAGGCTTTATCTCAGGATTCCAGTTAAGACTAGTTAATAGGATGATAAAAAATAATTTCCAAACCTTGTCTTTATAACAGAGTGTTTCTTGGAAAGTCTAAAAAGATAAGACTACTGAATAATTTCAGCTGCAGAGGAGAAGCGGAAGTCTAACAAACAGATTTAGATTAACTTAGGGGGAGCAGTTGGCATGCTGAGAGATAGAGACCTCATCCAGAGACAAGACTGAGCCAACATCATGAAATTCAGCCAGAAGAGGTGCGAAGTGAGAACAACATTGTCACTCAGTAGTGCTGCCTGGGAATCAATTGAAGAATAAATTTGTGTAAAGGACCTGCAAGGGTGATGGAAGACAAATTGAAAATTAACCAGGAGGGAAGTTTTATCATGACCAAAATAAGCCTCATGTCATTTATAATTTGAAAAAATATAACTGTACATGCAGTCCTTTGTAGACATCTTTTTCTTAAGTACCTGAGCTCTACACAACATTAGGTATATGAAATTAGTGCTATCATTCAGAAACACACAAAGTATTATCTAGGAGTTAATTAAACCAGGGTAGGTTGATAAATCACTAAAACTAATAGAGCATTATCACTCAAAGGAGTTGTTTGGTTTCTGTATGCACTATATGAAGTATCAGGTCTGATGTTAACATTTTCATCAATAATGTAGAAGAAATATGAAACCAAAACTAATTTGCAAGATAACACAAAGATTGCTGCAGTGGCAAGTGGACAGTAAGGATGGATCACATAGTCCTCCTTATTACTTGCTAGTCTAGGTCTTTTTAAGTGTTGCTACAGCTTAAAACAAATATATGTACCTAGAAATAAGATCATTAGTCAACATTTTAAAAAACTGGGGCTTTGTTTCAGTATCAGTGACTGAAAAGAAAGGCATAATAATAAGTAAAGAAAAAGCATGAACCCTGAATGTGTTTTTGGAGAAACATAAGTCAATAAGATATAAATTATTATATAAAAGTGGAGGTGGGAGTACAAGGTGATTTTATTCAGTATGAGACATTGTGACGTTGCTAAGAAATTATTTTATAAAACGTAGGGTTCCAGAGTTTTTAAATTGAAAATAAAAGCTAAGTGGAATTATGGAAGTTATTAAAGACTTAGAGAATAGTTCAGTGAGATACTTGAAACTCTCCATCATTTGATGACAGTTAAGTATCAAAGTGAAGACAAATATGATAACAATGAAAAGGTGGTATTTGTGAGCATTGCTTCCACCAAGGAATTTCCCCATTGATGTGAAAAATCTTATCTCTGTGGGAAAATAATGGAAGATTGGACAGGAAGATTGTAAACACGCTCAAGTGATTTGTAGCTAGGATGTAAAAAGCACATATATCATACTAATTGTTGTTTAGCTTTTCTGTGTCAGACAAGTAGAACATCATGTATAGATAACATAGGCCTGTGATAGACTTAGAGGCACCCAATTGAACATGCTTGAGATTCTGCCCTGCTGTGGGAAAGATCAAAGCACAGGAGAAACTACACCTGTGTGAACTCCTGAAAACAGCAGGTTTGGTGATCCTCTGGCATGGACTGAGTTCCACAGTGGCTGCATCCCTGCATGTGTGCCTCTGCCGGAGTGTTGCTTTAAGGATCCCTCGGTTGACGAGATGATGAAATCTATTTCTTTGCTTTTCATTCATGGTTTTATGGTTGTTCCTGCGTCCTGCCTATGTTGGCTCACAAAATTGCCTCTTCAAAATGTGTTCTTTCTATGCTGTGAATATAATAAAGTGCTTTGCAGTGTTCAGCACTGCTAGATTGTTCTCTCTAGCCATTTTCTCATCAAGAAAGGGTTCTTTAATCTAGGGGAGAAAAAGCCAGAAACAACATCTAGAAATCAGAGCCAGGCAAATTGAAAAGGGGAAAAAAACATTTTTAACAACTAGATGGACTGGATCAATGGGAAATGCAGGGAAAAAAAACAGTAAAGGGACATCACAGAGTCCCATTTCTCATTTCTCCAGTTCAAAACTGGGTGTATATCAGAAACTGCGCTTTAGTCAAAGGCACCAATTCTTTATAAAGCACCAGTAACTGAGCTATGGAAGGGTAACTTGGTGAAAACAAATTATTTATGATGTCCAGAGGTTCAGAATAAATTATTTTATAGTCATAGCTAGCACTGAACTGTATAAATCTATTATTTCAGCTACCATTTTCGGCCTGCTAGTATCCCACCACATCTCTGCAAGTGAGTTAATTTTGACAGTTCTACTCATCAATCAGCAAAGCAGTGTTCCTCAAGCACTCCTATAAATAGTAGAACGGCTTCCTAGCTATATTTTTCATCACAGAACTCCTAATTTCCACAGAACAAAAAGAATCAACCTTTGTGTACAGTGATAATACTCTAAAAACTACTCAATGCAAAATCCTCTTCTATGATGGGGCTGTGGAACTGATGGACAGGGGTAGAGCAGTGGATGTCATCTACATGGGCTTGTGCAAAGTGTTCGACACTGTCCCACACAACATCCTTGTCTCTAAATTAGAGAGACAACAATTTGATAGGTGGACCACTCGGTGGATAAAGAACTGGCTGGATGGCTGCATGCAAAGAGTTGTGCTCAATGCTCGATGTCCAGCTGGAGACCAGTAACGAGTGGTGCCCCTCAGGGGTCGGTGTTGGGGCCAGTCTTGTTCAACATCTTTGCTAGTGACATGGAGAGTGGGATTGAGCGCGCCCTCAGTAAGCTTGCCGATGACACCAAGCTGTGTGGTTCAGCTGATATACTGGAGGGAAGGAATGCCATCCAGAGGGACCTTGACATGCTTGTGAGTTGGGCTGATGCCAAACTTATGAAGTTGAACCATGCTAAGTGCAAGATCCTACACCTGGGTCGGAGCAATGCCAGGCACAGCCACAGGTTGGGCAGAGAAGAGATTGAGAGCAGCCCTGCGGAGGAGGACTTGGGGGTGTTGGTTGATGAGAAAATGAACATGAGCCGGCTTCAGTGTGTGCTCGCAGCCCAGAGAGCCGACCGTATCCTGGGCTGCATCAAAAGGAGTGTGACCAGCAGGTCGAGGGAGGTGCTCCTGCCCCTCTACTCTGCTCTCGTGAGACCTCACTTGGAGTACTGTGTGCAGTTCTGGTGTCCTCAACATAAAAAGGACATGGAACTGTTGGAACAAGTTCAAAGGATGGTGGCCACGAAGATGATGAGGGGACTGGAGCACCTCCTGTATGAAGATAGGCTGAGAAAGGGCTGTTCAGTCTGGAGAAGAGAAGGCTGCATGGAGACCTCATAACAGCCTTCCAATATCTGAAGGGGGCCTACAGGGATGCTGGGGAGGGACTCTTCATTAGGGACTGTAGTGATAGGTAAGGGGTAATGGGTTTAAACTTAAACAGGGCAAGTTTAGATTGGATATGAGGAAGTAATTCTTTACTGTAAGGGTGGTGAGGCACTGGAATGGGTTGCCCAGGGAAGTTGTGAATGCTCCATCCCTGGCAGTGTTCAAGGTGGGGTTGGACATAGCCTTGGGTGACATGGTTTAGTGTGAGGTGTCCCTGCCCATGGCAGGGGGATTGGAACTAGATGATCTTAAGGTCCTTTCCAACCCTAACTATTCTATGATTCTATGATTCTATGATTAAAAAGCTGAAAACTTTCCTATGATTATCATATCCTTTCAGTAATGGTGAGAGTGAACAATGAATAAATATGTGTAAATAGCTTCAGCAAAAAACTCCACACTGTGATGTAGTATTTCCTTTCACAATCATGCTGTAAGTACCTTTACTAGAGTTTGTCTTTGCAATTTTTCAATAAACCTGCACCTGCTTAGTGTCCTGACCCAGTGAGCCATGGTAAGTATACTGTGGCAAAGAAAAATAGGTCTTTGAGTTGTATGCACTTTCATCTAATACTTTTTTGTTTTTTTCACATGTTCATGGGATCACAAATTTTTGGGGGGACTGATGGCTCTAAGCAAGTCCAAATTCAGTACCAAAATGGCTCTAGATTAAGCTAGAGAGAACCATGCCAAGAGATTGTGATCTCACCCTTGTTTATCCTTCAATATTTGCAAGGAGTGGAATAACACACATTTATCATAACCCCACATCAGACTGACTGATTTGTTGTTTGATAACAGACAGCATGTTTTTAGAAAAAATATGCTTACTATACCCATGTAGTAATTAAAAGTTCCATTGACCTGCAAAAACCAGTTGCAAATGAAATCTATGAAACTGATATTGGAAAGAAAGGGTTTATATTTTAGGTTCAAAGAGCAATTACAAAAGAGAATTCAAAAAGACTAATCTCAAACTCGTATGTGGTATCTGGGCATATATGCTGGACTCATCCTCAACAGAGCTTGAAACTGGAATTGCAGTGACATGTGACTAGTATATGAGGAAATGACTGCAGTACTTTCTTTTGTAATATAAAGATTCACAGAAATTTTTCAAAGATAAATTTCTCCGATCCTAGTCTGTGATACGGACATTCAAAATGGAAAGCATTTTGACTGGTTTTGTTCAGAAATATTGAGACTTCAGAGACACTTGGACCATAAAAATATCTTAAGTAGTGGGAACCCTTTTATTTTAGTTGTTGTTTATGTGAGGTAGGTACTGTGTTGTAGTAATGCACTGTTAGGTATTAATAATTTGACATCTCATATTTAGGGGCCTTCTGAGTTTGCATTGTTTCACAGCTGAACCTATAATTCTTCCATGCATAAAAGTAAGTCCTGGATAATGTTTAGGCAAATGAGATAAAATATTTAATTTATCACAACTGAGGTACAGTGGCACTTTGTTAATCAAATATCCACGTTAGAGGATTTTTTTTTCTTACATTGCTGCTTCTATAATGATATCTCTAAGTTATCAATATTCTTTATATGCTCTTTTCTACGTAGCTGGAGTTCCTTATTCTTCCTTCAGTTTATTTTTCCCAAGCTATAATTTTCTGTGTGGAAAAGCACAGATACCAATGGATGTGTGTGATCAGATTCCCGTAGTCACAGCAAAAGATTAGCTTTCATTTTCTTCACGATGTTATGGAAAGATAAAAACTTTAGTTCCAAAGTAAAATACTTTCATTATAACAAGAGTGTTTGAGTAGATGCCTAATACAAAGTCTAGTAATGTGAAATGGAACCTGAGATGTAATTTGGCTATCTTTCTTTATTTACTCCCACTGAGGCCTAAGAGTGCTTCTTGGTTTGAAAGGTTTTGTTACACCAATTTGAGAGTTATCCAGTTTCCTCTGTGGAAGTAAATAGTGCATCCTGCTGCACCTTCAGAAGTAGAGAAGATAAGATAGCTGAAAACGTCCTTGTGTGTTACATGAAGTTGCAAGCATGTCTTTAAATTATCTTTTACTCCCACATGAATAGACATTTTTCTTAGCTGCTTAGTTTAGTATATCATAATTTAAAAAATGTTGCAGCTGATACCTTTCCAATTGCACTCAACAGCGATGGAGCCAGCAGAGGCTCCCTGGACAGCTTGCACCCCTGTCCCACTCTCCCAGAGTCTCCACTGCTCCCCTGGCAGCTAAGAGGGCAAACAGCATCCTGGGGTGCATCAAATAGAGCATAGTCAGCCAGTCAAAAGAGGTATTATCCCACAGCGTTTAGCATTGGTGAGACCTCTCCTTGACTGCTCTATGCAGTTCTGAGCCCCACAGTTCAAGAAGTATGTGAAGGTACTCGGATGTATCCAGAGGAGAGCAACAAAGCTGGTGAAGCAGCTGGAAGAAATGTCCTGTGAGGAGCAGCTACGGATTTGGGCTTGTCTAGTTTGGAGAAAAGGAGGCTTAAAGGTGATCTCATTGCTCTCTACAGCTTTCTGAAGAAGGGAAGGGGAGAGGGAGGTGCTGATCTCTTCTTGCTGGTATCCAGGGACAGGATGTGTGAGAATAGTTTAAAGCTGCACCAGGGGAGGTACAGATTGGACCTTAGGAAGCATTCCTTTTCCAAGAGGGTGGTCAAATGCTGAAATAGCCTTCCTAGGGAGGTTGTCTGTCAGTGCTCTAGCCATAATCAGCTTGAGGTCCCTTGCTGAACTCTCATAGTTTTCTCAGCATCTTTCCTGAAATAGGAAGTCCAAAATCTAATGCAATATTTAGGTGTGGTCTCCTAAGTGCTGAGAACATTGGGATAATCCCATCCCTTCATGGACAGTGTGTAGTCCTACCGTCCAGCTGGTGCTGGCTCATGCATAGCTCCCTGTAACCACAGCCCCTGCACTTTCCCTTCAGAGCTGCTCCTGTGCCTGGCCTGCTACAGAGTGTACAGTGGCCAGGTCTCTGCTTTCCCAAGGGCAATAATTCACAAGTGGTTATTGAATTTCATAAACATCCTGGATATATTTGTGTAGAAACTTAGCATTTATATATTTATAATATTCATTGTGAATTCTTCGTCTGCACTGTGACTACAAAAAGTACTAATCTCTCTTTGTCACAAAGGACATAAATTTGTAAAGCATAAAACTTGCAGAGGTTTGTTAATCTTACAGACAAGATTACCTTGTAAAAATGGTTTCACCTTTTGTGGGGGTGGCTTTTCTAGTCCATTTGTGTTGCCTTTCCTATGTTTATTGCTTCAATAAGCCTGTATCTTATTGTTCTGGGAGGTAAAGTATGCTTTTCTTTCATGATTTCTAAATATGCTCTTACTCCTTGTCAATATGAGTACATATCAGATTATAGTAAGTACTAGACTGACATCTGCATGCCTATAAAACTGTTTCTTCTTCCAAATAATGCTAATAGGGGTTGCGGTCTGAGGGACTGCAAGAAAGAAGGTTGATTAAAGTCGCATTTTTGTTTAAGCTGTATTCTCTGAAATCTATTTTTACTTCCTTGCGCTCTGAGATTGTAATTAGTGGATTGTGAAATAAAGTACAAATGAGAAAAGCTCATTTACCTAGTTCCTTGAATGGTTCAGTTTGGTCAGGCCTGCCTCAGAAACACATGGATCTAAGTTATAATATACAGTGGATATTGCGTAGGGCAGCTTTTATATTTCTTTAGGTCCTGCTGCAGAAAGCAACTTTCTAGAAATAGCTTGAGCTATAAAACGGGCCATGATACTATTTATAAACATAAGTAAAATAAAAAATTGAAAATACAATTTGACATGAAGCTGATAGTGAATGTTGTCTGCAACTTGGATAACATCTGGCATTATGTGAATAACTGCATT
Organism: Amazona ochrocephala; assembly: GCA_039720435.1. Lineage (NCBI taxonomy): Eukaryota > Metazoa > Chordata > Aves > Psittaciformes > Psittacidae > Amazona > Amazona ochrocephala. Next base: position 69,532,540 of record CM077878.1, read on the forward strand.
GACACTTTGTGATGGCTATGGACCTCCACAGAGCTCGTGGAGTGCCTACTAGCTCTTCAGCACTGCCTGCCACAGTGCATTTCAAACCATGGGACACTCTTCCAACTACATCTCCTACCCAGCAACATGCCTAACCTGAATTTTGTGCCTGAAATACTCTCACAACACTAAAAATGAACACTAACTGGTTTTCAGCCCAGAATCACATTTCTGGACTGCTCAGTTTCACACCGGCTGCATTTCCTTCAGCATTTGCCACCAGCAGGTACACCTATGTTATTTTTTTTCTATTATTTTTTTCATAAACTTACATAAGTTCTACTGAGATTAATGTGTGGTCCCACACTGCTTTGAAATTAGTTTCGTGTCTGAGCCTTTAATCGGTGATTTGCACCATTTTCTTATTTAATAAAGAAATAAGCATGAAAAGCAATAATACTCTTCCTTTCTCTGTCTTGAAAACTTTTCATTTGTTCTCTGGGAACCTCCTTCCTCACAGCCCTGGAGCTATGCAGTTTTGAAACTACTCAATGTCCAGCAGATTAGATTGTTTGCACATCTTAACACCTCCTGCAGCCAGGAAATTAGGTCTTGCAATGAAAATGTCATTTCATTTTTTTCTGTACAAACTGCCATTCCATCAGTGGTTCTTTTCCCAGTGGACACATGGCAGAAAGACTGTAATCTTCACCAACACTGTTTGAATTTGGAGTTTAAATAGGCTTTCTAATAAGTGGCATCAACTATATGACATCCATAGGCCTTCTGTACTATTTGCAGACTGATAGGCCTGAACTCTGTATTCTGCTGAGGGCTTGTGCACACATTTTGTTTTAAGCAGCTGGGACTACTCGGAGTGCATCAAATTAAATGGGTACACAAATCTTTTCAGGATTAAAGCCCTGAGAAGACTCCTGGTATCTTACAACCTTCCAGCTTGAGTGCTATCCACCCTGCAAAACACCAGTGGGATTTTCAAACTTTTCTAAGCATTCCACACAGACTTTTCCTACTGGTAGGCCCTCCTTGGTTTTCTCTGATGAAATATGCTGTTGAGTTCAGACAGAGAGAGAGAGACTTCGCTGTTGACATGGCTGAGAAGACTTCAGACAGCTTGCCATCTGCTATTATGGTAGTGATAGCTTTGTAGTAATATTAATGGTTTTTAGAAATGGAAAGGTATTAATTTATAATGGCAACCTGATGTCAGACGGGGTGGCTCTACCAGAAAGAGAAATGCTGGAATGAAGCATTTGACTATTTGAATATTTGACTCTATTACAGATGCTCAGTATTTCAGTCCATTATCAGGGGTTGGGTTTTCACAATGCATTATGAGACCCTGAGTGTCAAGATCTGTTTTGCCATGTTTAAAGTAGGTAAGCTGAAATTTCATTAGAACATAAGGATGGCTGTGTCAAGTGAAACTAAAGAGCTAGAGCTCACTGCTTCCAGCAGTGGCCTGGTGTGAATGTCTGTTTCAGAAGCTGAGCATCTGACTTTGGCTCTTTAGTTGATATGGTTGGTTGTTTTGTTTAAATTTGGGAAAAATTCTTTAACCTTTTTTGCAACAATAGCCAGAAGTTGCCAAACACAGAAGTCGCCAAACACAGAAGTCATGCAGTAGATCTGAGAGAAAAAGCAGTGGCAGGATCAGGAGAAAAACAGAAGGGAGAGTTTAGGAAGATGAGGAGGAGGAGGAGAAGGGGGAAAAGACAATGTTAAGATATTCGAAGACATTCCAATGATTCCACTTTGGTTTCACCTCACTTTGGCAGTGCACTTCTGCTGCCACAGAGCCACTCACCCAGGATGCCAGCCCACAGGCTTCTCTCACTTTCAAAAGGACTCTTTTCATAAGATCTCTTCTATAGAAAATTATTTTTTTATTATTTTTTTTAATGAACCATTATGTGAGGCAAAAAAAGCAAAATCATCCATCAGATTTGACAGGGATTTGTAGCTGTGCATCTGTATGGACTGCAGAGAAAACTGTGGAACTTGAGTCTTGACAATTTTATTTGCAAATGGTTACAATTCTAATGAAGCAAGTACCTCCACCTTTTTTAATGACAGATCCACACCGAGGTTACAAACAGTTCAAAAGAAAAATGATGGAAATTATTTCCAAGTGTTAGCCTTATTAAAACACATTTTTAAAAGTTAGGATATGCCAGTATAATGACTATAGCCTATGAAAATTTAATTCATTCCCCTGATATTAATTATAGTCATGTGATAGGGGGTTTTTTACCCCTTCCACAGGAACCAAGACATATCTGCATAAGACAAATAAGTTTCAGGGTCAGCCCAACAACTGTCTATTAAGTAGAGAAGTACACCTTATCTCACACTGCAGAACTGTTCCAAAGATTGATTTTTTCAATATGTAAAAAATATTAAAATGTTAGGAAGACATTACCTGAGGAAAAACCTGGAATAAATTAATTATGGTGTCCTTGGTTCAGTATTTGAATGATGAGTACAAATATGTACAAAGCCTCTCCTTGAATAACATTGATAAACAGAAATATTGAATCTCTGCTAGCAAAGTGAATGCTGCATTATATGTACTGAATGATCAAGTAACCACAAACTGTTTCATGATTCATAAATATAAGGGAGTGGAAAGAAGACTGATCAGGCATCCTTAATTTTGGTAATTCCTGATGTCTGAGCATTTAACTTCACAACATTAAAGTTGGCTCCACTTCTAAGTCTTTTTTTCATACAATATGTACAGATGTAGGACTCATACCATTGTTCTGGTTTCAGCTGGGACAGTTAACTTTCTTCCTAGTAGCTGGTGCAGTGCTGTGTTTTGGCTTTAGTCTGAAAACAGTGCTGATAACACACCAGTGTTTTAGTTGTGGTTAAGTAGCACTTACCGTGACCAAGGACTTTTCAGTCTCTTATGCTCTGCCAGTAAGAAGGGGTACAAAAAGCTGGGAGGGAGCAGAGACAGGGCACCTGACCCGAACTAGCCAAAGGGGCATTCCACACCACAGCACATCATGCCCAGTACATAAACTGGGGGAAGTCACCCAGAAAAGACCAATCACTGCTTGGGTAGGGCTGAGTATTGGTCAGGGGGTGGTGAGCAAATGTATTGTGCATCACTTGTTTAATATTTTTTACCTTTCCCCCAGTCAGGGAACCCAGAACACCCTTTTATATTCTCTCTCCTTGCTATTTCCCTTATTATTACTATTACTACTATTACTACTAGTAGTAGTAATTGTATTATACTATACTTTAGCTATTAAACTCTTCTTATCTCAACCCATGGGTTCTCCTCCCCATCCAACCCAGAGAGGTGGGGGGAATGAGAAGAGGTGAGTAAGTGGCTGTGTGGTACTTAGGACCTGATGGGTTTAAACCATGACAACCATATAGACCTGTGTCATGATTCAAAATTAAAGATGTTTTCATGATGTTGTTTAAAATATTATTAGAAATAAAAGTTGGCTACCATCAGAAATAAAAGGCAACCTAGAGAAGTGATTATATAAAGCAGGTCATAATTTTAACAAATCACAGAATCATAGAATCATAGAATAGTTAGGGTTGGAAAGGACCTTAAGATCATCTAATTCCACCCCCCTAGATGCTGCTGGTCAGAGAAGAAGACCAATCTCTAGAGTCAAATTAATAAGTGTCCTTAATAACTGAACATAAAATGTCCTTCCCAGCCTTCCAATGTATTGCCTTCCCACTTTCAGCAGTAGGTAAGAAGTGACTTTTAGTTTGTTGGTTTAGCATACTCCAGCCACTGCTCATGTATCACTATTCGGTGTGGCATAGCTGACTTGATAAAACTCACCATTAACAAAAACCAACTCTCCCAAAGTCTGCTTTCTCACAATCTCATTTTTTCCTAAATTTAGTTCTTAATAGCTCTCAGAAACCTGGTTTCCTTTTCTTCAGAAAGCTGGAAATTTCAGCTACCAGACTGCTGTAACCCCTTGAGTGCAGCATAACCCACCTGCTGGTCCATCAATATACGGATATGCCACTATAACTCAGCAATTAATACTGCAGTAATAGAACATCCAGAGGCAGACAGCATATACTCCCTTTAATGTTAAAGGTCTGAGTGAAACACTGACAAGGATGTGAAATTAGAGTAGGGCATCTGGTAGAAGCTGCATGCATGGAGAGACAGGTGAGACATCATTAAAGATGCTTATTCTCTTAAAATGCACCCTTCTCTTCCATTACTTTAGAAAAATGTATCTCATCTCAAATTAAATAGGTGTGTTTTTCTGTTATATGCAAGCTGCCCTTCATTTTAATCCCAGCCTTTAGTGAGGCAAGTCTGTTGCAAAGCAGGAGAAAAAGATGCTCGTATCTTAATGGGAACCCTTTTGTTTTGGTTTAAGCCACTTGCGCAGGAAAACCTGGGTCATGAGCTTAGGATCATGTCCTGGCACCACAGTAAGGTTCAGAATTAACAGATGGGTCAGAATGGTTCTGCTCCCCTATTCCTCCTTTCTTTTCACTGTGCTTAAGATAACTTTATCTCAGGGATCTAGTCCGATTATCAGTTCTTCACAATGTCCTCACAAATACAAAATACGAATATGGATATATATTTGGTAAAACTGAAGTTCCTTAGACAAAGAGAAGTGGACCTATCAGAGTTAGGGTACAGAGTCAGTAATTGATTTAGGGTAGACTAGGGAGGTCTTATTTGGGAGAGAGGAAACACAGAGGAAAAAACACAGTGCCCAATTCCTTAGGAATTGTTATTGTTGTTATAGAGGATACAGTATTTTGCATGTGTATTAAATATGCATGCCGACATAAAATATCTAAAACAAGCGCTTTTGCTTATTATTATCTGAAATATATATGCATAACAGTCTGGTTTATATTATCTCATGGTGATGACAGGTAAAATCTTCCATTAATTATAGTAATACTTGATTTTTACATTTTTATAGCAGTCTGTAATTAGAAACATCTCAATTTCTTTAATTACTAGTACACATGGATGCTTTGTCAAGTGTAGTTAGACTTTAAGCTCATTTCATAATGCGTGTCACTAATGTGTTAATAAATTGTCCAGATAGAGTGCTGGTCTCCTTAGAGTCACCAGGAACTATGGTTTAAATTATTTGTAAAGTAAGAATCAATCTCATTCAAAACATGAGATGAAGGGGGAGAAAGGATACTTCAGACTTCCTACAAAGAGTAAGACAGCAATGTCTACCTAGCACAGAAAGGGAAGCTTGGTCATTATCTGCTTTTTGGTCATATTTTCATGTCTTATAATGGGAAACTTATAAATGTAGTGATCCAAATACATGGAGGGAGCATTATTCTCCTTATATGTAGTGAACTGTAAAAGATTTTTGTGTTCCTCCTGGGTTTGCAATGAAAGCTAACCTGCTTTTTAAAGCTCCCTCCATCTTCCTGGGTACTCTGGGTTTCCTAGACCATTCAGTGACACTGACCTGATATTTGGGCTTTTTTTTTTTTTTCATGAGATTAAGCGAGATCTTTAATCTCCAGCAGTGACGAGCAGTTGATGCAGAACTCACTCACTTGGTATTTTTAACAAAGGAAGAGCTTAGTCTGCTATTTCTCCTACCCCATCTACCCTCCTGCCATTCTCTTAAATCTTAAGAAAAGGTCCACATTAAATAACAGAATTAGTGAAATTGCTAAAGTCACATTTATGAACTCTCCCAAACATTTGCCTCATTCACTTTGTTCATATCATTCACAGAGTTCAAATTCAGTATATTACAGAATTGTTTCTAAATGACTTTTCAGAACAAAAATTTACAAAAATGTCTTAAGATCATGCTTAACATTTTGATGAAATCTGATCTCATTAATCAGACAGAAAAATAATAAATTTTATTATAATGCTAGAGTTATCATTTCAGCAGATCATTAAACTGATAATCGTGTTTCTGTATCGAGGCATGTGTGTGCAATTATTTTTGCATGTCCTCACAGTTGTAAATCCTTTCAAATTCTTAATTTTTATATCTTATCCATCCAGAGGCAATTTTAACTCCTCAGGCTATGGCAGTTACTGTCTCATTCATATATACTGTTCAGAGCAAAGTCAGTCAAAATATCAGTGTGATGTATCTTTCTGGCTTAAGAAATAAAGGAAGCATCAAGGAACCTGAAATGCTAAAGCCAGTTTAGTCTATGAGATGTAGCTATCTTCTATTAGCATAATACTTAAGGACCTCAAAATCTTTCATGTTGGACACAGCATAAAGATTGTAGCATTGTTTAACTTTACGGGAACACTACTGTTAGTATTTTACCAATCAAAAGAACTGAAAGGTGATTTTGCCCCTCTGCTCTTGTGAAGTCCCACCTGCAGTACTGTGTCCAGCTCTGGGGCTCTCAACATAAGAAAGACATAGACTGCTGGAGCAAGTCCAGAGGAGGGCTATGAAGGTGATCAGAGGGCTGGAGCACCTGTCCTGTGAAGACAAGCTGAGAGAGCTGGGGTTGTTCAGCCTTGAGAAGGCTCCAGGGAGCAGCCTTTCAAAACTCAAAGGGGGCATATGAGAAAGATGAAGACTAACTTTTTAGTAGGACCTGTAGCACAAGGAAAAAGGGTAATAGTTTCAAACTGATAAAGGGTAGATTTAGATTAGATATAAGAAGAGATTTTTTACAATAGTGATGAAACACTGGAGCAGGCTGCACAGAGAGGTGGTAGATGTCCTATACCTGGAAATATTCAAGGTCAAGTTGAATGGGGTTTTGAGCAACTTGATCTAATTGAAGATGTTCCTTTTCATTGCAGCAGCGGTTGGACTAGAAGACCTTTAAAGGTCCCTTCCAGCCCAAATGATTCTGATTCTGTACCAATGGAGTATCATTCTTCTGTACTTCCATTCAATTCTTTCTGTTGCATACTGAACATATACTTGCTTTCTAGAAGTTCTCAGCCATTTGAGACAATATCCATTGTTCTATATTTTACTTTAGATAAAGTTGCTGAATTGAATTCTCAAAAACAAGTCAGTTATTCCAGTTATGTCTTTTCCCATGACATTATTACATGACCCAGTCAGAGAGGATATATAGAATCATAGAATCATAGAATAGTAAGGGTTGGAAACGACCTTAAGATCATTGAGTTCCAAGCACCCTGCCATGGGCAGGGACACCTCCCACTAAACCATGCCATCCAAGGCCATGTCCAACCCCACCCTGAACGCCGCCAGGGATGAAGCATCCACAACCTCCCTGGGCAACCCATTCCAGGGCCTCACCACCCCCACAGCAAAGAATTTCTTCCTCATATCCAATCTAAACCTCCCCTGTTTAAGTTTAAACCCATTACCCCCTGTCCTCTCACTACAGTCCCTAATGAAGAGTCCCTCCCCAGCATCCCTATAGGCCCCCTTCAGGTATTGGAAGGCTGCTATGAGGTCTCCACGCAGCATTCTCTTCTGCAGGCTGAACAGCCCCAATTTTCTCAGCCTATCTTCATAGGAGAGGTGCTCCAGTCCCCTGATCATCCTCGTGGCCCTCCTCTGCATTTGTTCTATACCTAATCACAGAATCACACAGAATCACACAGAATCACAGAATAGTAAGGGCTGGAAAGGACCTCAAGATCATCGAGTTCCAACCCCCCCGCCATGGGCAGGGACACCTCCCACTAAACCATGCCATCCAAGGCTATGTCCAACCCCACCTTGAACGCCGCCAGGGATGAAGCATTCACAACTTCCCTGGGCAACCCATTCCAGGGCCCCACCACCCTCACAGTATAGAACTTCTTCCTCAGATCCAATCTAAACCTCCCCTGTTTAAGTTTAAACCCATTACCCCTTGTCCTCTTACCACAGTCCCTCATGAAGAGTCCCTCCCCAGCATCCCTATAGGCCCCCTTCAGGTATTGGAAGGCTGCTATGAGGTCTCCACGCAGCCTTCTCTTCTCCAGGCTGAACAGCCCCAACTTTCTCAGCCTATCTTCATACGAGAGGTGCTCCAGTCCCCTGATCATTTTCGTGGCCCTCCTCTGGACCTGTTCTAACACTTCCATGTCCTTTTTATGTTGAGGACACCAGAACTGCACACAATACTCCAAGTGAGGTCTCACGAGAGCAGAGTAGAGGGGCAGGATCACCTCCCTCGACCTGCTGGTCACACTCCTTTTGATGCAGCCCAGGATACGGTTGGCCTTCTGGGCTGCAAGCGCACACTGCCAATCCGAGTTTCCTCTTGCTTATCACCTAAATTTGTATGTGACATTTTTTTCTCTTTTTGTATTAACCACTATTTTAAGTGAATGTATACCTGCAAAGCAAATTTACAAGTGAAAGTGAAGCATTGGCAGCATTAGCACAGAATTTGCTAGTGGTATTCTCACCAAAGCTGGCGCTTTCAGACATTCTGAGACTACTTGTTCCTGCTTCCTCCTATCAGATAAAAATATCTGATATATGTTTCTCTTGTTCACCTTACAGCGCTTTGGTTGTGATTCAGGTGCCGGCTTCAGTCTGTTGTTTGTGTTTTCCTAATAAGCCTACTGAAGGTACACTTGAAGACAGAAGGAAAATTTATACTTATATTATTTTCTTTTTATATAAAGCTACATGGACAACGCCTAAATCCCACTCAGTAATGCTGCTTCAGGGACTGATCTCTCTAAAGTCAATAGAATTGATGATTAATTTTTTTGGATTATAGAGATTTGAACTATGACAGGATAAGGGAGCAGCTGGCTTAGAAAGCCTGCATCATGTCTCAGAGTCTACTTAGAAATATTTCTGGACAGTTTTGTCCCTGTATAAAGAAAGAATATTCTCTCGGTGTAAAGCTGTGTATCAGGGAATTAATGCCTTCACGCGGTGTCACTGTAAAAAATGCGATACTACCTCACATATGCTACAAGGTAGTATGTATATGGAACGCGAAGCAGAAATCAGCTTGCTAGGAAAATGAAAGGACCAGTCCCTGAGGATGAACAGCACTTCTGCAGGGGGTCTGGGGTTGTAAAAATCCTGCAACTAAAAGCTTGGAAAGAGCACAGGGCTCCCAAACCCCTGCTGAATGCCAAAGCTCTCCTTCTGTTCTGTGTTGTTGTTTGTATCAATTAAAAATAAGAACAATAGTGCACAAAAACATGTGGAACAATATTTATTGTTGTTCTACATAGTTATTTTTCCACAAGGCCAGTCCTGATATGTGTTTTGCTGCTGTGAAAATAGAACTGACAATTTATTATCCCTGTTACTAAACATTCTTCATTATTTATAGAGATTATGTTTGGAAAGACAAATGACTTCTGTTCTTTCCAGAAGCAACAATAAAGTGATAATATTTTTGTTAACAACCAGCTCCTTTCTTACTCCTTGAGGTTGCTGCTTACTCGTCTAATCATGGGGTTTCATAGACTGTTCAACAGACTGCACCCTTGCATTTATTAGCTGTCACAGGTTAGGGATGACTTTTTGTCCATCCTAATGATGATAGGAATAAACAAAGTATTTCTCAGATTTAATTAATTCAGTTACCTGGTTCAGGTGTATGTTTTAAGCAGCTGCATAAATATTTATGTTACCATATGGCCTAGTTTAACAGAATATATCATCTGCTGACAGATCACAATGATCACACTTCTTCCCAAACCAGTGGTATGGGACTAATCCTTGAACTGTTGGCTTTATTAGACAAACATTCACAGCAGTTCTTTGATGTATATTACACAATGATTATTCATAAAACGTAGTATTATTTCTTGATGACTCTGCATAGCTTAGACATTAATGCTGTGAAGCTGATTTTCAAGTTTTAAGCAGTCATTCTCTTATAATGTTTCCTATTTATGAGCCTCACAGAGGAGCTTCTACACAGTATCACAATAACATGTGTAAAAAGACAGCAAAATTTTTCAGTCTAGTGCAGATACAAGCGGTAAAAATCACGCAAGGAAACCAAGGCTGTGCTGAGCAGAATGAACAGTGAGAAACACATTTCCATTCTGAGGAAAGGCAAGTGGAAGCTGAAAAAAAGAATTTTAATCAAACAGAGATGTCAATGTTGTCTAAGGTTTACCTCAACTTGTGTCTTCAAAATAAAATGCACTCCTCTACCTAAGGAGCCTACTTAATGCTTTGTGACACTGCTAAGTACATGAACCATTGCATTATTCAGTGATAGCTCAGTAAATATTAATTTGCACAATGGCTGTATTTTTGGCATAGCATCAACAGAGCAGAATGTGTTGAGTCTTACGGTAATTAAAAAGCATAGCAAGTTCATCGTGATGAAATGTGAATGTTTCAGTGGACTTAAGAAAAAAAGTTAATGCACAACATACAAGAAAGCCAGTCTTGACTGCTGTTCTTGATGGTAAATCTAATGAATAGGAATTGGACTAGAAGGCTGGATTTGGATTAGTTTTGTTATGCCTCACTGTGTATGATAGAGAAGAGGATAGGAAAAGGATTTTTTTTATCGTGCTTTCACTCTGTTTGCAGAACTGAAAATAAATGACTGCTTTTCCAGCTGTCCTTTGTTGGGTCTCTTTTCTTTGGTATCAGTATAAAAATACTGATGGTTTAGACACTAAAACAATAACTGCAAGTCTAATAAATAATTTTTGGTTTTTATGACTGGGTGCTTTGTTTGGTGCAATGTCCTTAAACATCTCTTTTCCTATTTAGATGTTGATGGACCCTCCCATCCCTCATTTTAATTGCTCTTGGTAACAGAAAATCTAGTAACAGAAATGGACTGAGCTGTGGCATTATCTTGTTTCATGGTTTACTCTGGCATTGCTGAGGTGACTGTCTCGAGAAGGGATGCCTGCAGGGCCCGATCGGGGGGAGGCTCGGCGTCTACGAGCTTCACCTCGGAGCACCAACTTGCACCGAGGGAGCCTCAAGTCCTCCACAAGGCCTGCCCAGGAGCCTGCAGCTCCGCGGAGGCGAGCGGCTGACTCAGAGGGGGCGGTGCCAGGAGGACCGGCGGCAGAGCTGACTGGTTAAAAACCTGCCCAGGGAGCGCGAGCGACCCGGAGCGCGGCGAACAGGGCGGGTTCGAGGCAGTTTGCGCAGCAGTTCGAGTGGAGTGGTGAGCGCGAGAAAGGCTCTGTCTGGGAGCTCTGCTCTGGCTGCCCCAGCGATGGCCAGTGTAGGCGCCCAAACGGAGCCGATGGGAAGGGAGGCTGCAGTGCAGAGCTCGGGGTATCCTAAGGGAAGGGTGAGCAATGGGCAGGGCTGCACTCTGCGCTCCCTGGTGGAGGTCCTCCTGCAGCAGGTGGCTGAACTGCAGGAAGCTGTTACCAGGCTGAAAGGTGTCAGGGAAGCTGAGGGGGAGCAGCACTGCTTGCTCCGGGACCAGACTGTTCCGGGGCCTCGAGTGTCTACTGTTGCCCATGCAGGAAAGGAGGCTGCTAACCCAGGAAGCTGGGAAATGGTAACAGAAAAAAACAAAAAAAAAGGAGGAAGAGGGCAATTAAAAGCAAGGGGCTTCCTCCTCCATCTGTTGTCCCCACCCAGAACCGCTTTGCTGTCCTTCAAGGGGCTGATGAGAACCGCTTTGCTGTCCCGCAGGGGGCTGATGAGCAACAGTGCTCCCACGAGGCACAGCCAGCTGGTGCACAGGTAAAGAAGGTCACTACTGGTGCTGCCAGGAAAAAGCAGCGGGCCATAGTAGCAGGGGACTCTAATCTGAAAGGCACAGAGGCACCCATCTGCCGGCCTGACCCAGGCTCAAGGGAGGTGTGTTGCCTACCAGGGGCTTGGATCAGGGATGTGGCCGAGAAGCTGCCTGAACTAGTCGGTCCCACTGACCCGCTTCTAGTAATCCATGTGGGTGCTACTGATATAGATAGCAGCAGCCCAGAGACCATAAAGAAAGACTACAGAGCTCTGGGAGAGGTGGTTAGGCGCTCTGGAGAGCAGATCGTCTTTTCGCCAATTCTCCAGGATACAGGGCTGACATTGAAAATGCTAGGAGGATTGGGCAGGTTAATAAATGGTTGGAAGGGTGGTGCAATAGTAAAGGGTTTGGGTATCTTGAACATGGGACTCAATTTAGTAGGCCAGGTCTACTGCGGGGTGATGGAACTGGTCTGACAAAGAAGGGGAAGACTGCTCAAGGATGCTTTAAACTAGGTGTGTTGGAGGAGGGGGGCAGCATTCCATCCCAACACATCCAGTTGGTTGGTAGCACCTGTAGTAAACGTTCGGAGCAATGTAGAGATATTCCAGCTACTCCAGCCAATGAGCCGGCTTCAATTGGATCTCAGCTCAAATGCCTCTATACAAATGCCGGTAGCATGTGGAACAAACAAGGAGAATTAGAGATGTGTGCACATCTACAGGGGTATGATATCATAGGCATCAAAGAAACATGGTGGGATGGCTCCTATGACTGGTGTGTTGGAATGGAAGGTTACAGGCTCTTTAGGAAAGACAGGTCCGGTAGGCGGGGAGGGGGAGTTGCTATTTATGTTAGGGATAGGCTGGAGAGTATGGAACTCTGTCTGGGGACAGGTGAGCAAGCAGTCGACAGAGAGTTTGTGGGTCAGGGTTAAAGGGAGAACAGCGATGGATGACATTATTGTAGGGATCTGTTACAGACCGCCTGACCAAGGGGAGTTGGCGGATGAAGCGCTCTATAGACAGATAGGAACAGCCTCACGCTTGCAGGCCCTTGTTCTCATGGGGGACTTCAACCACCCTGATATCTGTTGGAGGGATGGTACGGCCCGGCACAAGCAATCCAGAAGGTTCCTTGATTGCGTGGAAGACAACTTCCTTCTGCAAGTAATACAGGAGCCGACAAGGAGAGGTGCCATGCTTGACCTCGTCCTCACTAACAAGGAAGGGCTGGTTGGAAATGTGATGCTCCAGGGCAGCCTTGATTGCAGCGATCATGAGATGGTTGAATTTGAGATCCTCAGGACAGTGAGAAGGGTGTGCAGTAAGCTCACTGCCCTGGACTTCAAGAGAGCAGACTTTGGCCTCTTCAGGAACCTGCTCAGTAAGGTTCCATGGGATACAGCCCTAGAGGGCAGGGGGGCCCAAGACTGTTGGTTGATATTCAAGCCTCACCTGCTGCGAGCTCAGGAGCGATACATTCATACTAGAAGGAAGTTCAGCAGGAGGGCCAGGAGACCTCCTTGGATGGATAAGGAGCTGCTGAGGAAAATTCAAAGGAAAAAAGAGGCTTATAAAAGGTGGAAGCAAGGTCAGACGGCCTGGGAAGAATACAGGGATGTTGTCCGGGAAGCTAGGGACCAGGTTAGGAAGGCTAAGGCCCAGTTAGAATTAAACTTGGCTAGGGATGTGAAGGATAACAGGAAGGGATTTTATAGGTACATTGCAAATAAAAGACAGGTTAGGGACAATGTAGGCCCTCTCCAGAAGCTATCAGGAGAACTGGCTACCCTGGATTTGGAGAAGGCTGAGGTTCTTAATGACTTCTTTGCCTCAGTCTTTATGGGCAAATGCTCTGACCACACCACCCAAGTCTTGGAAGGCAGACGCGGGGACGGTGAGGGTGGGGACCCTGGGCCCACTGTAGGACAGGATCTGGTTCAAGACCATCTTAGGAACCTGAATGTATACAAGTCCATGGGATCGGATGAAATCCATCTGTAGGTCCTGAAGGAGCTGACAAATGATGTTGCTAAGCTGCTGTCCAGCATATTTGAAGAATCCTGGCAGTCAGGTGAAGTTCCTGATGACTGGAAAAAGGGAAATATAACCCCTATTTTTAAGAAGGGGAAAATGGATGACCCAGGGAATTACAGACCAGTTAGTCTCACCTCTGTGCCTGGCAAAATCTTGGAGCAGATTCTCCTGGAAGGCAGGTAAGGCACATGAAAACCAACAAGGTGCTTGGTGACAGCCAGCATGGCTTCACTAAGGGGAAATCCTGCCTGACCAATCTGGTGGCCTTCTATGAAGGGGCCACGGAACTGATGGACAGCGGTAGAGCAGTTGATGTCATCTACCTGGGTTTATGTAAAGCTTTTGACACTGTCTCGCATGATATCCTTCTCTTTAAGTTGGAGAGACATCAATTTGATAGGTGGACCACTCAGTGGATAAAGAACTGGCTGGATGGCCACATGCAAAGAGTAGTGCTCAATGGCTCAATGTCCAGCTGGAGACCAGTAACGAGTGGTGTCCCCCAGGGATCGATGTTGGGGCCAGTCTTGTTCAACATCTTCGTGGGTGACACAGACAGTGGGATTGAGTGCGCCCTCAGCAAGTCTGCCGATGACACCACGCTGTGTGGTTCGGTTGATATGTTGGAGGGAAGGAATGCCATCCAGAGGGACCTTGACATGCTTGTGAGGTGGGCTGATGCCAACCTGATGAAGTTTAACCATGACAAGTTCAAGGTCCTCCACCTGGGTGGCAGCTATGCCAGGCACAGTTACAGGTTGGGCAGAGAAGAGATTGAGAGTAGCCCTGCGGAGAAGGACTTGGGGGTGTTGGTTGATGAAAAAATGAACATGAGCCAGCAGTGTGAGCTTGCAGCCCAGAAAGCCAACTGTATCCTGGGCTGCATCAAAAGGAGTGTGACCAGCAGGTCGAGGGAGGTGCTCCTGCCCCTCTACTCTGCTCTCGTGAGACCTCACTTGGAGTATTGTGTGCAGTTCTGGTGTCCTCAACATAAAAAGGACATGGAACTGTTAGAACAAGTGCAGAGGAGGGCCACGAGGACGATGAGGGGACTGGAGCACCTCCCATATGAAGATAGGCTGAGAAAATTGGGGCTGTTCAGCCTGGAGAAGGCTGTGTGGAGACCTCATAGCAGCCTTCCAATACCTGAAGGGGGCCTATAGGGATGCTGGGGAGGGACTCTTCATTAGGGACTGTAGTGAGAGGACAAGGGGTAAAGGGTTAAAACTTAAAGAGGGGAAGTTTAGATAGGATATGAGGAAGAGAAATTCTTTACTGTTGTGGTGGTGAGGCCCTGGAATGGGTTGCCCAGGGAAGTTGTGAATGCTCCATTGCTGGTGGCGTTCATGGTGGGGTTGGACATGGCCTTGGATGGCATGGTTTAGTGTGAGGTGTCCCTGCCCATGTCAGGGGGGTTGGAACTAGATGATCTTAAGGTCCTTTCCAACCCTATTTTATGATTCTATGATTCTATGATTTTCACACCCACCTGTTTAGTTCAAAGTCGATTTCAAATAACTTTGCTAAAGAATTTACTGGAGAAAGGGCTGTAGTTAAGCAACAGTGTTGCATTTCAGATGTTCTGAGTTAAGGTCTGTGGAGCACATTGCCAGATTAACTAGATTATTTTATAGAACTGATCATTGTGATCATATTATGCTGATCAGTAGTGCAAGTTATACATACTTTTATGCTAGCATTAATTGAAACTAGTATGTTTATATCATTCTGCTATTGGCTGGGTCCTAAAATCAGAAGTAATGTTTGGTACTGTGCAATCCTAAACGTAAGAGGCAAAACCTATTTGCCTGAAAACAAAATTGTGCTGTTGCAGATGCTATTATCTCTATTCAACATTGTACTGGGGCTTGTGAGAGTATCGGATTGACTCAGTAACAGTACAGCATCCCCAGGGTACATGTACTGAGGACTGTAGTGGCGGCCTACATGCTTCCTTATCCTCCAAGTATTATTGCTAAGCGCAAGAGGTTAAAACAAAGTCAAATTGCAAGAGTACCACGTTTCTTACCTCTACATTTTCCATTTTAAGAGTTCAGGGGTACACTCTTTTTCTACTCTAGGCTGCCTTTGAGAATGCTGTGTTGTTTTTTTGCCTCATGTGTTATGAGCTCCTGTGGGTGGACTGTATAAGTATTCAGGGTTCTACAACTGTGACATGCAAGTATTATCATACAAATAGACGTTAATAGAATAAAGGTTTGAAGTATTGAACCAGGTCAGCAAGATTTTTTAAGCTATGGGGGCTTGT
This sequence comes from Amazona ochrocephala, assembly GCA_039720435.1. Lineage (NCBI taxonomy): Eukaryota > Metazoa > Chordata > Aves > Psittaciformes > Psittacidae > Amazona > Amazona ochrocephala. The sequence continues at coordinate 69,548,449 of CM077878.1, forward strand.
CTAAAAATATTGAGCACTTTTCTCCCATAGGATGTTTGCCTTAAATTCAGGGAAAAAAGGAAATAAAGATTCAGTGCAGAAGCAACATTCTTGCTGACAATGGAGAGCCTGTAAGACCTGCTGTGTGTTTTGTATAATATGTTAAAAGGAAAAGACATTGTAGAATGACTTCTAGCCTTGGATTTTTTTTTGTATTTTAAGGACCTTACCAGCTACTTCTATATAAATGGGAAAAAGAAGGAAAAAAACCAATCAATTTACCAAAAAACAATGTTTGAGGGTTATGGTGAACTAAGGCACATCAGAACTCCCAAGACTGTTATTTCACTTAATTTTTTAAAAAAGAAAACTGTCCTGGGTTCAGCAGTAGCAGTCATTTTTTCTCCTTCTTAGTAGCTGGTGCAGTGCTGTGGTTTTAACTTTTGTCCTGGGAACAACACTGATAACACTGATGTTTTTAGTTGGCTGCTCAGTAATATTTAGTCTGACCAAGGACTTTTTGAGATAAAGAACTGGCTGGCTGGTCGTACGCAAAGAGTTGTGCTCAATGGCTCAATGTCCAGCTAGAGACCAGTAACGAGTGGTGTCCCTCAGGGATTGGCATTGGGACCGGTCCTGTTCAACATCTTTGTTGGTGACAAGGACAGAAGGCTATCCTGCCCATCTATTCTGCTCTTGTGAGACCTCACTTGGAGTATTGTGTGCAGTTCTGGTGTCCTTAACATAAGAAGGACATGGAACTGTTGGAACAAGTCCAGAGGAGGGCCATGAGGATGATCAGGAGACTGGAGCACCTCCCGTATGAAGACAGGCTGAGAAAATTGGGGTTGTTCAGCCTGGAGAAGAGAAGGCTGCATAGATACCTCATAGCAGCCTTCCAATATCTGAAGGGGGCCTATAGGGATGCTGGGGAGGAACTCTTCATTAGGGACTGTAGTGAGAGGACAAGGGGTAACGGATTCAAACTTAAACAGGGGAAGTTTAGATTGGATATGAGGAAGAAATTCTTTACTGTAAGGGTGGTGAGGCCCTGGAATGGGTTGCCTAGGGAAGTTGTGAATGCTTCATCCCTGTCGGCGTTGAAGGCGGGCTTGGACATAGCCTTGGATGGCATGGTTTAGTGGGAGGTGTCCCTGCCCATGGCAGGGGGCTTGGAACTTGATGATCTTAAGGTCCTTTACAACCTTAACTATTGTATGATTCTATGATTCTATGCTCTGCCAGGGAGGAGGAGAAGCCGGGAGGAAGCAGAGACAGGACACCTGACTCAAACTAACCAAACAGGTATTCCATACCACAGTACGTCATGCCACTATATAAACTGGGGGCAGTTACCCAGAAGGGTTAGATCACTGCTCGGTCGGGCTGGGTATTGGTCGGCGGGTGGTGAGTGGTTGTGTTCTCTTCCCTTGTTATTTTCCTTATCATTGTTGTTATTGGTGGTAGCAGCAGCGGTTTGTGTTATACCTTAGTTACTGGACTGTTCTTATCTGAACTCGTGGGAGTTGCATTCTTTCAATTCTCCTCCCCATCCCTCTGGGAGCAGGGGGAAGGAAGGGCAGGGGGGGGAGCAAGATAGTGACTGCGTGGTTCTGAGTTACACCTGGGCTTAAACCACAACAAAACCACAAAGCATTTTCACAAATTAAAATGTTTAAAAATACAAAGAAGACAATCCAGTTGCTGAAGCTTGGAAAACTATTATGCAAGTATGTCAATCCTGTTCCAAAGTAGGGGACCCCTTTAAAATTTGAATAGCATACTCTGAGGTTTAATTGCAAATCATCTCACCTAAAATGGATTGAAGGTTTATACTGGAAATATTCCTCATATTGAGTCATTTGGACTATTCATTTAAGATGTCTGGAATATTGCACAGTAAGTTCCAACATTTAGAAGTTATGATTTGCAGCTATTTTAAAAACCAGTCTTGTTAAGATCTCATTTTCCTTTTTGAACTTGACATAACTGGCGGCAAAAAGTGTAATTGAATCTTATGTATCTTTGGGGGGGGGGGAAGTAGAGGTTAAATAGAGGTTGCACTGTATCAGCTTCTCTTCTGGAAGATAATGTGGATTTTTCTAATGAGTGCTCAGTATGGTCTGCGGAAAATTTTCTATTCTTACACACTTACACAGCATTTTGTGGCCAAAAAAGATCTTACAGACTGGAGTGCAAAATCATAATTTGCTGAAAAAAAAATCTTCTCCCTCTTTCCAAGCAGCTTACCTGCCCCAAGCTAAAGCTAACTGAAGGCATTCCTTACTTGAACAATGCAGAACAATTTGTGAATTTCAATTAAACAGAAATATACAGTCTGAAGTTTGACACGTATCTCTACTTATATTTACAGGGCTCCCTATAGCATATTTGTGTGTCACAACTATAGTACAGTTAACATGAAAACAGCTTGTGTGATGTAGGAATGTTATGATCTCCATTTGGGATGATGCAGGTTTTTCTCATTACCAAACACAGCTTTATTTTTCTCATTACCAAACACAGCTTTATTTTTCTCATTCTTTGCCCACAATTTCTCATTTAGATATTTTGAAAAATCAGCACTTATTATGCTGCTGATTGCACTTAGGAGTGCTAATATGAATCTGTATTCTCTCCAAAGCCTGTGATCAGGACGTAAAATTGCAGTAATGGTTTTGGATGTGCTTTTGACCCAGTCCTACCTGAAAATTTTAGGGCTGCTTTTTATGAACAGACGTTATTACTGCCCATCAGATATGCTTTAATTTTTCAAACAATTCCGGCTCAGACAAACTGTAAACTGTAACTTAAACCCTAAGCTATAAAGAAATAATAATTTCTATATTTTCATTCATTTCTGACTCAAAATTAGTTTCTCAGATAGTAAGCTATGTTCTGATGAATTTCACCATGTCCATGGCGGTACATATGGAGAATGTTAGGAATTACTTGCATTTTTTCATTAAATGTCTTTTTGATCTAGAACCTGCCTTGCTCATTCATATTGAATGCTACATTCATCCACCCACAATCCACTGCATTACATTCAGGATTATACATGGAACAGAGATGTTACTCTACACAAAGGAGAGAAAATTTAATCTCTAATTTGTAGAGATAAAATAAATAATCCTCCAGTATCTTCTTGGAAATGATAAATCAATTTTAAGGATTTAGATAGCTGTGTCAAAGAAGTATTTGCTTGTTTGTCTTTTCACAAACAGATTATTTTGCAAACCAGGTGCCCTTGTATCTGATATGCCACTTGCAGTGACACATTAGAAAGTGAAGTTCTTAGGGCGTCAGCAAGAATTTGTGATTATTGCTTCTTTTTCTTGTTTCACAAAAGTTTTTTCTCAGACTGCTTGACCCTCTTCTGAATACTCTTCTTTCTGTCTTCTGTTTGTCCTCTTGCATCTGTCCAGCCTAAACTACTGTCTAAACTACTGTCATTCTTGAAAACTTCTATATCACCCTCTACGTTACCCGTTATGATTCTTAAAGTGTGGTTCTTTTTCGCATGTAAGAGGTAGGCGTAAAAGAAAATAAAGTCTGTGTAACAGCGCCTCCTACCGATCGATGCTTTTGTGCATTTGACGTTCAGAGGCTGCTGAGAAGGAAGCGCTGATTCTCCAATCTTTATTTGCACAAGGTTTTTACACCTTTTTCTCATCCTTCCCTTCCATAGCATATGATTTTACAGTGTCATTTCAGTACATATTCAGAAGTTATGCATCTTAATTAGAGTGACAATGATTATGGCAGTTTCTCTACATAAACTAAGTAATCCGCCATAAAACAAGATACACGTTTGTTTTTTTTTTTTTATTTATTTTTAATTATCTTAGCTTGGGTAAAATGATTCTCTCTTCTTCAGGTATGTTTTCTGTGTCAAACAGAATGCTCTTTTTCCCTGCCCTTTATCTATATCGAACAGCTGATTAATACACAGTACAGATTCTTGTAATGTAAGGTCTTGTAACTGATTACCATTTTGATATACCACATGAAAGAAAAATAAAACATGCTCCAATGATCCATTATGACAGACTAAGCTGAAATACATCATGCCTCATTTAAACATTTTAATTTCTACATTAAAAATGTAAGGGTCTTTTTATTTTTAACAACATCAAAAGAAGTTTTAATAAAATATAACAGCAGTTGTCAATGTATCAGCACTAGTAAGATGGGGTTTAACAAAACAATTTTTCTGCCAATTTTATCTGTTGTTTTAATTTAAAATAGAAACATATAAACTGTCTTGACCTCTAGGTTCCAGGAAAAAAATCTCGAGACAGTCAATGCTGCCTGTATGTGTGATAGAAGTGGATTTAACAATGGCCCAGGATACACATTAATATCTCTACCAGTAAATACAACAAATTAAGGACTTTTGGTGCCACTAGATCAGTGCAGGCACATTTGCTCTGTCTTTAGGGAAGCTGTCCTTGGCATGAGCTGTCATCCCCCATCGTATGCCTGGATCTTAGTTGAGAGACTTTAATGAACCAAACCTCTGCCAGGAACTGGCTAAAAATTAGATTGTTTGGATGGTCAGTACTTCTACTTGTCCTTATTTTTAGTTGGACTTTATGAGCTTATTCTTGCTGTGCAATACAGCAAGGTACTTCCCACAAAGTGGGATTGGAGCAGTATTTGTATCAGAAATGGGGATGAGGACCTCCAGATCTGCACTTCTTAGCGCTAAAACTCATTATTTAAGTATTTTTTTCTTCACCAATACAAAAATAGCATCTCTGATAACTGGAAGAAAGGAATGAAAGAGACAAAACTTTAATTACACTGCTTTATTTCCTTTGCAGCTGTGTCCCATTAGCATGCTAGCAGTGGGATATTTTCTTGTAAGCTCTGACCCTCCTACCAATATATTTTTGACCAAACTGATAATTAAAATCAATTACAGGGAATAGAAGTGATGAAAGGGATATTTTTCCTGAAAGAGACCTCTGAATTAATTTTGCTGTCATACAGTAACTTTCTAGTTTGCTGGTTGCTGATTGCAAGATGCTTATTTGATACTCTAAAAGGTGAGAGCCATCTTCCTTAAAAGACCCTATTTGCTCTGGTTTCTAGAGAAAGCAGAGGATAGAAAAGTTTATGCAATGCAGGTTGATTGTTTTTATGCACATTTTAAAAAGGTGATTAAAGTCAGCTAATCTGTAGTTCTTGTTTATGTTTAACAGAATTTTTGGTGTATATTTCACACAGAATTCAGAAGTAAAACTAATGCAAAAAATAGCTGTATAGGCTGGGGGTTTTTAAATCTTTTTCGGCATCTGGTATCTGTGGTGGTATCTGCATGCTTCTGAAAATCTTGGCACGAATGCATTTTATGTATGCGAGTGATTCTGGGTTTATAGGCTAGTTATGTCATCCACTTTGGGGAATTTCCTCAGAAGATTCAGTCGGGCTACAAAACCCAGATCAGGGTCCTTCGTTTTACATGTGATTGAGGTGTAATTATTCCATTTTTTTTCCTTTTTTTTTTTTTTTTTCATATGTGCTTATGTGGAAGGGCTGTAGTGGCAAAAATAATGACTATGAGCACTCTAAACAGAAACAAGAGAATGTCTGTATGTCTCCTCATGGCTTTTGAGTTCTTTCTTTTCCCTATGAAAATATACACTAGAAATACTATTGTTTAGGTCTTGTTGGTTTGACTTGCTGTAGAGAGTTCAGCTATTCACTGAGTGAAAAACCAGGAACTAGGTGGATCTTGGTAAAATCCACCTAAAATGTAGCACGTGGCACATAACCCAAAAGTCCTGAGACTCACTCATGAATTTCTAAATTCAGAAAGGAATATTCTGTGATGCATGTGGTGGTTAAATAATGACCCTTATTAAATACATTATAAAGGATTAGAGTTGCTTTCAGTGAATTTCCATAATCCAGTGATCACCAAACTGAAAGTTCTTTGTTTATAAGGCTGGTTCTAGAAGACACATTTTTAGAAGTCAGAAGATAAGGCTGGATTTCGCAGCCTAATTCTTCCAATCTTTTTTTTCCTCACTGTTATTGCAGAATAAGCTCTGTTCCTGCCTTGACTTTTTCTTTATACCATTTACTTTCTTTGACAGTCCTTCTGTTGAGAGCTTATCTTTCATTAGCTTTTAGGTCTCCAGCTGTCACACACTGTCATGGTCCTCTGGGGCATGTTATTCCAGCATTGCCTCACTCACTTGAAGGCTTATCACCAACATTTCTTTGAAAGGCTGTCTCTAGTTTAATATCTAAAGGTTAGACAACACATGATAGACCCTTTAATTTCACCAGCAGAGTCCTAAGTTAATATTATCACTATTCTGCTCATATATGTGTAGGTTTTAATTAGCTTAGATGTGTAGGAGAGAAACTTTAAAACAGTCATTAAATGTGATTTGTTGACTGTTCTCTAAATTCTCATCTGTATTTTAATAATATGGATGAGTATTCTCATAATTAATAACATCATAATGGAATTTTCGTTAATGTAACACTACCCATCTGATCTGACAAACACAGATCCTAGATTTTTTAATTTGGGAGGTTTACGGTTTTTTTAATAAAAAAAACAAAAAGCAAACCAAAAACAAAACACCTCCTTCTCCATTAAGCAGTCAGCAGTAATGGATTATGTGCTTTGTTTTTTAAAGGATTCTGATATGATAACAAAGAGCCATATGGGAAATTCTGATAGACTTGCCTTGCCTTTGATTGTAGAATGCATTTAACTAGCTTGGATTTAAAACCACAATGAAGGATGCATGGCTCAGCCTTTAGATTGTTTAATTTGGAGGAAAATACTGAGCAGCTCAGGCACTGTGGCTTTGCTCTCAAGACGTGATTTGCTCAATGGACTGATTTGCAAGGCTAATTATTAGCAGAGGTGGAAAGCTGGAGAACAGGGATGGGTGAGACTTTTGCTCTTGCTCTTGTGGGGACTTCAACCTACAAGATGTCTGCTGGCAGTACAACACAGCAGAGGAGAAACAATCTTGGAGGGTGTGGAAGATAACTTACTAACCCAGCAGGTTCGTGAGCAACCTAGGAGAAATGCCTGGCTAGATTTGTTCGCAAACAGAGGACTGGTGGGTAATGTGATGGTTGGAGGCTGTCTTGGCCAAAGTGATCACAAAATGATTGAATTTTCAGCCCTTGGAGAAGTCAGGAAAAAGGTCAGCAAAACCTCCACTTTAGACTTCTGGAGAGTTTTGACCTGTTTAAGATGCTGATTAGCAGAATTCCTTTTCTTTCCTTGGGAAACTGAAGGAGAAGGGGATCCAGGAAAGCTGGACACTCTTCAAGAATGAAATCCTTCAGGCGTAGAAGCAGTCAGTCCATATGTGCTGAAAATCAAACTGGCAGGGAAGACCAGCCTGGCTGAACAGGGAGGTAGTGCTTGAAATCAGGAGAAAAAAGAGAATTTATCACCAGTGGAAGAAGGGACTGTCTCATGAAACATACAAGGATGCTGTTAGGTTGTGTAGACAGAAAGTTAAAAAGGGGAAGGCACAGACACAACTAAATCTGGCCACTGCCATAAAAAACAATAAAAAGTACTTTACAAATATATTAGCAATAAAAGGAGGGTCAAGGAGAACCTCCATCCTCTTCTGGATGCCAGTGGATACCTAGTGAGTGAGGATGTGGAAAAGGCAAAGGTACTTAATGCTGCCTTTGCCTCAGTCTTCAATAGTCACACCAGCCATCCTCAGGGTACTGAGTTCCCTTAGCTGGATGGCAGAGATGGGGAGCTGATTGAAGTCCTCCTAATTCAGGAAGAAATGGTTAGCGACATCGTATTCCACTTAGACGTATACAGGTCTATGGGGCCAGACAGGTATATCCAAGAGCGCTGAAGGAGCTGCCAGAGGAGCTTGCTAAGCCACCTTCCATCATCCATCAGCAGTCTTGGTCTAGTGAGCAGGTCCCTGAGGATTGGAGGTTGGCCAATGTGACACCTACCTGTAAAAAGGGCAGGAAGGAAGACCCTGGAACTACAGATCTCTCAGCCTGATGTCATTGCCAAGGAAGGTCATGGAGCAGATTATTCTAAGTGAGATCCTAAAGCATCTGCAAAACCTAGGCTTAGTCAGCATGGGTGCATGAAAAGCAGGTCCAGCTGACCAACCTGATGTTCCCCTGTGATAAGGTGACCCACCTGGCTGATGAGGGAAAGGCTGTGAACATTGTCTATTTGGACTTAAGCAAAGCATTTGACACTGTCACCCACAACTATCTCCTGGAGAAACTGGCTGCTCATGACCTGGATAGGTGCATTCTTTGAAGGGTTGGAAACTGGCTGGCTGGCTCAGTCCAAAGTGTGGTGGTAAATGGCACCACACCTAGTTGGCGACTAATCACTAATGGTGTACTTCAGGGCTTGGTGTTAGGGCCAGTGTTATTTAGCATCTCCATTGGTGATCTGAATGAGAGGCTTGAGGTCACCCTCAGTAATTTGCAGATGACACCAAGCTGGGTGGGAGAGTTGATCTGCTGAAGGATAAGAAGGCTCTACAGAGACATCTGCACAGGCTGGATTGATGGGCTGTGGCCAATGGTATCAGGTTAGAATCATAGAATCATAGAATAGTTAGGGTTGGAAAGGACCTTAAGATCATCTAGTTCCAACCCCCTGCCATGGGCAGGGACATCTCACACTAAACCATGCCATCCAAGGCTCTGTCCAACCCCACCTTGAACAGCGCCAGCGATGGAGCGTTCACAACTTCCCTGGGCAACCCATTCCAGGGCCTCACCACCCTTACAGTAAAGAATTTCTTCCTTATATCCAATCTAAACTTCCCCTGTTTAAGTTTGAACCCGTTACCCCTTGTCTGAACCCATTACCCCGTGTACAGTCCCTCACGAAGAGTCCCTCCCCAGCATCCCTATAGGCCCCATTCAGATACTGGAAGGCTGCTATGAGGTCTCCATGCAGCCTTCTCTTCTCCAGGCTGAACAGCCCCAACTTTCTCATCCTCTCTTCATACGGGAGGTGCTCCAGTCCCCTGATCATCCTCGTGGCCCTCCTCTGGACTTATTCCAACAGTTCCATGTCTTTTTTATGTTGAGGACCCCAGAACTGCACACAGTACTCCAAGTGAGGTCTCACAAGAGCAGAGTAGACGGGCAGGATCACCTTCAATAAGGCTCAGTGTGGGTTCCTGCATTTGAACCACAACAGCCCCATTCAATGATCCAGACTTGTGGAAGAATGGCTGGAAAGCTGCTTGGCGGCAAAGGACCTGGGGTGCTGATTGACAGCTGAACATGAGCCAGCTTGTGCCCAGGCAGCCAAGAAGGCTAACAGCATCCTAGCCTGTATCAGAAATAGTGTGGCCAGCAGGGCCAGGGCAGTGATCATCCCCCAGTACTCGGCTCTGGTGAGCCTGCACCGCAAACACTGTGGTCAGTTCCGGGCCCCTCCTTAAAAGAAAGACATTGAAGTGCTGGAGCAGGTCCAGAGAGGGGCAACAAAGCTGGAGAAGGGTCTGGAGTATCAGTCTTATGAGGAACGGCTGAGGGAACTGGGATTGTTTAGTCTGGAGAAGAGAAGGCTCTGGGGGGACCTTATTGTTCTCTAGAACTACCTGGAAAGAGGTTGTAGTGAGGTGGGGGTCAGTCTCTTGTCCCACGTAACAAGTGATAGGACAAGAGATAACAGCCTCAGGCTGTGCCAGGGGAGGTTTAGGTTGGATATTAGGAAACATTTCTTCATAGAAAGGGTAATCAGGCATCAGAACAGGCTGCCTACGGCAGTGGTGGAATCACCATCCCTGGAAGTGTTCAAGAACCATGTAGATAAGGCCCTCAGTGTCATGGTTTAGTTGTGGACTTGGCAGTCCTGTGATAGTGGTTGGACTTGATGATCTTAAAGGTCTTTTCCAAACTAGTTGATCCCATGATTCTATAACTTCTCTTGCAGACTTGCTCTTAGCAGACGAAAATATTTCAGTGTTTGTGCCAGTTTACTTCTCATGGATCAGTGAGCAGCAAAAGTCATGCTTACTTGATAATATCTTCTGTGCTACAATTTGCCACGTTTCTATTTCAAAACACATAAAAGAAAATATGATTATTCACTGTTATTTTAGCAGAATGAATGCATGCTTCTGCTGACACCCTACTTTGATCCATGGATTCCTGGCTGATGGATGAGATGCCTCTCCATGTCCCTCATAACCTCATGTGTCCCAGATGGGCAAGAGCATCAGTAGGAATCCATATACAGCAATTTAATAAAACAGTGCAGCAAGGTTCTTTGGCTGATACATATATAAAGCATTCTACTTATTAATGTGAACTACTCTTATTATTTGAATAAGTGTTTCTTGAGGCCAGAAATTAACACAGCCTTACTTATTTCTTCTTAGGTCACCAAGCAGTAATTTCCTCCTTGCCTCAATGTCATATACACTCTGTCTCTGGATCTGTTTGATCTTTTTTGGGTCAAAGCTATTTCAAAATTAACATGATCTTTTGAGGCAGGAAAAAAATTGTTTGCAGTCATTTGCCTTACGTTAATCTGTATCGTCCTCTGCTGCTTCCCCATTCACTTCTTTTCCAGGTTTTTTTTTACCTGGAGAATGCTTTTTCCAATTTTCAGTTTATACACATTTGATGTAAGTTTACTATGATTTATTTCCATATTAGTATGAGAACTGAAATAATTCTTCTCGCTCCCTGGTGTTTCTGCATAAACATATGCATTTCATGTCTGTTTCTATGCTTGGTTTTCCTTTTGCTAGGCTGAATAAACCAATCTGTCCCAGTTTCTTAATCTCCTTAGTCTTGAGTTCAATTTTCTTGAGCATAAGTGACCAGAATATCTCTCAGCAATAAAATATTTTCCCTATCTGTGCTAGTCTTATCTTCATCAAATTGTGAAGTATCAGGACTTGAGTCATGCTTATGCATTGTTACATAGAAATAAGCGTACAGAACATCAAGACCTAAATGTGGACTGTACATTCTGTACTTCAAAATTAACACTTTGCATATTTCTAGAAGAGGTGGGAACCAGTGACTACCATGAGCAAGCAGTACTGCCCTAATTTTAGCAGCACCTCTTTGAAAGAGTAAAGCCACTGATCTTTTACTGCTGAGAGTAGCTCTGCACGATCTAATGAGCAATAGGAATAAGGAAAATTCTGATGCAGGCTCATCAGTACCTGATGCAAAAAAAAAAAAAATCTGCTTTATCCCCCCAAAGACAGACAGGCTCAGTAGTTACTCTTGCACTCTAGCCCTGAAAAGGGGAGCCCATAAGAGATGGCTTTCAAATGGGATCTTCTGCTGCATTGTTGTGAGCTACTGTGATGCCTGTCCTGACTATAAAACACTTTGCAAAGCCTTTGAACTTTAAAAACTTGCCCTCTTAATGCTGATAAAAACTGTTTTGACACAATGAAGAAACTGTTCTACTGAGCATATCTGGATCCTAATAGGAAAGCAATGCTATAATGCTGGAAAAGTCCAGGCTCTGAAATTGCTTTGATGCAGTGACTGTCAGACAGGGGAGCTTGCAGGGATAGGAGAAAGGGAGGGAGTGTTAATCCAGCTGCTTTCCAGTAGTCATTCATTGCTGAGTTTGTCACAGTCCTCATCATTGCTAGCAATGATGCTTTTCTATGCCTGACTTTGGTATTTGCATGATGCCCCATAGGTTGCTAAGGAATCTTACAATATTTGTGAGTGACACTTTTAGAAAGAAATTAGATATTTAACAAACAAACCAAACAAATAAACAAAAAACCCCACAAAATACCAACCCCAAACACAAAAAAAGAAACAAGAAAACCTGTCTGTTAGAGCCAGTTTAAATGTTTTAGTAATCCCTAGAAAGAATGTGAAAACTAGAATTCCCTCACTAAGGTTTGTGATAAACATGTAGAATTTTCATCTAGCTTGTTAACTAGATTCCCTCCTTACCAAAAGGTAAGAAAAACAATCTCCAGGATTTTAATTTGGTTAACTTTGAAATGGTCTGACAGTTGGACTAGATGATTATTGTAGGTCCCTTCCGATGTATTTTGTCCTATCCTATCCTATCCTATCCTACTCTATTCTACCTACATCTGGGTTTTGTGTGTGTGTGGATTTGGGGTGGTTTTTTGTTGGTTTTTTTTTTTTTTTTTTTTTAATATTAAGAACAGGACTTAGGGGAAAACACAAAGTTTTTGCAGACAACATAAGAAAAACAACTGTGTATAATTACTTACTGCATAATTACTTATACTGAAAATATTGTAACATATCTGAGTCAAAACAATGACAAAAAAAATCCTTATCAGCTGTCTTCTGAGCTCTCACTACAGTACATAAAACATTCTTAATTGCACACAATCTGTACTGAGAATCCCTCAAGAAAGATTTGCTACCAGAAAAAAATATGTTCATGCTTTATATCCCACTTTCTTAGGTAAAACAGTTATTTATTCTAATTTAAAATTAATTACTTTGCTTATGTTCTGAGTTGAATTTCTCTTCAGAGAAGTATTTCTCCTGTGCTTATAAACAAAAGCCGCCTTTGTACTTCTGCCTTCTGTCACGCTAATTATTAGGTCTGCTTTGCCCAAAACAATAAAAACCAGCAAAACAGTAGAATATGGGTCCAAGTGTATTTATTTCATGTTATAATTTATTTACAAAGCAGTTTTTGAAAATTAGGCCTCCTGTGATGGAAAAATTATGGCCTCCTAAGCAAGAGTCTGTGTTGGAAACCTGACCTGGGCTCTAACCTACCCAACCACCAGCCATAAAGTAGCAGGCTGCTCCCAACACAGTGATAAAAAGACACTGCCTAAAGTATAAACTGTAGACAAGTAAAACTGAAAGAAAAGTATGAAAGTCTCAATTTCCTGAAGGCAGGAATTTTGGTGCTTACTCCAGAGGAGCCAAGGGAACTAAGCATTACTACTTTGGCCCATGGCATCCAGGGGAAAAGGCACTTTCCTGTTTCTTACTTTTATTTGAGCAGGCACAGCCAGAGATGTGACAGACAGTCAAGTCCAGCTCACTGGCATTACAGAAAAACAAAAAAGCCACTTCTGCTACCTCTTATGACTTTGCTACATCATCTTCAAGACAATAGAGACATGCACTTCCTTTCAGTTATCATTGCACTGTTTTTAAAACACTTTCTGTCAGGATAAAGTCTTGTGGAACTGTGATAACAAGTTACTTAGTACTGGACTAGGGTCACAGAGGAATTAATTTATATCATTTCACTTTAACCGCCTTAAAGTTGGGCATCTAGCTCAAGTGTGTTACTGTGACTCCTCATATTCCAAGATGAGAGAACTCTCTGTTTCTCCTGGGATGCAACTTGTGTGCCTGAGGGATCTTTGCTTGGTGAGAAGTGCTAATGAAAGGTCCAGTACTCCTGGCAGAGAATTTTGGGTAGTTATAATAAATAGTTAAAATCATGTGAGAGAATAATGCTATTGCTCTCAGAAGACCTGTTCTCCTCCTTACTGGGCCTTTTTAAATGTACCTTACAACCCTGGAGGCACCATCTTTACTTTTCTAGAACAAAATTATATGACAAGCTGATTTAAAATATATTAAAATCTATATTTTTAAATGTTAGGGGGTTTCCTCAACTCAGGTTATCTAGCTGTCACTTTGGGACGTCATCTGTACTGTTAGGATATTGTTCATGAAGCTGATCTCCTGAAACTACTTGCTACAAAATTCAACCCACATTCATCAAGTCTGAGAAAAAAAAAAAATAATTCTGTATTCTGGTTAAAATTGCTGCAGGAAACTATGATCCTCAGAGAAAATATGGACTATTTTTTAAGTGTTACAAATTGGATTTCCAAAAGCAGCAAGATACATGAAGAGGTAAAGAACCAAGAACGTAAAGACAAATATGTGGTTTTTGTTCCTACAGTAAGTTCCTGTGCCATTTGGGAATCATAGGCATTACTGCAAATAAAATATTTAGTATATGCCTTTTCTTTCATATAAAATTAGATACTGTCGTGTAAATAGTTTTATAAAGCTATTTTGTCTCCAGAACAGAATAATTTTTGTTGGACTGTATTCAAGTAATTTTCCTAAGAAAATAGTAAATAGACTTCTGATTTTTTCCTAACACCCAGGAATTATAAGTTTGGTTCCAAGAAAGATATGTTAAAAAAAATACTGAAAATCCCTCAACTAGTTTTTAAGGATATTATTTCTTTTAGCTTTGAGTTCACTGATTTGACAGCAGTGTTTATTTATCTAGAATATGTTAAAAGAAACAAAAACATCTCGGAAACCCTCAAACATCTAAGATCACATTTAAATACATAATTTCTTTTCAGCTGATTTTATTCTTTCATCATTCTTCTAACACTTTCTTGCAATTTATGTCTCAGAGACGAAAAACAATCAACTTGGGATTTCTTCACTGCACACATATTGTTCCAAAATGATAATTGTAAAATGTATGGAAATGATGGAAACATTATCTATCCTCTTCATCTGGGGCTGTTTTAACCCACAAGTCAGCATGAATGAAAGCTTGCTACAGTAGAGATGTAGTTTAATTAAAAGACTTTATTAATCACTTACCTCGCAGATACTTTCTGAGTATTGGCTTTATTTCTTTCTTGAATTGCAACACTTCTTTATATATATATATGTATATACATATATAATTTTTTTTAGAAAATAGGAGCAGAGAAACACAGAGACATAGAGCATAAGAGGTCACCTAACTGACTTCCCTTCCTGCGTCCTTACACAGAGTAGCAGTGACTGTAATTAAGCTAAATTAAGCTATCTATGACAGTTGCATAGCCAACAGCTGTGGAGATCCAACATACAAGAAATCACATAGCCTACCAGAAGACCTTCGTAATATTTCACCAATTTTGGAGGTTCAAACCTTTTCCTAATATCTAATCTACATGTTCTTGCTCACAGGTTGAGCTATTTTTTGTCCCTTATCACAAAGAAAACAAGTTATAACCTTCTCTCCAGGACTTCTTTTTCCATGCAGAGAGGTCACTATCAATTTTCATGAAAATAAGGCAATAGTGGTGTGGAATCATCTCATGGAAAAGCGAAAGGCAAGGTTTTACTTTAGTCTAGAAGAATTAGAGATAAAAAACTCCAACTAGATAATTCAGTTCAATTTATAAACTGCTTTATAAAACCTATGGAAAAGGTTAGATATTAGATATTAGAAATTCTTTCAGCACCCAGAATGGTAGACTGAGCAGGAAATGTACCTGTTGCTGTAGTATTAAGAAATGGTGATTGTTAGTACATTTTTAGCACATGTGTTCTGCTTTTTGTCTTCAAAGTGTTCTAAAGTAAAGAGCTAGTTGCCTGCTGCCAGGGCTAACACCTGCATGGCTGTGTTTACAATACATTATAGGTGATATCAGCCTGCCAGTATTCTGTATAAATGAGGCTTCCACTAAACAAATCAGCTGGAACTGATACTTGTGTAAGCCTCTGAGCAGCACCTTGTGTTGTGAGAATGGACTGTGAGAATGAAGACCATAGGCCTACTGAGGAGGGGATCTGGTTCAAGACCATCTTAAGAACCTGAATGCACACAAGCCCAGGGGACCTGATGAAATCCATCTGCGGGTCCTGAAGGAGCTGGCAAATGAAGTTGCTAAGCCACTGTCCATCATATTTGAAAAATCATGGCAGTCAGGTGAAGTTCCTGATGACTGGAAAAAGAGAAATATAACCTCCATTTTCAAGAAGGGGAAAATGGATGATCCAGGGAATTACAGACCAGTCAGTCTCACCTCTGTGCCTGGCAAAATCTCGGAGCAGATTCTCCTGGAAGGCAGGCTAAGGCACATGAAAAACAACAAGGTGGTTGGTGACAAGCCAGCATGGCTTCACTAAGGGGAAATCCTGCCTGACCTATTTGGTGGCTTTCTATGAAGGGGCTATGGAACTGATGGACAGGGGTAGAGCAGTTGACATCATCTACCTGGACTTGTGCTAAGAGTTTGACACTGTCCTGCACAACATCCTTGTCCCTAAATTGGAGAGACATCAATTTGATAGGTGGACAACTCGGTGGATGAAGAACTGGCTGGATGGCCTCACACAAAGAGTAGTGCTCAGTGGCTCAATGTCCAGCTGGAGACCAGTAACGAGTGGTGTCCCTCAGGGATCGGTGTTGGGACCGGTCTTGTTCAACATCTTTGTCAGTGACATGGAGAGCGGGATTGACTGCACCCTCAGCAAATTTGCCAATGACACCACGCTGTGTGGTTCGGTTGATACATTGGAGGGAAGGAATGCCATCCAGAGGGACCTTGACACGTTTGTGAGGTGGGCTGATGCCAAACTTATG
The DNA here is from genome assembly GCA_039720435.1 of Amazona ochrocephala. Classification (NCBI taxonomy): domain Eukaryota; kingdom Metazoa; phylum Chordata; class Aves; order Psittaciformes; family Psittacidae; genus Amazona; species Amazona ochrocephala. The sequence goes on from CM077878.1 coordinate 69,564,761, forward strand.
AAGTTGAACCATGCCAAGTGCAAGGTTCTACACCTGGGTGGGAGCAATCCCAGGCACAGCTACAGCTTGTGCAGAGAAGAGATTCAGAGCAGCCGTGAGGAGAAGGACTTGGGGGTATTGGTCAATGAGAAACTTAACATGAGCCAGCTACAGTGTGCGCTTGCAGCTCAGAAAGCCAATGGTATCCTGGGCTGCATCAAAAGCAGCATGACCAGCAAGTTGAAGGAGGTGATCCTGCCCCTTTACTCTGCTCTCGTGAGACCTCACTTGGAGTATTGTGTACAGTTCTGGTGTCCTCAACATCAAAAGGACATGGAACTGTTGGAACAAGTCCAGAGGAGGGCCATGAGGATGATGAGTGGACTGGAGCACCTCCCGTATGAAGACAGGATGAGCAAGTTTGGGCTATTCAGCCTGGAGAAGAGAAAGCTGCGTGGAGACCTCATAGCAGCCTTCCAGTATCTGAATGGGGCCTATAGGCATGCTGGGGAGGGACTCTTCATTAGTGACTGTAGTGAGAGGACAAGGGGTAATGGGTTCAAACTTAAACAGGGCAAGTTTAGATTGGATATGAGGAAGTAATTCTTTACTGTGAGGGTGGTGAGGCCCTGGAATGGGTTGTCCAGGGAAGTTGTGAATACTCCATTCCTGGCAGTGTTCGAGGCCAGGTTGGGCAGAGCTTTGGGTGACATGGTTAAGTGTGAGGTATCCCTGACCATGTCAGGGGCATTGTAACTAGATGATCTTGAGGTCCTTTCCAACTCCCACTATTCTATGATTCTATGATTCTGTAATGGAGTCCAGCCCTGTAGACAAACCATTAGCACGACATGTGTGAGCAGATGCCAAGCTTCCCCCATCTGCTCCTCGCTGCCAGATCACAGAAGTCTGACACCCTCTGAACTGTTGCTCTGCCCTAAATGAAGCCCACTAGGAATAACATTTCAGCTACATAGAGCTTGTGTGTGTCCATGGCATAGGCCCAGCTTCCACTCAGGATCAAAATACCTTTCCTATCCACTAGCCTACAGGGAGAACCCAAAATCCACAGTTAAACTAGATGTTATAAAATTTAGCATTCAAGCCTGGGGCTTAAATGTATTCTAAGAAGTCAGGTTTTATCATCATCCCTCTTTGTCCCTTCAAGCAGGTGGCAAATTGTACCAAAATCTTGCACTATCACTCCTCATGGAGGTCTCCCATGATCTCATATGACGGTCCACTCCAAGACAGATGTACAAAGTCTAGCTTGTACAAAATTGTTACTTTGCCTTCTGTGCATGAAAAAACATTTGATTTGGTGTGTCTGTTTTTTTACCTACAAGATCTGAAGTTGTAAATGTTGTTATACAAAATTTAATGACATCTAGGATTACGAAGTATATGAATTTTATTCACATTCCCTAGTTTTGCCTCATTTCAACATATCAGCATTCATGTTGGGAATCAAAAAGGATGAACCACTGTGTTATGTATCTAACCCTGTTTTTCAAAATAATTTCTCCTTGGAAATTTAAAATCCCACTCGAAGTTCAGGAAATATATAGAAGTGTTTTAGGCAGGCATGGTTATACAGAAGAAGAAAAAAGTTAATATATACATTTAGATGATGGTGTTTGCATGTTTCAGATATAAGAAATAATCCATTTATGGTATCTTTTGTGGTTTCCCATTTCCCATATCTATCTTGTTTGTTAGGTTCCTTTTTTCACTGTTTGAATTTTAACCCACCATTCAGCACTCTGATTTTCTGGAGATATGTGCAAATACTGTGTTTTCTAATACAAAAGAGGACATGATGGAATTGCCCTTGCCTGCATGACTTCTTCACAGTGGTGATTCTATTCTATGATTCTATTTAGCCACTAGAATTTTTTATTTCTTGAAACATTTATTTAATGTGTAAAATGTGAGGTTTTTTTTTTCCCAAATACCTTTCAGAAGAAATGAATGAACAGGTTCTAGGAGGTTTGTTTCAATAAATATAATCGGTGATGAGCTGTTGTCCTCAGATACTGCCTCCAAGGAAGCCCTGCATATTCTATATGTGAAGGCGAATTGACACAATTCTTAGTACAGCATTTTTCAGGAAAATTTTACTTGAGCCTGCAAAAGAGATAAGCCTGACCTTCCAGCCCTGCTTTGAAAGGTCATTTTGATTAGCATAGGCGAAATTGAAAGTAAATGTATTTTCAACGTGTGGTGTCTTTTAGCTTTTAATGGCTGAATGGTCTGATTTTTCTGAAGTGTAAAGCATATGCAGGTTCTGCTCAACTCAGTAAGAGCAGGAGGCATCATAAATTCCTGACAATCAGATGATGAGTTTCCTCGCTTATTTCTCTCTTCTCCTTTCCCTCTCCCCTCTTTTTTTACCATAATGTAATGGCCTTTTTGATAAGGAAGCTTCATTCATAATCTGGTACTGGCTTTCGCATCAAGGTTGTATACTGAGAAAACTACTAAAGTTTCCTTTGAATTAATCAAACCTAAATTGTGTTTCACACAACCTGCTAAGTGCATCAGAAGTCTCTTATAGTGTCAACCACAGCCAATTGGCAATCTGACTGAAACTATTTAACAGTGCAGAATTCTGAGTTGTTTAATTCATGATTTATTATCCATAGAGTATCCGCACTCAGAGTTAACCAATGAAATTAAGGTGCTCAACTATATTCAAATTTTTTAATGGTATATCACCAAATAATTACCTTTCTCAGGAAATGCAGAGAAAAATAGTATTTTAACTAGCCTGTCTCAAGTAAAGCATTATATGTCATTGCTATAGATAAAAACATTTCCATCCAAAAATGACTGAATCTACATTAAGGTTCATATTTGTCTAACATCATACCTGAAATAGTTTTACCAGCATAAAACTGCATGTAGCCATAGCAGAGACTTTAAAATATGAGCTCAAGGACATTTCTTGACATTTTAATTCACCATTCAGTTTCTCTGCACAATGCATTTACAACTTGTATTTTTAGTTCTATTCTTTCATCCACCTCACTTTTCCCTTTTATATTAATTTCATATTTAAGATGCACTCTATCAGAATTTACAAAACATTTTAAAATCCTTATAAACAAACCAATAAGAAGCCAATGTGTCAGAAAAAAATGTCCATGCACAGATATTGCAGGCATGTGATGAGCCTAGAACAAAAGGGAATCAGTCCTGTTCCTGTTTCTTCCAAAGAAGAATAGGAATGAAGGACAGTAGTTGCATTCTCCGCAGCCAAGAAAAACATACTGCACTGGGAGCTATGATTATACATTTTACTTAGATTCACTGATGATGCTTTTAGGAGTACTTTCATTTTACCAAGACTTTTAAATCTTTTACAGAGAAATTGTTTAAGCCTATCATTGCAGTTGCAATAGGAGACTGCATTAATGCTTTGGGCTGAGGTGGTCTGCAGGAGGAGGAGAGAGAGACCGCCTACTGATTTTTTCTGAAGTTTTAACATCAGTTGGAAGACAGAGTGTTTAGCATATCTTGATTTGAAGGAATTTTAGTGCTGACAAGCAGCAGTGAAAAGAAGTAGTTCAGAAGTTGAATGAGTTGTTAAATAATTTAAAAGATATTATTTTATGCAATAGAATAACTCTGAAGAAACCCAATAAGATTGGGTTTTACTTGAATTAAAATGAAATGGCACAGTAGCCTAAAGCTCTATAGTCTGTCAAGGAAATACAGAATGGTTATGATTTTAGTCTATGTAGTTTTTCTTCTAAGCAGAAGAACAAAACCGGCAAAATCAGTATATCTTGATGTTTAGTTACCTTCGGGAAAAACAAAATCATAGCGTATTGAATAATGAGTTTCTCAAAAAGTAACATGGTGATCTAACATGCAAAAGATATGTGCAATTAAAAGTCTAAGAAAGCAAAATCACTAAAACCTAACAATGAACTAATGTTAGTTAATGAACTAATGTTGGGTTTTTTTGGTGTTTTCTTTCTTTTTTTGGCTCAGTAATGAGAATAATTTCTTATAATCTTTTATCTGAACTATTTTACAATATCACGTTTAAAAATACGAAAATTGTGAAAATACAAACTTAACGACATGTCTTCTATTTTGTGTGGTTTTAGAGTCAGAATCACAGAATCTCAGAATGACTGAGGTTCACAGGGACATCCAGTAGTCATCTAGTTCAACCCTCCTGCCCGAGCAGGGCCACCCAGAGCCAGTTGCTCAAGACCATGTCCACATGACTTTTTAATATCTCCAATGACTAAAATATTTCAATAGTTTTGGGGTTTTTAAAAAAAAAAAAAAATTAAATCTATTTTTAAGTACTGAAGTTAAAAAGTAAAAAGTATTTTGAAGTAAAAAAGTATTATTTATTTTTTTTTTAGGGAGATGTGGGTCCTATCCACAAAATGGAGGCTTATACAATGAGAATAAGGAAGAGAGTAAACATACAACTAAGTGCTGAACTTTTTAAATATTAAACTGAAATTGTTCAAGGCATGTTTTCAACCACGTACAGAAATAATTGATTTTGTAAATGACTACTCTTTGAATCAGACTCTCAGGCATTTAAACAGAAAGATGCATTCAACAAACATGAAGGCAAAAGCAAAAAAAATATAGTTGGCGCACATGATGGATTGAGGAGTGTGAGATTTAATTTGTCATACAGTAATTTCAAAACTAGAAATAAGTTACGAACAAAAGAATTTATGACTTTAAGATCAGGCTTGAAAGCAAATAAAAGTGGGCAGGAGAGCAGACAATATATACGAGAAAGAATAAAAACCTATTTATTTGAACAGAAATGGAAACATTTGATGAAGTATTGAATAGGCATTGTTGCAAAAAAATACAGATGATCTTTTACAAATTTAAGATGACAAGATACAGTTAAAAGGATGGAGGAAAGTGACAAAGCAGAAATTAAACCAGAGAATACTTTCTATCACTTATGAGACAGTCAACCATGAAAATGTAGCATAGCAACATATATTCAGTCACAGATGCTGAAAGTATTTTCTCACAGTTTTCTTGCGTATTACAAGAGCAAGGGACTGACAAAGAAGAAAACTAGACCTTTCTAAGCTGGGAATAGGAAATTATTGGCATCTTGAGAATACCAGAGCACCTAGTCCAACCCCCACTAAAGCAGGGTCAGCTACAGCAGGCTGTCCAGGTCTGTGCCCAGTAAACTTTTGAACATGTCCACAGATGGAGATTCTGCAACCCCTCTGGACAACCTATTGCAGTGTTTGTCCATCCCCACAGTAAAAGAGGGTTTTCTTTTGTTCAAATGGAATTAACAATGCTGATATTCAAGAATGTGAATTAGGACAAGTGTTCTTGATGAGATCAAGCTTAATGTCCGAAAAGGACTGAGAGCACTCATTATGTTCTTATCCACAGAGATCCAGCTACAGAGATTCACACTAAGCAGAAAAAGAACACAGCAACAACACTTTTATAGGATGAAGAAAAAGAGAACAATCCCATTTCTGTATACTGTAGTCTACTTCTAAAAGGACAGTTCAAACAGCTACATTTGAATTTCTTTGTCAGTTTTGTTTCCCTGTGAAGCATGATCCATTTCCATCTGTTAAAAAAAATGATTCTGTCTCTTGTTCCTTTGAAATGCTTGTGTCATGGGTTCGGCAGCAGCAGTCATTTTTCTCCTTCTTGGTAGCTGGTGCAGCACTGTGGTTTTGACTTTCGGCCTGGGAACAGCACTTATAACACCGATGTTTTCAGTTACTGCTTAGAATGTTTTGGTCTGATCAAGGACTTTCTGAGTCTCATGCTCTGCAAGGGAGAAGGGAAAGCTGGAAGGAAGCAGAGACAGGACACCTGACCCAAACTAGCCAAAGAGGTATTCCATGCCACAGCACGTCATGCCCAGGATGTAAAAATGGAGGGCAGAGACCTGGAAGGGTGGGGGTGCACTGCTCAGTCAGGCTGGGTATCGGTGGTGAGTGGTTGTATTCTCTTCCCTTGTATTTGCCTTGTTGTTATTATTATTGGTGGCAGCAGTAGTGATTTGTGTTATACCTTAGTTACTGAACTGTTCTCATCTCAACCCGTGGGAGTTGCATTCTTTCGATTCTCCTCCCCATCCCCCCGGGAGCTGGGGGAAGAAAGAGGGGGGAGTGATTGAGCAAACTGCATGGCTGACTGGGCTTAAACCACAACAGCATGTTACAGAAAAAATGCTACTGGTATTTTAAAGGGCTCATACAAATTAGGAAGTAAGGACAGAAGGGCATTCATTAGGTCAGAATCATTCCATCCTATAAGATAATGATTAGGAAAGACCAGGCAGATGAAAGTGTTTGCAGCATCAGAGAACTCTGCAGTATTTTTCAGAGGATTGATTAGGTAAGTCATGCTGCATGAGGCAGAGGAAAGGAGAGATAATACCAGTCTGTGTGGGATCCTTGCCAATCTCATCAGGGAGAAAATTTCTCTCTACATTGAATCCAGCAATCAGCATAGCTTTTAGAGCAAGATGCATCAGCAAAGTCACCTGAGAGGTTTTCTTATACTATGTAATACCACATTTCTGATAGTCCAGAGGAATATGAGAAATAATTCAGGAAATTATGTTAAGCATATGACAAGTAAAAACCTTCCCTGAGTCCCCTGATGGACTGAGAAGGAAATCTTTCTAGAAGGAAATTTGATGTTTTGACAACTCACAGAAGTAAGACTTTATCTTATATCTTTGTAATTATATTCAAGAAATGGTTGGAGCTGATAAACATGGAATTGGGTTGGAAGGGACCTCAAAGGTCGTGTAAGCACAGGACAAGGAGTAATGGTTTGAAAGTGAAAGAGGGTAGATTTAGATTAGATATTAGGAAGCAGTTCTTTACTTTGAGGTTTACGAGGCACTGGAAGTGTTGCCAGAGAAGTTGTGGTTGCCCCATCCTTGGAAGTGTTTAAGGCCAGGTTGATTGGGGCTTTGAGCAACCTGGTCTAGTGGAAGGTGTCCCTGATCCTAGCAGGGGTGTTGGAACCAGGTGATCTCTAAGGTCCCTTCCAACCCAAACCATTCTATGATTCTACGATTCTAAATATCTATGTCCAGAAGAGCCAAAACAGTAGCTACTTTTTTGGACAAAAGGCCCGGTATTTAGAAATCTTGATTATGATCCTACTGTAGTTTGCTGTGCACTAGCAAACTCCAAATTTCTCTCCCAGCAGGGGAAAAATAGATACCCAGCTAATACAAACAAGGACGCTTGACAAGTATCTGACCCTCTGGTAGAACATCTGATATGAATGTTGTGTTCTATTGCTATATGCATTATAAAAGATATTTGACAGATGGTGGCAGGTTATGATCTATGGCCTAAAAGTAATCAGATCACAGAATATTTGGCAGGGGAAAGATTTCAAGAAAAATTACTCCTGATGGAGCACCTTAGAGAAAGTATTATGCTCAAGCATAATATAAATGTTAAAACCCTGTATGGCCTTTAGAGCAGAAGAAAAATATTCCCTTGTACTCTCTCCTGCTCCAAACCTGTGCATAGCCCCAGTACTTACTTTTTTCAGGGCTCTGGCATTTCTTGGTCTTCCATCACTGTCTCTACATACAAATCCTAGGGTGCAGAGATGGTAATATTTTAGCTGAGAGATAAGGCACATTGCTGCATAGTTGAAGGCTGCCAAATTCAACCAATTACAAATACATTGAAGCTACACTCGACATTAAATTTTCAATTTTATGAATGTTCTTTAAAAAAAGAGTCTTTTTTCAGCTGTATGGAAAAAAAAAAGTCCATACCCATGCAAGTCCCCCAAACAATTTAATTGGACTGCAAAGTGAATGACTGGTTCTGTCATTTGGTTAGAAGGATGTCCTAATTGCTTTGAGGTTGGAAGGCTAAAGGTCTACAGCAACATATTTGCTAGAGATAAACCATCCTTGAGGAGCTGTGCTTTAAATGTCTGAGAGTATTCTGAATGAAAGCTTCAATGGCCATTTTCACATTAATATAATTGCAACATCAGAAGGGGAAAACAGACAGAAATTCCCTAATTAACTTTGTCGAAAAAGCTGAAGAAAATTTATTTGCATCACTGAAGTAAGATATCCTCTTACTTCAGTGATGCAAATGTGGATCTATGAGCAGCTGGTTGCAACTTTCAGACGGCAAATTGTGCATAGACATTTAAATGAGTTTTTATGTGGCATGTTGTGATGAAGGGAATGTCTTCCAGCTGGGATGTAGTCAGAATTGCTGGCAAACTTTATCACTATATTATGATGTAAAATTTATCATAGTATCTCACATCAGTAATTTGAGGATATTACTATTTCTTTTTCACTACCCAGCTTCCTCAGCCTGGCCCTATGAGCTATGATCTTAGTTGCTGAGGATGATAGAGATTCAATGATTCCAATCTGTTGTTTTTGGTTTTTTGTTTTTTTTTTTTTTTTTTTTTCTGTTATGCTACTTAATCATCTCACACCTAACATTATATCTTTAAAAATTAGACATTGTGAGTTTAAGCTCATTGACATTAAAAAGATTGGTATTTACTTTTAATCTAGATACTATCTTTTAAATATTTCAGGTTTAGGAAAGAAAAATTTTAATTCAGGGAGAGTATAAACATTCATCAAATGTGAATTTGAAGTGTACTGAAGAATTGTTCCATTCTACTCTATCTCTCCGCTTCATTTCTCTTTTCCTCTTTCATTTTTATAACTTATATCCTTTCCTTCACTTTTTGACCGCTTGTTGACTCAGCTGTTGATGACATACTTTCAACTTAAATTATAACTTTCACTGACATCAGTGGGAAGTTAACGCGCAAAAAGTCTTTATTGAACTTGGAAGAATACAGAACAAGACAGAAGTAAGAAATAACAATAATGAATGTATATGGTTATATAGGTTATATGAGTGTGTAGTATGATCATGCAGAGACAGTGATTCATTCTTTAAGTAACTGCTTTTACCTGTATGTATTCTCCTGGTGATTTCCATAATGAATGAGTAAGCCTATCTACCAACCTGGAAAAAATCAGAAACTAGGAGAACACACAGTCAGAGTGTATATATATATACTTCTATATACATATACACATGCACATATAACATATATATGTTTTTCCTAGTCTTACTCCTACCTAGACTTCTGCTTGTAGTTGATTTGGGAAATATGATATTTGGTTAATAAGTTTTCATACAAACATTGGCATGCTTTATTCTATTTTATGGCAGTGGTTCACATACTATATTCCATTCTTTGTACCTGTAGAAATTATTCATATCGACTTACTAACTTTATGATAAAGGGATATATGCTTCTATGACACGATTTGTTAAAAAGTTTTCTGTCTATAACTTGGTTACTGACTGTTTCCATTATTTCAAGTCATGCTTTCCTTATGTTTTCTTCTTTCCCATATTTAAATATTAATTATTCATTTTTTTGTTGTCAGTTTCAATTCTCAAGGCCTCATGAGCTTTCAAGTTTGTAACTGTTTTTCTAGCAATCAAATCCTTCCTCAGCACTAGCCACTGTCACCAACTTTAAAAGACATTGCCAGAAAGCACTCATTTTTATGTGCAATGTGCATGACAGAACCATAATTTTCAAATTTTTTTGTATATTTCTATGATTTATATGTTTTGCTAAGGCAGATTTTGCATTTAATTTTGTGACATGTTTAATATCAGCCATGCTGTGATTACGTTAAAATAACTGCTTTATTCAGATAGATAAAATAACACAAGGAAAATTCAATACATATAATTTCAGACTTTGTGTTTTATTGACTCAGTTTTAAAAAGATGCAACTAAATAAACAACATACCAGCAGCTGAGGCCTTTGAGTTCACTCAGTAAACTTTCATTTAGAGATTTTATTAAAGAGTTTAATTGTCAAGGTGATATCATCAGCCACAGAGAAGAATTAAATATGAATTAATATGCAGAAGGATTCGTTCTGGTTATACAGACAGCTATCTACATTTTGGGTTTAATCTGTTATTGCACGTCAGCATTTTAAAAGAACAAAATTGTAAATAGTAAAATGAAAAAAAATCTCATTTGTGTTAAACACTGGGATACATACACACTTCAATAACTATATACAAAATATATCACAAGTAACAAAACCTGCTGCAAACCTTGGCAGATGAAACTGATGCCCATATTCATGAATCTATTAGCTTTCTACTAAGTCAGCATTATGCTAGCATGCAAGCAATTTCCATCTTTCTAATTTAATTCCCTTGTAAAGAAAACATGAGTTTTGGGGATGTACCTGATTAAATACAGTTGCATCTTCTGATCTGTCTTGGATTTGGGAGGAGTTTTTGCTTTGTCAGTAAATAGGCAACCTGTTGCCCAGTTTTTTCCTACTGGTAAAAAACATGCAAACCATGTAGCTTATTTTGTTATGTCCCATGACACAAGGGAGTATGCTGGTGAATGTGAAGACACTTAAAAATCACCAGAACTCTATTATTTTCTGTATCTCTTACTAACTGATTGAATAAATCAGGTGAGTTTTAACATAGCATGGGTATTTTGGGTACTTCAATTTGATTGTTCATTTTTAATAAGACCACACAGCTGCAATAATAACATGTTCCTACTAAAAAGAAAGCTATCTTAGCCATGCAGTTGTTTTCCAAAGGTGTTGGAAAACTACATTGAGGCATAAGATTCTTAGTGTAAGTTGATTGATTCAGCTGTCTTCATGAGAAGCACGACTTTTTAAGTAAACAGCTGGAATCTCCAGAAGCTGATCTGCACATGCACTGTGTGTGATCTCTGCCTTCAACATGCTCTGCTGGTAAATTAATTTTATCTGGTTTTGTGATTTAGAAGTATAATAAATGTGAAATCAAAATGGAATATAGGGTCTTGATTCTCCAAGGACTGCCCTGAAAGGTTCCATGTCCTTCCTACTACCACGACTACCTTGGGAAAATGGAAACACAGGGCAGCTAAAAAATTATCTCATAACATGATTGCAAAGCCTTCAGATAATCTCATCCCCTCTTAAAACTTTCACCTTCCACCTCTGGCAGCGTTTGCTTTTATCCTCAGCCTCTATGACAACTTATGGAGAGGAGCTGGACCTAATTGTGACTAAAAGCTTCCTCAATTAATTGAAACAGGATATTGTAATTGATTTTGAAATCCCAAATGGACCAGCAATTTCGGAGTGGTTTCATTAGTAAAGCTTTGTTCAGCTTTTAGTGGTTGTATTCATGGGGAGCAGTGGAGGTGTTTGAATGGAGAAAAGAGGCATTTACAGGTCCCACCTGTTTGTGTGTACAAAATCGCATGATTATCCATTTACAACAGCTAAAATAGAACCAGCTATCTTAGAACAATTTAGAACTTTATCCCCTACTTAGCTACACAGATAAATAAAAATGCATTTCCAATGCAAATTATTCTTGATATCAACTACAGGTATTTAACAAGTCAGTTACATTTGTACTAAGGCTTCTAAGGCATTAATATTCATGCACGTGTTTTATCTTTAAAAATAATCCTGTGAGGTTTGGTACTGACAAAGGCTATGAGACGCATACAGTGTGGGCAGGCATACCCAGTACAGTTGAATGAAATTACCTAAATGTGGACCAGCAATCAGTCTCCCTTGTTACTGCCTTTCTAAGGCTAGATACGACACTACCTGTAGTTGATGCCATGGTGCTTTGTCTCTGTTTGAGCATCTTAATAAACATTGAAAAAAATATTATTTGGAATGCCTTGAGCTAGCACATCTGTCTACAGATCCCAGCAACAGCTGTCTCACGCATTTTAAAAGTGCTGTCTCCACTGATTTTCCCAGCATGAAGGTAAAATTACAAACATTAAAGCCTATTGGTACACCCAGCCTTTGTACTTCTTTTTTTTTGCCTCCAGTGCAATACATTATCTTGAATTTTATTCCCAAAGATTCTAGTGTCAAAAACAACAGTGGGCATTTGGGGAGTAGTTTTTCTCTGAAGATGCAGAATGGATTGAAACTATGACTCCTGTCATGCCTGAGAGTATCACAGGGCTCTACAAGTCAACATGGATAACCCTAATATTTTAGGGGTAGGAAATCTGCAGCACCTTACTTTTCTTAAAAATCATTCACTGCACAGATGCGTCAGCAGCACTTCTGTGACAAGTTGGGTGAATTCTCTTACCCCAAGCTATTAAGGAACATCTGCTTCAATAAAAGATTTGGGGAATTTCCCAATTCTCCATTCCCTCTGTTACTCCACACAGAATGAGAACACAAAGAGGATTTATTTGAAGTTCTGCTACATCTTTGGTCTTCTTGAAAAAGCCAGGTGAATTCTCTTAGGTTCTCTGTTTCTAGATGAAGAAATTATTTTCCCCAGCTGTTTGACTTTTATTTCCAGACACTTCTTCACTAGTTTCCATTTAAAGTAGTCAGGTTTCTACACTCTATTTTCACCATCGCATTTCCATCATGTTCCGTGATTATTTTTTTTTTCCCTGTCTGGAGAACTGCAGCATTTTCTTCTTCCATACAGATTCCATAAAATCTAAAAAAGTATGTATTCCTATATTAGCTATTTCTTCAGCAATGATGGTTATAGAGTCATCTTCTTGGACACAAATTTCCACAAAGTTTAAAAATAATGGTTATCTTTGAAACTGCATTCCTTCATTAAGTAAAACTGAAATAGATAAAAGGTTAAAAAAGGTATTAAGGAGAACATGTAGGCATAATGAAGCACACATGTACAGAAGGTTTGGAGTTTTAGTCATCAAGAAATAATATCTTCAGGAAAGGGGAAGGTGTAATCTTTTAGAGTGCTAATGCTGAAATAATCTACCTAACAAATACTAATAATAATAAACTCTTGATTAAATTAAATGATGATCAAATAACACTCAGAAATTTTCCTGCTTTGGATTATTTGATTATTTGTGGTTACATGTGGCTCATTCCTGACCTTTCAGAATGAGACTAGGGACATTTCTGAATTAGTGCTGCTTTGCAATACTGAGTTAGTCAGACACTCAAGGTCTAATTCTATCTGGGATATTTCATCACACTGCAGGGTGATAATTTAAAAGCAAACAGAAAAATCTCATCCTTGTTTTGTAAAGCAGCACAAAAATAATATAATGTATGGTTTGCCTCAGATAACATTAAATATGATGTCCCTTAAAAGCATATGGGGTTTAAATCATTGTAATAGTACACACTGTAATGGCTTATGATGCTGTGTGAGAAATGATCAGTGCTGCTCCTACTTGTAACTCAGAGGACAAAGTTCCATGCTGGAGATGTGATATAAGCATTATGAGTCCATAATTTTTCACATTCATCTTGGACATTCAGATTAATTCTTAGCCAGAATGTAATGAGCCTAAACCACACAGAACTATGAGAAGAGTGGGGGAAGGTTTTCTAGTGGGACTTGTTTATTTTCTCTGCTCTTGTTTAATCCTCTATCTGACTGGAGGTTACTTTGCAAGATCCTCATTATGCTAAAATATGTTGTTAAATTCTAATTGAGAAAATATAATAGCTTGAACTTTTAGACTAGTTCAGTAATCAGGAACCTTCAGCTAACATACACGCTTGTTTCGTCATCCTAGACAAGCTTGAGACTGCAAATTTCTCCCCATGTAACAATTTTCCCCCAGTTTTCCTTGGAAACTTTTTTCTGTTTTCTGTTTCAGTTGATTATGTGGTATTTGAGTGAATTGATACTAATATTCATTAAACTAGTTACTTCCACCATAATAAACAGCAGCAACTGGAGGTCTTCTTCAACTACAACATGGCAACTGGCCCACAGCAGAGCTGTGATTATTGTTGAAATGCCAAATTCATCTCTTCTGCCCAAGTAAGTAAATAAATAACTGGACAAATAAAAGGAGAGATTAACAATTCAAGATTGTAGCACAAATAATCTCCTACCTGAGTCAAGAGATCCCCTGATACTAGTTTGGAGAATAAGCTGCATTTACTGTGATCACATACTATTGAAATGCCACAAAAAAAAAAACACGAGGGCCGAACATAATAGCAGTAAGGGTTACAAAAAAGGGAGGAGATGCAGATCTGCCTGGCCACTTGCCATATGACACAGACTGTCACATTTGTGTCAAATGATATGAAACTGATGGTCTTTGAAGTGGTCAATAAATACCTCATCAACATTCTGTGGTAAATCTTTTCTAGAGTGCACAGCAGAACTGCCTTAAAGAATTTTTTGAAGTTATTTGTAGGATATGAGTAAATGAATACACTTTATCCCATCAAATAGGAGTTAGGAAATATAGCCTACTTTCTAAACATATATTAGCAGTATTTATTTACTTCCGAGTCTTCATTGAATAAATGAGACTAAATCAGGATTATACTGTGCATACTTGATTAATTTGTACCTCAGTGTCCTCATAATTGCAGAAGTTTAGATCTCTTGGGGAAAAAAAATCAGTATTTTACTGTAACAATTTCAGAGTACAAATCATCTGTGGAAATTAATTTTGTCTGACCATGCTATTGCATATAAATCCTGACTTAGAGGGGAAATTATGTTTCTGATATTAGTTAGTTCCAAATTTTTCCACTAAAATTTCCATAAAACATCATTACTATTTTAATTCTTTTGCTCTAAATGTTTAGGCTTTGAAAACTGCATCTGTTTGACAGAGACTGTGAAAAAGCATCGTAGCTTCTGATCATTACTGATCTGGTCTACATGACCAAAACACTAAAATATCTCCTTTTATGAACTGCTTGAGTTTACTGTATTTTTACCACACTTATTCACACTGCTGTAGTTACCTAATGGTAATTTCTGATTCAAAATGTCTTCAACCAACTCCCCATGTTTTTTTCTAATTATCTCAAAAAATATCCAGCTGTACAGTTGGTAGCAGTGCACTATGATGCTTTTTAGATTACTTACTACCCTTGCAGGGGCATCACCATATATGTGGATGTTTCATATCTTTTCTACCTACTCAGAATTCTTTCCTTCTTTTGCGCTCTAGTGGGTGATTGGTGAAATATATAGAAATAAGTAATGCATGCAGAATGTAAGCATGAAACCAATTACTCAAGCTTTCAAAAGGAGGTAGGAGAGAGGGACAGGGCACAGATCAATGACCTCAGTTACATATGCAGATTCTGTGCTTTGCAGATCTTTAAAGGTCCTAACTTTTAAATGCAACTTTCATTTCTTTGGCATCAGATCATGTTTTCATTGCAGTCTTTTTAGGAGTCTTATTGGAATTTTCCCAGATGTGGAGGTGGAATTTATTTCCCTGTGGAAGACTGCTCTGCAGACCAGAAGAGAATTTGATCTCTTGGGCTCTGGATGGGGAACCTTGCACCTTGTTCTAAAACTGAAAGGGAAATAAAAGATCCACTTGCATATTTTAAAGTGACTGTCCTGGGTTCAGCAGCAGCAGTCATTTTTCTCCTTCTTGGTAGCTGGTGTAGTGCTGTATTTTTGATTTTGGGCCTGGGAACAGCGCTGATAACACCAGTGTTTTCAGTTACTGCTTGGTAATGTTTAGGCTGGCCAAGGACTTTCGGAGCCTCATGCTCTGACAGGGAGGAGGGGAAGCCGGGAGGAAGGAGAGACAGGACACCTGACCCAGACTAAACAAAGAGGTTATTCCATACCACACCACATCATGCCCAGGATGTAAAAATGGAGGGCAGAGACCCGAAAGGGTAGGGGTGCATGGCTTGGTCGGGTTGGGATTGATGGTGAGCTATTGTATTCTTTCCTTGTATTTGCCTTGTCATTATTATTAGTAGTAGTAGTGGTAGCAGTAGTGGTTTGTGTTATACCTTAGTTAATGAACTGTTCTTATCTCAACCTGTGGGAGTTGCATTCTTTTGATTCTCCTTCCCATCCCTCCAGGAGCGGAGGGAAGAAAGAGGGGGAAGTGAGTGAGTGAGCAAAATTGCGTGGCTGAGAGGCTTAAACCACGACAGTGACTCACAAAAAGATCAGATCCTTCAGTTTCTTACCTGAACCAGGTGAAGTAACAGGCATTTGCATCATGGATGTTCTATAATTCCTGTTCAAAGTCATGCTGGAGTCACCCACCAGACTATACACAGGTGATACACAATGAATACGTTGCTAGTATTGCTAGTACACAATAAAAATGTGGCTAACACTGCTATTCCACCAATAGTTAGTTTCTAACATAATTTCTTATACTAGAAGTGTACTTTATCATACCAGGTTATGTCCAGACGTCACTGAAGCCAATTTTGGGGTAAAAAAAATATCAGAAAGGGTAAAACAAAGCTAAAAAACCTCTTGACTCCTGGTGTTCAAATGTATCTGAAAATTCAACCTCCTTTGTAAGATAATTTGTTCAAAGTTATGTAAAACTTGGCAGGGAGCCAAGCTTGTTCCAATGGCTGATAATTTCTTTCTCTGGTTATTAGATTTCTGTGTTTGCAATCATTTCTCATTCTGCTAATGTAATGCCATTTCTTGACAGACCACCCGTCATCATTTAATTTTGTCTGCTGGGAATACTGCCAGTCCATATCTCTCAATGAAGGAGCCATATATCACAAGTTTTTTAAATCCTGATGTGCAATCAGAATGGATTATCCTGTAGTTCTTAACATACAGTACCATAAGAGAAGCAGATTTTTGTAAAGATTAGCTATGGGGTGGTTTTTTGCTTGTTTTGTTTGTCTAAAATTAATTTTTAGACTTTTCTTATAAAATTTTTCCAGACAGATGAACAATACTGCTTTAAATGTGATGTACAGAATTTGAGTAGGTATGATAAATCCAAAGACAGGTTAAACCCCTGTTATCCTGCATCTTATCAAGTTATCTTCCAACACTTAACATTCTAGAAGTAAAAATCAACTACACTGACCTACAAAATCCTAACTTAAGTTCAATTTTTAAATTATTCTATGGTATTGAAGAGGTGCATAGGAATCACCTGCGCTGAATTTCGAGAAACATCTTTCAAAATGAATGTTATACAAATCAAGACACCATATATGTCTTTATGAAGAATGCTTGATATTTAATATGGTCATGACTGTAGGAGTATTATTAGATATTAGGAAAAAAAATCTAACATGAAGACTGTCACATTAGAATAGGTCATCCAGAGAGGCGTTGCAGTCTCCTTAGTTGGAGATATACACAATTTACTTAGATAACCTCCCTTGTCTAGCATTGAGCTTAGTCCTTTTCTGAACTGGTGCTTTCTGAACCTGTACTGTTCTATGTCACTCTAGGTTTCTAACCACCCTGTGACCTGAGAGCATGTTCTAGTGTTCCTTCATATTGTATCAGTAAAATTGCATATCCAGCTGAAAATTGTATTGTTAGGTTTTCAAACAAGGAATTTTGCATCCAGCTCAGCTGTTTGGAGTATGTCAAAGTACTCTAGTCAGCGATGCGTATTCCTTGTACCTATAGAGTACTTCTAATATTTGCTGTTTTTTCCTTTCAGATTAAAACTCCATAATAAAACTGAATTTACTTTTAAGTCTTTCATCTAAACTCTTAAAGAACTTTATTGTATAGCATGTGTGCAGCATCTTTCAATAAATAATCAGATTAATTTCTGCCTTCATTTAAATTAGGGGAATTCGAAGTAAAGCTTTGTCCCTTTGCATTTGTTACTTCTCAAAACAGAGAGGAACATGTGTTTTAATTTGTTCTTAGTGATTCTAAAAAACACCTTTTGTGACATGAATAGGCAATGCTTGTGTGGCTTGTAATGATGTATAATTGTATTTCTGCCTTTAATCAATAACTTCATCCCCAATTTAGATCCAGTCTTTAAGAGTATAAGTAGATGTTTCTATGGCACTATAATAAAAAGCAGTGCTTGTTATAACTATAAATTTATTTGCCTAAATTTTTTTTATTTTTTTTTCTGCAAACATTCTAGTAAAAATTAATATTAAGCCAATATTGGAGGTTATCTGTGTCAAGTAATTTTAATTCAGAAATACAAATACTCACCTTGCAAACCTGATTCTCAGAATTTATACTCAACATTTAAGAAAATTAAACAATACCTTGCAATAAACTTATTAACAGCTTCAAGAAATAACATCATGAATAATATGCAGAAGTCTCTTACTGAATAATTTTGAGTAATCCTTATGAAAAATTGCAATTTCCTAGAGCACAGTCATAATGGGGAAGATATGAAAATAATATAATAGGGAACTTGTTTCCTAATAATTCCCTGGCATGTCACTGAAAAAATCTGTTTTTTTTTTTTTTCAAGTCAATGTCCCTTGAATTTTGAGATCAAGGAAAACAAGGTTCAACTTGGGGTTGAGAGATGACTGTTGTTACATTCTCCACTAAATCAGCAAAGGAGTCCTGGATAAGTTAAGGGGAAAAAAAGGATTCTCTTGAGAACCAAAACCATCCTGGGATCTACATCAGGAGCAATCAATGCAGAGTTGCCAGATTTCCATGAGTCTTCGGCTTTGGGGCAGGTCAGACCCTTGGATCATATTCAGTGCCTAAGTATTTCTCTGAATCTTTCTCTTTGTTGCTTTAAAAAATGTTACCTTAAGTATCCTACAGTCATTTATACACGGAAACATGAGGAAAATTATACCAAAAGAATGTCTCGTGTTCCTATTCCAAAATGATAATTTTTTTAGAGTTTAGTGTGCACCAGCTCAACACTTAAGTAATTTGAAAGCACGTATATACAGCAAGAGAGTTGTGCCAGCAAAACAGGAAAACCTTCAGTAAAAATTTTCAAGAGCATTGTCTTACCTTATTAAAATCCAAACCAAAAAGCCCAAACATGCTCCAAGCTGAAGAGGAAAACAAATTTAGTCATCATATCTATGAACATAACTACTTATTGTCTTGCTTGCTTTGCCTTCTCTTTCCTCTTCCATTTGACCTTCCCTTTCCCCTTCCTGTTCCTTTTTTCCTCTCTTAACCAAGGACATTGTGTTCTTATCCTCTAAGCAGAGAAATTTTCTACAGATCAAACATACCCACCTTACTTTTTTGCATCAAGGATAAAGCAGAATATTAGTTTTGGGGTGGGTCTTTTTTGATATTTTCCAGTAATTAAATTTAATTTATCCTATTTTGGTCTCTGTCAGGATCTGATTGGAGAAAAACCACAGTGACAGACCCTGTTTCAGTTTGTGATCCCAAGAGTGAAATTAAGACACAAACGAGGTCAAGTACAATAATTGGACAGTTTGTGTATTGCGAATTGCAAAAAGTCAGTTATTTTCAAAAAGGGACATTACTGTAATAAAGGGGATAGCGATGAGACAGATTGGAAAAAAGGTGGAAAATGAAGTAAGAATTCAGGGTGCAGAGAGAGAGAAAGATAGTCACGACCATGGATCCAGCAGTGTCCCAGGGATCTGTGATCATCATCGCTGGTGGTGGGAGTTCTTCAGGGTTCATAGTCATTTAGTATCAGAGTAGAGTATCCCCCAAAAGTTCATCAGTGGTGGGTGTTTTTGTGGAGCTGTCCTTCTGGAGTCCCCTTAAAGGTACCCCATGCAGTGTGTCTCGTGGAGTTGTCCTCATGGCCATGTCTCATTGAGGGTGTCTCTGAGGGTCCGTAATAGTCATCTGCGGAGAGAGTCCTCACAGATATTTCCTTCTGGAGTCATCCCTCATTGAGGGTGTCTCTCAGGGTCCGTAATAGTCATCTGCGGAGAGAGTCCTCACAGATATTTCCTTCTGGAGTCATCCTCATGGCAATGGCTCCCTGGCGATGTGTCTCTTGGTGATTACCTTTTCCCCATTTGTAAAGAGTTGGGGGGAGTACCTCTGCTCTTCCTGTCATGTATTACACATTCCTGGTGGACCAGTTTCCCTGGTCTTGCAGCTGGCTGCACATGTCTGCACACTCATGTGTCTGCAGCAATTCTTGGGAAAATACCTCACATCAGCCCTCGAGATAACGGACAGAAGACTTGTCTCAGCTCTTTCTCACTCATTCTACAGGCAATGAACGGTGGAGTCCCAGTTCAGCTCCTCACACACACCCCTCTCCCAGGCAATGGATATTGGAGTCTTATCTCAACTCCTCCCACCCATCTCTGAGACAAAAGATAGGTGGATTTCCATCTCAGCTTCTTAAACTAATCTTAGAGACAATGGACAGTGGAGTTTGATTTCAGATCAGTCTCTCACAGTCTCATAATTCTTTTATCCTTCTTTGCAGGCAGAATTGGATTCTTAAGCTTTCTGTTAAACTCTTCTGTTTTAATGTCAGTGTAAAATCTCAACTTGATAGAGCAACACTTCCTCGAGTATGCTGAGGTACACTGAAGCTAGTCTTGAGCATTTTCCATTGCAGAGAACTGTCCCTAATACTTCATTAAGGCTACAATATTTATTTAGCTGACACCTCAGCATTTTTTTTTTGTCATCTTTAAAACTCCCTATGCTTTTCCCAAAATGCAAATCTGTCTCCACCATATTTTGTCTTCATCTGATAAAGGCAAATTACACTTTTTTTTTTTTTTTTAATTAAGTGACAAAGGCCTTTGGATTCAAGACTGTTATTTTCTCTTCTATTAGACCTCTCATGAATACTTCTCTAGCTTCCTATATCCTGCTGTGTTTAGAGAGAGAGTGTTTGAAAACTATAAGCATATTTTAATTTTAATGTATTTTTGGTTTCCATGGCCTGCTTTCCCTGCTTACTCGATGTATCTATATGCCCAAATTCTTAGACCTGTGGTCTGTTATCATCAGTAGAATGAGGTAGGAAAAAGAAAAGCAATAACTAGGTACACATAGAGAAACCTTTTTCTAACACGAAGGTGTAGGAAAGGAAAAAGTGGGAAGGAAAAATTAACCCCATAATTACATAAACATTAATATTTATAATACCAATTTGATCCTAATTTCAAAGGTTTTCTAGATGTGTAGGTAACTGAGGTGACAAAATCATAAACTGAATGAGTATATGTGCATCTTTGGATGTACCAGGTAAAACTTACAGTGTGCTTGTCATTCTTTCATCTATATGCTATGATTGTATTGTCTACAGTATACTTCGCTGAGATTAATTTGAATAATAAGTAATATCTGTCAAAAGAGCAACAGTAATGCACTTCAAACATTTTCAAGCACTAACTTCATTAATCGTGATGTTATTGGGCATCCTGGAACATGCATTTCTCCTCTTGTTCATATTGTTTTGTTTTTATTTCGATTTGTGATTGCTGAATCAGGTAGGCTCCTTGATGTCTCTGTTGTGTCTGTCACTGAACCAATGTGTGTCAGATCATGTTAATACAGGAGAATTTACGTCCCATCAGAAAAAAAAAAAAAAAACAGAAGTGCTACCAACTCCAGATGAAGCTTGTCTCCATGGGCCTAATAGGCAGACTTGTTCCATGTATTTTCATAAACACAGGATTTCAGGCTTCTTATTTAACTGCAGATGCAGAAATGTGTTGTTAAGATGAAAACACCACTAATTATTGTAGATGCCAACATAATATTTAAGAATAATAATATTTAATATCTGAGAACACAGTTCTTACCATTTAAACATAAGAAACCTTTTAAGATGGGTGTTTTGTTTTTTTTTTTTAATTTGAATTGGAAGACTTCAAGGATATAGTTAAGCTTATATTTAATTGGATGAAGGTTTTACTTGAGGAGTTATAGTATATTTAAAATGAACTACAATACCTTTGTATTAGGTAGGGATTACAGGAGCCAGATTTATTGTAATTTGCATTTTTTACCTTAAAACCAAACTCAGATGAGGAAGTCTACCAGAGTATAAAATGCGATTACAGAATCATAGAATGGTTTGGGTTGGAAAGGGCCTTCAGGTCATCCGGTTCCAATCACCCTGTCATGGGCAGGGACTCCTCGCCCTAGCCCATGTTGCCCAAGGCTCTGTCCAACCTGGCCTCGAACACTGCCAAGGATTATCAGGGGAACTTGTAGGCATTTTGTATTAAAACATTATTATATATATTATATATTAGTATATATATATTATAGTCTGTCCCAGTCCCAGCTGACTTAAAATCAGGCTCAGTCTATTGATTCCAATACCCAATTTTTATGTTTCCAAGTATTCACCAAAAAAAAAACCAAACCCCACAAAAACAAAAAACCAAAACCCCACAATACACAAATCAAAAAAGCACCCCCACGCCCCAAACAAAAACAAAAACAAACAAACAAGCAAACAAAACAAAAACAAACAAACAAACAAAAAACCAGGATCATTAGGTCTGAGGGTATTCTTTTTATCCTTCACTTACATGACAATATCATTTTCCCTATATTTCAGCAATGTCAGGAGGCATCACCTTAAAATGAGGTCCCCATTATGACCGGAACCTCACAAGAAAATTAGGAGACAGTTTCCCTGACTTAAAAAATGTGTGCCTTGGATAATTGAAGAAGATAAAATGCACAGGAGAAACAATCTCCTTTGGTGTGTGACAGACTTTGCAAGAGGATGCATTGAGCAAAAATCCTACAGGAAAGTAAGTTTTGTTTCTGTGTAAACTTCTACTGAGTTCAGCTGTAGCTGTTTAGTGACACAGGACCTACAGTAAGGTCAATGCGTTACTGTTTTTTCTTGAGTACACAATTTGGAAGTTGTACATTTGCACTTAAACTCAAGTCTATTACATCTCAGGGTAGTGATGTAAACACAAAACTGTTGCTAAGCTCTCCATCAGTCTCATGAAAGCTTAGGTGTATGTAAATTCCTACAAAATATCACAAAACCCAAATATTTTCCATACACCTTTCTTCTACAATTGCATCTTGCCTTGAAAAGAAGGACCTATGTTATCCTAAGTACTAAGAAGTTTGCAAGGGACAGGAGGATTTAGGCACAAAGCAATGGCAAATATGAGTAAGGCACCAATTGCCAGAGACTGAATTTAATATAGATTTTTCTCCTTCAGTCTCTCCTTATTGGCCGTTTTCAAGCAGATTCCTGTTCTGCTTTCTAACTTTTCAGGAGGGTTTTTTAAAGTAAATAAATATCCCCCTGAACTGTACAAGCAAACAGGTGCTGAAATTTTGAACTTCTCAGTAACTACTTCATGTCTAGCCACCACTTGTAAGTGTGATCAGATTCTCAAATATGCTTGAGAGTTTCTTTTTCTGCATATTTTTGCTTGCCTTTGCTGGAAAACAGATTATTTTTTCTGTTCATGGCTTTCAGTAAACTTTACATTATAAATTATTTTTCATTAGTTTCTCCTTGTCTTGGAAATGTAAACCAATCTGTAAACATCCCAGATGTTCAGATGGCCACATGCACCTTTCATTTCAGCAAATAGTTGTAGTGATTTAGACAAGAATTATATTAAAAGCAGTATTTGGTGTTAGTCTTTAGCTACTCAATCTTTACATGTCACCTAGAATTCTAAATCCAACTTCCCACCTAGATTTAAATGCAGATGGAATTCATTTTTGTGAGGTCTGATCCAATTTCTTCTTAAATCTTTGACATCTCCTCCACTAGTTTTAGGAAAGTTATAGTAAATCCATTGTCTGGAGTTAGGTCCTAATTGTATATAGTCTGTGCCACCTTTCATGGCCAGTACACTAATTTCAACTATTTGAAGACTGAAGGTAAAACTTAACTGCTTAATTTATGTGCTTAATTTACCACTTTCCAGGTGAGGATATGACATATATTACTGCTAAATCAATGATAATTGGTAGGGACAGGAGAATTAATGTGCCTAACCTAGAATCATCTTGAACACTATGGATTTGAATGTTTGTCTTGAACATCATTATCTTGATATTCTGTATACAAAACAACTAAGAAAAAAGTCCAGTCAAAATAAAACACAGCTCTACAGATAGTGTAGATAAATTTCATTGAGAGGACTGCAAATAAAAAATGTAGGAGAGGTGATGTCTTGTTTAAAAAAAAAAAAAAAAAGCTTATTAAAGTAAAGCATTTTGAAGTTCACAGTGGAGGAGACATGGCAACAAGTGAAGGATGCATTTAGTTGCTTTACTAAGTCAGGGCTAAGTTCTGCAGGACATGTTCATTTTATTGGCTAGTTGAGATCAATTGTGATTTGGCTATGATTTAAGGATTTTAAAAAAGTCTTCTCTGCTGAGGTAGGTTTCAGTTAAATATGCATCTCAGGAAGTCAATGGATGAATGCATATTTAACATTGTCAAACAAAATTCCAATTTAATATACTGCAGAATATGATTGAAGAGGCATATGCAAAAGTAGTAAGGGATTTGAAGAAAAAGCAGCTATGTGTTTTAAATCTTAAAGTTTTAAGTTAGGAATAGAAATTTACCCAGGTTTTCTAACTTTCTAGTGCAACCATACATTTAGTCCTTCTTTCAGGAGGTTGCGGATACTAATCTTCTAAAAAGAGACAATTGAAAATATAATGCTTACACTTCATGTTAAGTTGATCACAGAAGTCTCTATCCTCAATTCTGCTTGCAAGTTTAGAAGTTTAAGTCTGGGCCTTGAATGTGCAAACACCAGTAGAGTTTGTACCTCAAGTCTATATGCTGGGTAACTTTGCCTGAACAGAGCAGTGTACCCCCTTCTTTCAGCCAAAATAAACAACTTTTGAACAGTGCCTCTAATTCTTTGCTGCTCTACCTGCCTTTACTCCAAGACAGCAGAATTCCTTAATTTTGTAAGCTGCGCTTCACAAGATATTTATTTACTATTCAAGTAGCAAAACAAAGGCACCTACTCTCTTCAGGTTTTCAAAATTCTTTTCAGAAAGTAGCTGAAAATTGCCTCTCTTTGGTCATACAAAAGATAATGAAATTTACCAGTCACGAGTGCTAACAGGCAATGTCCCCACTACAATTTTATTATTATTAACAAACAATATAGAAGCAAAACCACGGAACAAAAATATTAACCCCAGTTATGTCAATAAAAGCCACGGTTTGCTCATCCCTCCCACTCCTGACTGCAGAGCCAAAAGCTGTACACTGGGCAAATACCAAGTCTGGAAAAGATTTTGTCCTCAGGTTGTGTTTGCCTCCCCTGGTGCCTCAGCCTTACAGATCTAAAAAACCCTCAATGTTATGAACTACTGTGTGCATTTACTGTTTGTATTTACATTCAGCTGTTATCCAACAATAACTACTTTTCACATTTTTTAACAAATTCACTCTAACTATGCCATACTCACAGTAAGTTTGTTTGTTTGTTTGGGTTTTTTTTTTTTTTTGCCCCAATATGCAGGTATCATTCATGCCTTAAAGCATAGTCAGGATAACTATTTTCTTCTTATTACCAAGTGACTGCAGCACATACAGGGAGCGTAACATAGCTGACATTCTCTCACCCTGAGCAGCTTCCGTTCACCATCTCTCACTGGTTCTTGCACAAAGCCATAGCAAAATAAGGTTTTTATAATAAAAATATATTTCTGAAGATAAAACTGAAGAATGCAAAAGGTGATGAATTTAATTCTGCTTAAACAAAATATAGGTAGATGGAAGCAATCACACAACGTGTAAGGTATGTTAAGAGCGACCATTGCCTTCAGCATCTCTTCTAAGCCTGGAGATCTGTCCTGCCCAGCTTCTGGACCCCAGCCCATGGCATCTGGGGACCTGTGGTCTCCATCCCATGGTGACAGGATTCAGCCAGTCATGAAGATTCAGCCAGTAGTGATGCTGAGCGCATGTCCCAGAGACATGCACACATAGATGACATGGGCACAGCTGGCTACCCAAATCCCCACTCCAGAGGCTGACACCACAGGATAGGGGAGCCTACACCCCTGCTCTGACTCCAATTGCTGCCCCACTATCCAGTCACACCAGTCCCCCTAGTAGCAGGCAGGGCAGAGGGTAAGATTACACAGAGAGATAGATAAGAAAGTATTCAGTATGAAGGTAGCACAGACTGCTAGGTGCAGGGCACAGTCAACCAAGGGTACTGAGAGGCCCCTTTTTACATGTGTCCAGCCTTTTTTATATTCCTTTCTGCCTCTTCACTCATTATTCCTACCTGATCCCTTCTCCTGCATATTTCGTCATCACAGAGTTTCACTGTCCTCCACCTTGATATTTAAGACCCTTCATGTCCGTATCCTTATCAGTTATAAGGTATGTATTTGCCTGCAATTTCTTGATAGACCATCAATTAGCGTGACCGCTGAGGTTTGTTTCGACTCAGTGTGCTGGCTATGTTTGTCTGCCAGATTTGTGTGTATATTTTGTCCATTGCCTTCACCTTTTCCTTTCCGACCCATTTTCACAAGTTAATTGAGCAGATAATTTTACTGAAATCAATATTCTCACATTACATGTATCCTTATGCACATTAGCATGACTGATCAGGTCTGATTCTTATTGCTTCCTCACTTATAATTTTTCGGCCAGGTTTCTTCCTCTGTTTTGTTTGTTTGGTTGGTTGGTTTTGTTTGGTTTTGTTGTTGTTGTTGTTGTTGTTGCTTCCCACCATTTATTATCTCCTTTTATGCTGAAAAGGCCTTTGACCAGGTACCCTTAATGGAGCAGATGCTTTCCCCTTCTCCACATCTTTCCACAAACTGCAACACACACCTTACTTTGGAGTGACAGAGTACCTAAATAAAATCAATCAAATAGCAAGACATCTCCCAGATCAGAGCAGCCCCTTAAAATGTAGTGTAAACCAGAAGTATTACGAACAAAATCTCTAAAAATGAAGTGAATTGGCTTTTATTAGCTCAAAATGTAACCAGGATGTCTCCTGGGTATTTGCTTCTTCCATGAACAATTTCAGCCACTACAAATGTCTTTGTTCCCCACTTTTCAATAACCTCCATTCTTCAAAGCACTTACTTCTTTCTGAGTTCATTATCTGAGGACTACAATTTAAAAATAACATGGATTGTATGATGCCCTGTTGTAAATGCCATAGGAGCCTGTGTTGATATTCTGGTTTACCATTTAGTCTCACAAATTAATCTGTTATGATTTTTATCTTCACTGTGAGAAAGATTTCTCTATTTTTGTCTCCCTCTCTCCCATTTCCTTTTTTCTGATGCCCATTTCAAATTTCTGGGGCTATGAATGTTTACTAATAGCATATAACATCTATGCAAACAGTTCTATTTTTCTGTATTTGTACAACATTTCATCAAGGGTGACTATTCTACAGCTGAGAAAAATGAGGTTCAGAAAATTTTGTAAATCACCTAAAATCATATGCCCACCCAACTGCAAATCTAATGATCTTCCATTGAATTGTTTATCTCACCACTTGTGGACTATAGAAGATAGTGTCCTTTTCCTTCTTCAAAATAATTTCAAAAATTTTTTTATTAC
Source organism: Amazona ochrocephala (assembly GCA_039720435.1). NCBI lineage: Eukaryota > Metazoa > Chordata > Aves > Psittaciformes > Psittacidae > Amazona > Amazona ochrocephala. The sequence goes on from CM077878.1 coordinate 69,592,034, forward strand.
ATACTTACTGGGTCAGATGTCTGATATTTTACTCTGTTGTGCTTTCAATTTCTCTGGGAAAATTCCATCTTTAGTGTAAAACCAAAGACTACATACTTAGGTTAGTTATCATAGAATCATAGAATCATAGAATAGTTAGGGTTGGAAAGGACCTCAAGATCATCTAGTTCCAACCGCAATGCCACGGGCAGGGATACCTCCCACTAAACCATGCCATCCAAGGCTATGTCCAACCCCACCTTGAACACTGCCAGGGATGAAGCATTCACAACTTCCCTGGGCAGCCCATTCCAGGGCCTCATCACCCTTACAGTAAAGAATTTCTTCCTCGTATCCAATCTAAACTTCCCCTGTTTAAGTTTTAACCCTTTACCCCTTTGTCCTCTCACTACAGCCCCTAATGAAGAGTCCCTCCCCAGCGTCCCTATAGGCCACCTTCAGGTATTGGAAGGCTGCTATGAGGTCTCCACACAGCCTTCTCTTCTCCAGGCTGAACAGCCCCAATTTTCTCAGCCTATCTTCATATGGGAGGTGCTCCAGTCCACTCATCGTCCTCGTGGCCCTCCTCTGCACTTGTTCTAACAGTTCCATGTCCTTTTTATGTTGAGGACACCAGAACTGCACACAATACTCCAAGTGAGGTCTCACGAGAGCAGAGTAAAGGGGCAGGAGCACCTCCCTCGACCTGCTGGTCACACTCGTTTTGATGCAGCCCAGGATACGGTTGGCCTTCTGGGCTGCAAGCGCACACTGCTGGCTCATGTTCATTTTCTCATCGACCAACACCCCCAAGTCCTTCTCCGCAGGGCTGCTCTGAATCTCTTCTCTGCCCAACCTGTAGCTGTGCCTGGGATTGCTCCGACCCAAGCGTAGAACCTTGCACTTGGCATGGTTCAACTTCATCAGGTTGGCATCAGCCCACCTCACAAACGTGTCAAGATCCCTCTGGATGGCATTCCTTCCCTCCAAGTAGCAACCGAACCACACAGCTTGGTGTCATCGGCAAATTTACTGAGGGCGCACTAAATCCCACTGTCCATGTCACCCACAAAGATGTTGAACAAGACCGGTCCCAACACCGATCCCTGGGGGACACCACTCGTTACTGGTCTCCAGCTGGACATTGAGCCATTGAGCACAACTCTTTGCATGTGGCCATCCAGCCAGTTCTTCATCCACTGAGTGGTCCACCTATCAAATTGGTGTCTCTCCAACTTAGAGAGAAGGATGTCATGTGAGACAGTGTCAAAGGCTTTACACAAGTCCAGGTAGATGACATCAACTGCTCTACCACTGTCCATCAGTTCCGTAGCCCCTTCATAGAAGGCCACCAGATTGGTCAGGCAGGATTTCCCCTTAGTGAAGCCATGCTGGCTGTCACCAAGCACCTTGTTGTTTTTCATGTGCCTCAGCATGCTTTCCAGGAGAATCCACTCCAAGATTTTGCCAGGCACAGAGGTGAGACTGACTGGTCTGTAATTCCCTGGATCATCCATTTCCCCTTCTTAAAAATGGGGGTTATATTTCCCTTTTTCCAGTCATCGGGAACTTCACCTGACTGCCAGGATTTTTCAAATATGATGGACAGTGGCTTAGCAACTTCATTTGCCAGCTCCTTCAGGACCCGTGGATGGATTTCATCCGGTCCCATGGACTTGTATAGATTCAGGTTCCTAAGATGGTCTCGAACCAGATCCTCTCCTGCAGTGGGCCCAGCGTCTTCATTCTCACTGTCCCTGCGTCTGCCATCCAAGACTTGGGTGGTGTGGTCAGAGCATTTGCCGGTGAAGACTGAGGCAAAGAAATCATTATGAACCTCAGCCTTCACTAAATCCAGGGTAGCCAGTTCTCCCGATAGCTTCTGGAGAGGACCCACATTGTCCCTAACCTGTCTTTTATTTGCAAGGTACCTATAAAATCCCTTCCTGTTATCCTTAACATCCCTAGCCAAATTTAATTCTAAGTGGGCCTTAGCTTTCCTAACCTGGTCCCTAGCTTCCCGGACAACATCCCTGTATTCTTCCCAGGCCGTCTGACCTTGCTTCCACCTTTTATAAGCCTCTTTTTCCCTTCGAATTTTCCTCAGCAGGTCCTTATCCATCCAAGGAGGTCTCCTGGCCCTCCTGCTGAACTTCCTTCTAGTTGGGATGCATCGCTCCTGAGCTCGCAGCAGGTGATCCTTGAATATCAACCAACAGTCTTGGGCCCCCCTGCCCTCTAGGGCTGTATCCCATGGAACCTTACTGAGCAGGTTCCTGAAGAGGCCAAAGTCTGCTCTCTTGAAGTGCAGGGCAGTGAGCTTGCTGCACGCTCTTCTCACTGTCCTGAGGATCTCAAACTCGACCATCTCATGATCGTTGCAATCAAGGCTGCCCTGGAGCGTCACATTTCCAACCAGCCCTTCCCTGTTGGTGAGGACGAGGTCAAGCATGGCACCTATCCTTGTCAGCTCCTCTATTACTTGCAGAAGGAAGTTGTCTTCCACACAATCGAGGAACGTTCTGGATTGCTTGTGCCGGGCCGTACCATCCCTCCAACAGATATCAGGGTGGTTGAAGTCCCCCATGAGAACAAGGGCCTGCGAGCGTGAGGCTTCTCCTATCTGTCTATAGAGCGCTTCATCCGCCAACTTCCCTTGGTCAGGAGGTCTGTAACAGATCCCTACAATAATGTCATCCATCGCTGTTCTCCCTTTAACCCTGACCCACAAACTCTCTGTCGACTGCTCACCTGTCCCCAGACAGAGTTCCATACTCTCCAGCCTATCCCTAACATAAATAGCAACTCCCCCTCCCCGTCTGCCAGGCCTGTCTTTCCTAAAGAGCCGGTAACTTGCTATTCCAACACACCAGTCATAGGATCCATCCCACCATGTTTCTGTGATGCCTATGATATCATACCCCCGTAGACGTGCACACATCTTTAATTCTCCTTGTTTGTTCCCCATGCTACGGGCATTTGTGTAGAGGCATTTGAGCTGAGGTCCAGTTGAAGCTGGCTCATTGGCTGGAGTAGCTGGAATATCCCTACATTGCTCTGAACGTTTACTATAGGTGCTACCAACCGATTGGGCGTGTTGGGATGAAATGCTGCCTCCCTCCCCCAACACATCTAGTTTAAAGCATCCTTGACCAGTCTGGCAAGCCTCCTACCAAATCGACTCTTCCCATTCCTTGTACGACCAGCTCCACCAGCCCCCAGTAGACCTGGCCTACTAAATTGAGTCCCATGTTCAAGGTACGCAAACCCCTGGCTACAGTACCACCCTTCTAACCATTTATTAACCTGCCCAATCCTCCTAGCCTTTTCAAGGTCCTGCCCTGTATCCTGGAGAATTGACGAAAAGACAATCTGAGCTCCAGAGCCCTTAACCACTTCTTCAGTGCTCTGTAGTCCTTCTTTATGGTCTCCAGGCTACTGCTATCTATATCAGTAGCACCCACATGTATTACCAGGAGTGGGTAATAGTCAGTGGGACCGACTAGAGCAGGCAGCTTCTCGGCCACATCCCTGATCTGAGCCCCTGGTAGGCAACACACCTCCCTTGAGCCTGGGTCAGGCCGACAGATGGGTGCCTCTGTGCCTTTCAGATTAGAGTCCCCTACTACTACGGCCCGCCGCTTTTTCCTGGCAGCATCAGTAGTGATCTTCTTTAGCAGTGCATCAGCTGGTTGCGCCTGCTGTGAGTGTGGTTCCTCATCAGCCCCCTGCAGGACAGCAAAGTGGTTCTGGGTAGAGACAACAGATGTAGGAGGAAGCCCCTTGCTTTTAATTGCCCTCTTCCTCCTTTTTTTGTTGTATTTCTTTTTTTTTTTTTTAATCGTTTCCCAGCTTCCTGGGTTAGCAGCCTCCTTTCCTGGGTTAGCAGCCTCCTTTCCTGCATGGGCAACAGTAGACACTCGAGGACCCGGAACAGTTTGGTCCCGGAGCAAGCAGTGCTGCTCCCCCTCAGCTTCCCTGACACCTTTCAGCCTGGTAACAGCTTCCTGCAGTTCAGCCACCTGCTGCAGGAGGACCTCCACCAGGGAGCGCAGAGTGCAGCCCTGCCCATTGCTCACCCTTCCCTCAGGACAGCAGTGCAGGCGCTCTCTACACCCCGAGCTCTGCACTGCAGCCTCCCTTCCCATCGGCTCTCTCTGGGTCCCTACACTGGCCACTGCCAGGGCAGCCAGAGCAGAGCTCCCAGACCGAGCCTTGCTCATACGGCGAGTGTTCACCATCCCGCTCACCACCCCGCTTGAACTGCCCCGCAAACTGCCTCAAACCCGCTCTGTTCGCCGCGATCTGGGTCGTTCACGCTCCCTGGGGTAGTATTTTAACCAGTCAGGTCTGCCGCCGCTCCTCCTGGCACCGCCCCCTCTGAGTCAGCTGCTCGCCTCCGCTGAGCCGCCGGCTCCGGGACAGGCCTTGTGGAGGACTTGAGGCTCCCTCGGTGCAGATTGGTGCTCCGAGGTGAAGCTCGTAGACGCCGAGCCTCCCCCAGATCAGGTGCTTCAGGCGTCTCCTCTCGAGACAGTCAATTGATCATTGTTCATCTTGCTTGCTTTTTTCATATTGGTACTTTTTGTTTGCATGTTTAATACGTCTTTTAAATTCAATTCTATTTGCCTTTCTGACCTTTGGCCTTCTCACCTATATTTTCTCCTTTACATGATTTTTTCTCATTTGATTTTGGGTGGGGTTTTTTTGTTTTTTCCTCACTTCTCTTATCATTTTACCTTGTCTAATAGCTTATTTTCTCTTTTCTGAATCTTCCCTGTAAAGGATAAATTTTCAGGCCTTGCTAGTGCTATTTGATCTATTCTCCATATCATTTACACATTCACTGTTACTTACGTGTCCTTCCTACAGTGTAATTTTTGGTGGGAATATGAAGTACAGAATATGAATTTTGGCTTGGGAGGTTCAGTTTTGGCATTAATAATAATGCAAATTTTTAACAAGAAGTTTAAATGCAATTTGACCAAAGAAGTTGTGGATCTTTTATCTTTGGAAGTTTTTGATGCTCAGCTAGATAAAACAGGAGTGACCTGTACTTGTCAGCAGTAATCCTATTTCAAGTGGGAAGGCTGGGTTTGAAGATCTGAAGAGGTCTCTTCCAATCAGCTTCTCTATGATTTTATGCAGTCTCAGACTGAGAACGAGAACTACTGAAGGCTAGTGGGTGATGAACCCTGGCTGCGCACAAACCTGCTGCCAAGAATTCTGTGGTTCATGTTTGCAGGAAGCAAAAATCATTCCCTCCTTATGCAAATGTTGTTATTACTGTAAATATAAAAAAGATGATGATGACTTCCTGAAGTAATCTATGACTATAACATCCTATTTTTAGAACCACCATTGAATGTGGGTAGAGTAAGGAGGAGGACAATAAGTTGCCAAGTACAAACATACGCGCTAAAAGAAAATGCACGATGTGTTTGAATATCTTTTTTTTTTTTTTAAATCTGAGGTGTCATTTTGGTGTTAAGAACAACAACCCCTCCTGTTCTGGGACCCCAATTCTCTGAAATGTTAGCATGCATGCCTAACTTCTGGGTTTTGAATAATTGCTCTGACTTTTATTGATATTTTTGATATTATCAAATGGCATATTCTCAGTGCCTGGATACAGTGGAAAACAAGCTTCATTTACTTGCAGAATAGAATATCTCCACAGCATCTACAACACATGGGGCTTACATCTGCAGGAAACTTTCTGGAAGAGGACAATGCATGAGGCATAAGAATGATCTTAATATGATATTAACCCAGTACGACTGTTTCAGAGAGAACAGAAAAAAGAAATGAGGTAGCAGGAGAACAATGCTTTGCTCTGGAGAACCCTGACAGCCAATGCAGTATAACTTTCAAAGCTGCTTCAAATCAAGTACTATATGAGGTCATAATTCCCAAATACAAATCAGTATTACTACAACATATGAGAAATAATAATTCATTTAAATACCAGTAAAGTGTGTCTGTCAGAGGTGTAGATGGCAGTGCCATATTGTATATCACACAATATCAGATGTTATATAGCATTTGACAAAATGCGTTAAAAGACTGATTTGTCAACAAATTATCTTAGTGTATTTATTCACAGCTTTTTGACATAAAACTTCTTAATTCCTACTGATGAGATCCGCACAAGGATACTCAAGGAGCTGGCAGGAGTGTTCACTAAGCCACTTTCCATCATTTATCAGCAGTCCTGACTAAATGGGGAGGTCCCAGGTGATCTGAAGTTAGCAAATGTGATGCCCAACTACAAGAAGGGCTGGAAGGAAGATCTGGGGAACTGCAGGCTTGTCTGACCTTGATGCCAGGGAAGATTATGGAGCAGATCATACTGAATGTCATTACTTGGCCCGTACAGGACAACCAGGTGATCAGGCCCAGTCAACATGGGTTTATGAAAAGCAGGTCCTGCTTGAATAACCTGATCTTCTTCAATGACAAGTTGACGAGCTTAGCGGATGAGGGTAAGGCCGTGGATGTTGTCTACCTGGACCTTAGCAAAGACTCTGACATGGTTTACGACAGCATCCTCCTGGCTGTTCATGGCTTGGACAGGTGTATCCCTCACTGGGTAAAAACTTGGTTGAATGGCAGAGCCCAAAGAGTGATGGTGAATGAAGTTTAACACAGTTGGCAACTCATCACAAATGGTGCTCCCCAGGGCCCAGTACCAGGGCTAGTTCTTTTTGATATCTTTATTGATGATCTGGTTGAGGGGATCAACTGCACTCTCAGTAAGTTTGTAGATGACAGCAAGTTGGGTGGGGGTGTTGATCTGCTGGAGGGTAGGAGAGCTCTACAGAATTATCTGGACAGTCTGAATTAATGGGCAGAGGCCAAATGTATGAGGTTCAACAAGGCAAGTTGCTGGGTCCTGCACTTGGGCCACAACAACCGTGCAACACTACAGGCTTAATGAGGCTTACAGGAAAAAATTCTACACCAAAAGAGTTGTCTAGCATTGGAACAGGCTGCCCAGTGAACTGGTTGAGTCACCATCTTATAGATGTTTAAGACGTGTAGATACATGCTTAGCGACATGGTTTAGCAGTGGAATTGGCAAGGTTAGGTTAGCGATTGGACTTGATGAATTGAAAGGTCTTTTGCAACCTAAATGATTCTAAGATTCAGCGGATTGCAGCCAGCTCTGCGTCACATTATTACTCATGGGCTTTAAAAATTAAGTTGAGTGTAGAAGAGGACAATTATTTGCTTCACAAAGTCACTTCATCTACATTTAACATAAATATAGCAACGTTGACTTGCTGGACTCCCGTATTTTGGGAGATTTAAGTAATTGCTTTAGATACAAAGTAGAAGATCAACCCAAAGACACTTTGTTAGGTGGAACGATGAGACTACTCAAAATGAATAGAAGGAAAAGAATTGTCAGAAGGAAGGTTGAAAATCTTTTTAGTCTTGACTCATCAAAGTCTGTGAAAAACTACAAGTATCCTATTAGTGTCATTTACCTCAATTTTGACTGAGGTTGATTGTACCATTAAGGATATCTCTGAATTGGGCCTTTTGAGTTGTTATTATAATATACACAGACACACACATTTATTTTTTTGTATTTAGGTATATAAGTGTCCTTTGTTTTACTTACATAAAGCATGTAGTGTTACTGAAAGTTTCCAAACAAAAGTCTGTGTTTCAATAGGTTTTTATATTGCATGTCAACCATAATACACTTTCTGTGAAGGGCCAGTTGGAAAAACTGTCATTTTGCCAGCCTGGGGCCATAACTATACTAAACGTAAGGTTTTGAAGGAATAGAATGGTCCCAGAGGGCATGATGAAGTATTTTCCACATAAAGGAACAATTTGCTTGACCTTTTTCAGTAGAAACTGTTCAGCCTGGGCAGGAAGTTTTCTAATAGGTGTTATGACACTTTCTAAAGGTGTTTTGAATCTTAAATTATCATTTTGGTCTCATAGATTAAACAACAAAAAAAAAAGAGTTTGTATTTTCAGCTCTGGAAGTATAACCACTATCCAATTATACACTGAAAGGAATCATAAGGAGAGAGATTAGGTTTGAAGATCAGGCTACTGTAGATCAGCAATTAGCTGCTTGTGTACTTTTTAAAGAATATGTATTCAGCACTTTGTATGTTCACACTCTCTTCATGTTGATGAAGTTGGTTTAAGGCAAGGCATGGTGTTGATCATCTTCAGTTATTCAGTAATATTTTTGGCAATTTTATGTCACCTTCATGATAAAGAAAATAGCAAATTATCTTCTCAGATCAATGTTCAAACATATTTTCATGAGAGATGCCATTTCTTAGCACAGAAGTAATTCTGCTAACTGAGCCATAAGCTGGCTTCCAGTATTCATTTCTTTGCAATGAAAGAATGTTCAATGATTGAACAGTTTCAAGCTGATTTGAAGAATATTACTACCTGTTAAATAGAAAAATGTAAAACTTCCTTTTATTTTTACATGTTAGAGAAAATTACAGAAACTCAGTCACAACTTTTTCATTTCTCTAGTGATCCTTATGAATTACGGGTACCTGAGGTCTAGGAATACTGGGGCACTTGTAAAAGACATGAGCCCAAACAGTGAGACCGTGAGTGCCACAGACAGGAAAATAAACCCTTTGTGGAAATCCATTTTCAGCATGGGCTTTTCCTCTCATATTCCTCATTCATTCCACTGAGGTTGAAAATAATTAGACTGCTTCAGTAGACAATGAAAAGAAGTCAACACCACCTGGTGATACTGTTCTGCCCTAGGTCTAGGTCTAGTTCTAGGGAATTTTTTGCGCTGAGTACTACAAAAATTGGCTTTGTGCACTATAATAGCAGAACTACACGTGTCTTGCCTGAGTGGTGGATGTCCAGGATATACTCTTAACCCTACTCGATAAAGAATAAATCCTTAAAAGTTAATTGCTCAGTGATGCTACGCAGCTAATTTACATTTTTTATTTCTTGGAAAACAACTGCTGAAGTTCCACATAACTGCTGAAGGCATAGGACATTATCTTGTAGAGTACTTTTTTGTTGCAGTTTTCTCTTAAGCTACCAAGAAAATGCTGGGATTGATTGGTGTCAGTGTCCCTGAATTAATTTGTATGAGGAAGACTAAAAATATTTTTTTTAAATGTTCATTTTCAACTGAAAAACATCCAGTTAAGAAGAACCTCCTACATCCTTGGTTCAGTGATGCTTGGACTGATTACCCTCTCTGTTAGTATTATGTATTGTGGTTTTCGATATGCCTAGATTACTTTTTTTTTCTGCCTCTAGCTATTGGTTGGATCAATTTGTCAATCTGACTAAATAGCCCTCTTTTATCAATGTCCCGTTTTTAATGCAGCTACTAATACATCTCTTGGTCCTCTTTTTCTCAAGCTAAATGGCTTTGAGCTCCTTTAGAGAATTACTATTAGGGTTACTTCACAATACTTAAGTCTTTCCACATATCTTTTATGTATACTTCAATTTATCAACACTGTTTGGGAACTGTGGACACCAGAGCAAATTGCACCACTAGGCAATTCATTTGCATTGCTACCAAGAACAAGGGAGCATGATCTTTCTGATCCAATGTAAGATTTTATTATATTTATGCAGCAAAAGAATACATTGTTTCTTTTGAAATAGGAATTCATATTCAGCTGATTACCCATTACCCACTTCTAATCCCTTTCAAGATTTTTCCATTTTTACAATGGTTGTGTTATCCACAAACATTAGTAATTATTTTTTGTTTTCTTCCAGAACTGATTAAAGTGTTGCATAGAATGCCGACAAGAACTCAGCCTTACAGAACCAAGTAGGATATTCACTTTCTAAGATTCCTGTTTGTAGTTGCATATTGAAACATATCAGTCAGTCAAGTTTGAACCTAGCTGATGTCTATGCTGCGTATTTGCTGTTGACTGAGACTCATTTTTAATAACACATATATGCAAAAAGTTTTGAAATTATTTCAGCAATGAACGGTTCTATTAATCTTATATTTTTATAGCGTTTTCAGGCTCACAGAAGCCTACTATAAAAATTTGGGATATCTTTAAAAATGACTACTGTTTTTGGAAACACTGTTATTAGACCAGAATACTTACCAATGAAAAACCAAACTGGTTTGTCAACATCAATTTTCCAGAGAAGTATGATGAACTGTGGCTGTTTTATTATTAATACCATACTGTACTAACAATTTTATTATTGCTTTTGGGTCATTCTGGCAGGCCTTTGAATACTTAGCTCATGCCAATTGCTTATCTGAACTCCTAGCAAAGAGTAGCCAATTGATAGATCTCAGAATTTACCACACTCTTCTCCTATGGAAATTCAACATAAATGACAGAAGAATCTCACATAAATTTCAAAATATTAGGAAATAAACTATAGAGATCCACTAATATACTATAGATGTTTCTGTTCAATACTATACTGCTTCTTGTTCAAATGGAAAGTAGTGTATTTTGGAAGCATTTAGTATACTATGAAAATATTTTATTGTTTCCCAAAACCACAATACTTATTAGAAGAAAACACTTAATGGACAACTTATTTTGGCTATTTTTACCAGTTACACTGCTTCATCTTGTAAAAGGCAGCCTTATTTTTTAGGATTATTTAAATGTATATGCACAAAACCCTGTTATTTTGTAACTGTGTGCCAAGTTATTTCTCCTTTTACTTTTCTTCCCTTATAATTTTTTGCAGTTCCAAGTATCTAATACGTATGACTTATGAGACTCTTTTCTGACCTTTCATTTCTTAATTTTCTTTTGTATTATTTTTAAATGCATACTTTTACCTTCCTTCTAGACCACACCACTGGTTTATTTTACCTAATATGCACATGTCAGATTTTATCTATTGGATTATTAGCCTACCCAAATATTCAAATGAACATTCCTTTTTCCTAGAATTGAAGGCTTTCAACTCAGAAAGATAACTTTGCATCAGCACAATGACACTTTGAAGTATAGTTCAAGTATGTATATGTGTGCACTGGGGAGATAGTTGATTTTACTTAGAAGAATCTTTTAATATTTTTGAGATGTTAAGCCATGGAATCTATCACCAAGACAGAGTTACTTTGACAGTTCGAAGCATTTTAACTGCCTACAAATAAGAGCCCCAATCCTCATGGAATTATGCTAAATGACTGGAGGCCCTGACTAAGCTATCCCAATTTTGCTTCAGCATTTGGAGCAGAAGCAAAGAGAAAAATCTACAAGGGACAAGGTTCAGGGCTTGGATGTGAACAACTGTTTTTTAGATGCACATTCCCGTAACTATTCACAGCTGAAGGCATGACCTGTTGCTGAATCTCTGGAGGGCAGTGCAGTTTCTGGTGTTGATAATGTACATGCAGAATAGCTTTGAGAAAGCAAAAATTAATACTTGCCTCCAGCAGTGTAATTGTGTTCTCATGTTACTCTAGGCAGATTTATGATACCACTCTGAGCCACCTGTTTAGAGCTGAATTTCCTGCAGCGATACCATCATGGTCTTGTCACTGGCATTGGAAATTTTTCCGGACACTTGCTGAGGCTACTACAGAAGCTTGTGCTCCTACTTGTAATTCAGAGTTCACTAATTTGATTGGCTTTATGTGCTGGTGCAGTGATGTCAGTGTAGGAGATGAAGGCTGTTAGCAGGCACGTCATGTATACAGGGTATCTCAGTGGCCTGTGCTGTGGGCATGAAGCTGTTAGACAGGCATGTTCTCACTAGGATGATCCTTTGGAGCATACTAAGAGCATCAGGGCCATAAAGCCCACTTGTAATTTGCAGCCTGAATCCATCCTTCAGTGTACATAGTTGTCTACTTCACTTTGCTCGCCTGCATTTACATTCCTTAATCCAGTGTTATTGTCACATTGGTGAGAGTTACTATTTGATATCCATTTCCAATAGTATTTCTAAGAGTAGCTTTAGCCAGAACAAGAATTGTGTGCCCTGATTGGCTCTGTGCCAATATCGGATATAAACCTATCCTGAATGGACTAAGATGAGACACACTATCCATTTGTAAGCTTCATCATGCTTGACTGCAGCCCAAATTAGGCTGAAGCATTGAGCTGTATTTTATGTACACTCTTCAAGGGCAGCCTAAAATACCTTGTACTCTTAATACTACTGAGTATATAGAATCATAGAATCATAGAATAGTTAGGGTTGGAACGGACCTCAAGATCATCAAGTTCCAACTGGTTTAAAAAGTTTTTAAATTGAATTCTAAATTTAATTTCTTTAATGCAGCACTATCTGTCACAGAAAGGCAAATATTTTTCAGAATGAGTTTATGTAGGGGGTTAAATATATCTCAGACATTTAATTTTGATATGACCTTGCTTATGCTGGGTGGGGAGAAACATTTATTGTGTGTTTGTTAAACTATGGCTGTGTGCTCAGCATTATAGGAGTCTGGGCCCCTGACTCCAAAGATCAACATAGTTCTGATTTGAAGTCAGTGAAAATTTTATAATACTGTAAATCTGTATAAAATTTGGCCTACTAAAAAGGAGCTTAATTTCACATAAAAGGTACAGATTCTTCCCATATTTGTGTTTCAGTAACCTAAGTATTGTAGAAATCATCTTGGAGCTTGGAGGTAATGTCTGAGTGATACTGAAAATACTGTGTTTAAACAAACAGCACAAAAAAGCAGCAAACCTCTTTCAAGGGCAGTGCTGAGCTGTTTGAGCATCAGAGGTGAACATGATTAATGCTTTCTGAAACAATTTTACATAATGTACACAACTGAGGACACAAATATCTTTCATTTTTTCTTTTATTTTTATCAATGTAATGGAGTTGGTTTTTTTTTCAAATTTCTGTTTATGACCTACTGGACATATTTTATAGTGCCATTTAGTATCACTGGTATGGTCACTATGCAGTTTGCTTTTAATAAGTTTTAAACAGGTTTTGCCATTCTGAAGGTTAGCTCTAAGGGTTATGATTTAGAGTTATCAGATTTACTTCATATTACATCATGAAAGGGAAACATGGCCTCGAACCATGACATTTAGATGGAAGCTTCAGAAACTCGGAGTCTGGAGCTTAGCAGGCTGATGTGGGTTTTTAATTCTCTCTGGTTTAGCAAAAAGGTCACTTTTAAAAATTTTAATCTGAATTCACAGTCCTTTCAAGTTACCCACGACTTTTAGAAGGTTGTTCAGATTCAGGATTTTAGTGAAAAATGCATCACAGGTTGAAATATGTTCTTACATTCAGTTCTAAAATAATTTTACAGTCTAGGAACATTTCTGGGGGGCTAAATAAAAAAAGGTTTTAATTGTGACAAAGACAAAACTGCAGTTGTTCAGATGGAGTATTTGCTTCCTAAATTGAAAGAGAGGAAAGAGATTGAGTCTGCGAGTGACAAGCAAGCATCAGCATGTATTGCCTTGGTTAAAATTCTGTGATTTAAGAGAAGGAAAAAAATAAGACATGAAGAAACATGAATTAATTACAGGCTATTTCTTAAATTGAATCTTTCCTCTCAGCTTTGTTTGTAGATCCCTACATCTAGTAGAGCAGTTTCCTTGTTCTGTTGTGAGAGTCAGTAAGGATATTCAACAACATTATGATCTATATTTATGGCCTCATAAAGACAGCCTAACTACATATTAGTACTGCTTCTGGTTGTATTTCTTTAAGCTGAGTTTATGGAGGAATTAATCCTGCTGAGTGCACACACTGTAATCAGATGGCATTGTTAACTTTGCCATTGATCAAAAGACCGAAGAGAATTTTTGATCAACACCATGCACTCCTCTTTGAGCTATCTCTTGGTACCCAACTTCTGGCATTTATCAGTTCTTCAAACAGCCTTTATTGCTTATCCATCTGACCTAGCTGATTTCAAAGAGTTAATGATGCCTGTCGGATTCTAGAGGTCTGTATTTCTGAGAAACAAAATATGATTATTTGATGGGACATTGATGAATTAGGTTTTATATGATTTGTCTCCTTTCTGACCAGTCCAATCACCAAATTATACTGCATGCTATGTGCAAAAATTTATTCTGTAATTGTCTTCCTGTGGTCTCAGTCTGTAGATTATACAGCATCAGATGCTGTAACAATATTCTTCCCATAGGGCTGATAAACAAACCAGCTAGCTCATGATGAGGTATCAGTCAATCCCTGATGCCCATAGTTAAAATTTTCTCTTCCTGGTGCCAGAAGTTATGTGCAAAGCTAGTCATCACTGACTTCTTGTTAGCTGTGGTGTCTGATACATCTGTAGCAACAAGCTATAGATGTATACAGACTGAGGCAAAATCGTTGTACTAAAGGACATTTGCTGCCCCTGGAGCTAAGTCTTCAAGAGAGGTCTTCCAGGCAATACATGAAATATTCAGCTGTACTTGAGACGTCATTTGTCTATGTTCCCTTAGATTTTGCTGTTGCTGAGTATATTGCTCTGTATTTTATCTCTATGTGTTTTTTCTAATACAACCACTACATTTTGAGTTCAAAGATTATCTTCTAGCTCTTTCCTTTGACCAGTGATTTGTGGAGATTAGAAACTTATTAAGCATTCACACCCCATGATGATGAGTGTAGCCTGTACAATCAGAAAGATTACTGAAAAAGTATATCAAATGCAACATAAAGCATATTTAGATAGCAATTGAGTGTAAATATTTCATAGCAGAAATCAGATGCCAAGTCTGAATACTTCCATCCAAAAACCTGACTGCATTTTTCAAATTAATGTCTCTTTAGCAGAACATAAATGATTTAAAAATAGAATCAATTTAATGCAGTCCTCCCATATAATTCTTGGTTACATGTCTGTGCAAATTTACTCTGTTACTAAATCAGATTACTGACTTCAGAGACAAGAAAAATGCATATATTTAGAAACTTGGTGTACTAATATTAGACTTCAAATTATCTCTTAAGCTAACAAAGAGAAAACTTTTCCTTTTGTAAAGTGAAATAACAAAACATTTTCTAAGGAGGTCCCACAGAGGACAAGGAAAATATCATATCTCAGTCAAATTGTAGTTATCATAAACTAATTTCTTTTTTTCTTTTTATTCTGCATTGAGACAATACTTATACTTGTAAACTAATGGGCATTACAAATGCCTTGACCTAATGCAATATAGTGGATATATACACGTTTATACAAACACGTATACCTGTACACATATGTGCATATATATATGTATGTGTGTGTATGAGCGAATGGCTTTAATTGCATCCTTGTGTATCGGAGCAAGCTGAAGTCATACTGCTATTTTCAACATGATCTCTCTTAAGAAGACACCCAATTTCAGTTAATTCAGTTTACTATACATCTGGTCATATCTGTTTCTGAAGGAGCTAAACTAGTACCTTGCCAGGGGGGCATAACAAATGTAAGTTTATATTATATGTAAACTCAGATGAAAATGTATTTTAATGCTCTAATCTATAATATAAGTATTTTTCAGTGACATTATAATTCTGATAATTTGCGAGGGACAACCACTCTACTGCAAATTTGCCCAGTAAAAAAGCGTAAGACGGTTAGCATTATATATTCTATAGATAGAGGGAAGAATAAACATTAATAAAAGCATTAATAATTATATTATCATTGTTGATGACCAGCCATTTTTCCACATTACTTGTTACCTAGCCCCTACCACACAAAATGGTTTAAACTGCTACTTTCTTGCACAACCAGTTTGTCCTTCTGTCTTTGGCTCCCACCCTTCATCCTAATCATAGAATCATAGAATAGTTGGGGTTGGAAAGGACCTTAAGATCATCTAGTTCCAACCCCCCTGCTATGGGCAGGGACACGTTGCAGTAAACCATGTTACCCAAGACACCATCCAACCTGGCCTTGAACACCGCCAGCGATGGAGCATTTACAACTTCCTTGGGCAACCCATTCCAGTGCCTCACCACCCTCACAGTGAAGAACTTCTTCCTTACATCTAATCTAAACTTCCCTGTTTAAGTTTCAACCCGTTACCCCTTGTTCTACCACTACAGTCCCTCATGAAGAGTCCCTCCCCAACATCCTTTCAGAGACTGGAAGGCTTCTATGAGGTCTCCATGCTCTCTCTAATCATTGGTTAAATTCCCTGCCTCATCTCTCACCTCAGTTGAAACTGTTTACTATTCTTGAACTGTCCTTATCTTCATTTTCCTTGGGTGTTTGTTTGTTTTTTTTGTGTGTCCTTATAAATCTCTCACCTACATCACCCTTCCCTGATTTTCTTCTTTACTGATGTTGGATTGCTGCCTGCCCCCTTCTTCCACCCCTAAGTATATTCCCAATGTATTCCCATACACATAACAATTCTAACCTTCAAAAATGATTCCTCTCAAACATCATTAGCAGCTTCTCTCCTGGTGCTTTCACCAGAGTCTTGGTGCTAAGAATATGAAGAGTCTGCTGTGGAAGAGACTGTATTCACTATACTGGTGAATAAATTATTCTGTGACATGCTCCAGCACGGTAAATTCAAATTGGCATTATCAGTGCTTTGAGAGTACTATGCAGTGGAAATCAGACTGCTTTTTAGTACCTTAAGTAAAAGCAAAACTTTTCCTAGATACAGCTCCCTATAACAATATTTAACAACTGTCAAACTGGTGAAATCTTTTAGGTCAGAATTTTACAAGAATACATGTAAAGAATACAAGCTAAGTGTATGCTTCTGCTTATGGATTTGTACATGAAAACCATATTTGGGTGGGTGAATTTTCTGTATATTGGTATGACCAGCTACACCTGAAGGTGCTTGGGCTATTGCTCAAGTCTGAGAATTTTTCAATATTGCCACTGAATAACTAAGTTCCTTCAAATTTCAATGTGCTATTAAATGAAAGTGACTTTTTCCAGCATTGGGTTCGCAATTATTTTACTTATAGCAATGATAAGTCAATTCCTGCATAAATATGTTATCTCATGGGTCATTGCAAATGCACTATAGTTTCAGCATGCATGCAAATACTACAGTTTCACAGTGAAAGTTCATAAATTAACAGTCCTGTACATCTGAAAATCCTGCTGTTCTAAGCAGGATTTTTGTAGAATTGAATTCCATATCAGGTACATTTCTTAGGAAAAAATTTTAAAAAGCCACTTTACCTCTAATTAAAATGAGAGACTAGTCTGGCTTTTTTTCTTTTTTTTTGGGGGGGGGGTTATGCCCATTTAAATTTTCCATACATAAGCTAAATACATTAGTATAGCTTGAAAGATACTGATCAGTGCATACTATGGAACACTGAAAATTCCGATAGAAATAGGACACAACTAGATTGGACATTTTCTTTTTTCAACTTTTTCCAAATCTAGTGCAATTTGGAAAAGAACAAAACCTGCACGTCTATGACATCAGAGATGTTACATCCATTACTCAAATATCTTCAGATTCAAAGTATGTCTCTGCACAGCTTAAGCCTTACTACAGCAATTGTGGTGTATCTTGCTGGGTGAGAGGGCAGCAGTTATAAATCACTTCTTGCAAAATGAGTCACACTCAGACAGCAAGCACAGTAGAGTCCAAACAGTGATCAAAAGCAGTGTGGCTCCGTATAATACTGTTTAGCAATTCTAGGCTGTGTTGAGCAGGTTAGAAATGATAATGAGAGACAGAGAGAGCGGCAAAGACTCTCTTTACACCCCCACCACAGCATAATATGGTTTTGGTGACCTAGTACTGCTTATTCCAATCATTAAATACTTGAACGTTAGATCTTGGTAGTCCTCTAAAAAGTCCATTCGCTATTAAAAAGTGAAAAGGACACTTTTTTCCTTTCTTTTTTTTATCTTCCAGTAGTCAGGATTGAACCGGAAAAATGTGGTTTCACTGGCTACAGCTAAATCTAGCTTGACATTGTAAAATATGACAGCCTCTGTTCTGGCTGATCTCCAAAGCTACCTACACTAGCCAGCTTGTCTGCTTTACTCAGAAGAGTAGAATAGCCCTAATATTTTTATAAAATAAGCTGAAATTGAAGGAGTGCAGTAATTATGTTAGATGAGTTAATAAACCAGCTAGTATCAATTTATGCTTCTTAGAAAGAAGTATATTTTAAGTCATGTTCTATTATGTACAGTGACCTGTGACGTCTGCCAGCTACTTCAAGAAACAAAAATAGAGGTTGTTTTCTCTTATGACATATATTTGAAGGTTTCTTTTGCTAAAATTTTATGCCACTGCTACCACTGATCTAGTGCTACTTCTGATAACAAGAATAAACATGTCCATATGGCCAAGACTTTAGGAGGTACTCTCATACTTTCAGCACAAAGCAAATTAACAGAAGTGTGCATCACATACACAGTATCTTCCTGTGACTATAACAGTGTGTGATAGGAAGTCATCTAGAGCAAATGCCCATTTGCAGAACTATTGTTGCTGTAAGAGTGAATGAATGTTACTAAAATTTTGAGCATATCCATATCACTGATAGCTTAACACTGCACTTAACTATGTACATTAGCTGGCTAGTTTTCCCTGACTCCCTTCAAAATCAATGGAAAGTGGATCTCCTCTTCTAGAGGGGCACCTTAAAGACCTTCCTTTGACCTCTCCTTTGAAATTTAAATTAGTATTAGGTATTAGACCTCTCCTTTGAAATTTAATCTGCATGCACCTACTTCCCTGCACTGACTAATCAGAGCAGTCAGAAGACTAAAGGGCTGAATTAGGCTCCCGAAGGTAAGTATTTGCCAAGACCATATTGGGTAGATGAGACCTGAGGACAGACCTGGGCTGTGTGTCACCAGAACTGTCTTAGCCACTTGACAAAAGCAGATGTTGTGGTTTAAGTCCAGCTGGCAACCAACTACCATGCAGCTCTTCGATCACTCTACCTGCCCCGCAGCAAGATGTTGAGGAAAATCAGAAAAAAAAGGTAAAACCCATGGGTTGAGCTAAGATCAGTTTAATAAATGACATAAGTAAAAATATTAAAATAATAACAATAATAATAATAAAAGGAAATATATAAAAAGGAATAAAACAAACAAAAAACAGACAAGTTCTGCACAGTACAATTGCTCACCACTTGCTGACCGATTCCCAGCCCTTCTCCAAGCACCAATTGGACCCTACTGGCCAACTCCCCGTGGTTTATGTAGTGAGCATGATGTTCTATGGTATGGAATATCCTTTTGGCTAGTTTGGGTAAGGTGTCTTGCCTGTGCTCCCTCCCTATCCTATAAATAAAATCTGGACTCTCACTATAAAAGGAAAAGAGGCATGTTTTCATCAGTTATAGGATTTTTGTGAATGTGAAGAAACCTTTAGTCTATTCTGCAAACACATAAAATGCATGGGGAATTTCAAGGAATCATGCAAAGATCAACCAGTGTTATTCTATAAAATATATCAATCTTATTGTCATGGTTTAAGCAGTTTGCTCACTCACTCACTCCTCTTTCTTCCCCCCCACTCCGAGGGGGAGGAATGGGGAGAAGAATTGAAAGAATGTAACTCCCACGGGTTGAGATAAGAACAGTTTAGTAATTAAGGTATAACACAAACCGCTGCTACTACCACCAATAATAATAATGACAAGGGAAATACAAGGGAAGGGGATACAACAGCTCACCACCCGACAACCGAGCCATGAACTGAACTCTTCCGGGTTCCTGCCGCCAGTTTTTCCATCCTGGGCATGATGTGCTGTGGTATGGAATACCTCTTTGGTAAGTTTGGGTCAGATATCCTGTTTCTGTTTCCTCCTGGCTTCCCCTCCTCCCTGGCAGAGCATGAGACTCACAAAGTCCTTGGTCAAACCAAACATTCTAAGCCGTAACTATAAACATCGGTGTTATCAGCATTGTTCCCAGGCCAAAAGTCGAAAACACAGTGCTGCACCAGCTACTAAGAAGGAGAAAAATTACTGCTACTGCTGAACCAAGGACACTTATAAAGTTTATGAACTACATAAGTTAAATAATATTTCCCAGTTACTCATAATTGAGTACCTGCTTTATGTGACTTCAATTAAAGCAGCAATCTGAGATAAATTCTAGAAGACAATTAGTT
Source organism: Amazona ochrocephala (assembly GCA_039720435.1). NCBI lineage: Eukaryota > Metazoa > Chordata > Aves > Psittaciformes > Psittacidae > Amazona > Amazona ochrocephala. The sequence goes on from CM077878.1 coordinate 69,612,034, forward strand.
CCTGGCATACCGAAATCCATTCCAGGTATGTGTCTTTTTACATGTCTTAATATTGAGTGGTTTATTCATTTTTATACTGCTTTAGTTGTTCATTACCTATACAATAAACTTTCCTTGGTTTTCAATATTCTTGATTTCAAAGCTTTCTTTTTTTTCCCCAATTGGACAACAGATGGCAATCATAGTGTTAAAATAGTGGACCTCTCCTCAAACAACAGCACTAGATATGTAGAAATAAACTGTCCTGGCATCATGACAATCTCATTTCCAAGCAAACATTTGACTAATGCTCATTTCTTCACAGATTCTTCCTGGACTCATATAATTGAAACACTGTCTACAGAAGTATATTTGCTTTGACACAAAATTCATGTAGTGCTGTGGAGAACTGAGGCATCCAATACTGAGGCGAGAGCTGAGAGCAGACCTCCCCCAATAACCTCAGATTCTGCATTTTCCATCTTTTAATTCTTTCTCCCCAAAACCTTATTTTTTTAAAAAATGTTCGTAACCTAGTTGATCTGTTATTATCAGCTTTTCACGACAATGCTCCAGATTTTCTTTGTGAAAGGTTTCAAATAACAGAATTACGAAATCTCTTGTACAGTTAGTTTGCTCTCTTCTGATTCTTCTGTTTAGTTTCCTACACTTTTGTTAAAGGAGTCTCTCCTGAATTTATGAGTTAGAAGGTCTTAGGAAGTTTAGGCTAGATACAAGGAAGTAATTCTTTACTGTGAGTTGGAAAGGCACAGAAAGGTTGTGAATGCTCCAAGGATGTCATGAATGCTCCATCCCTGGTAGTGTTCAAGGCCAGGTTGGACAGAGCCTAGGGCAACATGGTTTAGCATGTGGTGTCCCTGTAAATGGCAGGGGGATTGAACTAAATGATCTTAAGGTCTTTCCAACCCTAACCATTCTATGATTCTATGATCCCATGATCATAAATGAGAAAAGATAGGTACTGTATCTTCATAAAACTCTTACTACAGAACCCTGAAATCAATATTAACTAAAGAAAGATTGCTCTTCACAAGGCAAATTAATTTTATGAACTTCTCATTTATATTAGCATTCTCAGAGATTTATTCCTTAAGAATACTTTGATCCTGAACTGCTTTCAAATTTTATTAAATTTTCTGACTATTTTACATAAATTTTTGAAATAGCTTTAACTGAGAGATATTCCATGTCAATGCAATAGTATTATTACATTATTTATAAATTAGAAACACAAACCCAGCATATTTCTTATGTGCTAATTACTCAAATTATAATATTAATTATAGTAAAAAATACTAGCAACATGCTAACTGTGTTGATCTCAGGAACTGAAATCCTGTTGTAGGTTACTGACCCTCAAAAAGTGAATCAAAAGGCTATTGTCTTGACATTATTAATAGAAAAGGGTAGCATTCAATGTAATATTCTCAGACTGTGGTCGTGTCAGATTCATGACTTAAGTGAATTGTTAATTTAATTAACAAAGAGATAAAAGCATTTGGAAAGAAGAAAAAGAAAGTTTCATATCTGCATTTTTTTTTCCTTTTTGACACTTATTTGCATTTCAGAAAATTTTCCAATGAGACCATATTTCTGCAGCCAATGAAAATTAGCCTTATTATTGATTTCTCATTCCCTAAATGATCCACATATTTTTTTATTATTATACATTTCTATAAAGAAACCACATGCAACCTGAAATTGCCTGGTACTTTTAAACAATTTTCCACCCAGAACACAGAACTTCACTTAAATCGATTAATCACTCTGGTCATGTATTCTATACCTGGCATTACAACATTATGCATTTTATGTTGGCATCCTTAGTAATAAGTGCAGCAATCACTAGCCAATGTTCTGTCAGAACAATTGTGGGTTTTTTTGTTGTTTGTTTTGGTTTTAATTTTGATGGAAGTGTATAAAATGCAGTTTTGTACTCATGCCAAATGCCCATGTAGAGTATGTCTCCAAGCACCACATTTCTCCCAGCTATCTTATTTCATATCTATGGGAGTTTGTAATATTCAACACTGAACAAGGAAAAACAAAATCTGAAACATCAATGAATCATAGAATCATAGAATAGTAAGGGTTGGAAAGGACCTCAAGATCATCGAGTTCCAACCCCCCTGCCATGGGCAGGGACACCTCCCACTAAACCATGCCATCCAAGGCTATGTCCAACCCCACCTTGAACGCCACCAGGGATGAAGCATTCACAACCTCCCTGGGCAACACATTCCAGGGCCCCACCACCCTCACAGTAAAGAATTTCTTCCTCACATCCAATCTAACCCATTACCCCTTGTCCTCTCACCACAGTCCCTAATGAAGAGTCCCTCCCCAGCATCCCTATAGGCCCCCTTCAGGTATTGGAAGGCTGCTATGAGGTCTCCACGCAGCCTTCTCTTTTCCAGGCTGAACAGCCCCAATTTTCTCAGCCTATCTTCATAGGAGAGGTGCTCCAGTCCCCTGATCATCCTCGTGGCCCTCCTCTGCACTTGTTCTAACAGTTCCATGTCCTTTTTATGTTGAGGAAACCAGAACTGCACACAATACTCCAAGTGAGGTCTCACGAGAGCAGAGTAAAGGGGCAGGAGCACCTCCCTGGACCTGCTGGTCACACTCCTTTTGATGCAGCCCAGGATACGGTTGGCCTTCTGGGCTGCAAGTGCACACTGCCGGCTCATGTTCATTTTTTCATCAACCCACACCCCCAAGTCCTTCTCCGCAGGGCTGCTCTCAATCTCCTCCCCGCCCAATCTGTAGCTCTGCCTGGCATTGCTCCGACTCAGGTGGAGGACTTTGCATTTAGCATGGTTAAACTTCATTAGGTTGGCATCAGTCCACCTCACAAGCATGTCAAGATCCCTCTGGATGGCATTCCTTCCCTCCAACTTATCAACCGAACCACACAGCTTGGTGTCATCGGCAAACTTGCTGAGGGCACACTCAATCCCACTGTCCATGTCACCCACAAAGATGTTGAACAAGACCGGTCCCAACACCGATCCCTGGGGGACACCACTCGTTACTGGTCTCCAGCTGGACACTGAGCCACTGAGCACTACTCTTTGTGTGCGGCCATCCAGCCAGTTCTTTATCCAGCGAGTGGTCCACCTATCAAATTGATGTCTCTCCAACTTAGAGAGAAGGATGTCATGTGAGACAGTGTCAAAGGCTTTACACAAGTCCAGGTAGATGACATCAACCACTCTGCCCCTGTCCATCAGTTCCGTAGCCCCTTCATAGAAGGTCACCAGATTGGTCAGGCAGGATTTCCCCTTAGTGAAGCCATGCTGGCTGTCACCAAGCACCTTGTTGGTTTTCATGTGCCTTAGCATGCCTTCCAGGAGAATCCGCTCCAAGATTTTGCCAGGCACAGAGGTGAGACTGACTGGTCTGTAATTCCCTGGGTCATCCATTTTCCCCTTCTTAAAATGAACTCTGTCCATTGTCAGCCCTAAATATGTCATGAACCCTGTAAGAAAAAATTGTAGAGTGACCATGTTATTAATGATTGCAAATCAAGTTAGAACTGAGTATGTATAAACAACTATAATCCTACTTCATTCTGTCTTGTGTTTAACCTTTCAACTTAAATAATTGCTACACTTCAGTATGTTTGTATTTTCGTACACTTAAGAGTACCTTAAGCACGAATAAAAGACCATAAAACTGTATTACTGTATGTGATAACCCAATTTACTAATTCTCTTTATTGGATAAAAAATAAATAAATAAGAAATAGCAAATCTCTAGACTGCAGCATATAATTAATTTTTATTATGTAACTAATTAAATTGATTGACAATCAACAAACCCCAATAATCGATAGGCCTATTTATAGGCTCATTCATAGGTCTATTTATAACTGAAAAGTTGCAGTCCTTGTGCTGGATTTGCAGAGCAGACTACAAGTTCATAGCAGTATGTGCCTTTTCAGAGGCAACTACCCGCTTCTATAAGTATACACATATAAATAGTTGCAAATTTTATATACAGTACATACATATGTAGTATGGTATGTAAAACTACCACTAAAGAAAATGCCATTGAGCGTACACATGCAAGAATCTGAAGAAGGCAAGCTTGTACACCATTACAACTTTATGCTAAGGAATTGAAGGCAAGAATTCATTTACAAAGATAACTCAAACAGAAGTTCATGTACAGTAACAAGAATGTTCAAGTGTAGATAAGTAAATATGTACACTCAAACTTCTAGCGGATCACCCTTTGATACTACTTTGGAAAAAAATCTGTAAATAGCTGTCACAAAGTTATTTGGGCAGATATTCAGCCAGTTACTTCAAAAACATTGTTTAGAAACTTTTCTCTTCTTTCATAGCTGAAATAAAAATAATCAAGATTGTCAAGTCATAGTTTTATTTTAGTCTGCAGGGAAGATATGTACATACTTAGATTTTAATTGCATTTTGATTAGGAGACTGTTCTAACTGGTAGCATCTCAGCTGATGGGTAGATAGTGCCCAGAAGAATGAGTGTATCTTCTTCAGTCTGGTGCTTCAGATGATCTAGAGAGTCATTCAGGAGTAGGCACTTGGTTGTCCCAGACATGGGTGCTGCATTCCTGAAAAAAAGGGTACTTATCACTGAAAAGGTTCAAATGTTGTCACCTAAGACTTTTTAAAGGTAATTTCATATTAGATGACTAGTGAATTGAATTTCAGGCTATTTCATGTGAACATAGCTTGGTAGAGCAGCAGCCTCCTCTTTCCTCCTCTCCATCTTAGGCAGCGTCATTTTGTTTCTTGCCTGCAGAGCAGCTGAGACTCAGTATACAAGGGGAAGAGACACTAGGTGGTGGTTGGAGGTAGAATAGAGTTTTGGATGTCCTCAGTGTAAGACAGGAGTAGGACAGAGCCATCCTGTCCCTTTCATCCTTTGTCTGACTGCTTTCATGAAAGTGGCAGCACCATTTCATGAATGACTCCAGCCACCTGCGCTTTGTACAAGACTGTTCTTGTGCATCAGTTATGCGTTAGCTGACACCTTACAATTAGATGTGTTTGCTTGTGCTTGCACACTGAAGTTGGCTGCCTAGACAAACTTCAGGCTGACAGGAAAATTCCTCATGAGCTTTAAGTGGATCAGGGATAAGGTGACTTCAAATGACTGTGTTTTCCAGGTGGATTATTTTTGTTTTAGTTATGCTTCATAATTTTGTCCAAATTCTATTTTAAGCATGAAAGAAGGTGCCCTGAATCTCACTTCTCATTTGTCTTAAGGTATGTCCTTGTGCCTTTCCATACACCTGGCTGTTCACTTGGGTTTGTCATCTCAGCTCATGCTTCTGTGTAGTCTGGTTGCAAATAAATCAGGGCACAAAATACTTATCTTGGCAGTGACATAGAGGGATTTTTTTTTCTCAGAAGAACTTAAATTTAAAGTGACATTTTATTCATAATCATGTCATAACTCTTAGAATTCAATTTAAAATATTTTATTGAATGAATTTTTTGCATTCTCTTAATTCAGGGGCTATGTTTTTTATTCTGAGAAAAATACTGGTGGGCTGTGGGATTTACCACAGGCAAAAAAATGAGTGTCTGATACTGATAGCAAGCCACAAACTCCTTTTTGTCTTCAAACACCATTTCATTTGCCAAAAGGGAAAAGAAGACCACCTCGGACCTACCCTTTCTCTCTGCTCCCCACATGCAGACAAAAGGTAAATAAAAAGTGTGCTACCAAAGGCTAAAATGGAAGGTTGTTAACCTTGGTGACAGACTTTTGCTGGCTGTTCTGAGCAAGCCCAAGGCATGGGGCTGCTCTCAGCTGGTGGCCAGGCCACAACCCTCACAGTGCACTCAGCCACCTGGGTTACAATTGTGAGGCCTGCACGTGGGGACAAGACAGCGAAAGGAAAAAAACCAAACCAAAACAGAAAGGGACTTGAATAAATTCCCCCGGCATTAGGAAAAGAGAATAACTACATCATGCTGGATAATGGCTGATGCCTGTTTTTTTATTTCCGCTAAGGGAAGCTGCACCCCTTGGTGCTCCTGTTTGAGCTGGAGCCAAGCACTGCCAATTGCTTGTCCCCTATCCAGGCTCCACTTGGGAAGCAGTCTTGTGACACTCCTGCTGTTGTTGATCAATGTATCCACTTGCCTCAGCCTCCTTGGCTGCCCTGCTCCAATGGTTGATGCAGCTGCCATGGAAACTGCAGCAAAGCCCTAAATTGTCACACTCTGGCATGGAAATTGTGTTTTGGAGTCCAGCTGTCCCTACTGAGCTGGCTGCTGTCTTTCTTCCTCTGATCCTAACTACCACTGTGGTTTTGGTTTTGATGTGTGACAAGGGGAAAGTGGGAGTTAATTGCCAGCCACGAGCAGAAAGGGGGAGTTTACTTGGGCAGCTAATTGGTAAAAGCAGTGTTATGTGCTGAACCTTGAATATTATATCTGGGTAGAAAATCTTTCTCTAAATATAGTCTTGCAGTCCTGTGCTGATTGTGAATAAAGTATGAAGTTGATCTGGATATCTGATTGCAAGATCTGTGCCTGGTTCAACTACATCTTTCCCTCGAAAGGTAAGACATAAATCAGTGATTTTTGGTTTCGGGAATGGGCTATTTAAGAAATGGAGAAGTGCAATGATATTCTGTAGAGAATATTCTTCAAACTCATCAGGTGAACTGTCAAGTCCTGGAAACTTAATGTAGAAAATAAGAAACTTTGAACCAAATCTTGCATTTATCTTCTGTCGTGGTTTAAACCCCTCAAACTCATGCAGCCGCTCTCTCACTCACTCCTCACTCTTTCTTCCCTCCGCTCATGGAGGGATGGGAAGGAGAATCAAAAGAATGCAACTCCCACAGGTTGAGATAAGAAAAGTTCAGTAACTAAGGTATAACACAAATCACTACTGCTACCACCAATAATAATAATGACAAGAGAAATACAAGGGAAAAGAATACAATTTCTCACCATCCAATATCAAGCCCGGCCACGCAATGCACCCCCACCAGTGCCCCCTACCGTGCACTCTCACCACCCTTCCGGGTCTCTGCCCTCTGTTTCTACATCCTGGACATGACGTGCTCTGGTATGGAGCAACCTCTTTGGTTAGTCTGTGTCAGGTGTCCTGTCTCTCCTTCCTCCCGGCTTCCCCTCCTCCCTAGCAGAGCATGAGACTCACAAAGTCCTTGGCCAGCCTAAACATCACCCAGCAGTAACTGAAAACACTGGTGTTATCAGCACTGTTCCCAGGCCCAAAATCAAAAACACAGCGCTGCACCAGCTACCGAGAAGGAGAAAAATGACTGCTACTGCTGAACCCAGGACATCTTCAGAAAAGGGAAAAGCACATGGATTCAGTGTATGGGATTCTCATGTGGAAATCTGATGTCAGATGTCTGTTCTTGCCTACTCAGTGCAACCTGCAACCTCCTAGTGGAGGAGGAAAAACAAAGATGGGCATCAGAGGTTCCCTCGGGTAGAAGTGGGAAAATCCCAAAGGAGATTAAACACACGCAGCCAGAAGGATCTGTGAAAGTTCTCTTATGCTTCCTTGAAACCTATTAACAGTAAAGTACACATGTTGGCTTGTACGTCATGTAGATTTTTTCGTTGTTCGTACAGTATGAAAGAGCTAGGAGAATAGCTAAATGCAATGAGAATCATGCTGTAGGGAAAGACGTCCTCAGTGAATACTCCGTAAGGTCTGATAATGTTCCATTGTCATCATTCTTTGCTGTTCACTGCAAGAACTCCATCTCTCAGGTTTCAGAACACAACAAGTGAGAGGCAACAGAAGAATAAGGAGATAGTTAGAGTCAAGCTGGAAGCCAGAGGTATTCACTGTTGATCCCATGAAGGAGATTTCTGTAACCTTGCTGAGTAACTTCTCTTACATGACATATTAGTGTAAGTTCCTAGATGGGCTGTGATGCAACAGTAGCAAACCCGAGAGTCATTTATTACCCATGCGTGACTGGGATATTGTAGTCTTCAGGTTTATTAATTTTCCTGTCAGAAACCTGTAAACCTAACTAATATCATTTCTCCCTTCTTAGCGCAGGCAAGAAACTAGCTAATGGCTAAAGATGGTAGAGAGAAAAAGTGGATGGTAGTTCTTTGAATCATTTCCATAAACCAATTTGATTCCAGTTCCAGCTGTTGGGTGAATCCCAGACAGGTTTCTTGCAATGCATCTGCTTTCCTGGCAGGAATGTGGCTTCTGCTTTTGCTGATCCTTGCTTAGGGCCCTAATTCCAGGGTCATCTTCTGAGCAGCCAGCAGGCATGCTGCCTCCAAGCTGTGGGCTTTAGGGCTACTGTTGGTAGCTCTTCTTGCTTTCATGCAGAGATTGAAATTTGTGATTCTTTTTCCCCTGAATTTAAATGGAATAAAATTTCTGTACATTTTGAGCAGTGAGCAGAACTGTCTTTCTCATACCACATCCAACTGCAATTATGTTCGTGTATATTTTTCTTTGTTTCTCTTACTCTTTTTTTTTTTTTTCTTTTATAACTGTAATGATTTGGGCCTTCTCATTGGTGAACATGTCCCATAGTCAGTACCAGGAAGGATCCAACTAAGGTTGTCTTAAGTCCACCTAGGAACATTCATTGCCTTCAGTAAATTTGCCCATTTGATACAGTCCTAGTTTTGATGATATGAACTTTGTTCCCAATGTTTTAAAAGATTTGTCAGTCTTTCTTTTTGTAGTAACTAATGTGATTTTAAGGAATATTACAGTGTCTTAGAACTGCCTGTTGAGCTGGACTCTTTGGTCTTTGAAAATGAAGCAGTTAAAAAAGTTGTAGTTGCAAAAAAAGGCTAAAAGTTGTATTGAGGTCTATAAAGCAACATGGGGCCTGTGCATAATTTTTTATTTCTAAGTTCCAGCTACTGTGCATGCAACTTTCTTTTCTGTTAAGTAGTGTTATATATATGTGTTTTAGTGAAACACAGAACTTTCCATGGAAATGACCTGGGAAACATAGAATATATTCTGAGGACCCCAACCAGCCAGTCTTACTGGAAGGTGGTCCTGATTATTTCTAATTGGGATGCTAAAGGAGTGGATAGTTTCTTTACTAGAGGAAACTGTCATTGATGAAGGAGATTCAGCAGAATATATAAAAGCTGCAGCTGAATGCTGCAGGTGAAATGGAGGTGCTAACTGTTGTGCTCTGGTCAGTCACCTTTCAACAACACTACAACTTTGACAAGATGGACATGCCTATCCCAACAAGAGTTAAAAACGTGGTAAATCTTTTATTCTGTTATCTCTATATCATGAATTTGCATTTCAAATATTCAAGAAAAGCACATAGTGGTAGTAGCTATGCAAATAATATGTAGGTGTTCAACAGCAAACTAATGCTAAAGGATTACTATAGTAATATCACATAATTCAAGTTTATCTATATTAACATGCAATATAGAGAAGTCTTACTTTTTTTGCAAATTTTATTTTTTTCATGACAAAACAACAACCTTTTTGATTTGTTAATTAGGCAGAGAATTTTATTAAAAAAACTATTACTTTCAGCACTTTAGTATTGTCTTGTTCATTTGTTTACATTTACTTTAGCTTTTCTTGATACCTTGTGCTTTAAATTCTGATATGAGAATTTGATATTGTTTTAGCAGAAGTAAATTATAAGTAGTTTACCTATAAATCCATTTAACTCAAGAAATAGGTTTTATCTAGATTAATTTAGGTTTTGGTTTAAACAATTCTCTTATTGTTGTATGTTGATTGAGCAGAAGACTAAGATGTAAATGAACTATTTCTCACATATAACTAAAGCATTGTTTAACCACCAAAGTGGAGAGTAAATACCATGCTCGAAATTCATTACACCAGGTGAGCAAAGATGCAGTTGAGCCTGAAATGGGTAAGAGGTCTTAGAAATGGGGATCTGGGCTAGCAGGATAGATGCAATAAACAAAATGGAAAGAATGAATGCAAGAAGATTCCTTTCTAATAAAAATAACATCTTTGGACTGTGAATGTCCTCTATGTCGTCCCCATTCCCCCGGGACTGGGGGAAGAAAGAGTGGGAAGTGAGTGAGTGACTGTGTGAGTTTATAGAGGCTTAAACCACGACATTGAGTTAAAGCAATCCTAAGATTTTTGGAAACCCTTGGTGCTGAATGTGCAAATGTACAATGTTGTGTATATTGAGAAAACTGAATTCCTTATACAGCAAGTTATCAGTTTGAAGTATTAGATTTCACACCTATAAGCACTGGTAACTGTTCCCAGTGCTGCCTTTCAAACCCGGTTTTGTGTAGCCAGTAAGATGGCAGAATTTGAAATAAAGGAGGACATGTTTTTCATCTTCTTGTTCCTTCTTGAAAAGAAATGTTGGGATAATACTTTGTTAGCAAGAACCTTCCAAGAGGAAGGCATGTGTGACTAACAACAGGAGTGCCCCTTTTGCTGTGAGAACCTGCAACATCATAATAAAAAATAGAGATTGGTTTTGAAGATGGACTTACAAACATACACTATTCAGTGACATAAGGTATACACTATAGAGTTTTCTATAAATGTCTGCATATTCAAAATTAGATGCTACCACTGGTGGTGAGGCAGTTTGCAGAATACTGTGGCTTCCTCTGACTGAAACTGGAGAAGCCCTCTGCAGGGATAAAAAGATATGGGAAGGGAAGAATATTAAAGTAGTGTCCTGCAAGACAGCCTCAAAATAAGTCCAGTCCTGGCAGCTGCTGTGTGCAGATATCTGTGATCTACCATTCCTATGGGGAAGAGAGAGCTTTGGCTGCCTACTAGTAGTGAATGGAGGACAGTGCTGAACACGTGATATTTAATGCAACAATGCAGGATGTGTTAAAGCCATTTGAGTGTAGTGATAATACAAAAGACCATTTCTGTATTTAAATCACCTGGGAGGTTCAGCACAGGCAGTTCCACAACACCTAGCTTTTTTTCCGTGTTGACCTCTACAAACCATAGGATCTCCTCTGGTCCTGGCCCTGACTTAAGTCTGTGTTCTTGAAGAACATTGTTCAAGGTATGATGGTGGTGGATTTGAAAGCTCATCTCTATCACAGCAAGGATTTTCATTCAAGCTGCAAAGAGAAGTACCTTGGTGTGTGTGTTTCTATGGTGATCTTTATGCTAATACCTACAGAACTGAAATAAATTGTTTGGAAAGAGTCATTATTTCTATAAATGGCATGGCAAAGGCTGTGTGGCTGAAGCTTATGAGAGGTCATCTTTCCTAGAGATCTGTCGACACTATGGCCTGCAGGTTGAGATAAACCCATTGGTGCTCAGCACCAATCTGGAACTTCACTATACAGTGTCTGCAAACTACAACTGGAATCCAGCTTCAAGGTAAAAGAGGGAAGGAAGTTAATTGCCTAGAAAGTTCAATTCCATTTGCTGATGAACCTATGCAACACAGAAAGCCTGAGGCAAAGGCTGTGGCCCCACTGTTTAGAATAAACAATGCTGAGTATTCTTCATGTAAATATTTTTCTTATAGGACACAATAGAGGGTATTCTTGAGGAATGAGCATGTTAGCAACTGTTACATACTTTAGGGTGTCTAAAGGAGAGGATAACCTTTCCCAGATATCTGTGTGGAAGCATAATCCTGTTGCAGGGGAAGTAAGGAGGATGAACATTATTTTTGTTCTGCAATATTGTATAGGCTTAAATCTTGAACTGACCTGCTGACAAGGCGTCAGTTACTGTTCTGACTGGATAAACCATCATGTTGCAGTTCAGAAATCTTGGCTCAGGTTCAGTAAAAACACTGTAGCTAAACCTTCTCATCTGCCCTTGCATGTCAGGTTCTTCTCTGACAAGCAGCAAAGAGCTGTCACCAGCTCCGGGCTGGCCAATTGCTCCTGTTCAGAAACTGAGTTGAAATACCATAAAAGCTATCACTGGGGTCTTCCCAGGCTCTGTTCCAGATAAAAGCTTTTATGTCTTGTTCCATCAGTCCACATTATGTTAAGAAAATCGGCCTATATTCCTCTCTTGTATCAGAAGAAAACGACAGTTCAGCTGCTCTGACTGCCAGCCAGATGGCTCAAACAAGACATATAGAACATGAAAATATAAGAAAGCTATCCCTCTGCTAAGGTCATTCTTGCTATTTAGAAAAGTAACAATGCTTTTACATTATTTGCTTTGGCTATTTTTATATTTTTTTCTCTGCAAACTATCAATTGCAGACTATTTGCTGCTATTTTTTTTAAGCTCTAGGTAAACATTTGGAATGTGCAGGAATGAGTGCCTTTACTATCCGATTTGCTGTATTACGTCCATACTACCTTACAAATTCTGCACAAGAATTATAGGGCAAGCAGATACCCATTGTGGATCCCTATTCATTGTATAGTGGATATTTTGGACCTTTCAACCTGACTGTGTCTGCAGATGATAGCTAAAGGAAGCTTAAGACTACTAGAAGTAAGTCCTATTCAGTATTTCCCTGTTCTCCCCATCTTATATGGCTGCAGTAGTTCTGAAAGAAAGAAAGCCTTAGTGCTGAAACAACAGCATGTTAAATCAGTATTACACTTCAGGATTGGTGAGTGAGAGATTTGAGATTGTGTTTTAGATCCCAGGACAAGCTTCTTACGCAATTATGCAATGACATTTTTTTGAGAGTGAAGAATTGCTCAGGCTGTTGTCCCATACATCCTGGTCTATTTTTCTCACTGAAACACCTTGAACTAGTTTACTGCTTTTTAACCCTTGGAGGCTCTATGACACTTTCTTTATCAGGGTCAATGTATATAACATTTTGAAGTTTTAATGAAGTAACTGCTGAATGACTGCATATGTTTCAGATAAGGCAGACTTATAGTATTACACCCAGAGTTTATTGCTTGCATAGTTAAGAACAGACTAGGAAACAAGGAAGAGGTTGAATTACCAGTACGTGATAGAAAGTACCTCAGGTATATTTGGACATTATTTTCCTTAGAATTTCTGAATCCTTTGTATCTCTTTCTGAAGGGAAAGAAAGATCTTGAGAAGTGAATAAAAAGGGTACTTTACTTCAAAGTTGGACAATTAGACTTTGAGCTTGGCTTGAGCACAAAAGGTTTTGTTGTATTTTGTTACCACAGGATGTTTCTGTCATGATTCTGCTTTTAGATTTTGCAGACGGCAGTACTCTGCAGTAAGCTAGGAAGAAATTCTCATGGGGGAGGGGGAGAATAATTCTATTCTTTTTTCTTTCTTTTTCTGTTTTGTTCTTTTTTCTTTTTTTTTTTTTTTTTTTAAATTCTCCCACCCACTAACAACTTCAACTGTCATTTGAAGTACAGATGATGTCCTAAATTAAATTGTTCTTGACCAGTCTGCTACACAGCAATCCCTGTTTCTGGCTACAAATACATTTGGGTGGGGTTTTTAAAACTGAATATTTCTAAAATAAAAATGATATTAAAATCAATTGCTATACAACTAGTACATAAGTAATAATACTGTAGAGCTGTTGGGATTGTCTGTCACTTCCAAATATCAGGAAGCAAAATAGTCCACAAAGGTACAGAGGTAAGGAAAAGATAGGTGGGATAAGAGATCTGTGCAAGAAGAGACTGGTAAAGAGAAGATTTAAGCTTGCTTGCTTGGAAGCAGTAATTGGAGTGTAGAACACAATTAAAAAAAACCAGAAAAGCAAACAAAAAAAACCCACCAGGAACCGCACCCCCCAAAGCACCTCCCTCCAGAAAACCCAAAGAAAACAACAATAACAACAACAACAAACAGAAAAACCTCCACAAAACCAATGAAAAAAAAAAAAAAAAACCACAAAAAAAAACCCACAAAAATACAAGCAAAAAAAACAAAAAAAAAAAAAAACAAACAACAAAACCCCACAGATGGGCTTCTCTTCTTCCACAAGTAAATATTTGTGGGGAAAAAGGGTCAAAAAAGATTTCTGTTTGCATCCTTTTATAACAGAATAGCATGGATATATTCACAGCAACTGGCAGGCATTACATTTTAAAGTAACTACTTTAGTCCAGTGTATAATTAAACCATAAAACTCACTGTAATAACATCATTACAGATACAGTTTTATGGAGCTTTGAATATAGTTATCAATATAAATTATTTTTTGAAAGAGTCTCCCTTTTCAAGAGAAAGGTAAGTCATCATGCTCAGGGGCACAAGTCAAACTCTAATGAATGGAAGTTAGAAGCTCCCCTCCTGGAGCATCCCTGTCAATTAGTTTATTCCTGGGTTTCTGTATTTTCTGCTGCTTCTGATATGGTGGTTCCGGTGTATTTTTTTCATCAAATTCCATTAACTCTTCTGGGGCCTCACCTAATTCTAGCAGTGCAAGAAATGTCTACTCAGAGCAGGGTATGTTTACCTCGAGGGCCTTAAACAGTTCTCTACCATTGTGAGACCTCACTTGGAGTACTGAGTACAGTTCTGGTGTCCTCAACATAAAAAGGACATGAAACTGTTGGAACAAGTCCAGAGGAGGGCCATGAGGATGATCAGGGGACTGGAGCACCTCCCATATGGAGATAGGCTGAGAAAATTGAGGCCGTTCAGCCTGCAGAAGAGAAGGCTGCGTGGAGACCTCATAGAAGCCTTCCAGTATCTGAAGGGGGCCTATAAGGATGCTGGGGAGGGATTCTTCATTAGGGACTGTAGTGAGAGGACAAGGGGTAATGGGTTCAAACTTAAACAGGGGAAGTTTAGATTGGATATTAGGAAGAAACTGTTTACTGTAAGGGTGATGAGGCACTGGAATGGGTTGCCCAGGGAAGTTGTGAATGCTCCATCCCTGGCAGTGTTCAAGGCCAGGTTGGACAGAGCCTTTAGTGACATGGTTTAGTGGGAGGTGTCCTTGCCCATGGCAGGGGGTTGGAACTAGATGATCTTGAGGTCCTTTCCAGCCCTAACTATTCTATGATTTTTATGAGTCTATGAATATTTGATGGGACCAAGTATGGATATAAACTTGGTATCTTATACTGGAAACCACAAAAAAGTGTTGAATGGGAAAGCACTACAACAGTGGTGGAATATCATTTATTATTTGCAATTTCCTATTCTGTTTCTCTGGGTAGAAACAAAATAAAAGCAAACCCTAATCAAAACTTCCTGCAGAGACTTGAAGCAGTCACTTTCCTGTTTACATGCAGACTGACAGTTGCGTCAGCTCTTTCTTGAAACCTGTATCCCCTTCTTAGCTCCTTGGTGTTACAAGGTAGCACAGTGAAGACAGAGAGGTAGTATGTGGTGTCTAACCTATTTCTCAATTCTATCAATAAAGTACAATCCTTTAATTTCAGTAGGTGTTTAGGTTTGCCCTGGAGATTTACTGAAGAAATGTGTTAATAAAACTTGTGTAGGTGTTTGAAAATAATCTCACAAAGAACAATCAGATGTTCTTATTTATCTGGGGATTCTCAGTTTTTAAAAGATGATAAAACTGCAGTAGCTACAGTTACGAAGTTTAATATGTGTTAAATTTCCACTTACCTAGGGAGTCCTTCCAATTGTGAACAAAAGACTATGTGCAGTAGATTAATATTAATAGGCCTCTAGCTCTATTTGAACAGATATTGTTCCACTTGTTATTTCCTACTCTGTTCATCCACACTCACTTCATACTCTTTCACCTGTTTCTGTTTTTCTTGTGCTGTCTCCTTCCACATACTGAAGAACAAAATTGTAACAACTCATGGTGGGCTTGCACCCATAATAGAGCTGTGCAGACATGAGAGGACTTCTCTCCACCTCTTATTTATTTCTTGCAAGACAGAAATCTTTTCTTGATGCCTTCAAGCGCAGCGTGATTCTGTCTGATGCACAAACATCAGTATGACTTAACTAAAAGCTATTTTCTCTTATCTCTTGCAAAGACTTGAGTAAGAAAATGAATAAATGAATGAATATAGAACATCCACAATTCTACTTGCATGTCCTACTTAATCAGGTTCTTTAAGGTTCATGCCCTGAAGAGCTTTGGGCCACCAACAGCCAGATGCAACCAATTTGGAGTGACTGAATCTGTTAGCCACCTGGAGGTGAGTTGGGTTTCGTTGATCCTTACAGTCTGTGTGTCTTGAAAGAGCCCTTTATCTCAAGGAGCGTGCTACAACGGTTGCAACTTACTGCAGTACTTGTAGTCCCCCTTGTGGGCCTCTTACAGGCAATCCAGCATGTAACTACTGCATTATCAGTTGGGTGGATTTGGTATTTCTCCCACTGGAATGGATGCAGGTGGAAAGGCTTGGCCTTATGTGTCTGTAGCTATGCAAACTAGCCTACCATTTAGATTTTAAATTTTTTGTTCCTCACTGTTACTTGTATCCCTTCCTCAACTCTTTCTTCTTGATCAGGTCCTACCCCACAGTAGAGGACAATTCTTCTTGACATTATCTGCTGAGCACCTGCTACCTCTGCTTTCAGATTCCCTTTCAAACAATCTCAAGTATTTTCATCTTCAAAACATTCTGTTCTCTGTATGGTTGCACTGTGCTTTTGTTCTTCAGGACTCACTGTTCCAGAGGCTGGGTACAGTGATGTGTACCACAATATAAATGTTAGAACAAATAGTGTAGTTTCTGAGACTGGATTTGAATGAAAAATGGAACTTTGGGGTACCCTTGTATAAAATGAAAAATGACAACAACAGACGCAGGGCTACATCTGATTTTAAAAAAAAAAAAAAAAAAAAAAAAAGACTCCCAAAGAGTGGTATGGTGTAGATATTGATATGAGGACACTTACCTCTGACACTTAATATTATATCTTGCATTAAAGTGATAGCCCTTGCTAGAGGGGGAAAAAAAAAGCGGGTATATATTAAAGTCCATGAACTTCAGTGTGCTTTCACTAGCTGTCCTTTGAGCTATTTATTTTAGATTTGATTGCAGTGATAAAGGTCAAAAAATTGATAATGAACTTCAGTGATTCAGATCTTTGGTTTGATCTTGGGGACATGGAGAATCCTTTTGTATTCTCCTTTGCTCAAAGCAGAAGTGCATCTTAAAAATCCAGGATGGTTTGTATGTTAGTTCCCCATGTTATTTGCCACTCAGCTGGGCACAATACTTTATTTCTGATGTAGTGAAATGCAGAAATAAGCCTGACAAATGACATCTGCAGAGTTAATGCTCATCTCCTGTTGTGCTGCTTCCAGCATTCTCCCCACAGCATCTTCCTCTTCTGTACTATGCCAGTAGATTGTGGTCTTTCAACATTTCCAATTCTAATCCCTTTTTGGCCCTCAGCTGGAAGCTGGTCTTTTGAAATGTTCACCTGTGAGGAGAGAAGATGGGGTGCAAACTACCTGGACAAATTCCAAATTACAGGATCTAATGTATAGCTAATTTTTTTCTTTTCTCTTGAACACTACAAACTATATTTGAAAAGATAACTTTTTTTAGATTTGTTTTTTCTTTCTAATGAGAAAACATTTTTCTGTATAATTCTGCAGTAGTTTGTAGTTGCCAACTATATAGTATGCCACCTTACAATGAAAGATATATTGCTTAGTATATTTAAGGGTTGTTTGCCAGCCTCACAAAGACACCTCCAAATGACCTCAGGTTTTGAAGAAACCAATAGAACTTAAATCAAGATGCTGTAGTGTTGAATGATTTGAGTGATGCAGCAAAATGTGGAAATAAATGGTGACTACTCTACAAGAACAAGTACTTAAGTACTGTCTCTCTAGTATAGCACCCCTTTCCTCTTTGCCACCTCTTCTTGCCTACAAGGTAGCAAGCAAGTAATGGGTGGTTGCTTGTGGTAGTGATGTCATCATGCTTCAGTTAATCTTATTTCTATCTCTTTTTCTACTTTTAGAACTTAAGCTGAAGTCCCACTAAGGAATTTGCATTCTGAAGCTTGTGAACTCCAATACATGGAGCATATCTTGAATGAAGAGAATTTTTTATCTCTCATTTTCCATGGCTTAAGCTCTGTATTTGGTAGTCATCTTCCTCATTTCATAATAATACAAAAAAGAGATGAGCTTGCATTCACTGAGAAGCCCCTTTTGTTAAATTTTCATAAATACCTGCATATCTTCAAAAAGTCTGCTGGTATTCAGTTCTAATTTTCCTCCAGGCTAAATTGGAGAGCTTGGGTCTAAACTGGACTGTTTTGAAATGGTCATTCATTACCATGAAGGCTTTGCACTTTTCCTGAAAGCGTTTCAGAATTGCAGCTAATAAAAAGTTTTATCAAGTGTCTGTTTGGAATTCTGCCAGTCTGGTAGCGCAATACATTTGATGCAAATACAGCTACTAATTTTCCTCCATATTCATGCTAGAATAGGTGATATCAAATCAGGTTTAATTGCTGAATGTAATCGGCAGCTCTTTCCTGAAGCTGGAAGAGAGAATTAATTGTTGTCATCTGTTACTCCTTGCTGTCTTCTCATATCCTCAGGGTTGCAAACAGATAAAAGAAACTGTGCTGTTGTGTGTGTGCTTTTCTTTTCTGATTTACCTGCTGTCTAGCTTTGTGTTTCTGCTTCTGATCCCTGAGATATGGAAAATTCTTGGGGTGATAAACAGATTTCTCAATGCTGTATTTCTCTTGAGTGAATGGGTCTTTTGCTGTACTGATGTAAAGTTCGTTAAGCATCTGTGGGGCGAAAGCAGGTTCATTTTTCTCTTTAAAGCAATTCATTGACTCCCCTGGAAGAAGCAGGCCAGGAGGAATACTGAAAAGCAGCAGGAGTGCATCAGGTTTGATATACTGCTAAACAGTAGCTATTAGCTGTGAATATGGATAAGTACTTCTTTAGCATTTCCTCCTAGGAAAAGACTTTTGAAAAGGAAGTTCTGCATTGTTATGTTTAACAGTCTTGGGTGAATTTATTTATTTCTTTTTAATTCAACACTTCATCAATTGCTTCTTAATCCCTTAAATATTTTCTACCTCAACAGTACCTCAAGTTTGCTGTTTAATTTGCCTACTGTTGTGCCTTTCACCAGAGAGATAAAAACCATGGCTAAAGAAACAATGTTTACCTATTAGTCTCAAAAGTATGTCTGTTATGCAAAACCAGCCTGTTTAGTATTCCGAAATTTGATGATGCCAGTAAACAATGCCGCTGTTTATGAAGTTGTATCAATCTTATCTTTCCTTTTGATCAGTATGCTATTTCAGGTTATGTTTAAGAATGTGTTTCCATTTGCAAGTAAACAGGCCAAGTTTTTTCTCCATTCACAGGATAGCGACTGTCTGATGGTCACTCAAAGTGACGTTGTGGAAGACTTTTATGACAGTGAGCTTAATGTTCATTATTTGCCTAAGCAGGAAGATTGCATTTAAGGGTAATTCGTTATAAACACATCAAAATCTCTTCTTTTAATGTCATTGAGGGTAAAGTCGATGGTAGTCTGCCTTGTACATTAATCTTTATTTGTGTTTTTCCTACTACTTAATTTGTTGTCAAATGGACAAGAAACTTAAAATTAGAGGGGGAAACTGAGTATGTGTTTAAATGGAGATCTCAGTTCAACTGCCTTACACAGGTTATTTGAAATACTAATTCTACTCACCTGTGGGGATGTGGGTGTGTCTAGTAAGTTTTCATTGACTTCAGGGCAGTAATGTAGAATGCTACTCTTAAGTTCTGTCTAAGGGGGTAGTCCTGAGAGGGGAGGTAAAATATGAAGAGACAGCTGAGAGCTCTCCTCAGAGTGCCAGTGTCCAGGAGACGGATACAGAGAAGTACTGCAGCAATGTATGAGAAATGTGTTAAGAGCAGTTGCTTGTCTTCTTTTAAGAGACTACTTCATGATACAGCTATGCTCTGGGCTCTTTAAATAAACATCACACCCTTGAAATTCATTATTTAGTTTCTTGGATGGCCAGTGAAGATGAATTGTGTGTGTGTGTGGTTTTTTTAGTTGTGGGGTGGAGCAGGGTAGGGGAGTGAGAAAAAGTGTGAAAGTGTGGTGGCCTGAGTGTCCTCTCATATTAGTATGAACTAGATATAGATAGTATTAACTGAGTTTACATTTAATATACAGCTGGAAAATGATGTCTGACATCTTTTTAAGTAAAACCTAGAATTTCTACTTCTAATTGGGGTGAAGACATAGAAGCTCTTTGCACAAAATGCTGATTGACATAGATAATTTAGTATTTATAAACTAGTATTATATATACATATTAAATGAATGGGAAACACAAGAAATATTGCAAAATTCCCATTAGCATTTACAGATTCTTTCTCAATTCTTGATAAGTCTATTTATGACATGTGGTTTGATTTCTTGACTATTATTTGACACTGCAATTAAAAGCACCTTACTACTTTCTTGTAACTAAGTATGCGTGACTGGCAATTCTTTTATTTCTGGTGTGGTGTTTTTTGTATTTCTGTGAGGAGAGAAAAAGTGCTTTTCATTGTTACGTACTTTGAGCTATAATTGTAAACTTAGTTTTGTGTCATAAGTTATACTAGAAACTAGTAGGTGAAAAAAACCGAGAAAGGAAGGAGAGGTAAACAGTTTAAACAGGTTAAAGGTCTTGTGATTTCAGTGCTAAAAAAAAATTAATTTTTGAATATTTTGTCTGTAATACTGTGAGAAATAATTGCTACAGGCAAAAATGAGACAGTTACTTATGGCTATTTGTAATGTGTGGATAAATGAGTGCTAACTAGGACATGAGGCAACTGCAGTCGAAGAAAAAAATTAATGTGGGGAGCTAACTTATGGCAAATGAAATGATATCTCTGACAAGTTTAAAGTATTATCTGCTGTCTCAGTTGGAAACAGAAGTTTGAAAATAACTGAAGGAAGAAAAGATGGTTGAGGGGGGGAGGGGGGGAACAAAAAAATTATTTTCAGCCTTGGGATCTTTTTATTTTACCCAGAAATTCAGGTTAGTCCTTTGGAAAAGACCCAGGTCTGTGGGCTGGGAATTTCTCGGAAAGGTAGATATGAATTTTTCTACAGTGTTAAATTGATAGATGTGTTCTAGTTGCCAGCAAACACTTGTGAGAGTAATGCACACTCCATTTGGGAAGGGAGTAAAGCTAGAAGGAAGGGAGAATTATTTGAAACTCCCAGAATGAAAAGGTTTATAGTACTTTGTATTTTTCTCCAGACTGCAGTATGGCTTGCTCGTGTTTTATAAAGTGTGGGGCTCTAAAAGATACAGGAAAAATTAATTTGTGTAATTTTAAAGTTCAGTGCAGCTGAAAGATCAACTGTCAAGGGGATAAAAATATAAATCCTGAAGAAAGAAACTGAAGCAGGAAGAAAACCATGACTCAGCTTTATCACGCACATGCACAAAATAAAAAAAAAAAAAAAAAAAATAAAAATAAAAACCCCACTAATACCACCCTCCTCCCCACCCCCCCAAACAGGCCTATTTCTTGATATGGATAAGTACAGAAGGAAGGATTGTTGGATTGGTTTTGTTTGTGCATTTTTTTCCTTTGTTTTAAGAGACTGAAGTCTCAGTTCTTCCACTAATGTTTATTTTAATTTAAAGGTAATATTTTAGTGTTAGATCTCTGAAAACATTTTTAACTAAATCTGTTGTTTAGTCCTCATCTCCAAATGAAAGAAAATTTAATGTGATCATTCCTTCTCAATTGCCCTCTCAGTATTTAACCTATTATTCCAAAGAAATGTATGCTTAGTCATTAGACATCAGAGAATTCCTCACTTGCCCCCATAGGAACCAAAAACTTGTGCCCTGTTAGATATCTAGGCATCGTACCAAGAAAAAAAGTCATTCACTGCTGAGATTTTTATTCTTCTAGTTGGAGAACTTGTGCATTTTTTTTCCAGAAGCTTGTGACAGACTGCTGCCTGAGGTAGATTACCCAACCTGTTGCATTTGACAGCAAGGAAGTAAGTTTGCACCTACTTAAATCCATATTGGTCTGACATGTGAATTCTGGTAGGCAAAAGGTTTTTAACAAAACCCAGAGCAATTTCTTTCTGTTCATAGCTTGCTGTCTTTTTTTCCTCTGTGATTAGAAGCAGACTAACTTTTGGGGAAAGAGTGTGAAAGTCCAGGGAACTCCCATAAAGAATGCTGAAGCTCCTATGAAGCATACTGAAAAGGTCACTTTTTGTGGGGTGCAGAGTAGTGTAATTCAAAGGATGCAATTCATAGAATGGCATTCAAGTTACATCATCATAACAAGAACTGTTTGTCCATAACTAATGGAAAAATAGTCCTGCCTAAGGTATTTGTCATTTCTTATGTTCTTTTTTCCTGTTCATGTACATATTAATTTGGTATGCACAGTTTACAGTCATGTAGCACATAGGATAGCCTCATGCTTTAGCAGTGGAATAGATTTACTCATTGGATGACATATGCCTTGTCCTATTGCTATGAGCTAGAATGAAACAATTATAAGCAGGTCACAGAGAGCCACTATAATAGCTAGTATACACAATAAGTTGGATTCTTCTTTTATCAGCTATGATATATTTTTGTGATTTATAGGATTGTTCAATTGGACAATATTTTTACAAAAAGTAGAAACTTCAGAAAAGTTTCAAAAGTTCTGCAGTCGACATTACAGTTTGTTTTGTTCAGACTTCTTGACAAGGTATGATGATAGGAGGGACATTCTAGGTGTCACGGTTTAATCCCATGTTTGAACCATTGGGCTAGGCTGAGTCTCAGTGAGTGACTGTTGAAGCAAGGGGTGGTGTTTATATGTTTGCAGGAACACTGACATGTGAATCCCAAAAGGTTTGGGTTCATTTGAGCTTTTATATCCCAATCTCTTTGATCAATAAATCTAGCTCAAAATCCTCTAAATAAAATATTTTCTCTTGAGACTTACAGTGATCTTCAGAGGCTATGAAAGTAGCTGTGCTTTCTGTATTTTGATGATTTAGGAGTTATGAAGAAGACAGAAATCCCTTGTTTGAGTGGGGGAAAGCACAAGGTAATAATAGTACTGTTCTCTTCCCTGAACTCCAAAATGTTCTGCAGTTAAACTTTGGGGAAAATTCTGGTTCTTGCTTTAGCAAATACTTGTAGTCCATCTCTCTTAGGCTTAGCAAGTCAGAACTGACATGAAAACAATGAAATATATGACTCTGTGGTGTCTAGTGTACTAAAAAAATGGCAAATGAAGAATATTTCTTTTCATATATTATTAAGCATCGCTCTTGTCAGGGCTGTGACTAAAGTTTCTAGCCTCAGATCAGCCATGCCTATAGCTACTAAATATAGAGATGACAACTTTGTCCTGAGACTAGGTGCTAGGAGCAACATGGCTAACCTGCCGTTAAGTCCTGCTTCTCAGAAAGCGAAAATGCTGTTTCCACACAATTAAAAAAACCCAAAGAAACAAAAAACCCACAAGCAAGCAAACCCTTCAGGCTGAAAGGATTAATGATCTTTGCTTCACGAGTAGTTAGTGGAGAAACAATGAGCAAGGAAAGAAAGAGCTAGGTTTTCAAGAGTCAACTTTGTTGTGTGCCTTCTTTCCTCGCAGCTCTCAATTTGTGCACATCTAAATGAAACAATTGTAACCCTCTATTTAACGTCTGCCTTCAAACTTCTTGTAAATGGTTTCTATTTTGTGGTTCTTATTCTGTTGAGAGCCTTGCTAACTACTTTAGGTATTCTTGGTGTTAATAATGAGAAAATTTATATTTTAATTAAACAGAGCTGCTACTAAATATTACAATACATGCCAGCAGCATTTATCTCTTGACTCTTGTCTCCTTGAATTTTCAACTGCATGGCATTCTGAAAAGTGGCTTTTGCTGTCCATATCCCACAGTGCATCCAAGTAATGTTCTTACTTTCATCTAACTTTTTTACTTAATGCCTCTTATTATTTTTCTGAAAAGCAGAACTAGGTATGCAGTGGAAACAATACATCCGATTTTCAAGTACAGTCTTAAAAAACAAGATTACAGCACAGGTTGTTGTTTGTTTGTTTTAATTTTATTTTTCCCTTGTCAATATTTTGTGCATTAATGGTGGAAAAAGAACCTCATTCTTCTTCCCCTCCCTTTGACCCTTCTGATAAATAACGATACTCTGGCAAGAATTTACGGGTTTTTTTCCATTATTGTCAACGCATCACATCATCTCTGCATATAACATACAGGAGCTTAATTTTAGGCACTCATCACTTCTGACATAACTTAATTCAAAGTCAAATGAAAATTCTCCAATTTATGACCTTTGTAAGAAAAAAATTAACTTGGCAGTCATATTTCAACACCTGATAAAGACAGATTTCAAATGAGAAACACAAGAGACTAGAAAACCAGTAAAAATTAAAACCCCAGAATTTGTTCTGTGAGTATGTAGCAGGGAAATGGGGAATAATGATAACTGCAAGGGAGTGAATAACTTAATTTTGAAGCTAAGATGTATGCTGCTAGATTCCCCCCTGAATTGCTCCTTTTTTTAGTGTATTGCTAATTTTTATATCCAGTCACATTGTTGTCTGATTTGATGTATGATGTTTAAGAACTTCTGCTGTGCAAAAGTGTTTTCTGTTAAAGCTTAAAATTATCCAACTATGCACCTTATTAGTAATTCAGATTATTTCTACATGATTTACCATGCATATCATTGTGCATTTTTGGATGACATTGCCAAGTTCATGTTCACCATTGTAAATATTTTTGTGATTAAAGCTATGATTTTTCTAAAACTTTTAATAATCTGAGCAATTAAAAGGTCACATGCTTATCTTATAAGCATCCTAAATTTGTTTTTTAAATTTCAGTTTAAATTGTAAAATCTCTTAAAATGGAACAATGAATAAGACTGCAATTTCTTGTCTCATGTAAGTCTGTTCAATTCTAAACTAATGGATATAAACCTCATGATAATGGTGTCCAGTGACAACTTACTTTCCTCTCTCTACCCCAGGTGTCTTCCTACTTATTACCATATAAAAATAGTTAATCTTGTTACTGTACCGTGTTACAGTGGGGATCAGCAGAGAGTAGGTGAAATGAAAATGCAGGAAAAAGTTGAGGTGTATGTGCAGTGTCTTGGTTTTGTCTATATTTTTTTGCCTAAAAAAGGCACAGACACAGTATTTAACAGCCTTTATCTTCTTAATTTAAAAGCAGAATGTCCTAAAAATGCCCCTTTCATGTACATTTCCTTTCAAGTGAGCATACATTCATGGAACTATTTACTGTTTTCAGAGTTAAAGCCCATGGTAGGTTCAGTTACAATGATAATATCCTTTAGCAGTCACAGGTGAAGTCAGGAAGAACAGCCATCTTAGCATAGCCAGCTGAGAAGTTTGCTCAATAGCAGTGTTAAATCCTTCAGTAGGATGATAAAATGCTAAATTCAATGATGACTAGAAGTGTGTGATAATAATGGCTTATTTGACATTCTCAGATGCTTCAGGGAGAGAGAGATACAAAAAGCTTAATTAACAGATAGGGCACTTGTTCTTGTCTCTGTCTATTAAAAACAGGGTACATACAATACTTAATTGTTAGGCTCATGCCTTTAAATAGAAGACAATTTTTTGGTTGAAGGCTAGACAGAGCACTAAGGTATTTGGTCTATCTGCAATAGCAGTAAGTGTTTCTTAATGTTTAGGTTTAAAGGGAGATTAATTTCTTCTAAAGGATGCAATTGAGGCCATGTCACCAGCAGAAGAAATCTGTTCGTTTTGGCTTGGAATATGGAGCTTTGAAGTAGCCTATCTGTCCTTATTCATACAGTTATGATTTTTTAGTTCATGTTTAGTCTTGACAGAATGACTATGTTGTCAGTTGGTGGTATTCATGCAAGAAAGTGGGAAATACAGTAAGTACACTGTCCATCACTTTGTATTTCTCTGCTTTTATTCAACTACTGTGCAACTAAAGGCAATTTCCACTATTTACCCATTTTCTCCTTCTGCCCATTCCTACTGCTAGGTCATCACTTGTTTGTGACATTCATCTGTTGCAAAAGAAACTAATGCAATATAAGATATTTAGGATCATTATGATTTCAGCACAAGATTCAAGAAGCAAAAAAGATGGGCTGGAATTTTTCAGATGCAAACCCATCATTGCTAAATAAAAGCATGTCAGGAATAATTCCAGAGAATGAGTCGGGAATAGATTTGTCTGAAACATTTAAAACTCACCTGAAGCATGGAAATCTACATGAGGAAACTATTCTCTGAGCGACTGACATGGCCTTGCACTTACTCAGAGTTTTTTATAACAGCAGTTACTGTGCTATTTTAATGGTGCCATCATATCTAGTGACAATTGCATATCCTTTGTATTGCTATAGCAATAACAGGATAAAATACAGGGTTTCTCAGTTGTTTAGCACTATCACTGATTCACACTGTTATTTCCTGAATTAAGTAGACAAAAGAAAATTATCTTCCTTCTCAAATTACTCTCTTCTCTTATTTTTATACACCAATTTAAAATGTATTTCCTGTCCTTATCTTAAATCTGTTAGCTCTCTGATTTCACAGTAATTTCTGAAAGCTCAGCCTCTTTTTCCTTTACTAAGAATGCCTTCACTGCGTGCGCCATTTGGTCCTCACAGAAGCAGTGGCTGGCAGGATGGTGCTAGGCTTTTTGGGGTGCTCAGGGCATGGCAAAGGTGAAGCAGAGGGAAGGGTTTCTGAAAGCCTGGGGAAGTGGAGTAGCCTGGCAGGGGTTCTCCAGATGCTTGTGCTGAAGGGACTGGTTTAATAAACTGGAACTCTTGTTAGCTCCCTCCTGACATTATCTCATCACCTGACATTTCCAAATGCTATTGGCAAGGGGATATTTGGTTAGCCAGTCTCCTGGTTGCCTGTCATAACAGTAGCTTGGCTGCCTTCATTCTCTCAGGGCTGAGGAGGCTGGTATAGAGTGAGCATGGAGGCTGATGAAGTTACTTCCCTACCAGAAGCCTCCTGTGCCCTTGTGTGAATACATAGGATCAATTCCCTGTACAGCCTTTGCCATGGCTCTGGTGATTGGGGGTGTATATATTCTGTGGCTGTCACTGCTCATTAGCACTTTTGCCCTGCTTAGAAAATAGTTGGTGGCAAAAAGCCAAAATCGTATGAACAGGTTTAAAAATTAAACTGATGCATACAAGGATGTTATTTAAATGATTCATTCAACGTAAATGCAGGCATATCTTTGCGTGCTGCTGCAAAAATAGAGTGCAGCTGTTGTAGCACTAATAGGCTTGAACTGGTTTATGTTCTCGAGGTTATCTTCATAAGATTCAATTTTTTTTGTCTGGAGAAGACAACCCCATTTCTATTGCTTAAAGGTCATCTGTGAACAGAAGTTCTCTAACAAGCAACCTCTGGCTTTTCCTTCCAAGGGTGCTTAATAGTAGGAATCTTAAATAGAGAGAATATCATTGCATTTACCATAATTGGGTAGACTTGAAAGGCTTCTTCAGAGGAAAATATTCCAACTACTGATATAATGTGACTTATTTAATACCAGATGATTATTTGTAGTAATTAATTTTATAAAAAATTGGTGGAAACCAGATTGTGGGCTGCAGACAGCTGTTTAACTTGCTTTGATACACAAAAGTATTTTCTATTCTCCTTTCTGCAGACACATAAATTATGCGTAACTTGGTGACTTTTGTCTGTTTCTGTATGTAGATAGAAACTGAGCTATGGAGGCAACAGGGATGATAAGACTAGTTTGTAGTAGACATGGATTGCTACTTGCTTAAAATGTTTCGCCTTATTTGAAGAAAATGGGTAAAGTTCGGAGCTTGTTGCATTCTACTGAATATTTAGTATTGTTTAACAATAACAAAAAAGTTTCCTACAGATGTTCATTTATACATTTTAAGGACATAATTCCCCACAGTGCTTACCCCATCAACAGTTGCTGGGCATTGATAGTATTCTCTCAAGGGAAAAGTCAATAATCTCTTTGATGTGAGCAGATCTTTTATTGATGATGATTACTAATCTAGTCAAGGGAGACCAGAAAGGCTGTTAATTATTCTGTTTATGTGTGCTTTCCTTAAGTTTTTAGTGAAGTACATCTGTGAACTTTCTTTTACAAAATAAAGCTTGCAACAAATCTGAAATTTGTTTTCAAAGGAAGAAATCCTGGCATTTGTCTTCAGGGTGGAATGCAACATTTGTGAGTATAGGTATATTTGTTACTTTGTTGGTAATCTTCCTTAATGTAATTCATGCAAGATAATTTCTATTTTAATAGTAACCATTACTTATGTTGGTAGTTTCTTTTCCTGGTAAGTAATGGCTTTTCTCCCTATCAGGTTCTTTAGTTCTGGGTATTTTTTGGTTTTTCATGCTTTTCCTCAAGACAACATCAGCAACCAGGCAGACCTGACTCAGATAGGGCTCAGTGTATATCCAGTAACAAATGTTATAGATCTGAATCCTAAATCCTGGGACAGCCCCGCTGCCTGCAGATGCATTTAGAAAGCAATACTTGCACATCCATGACTGGTGAGCCTGAACTGAAAATCCAATTGCAGAAAAGGGAACAGGACATTAGCTTGGAAGGACAGTAATAGCTATGTGGGAGATAATGCTTCACAGAAATATGATTTTCTTAAAAGATTAGAGTTTGGGGGTTTTGTGCTTCTGTTCCGTGCGAGTGCACAAGAATAGGTGAAGAGATGGGTAGTACCATATAATTCTATTCTCATCTATTAGGTTCTTCACAATGATCTGGTGCCAACCAGTGGGAAAGTCCCAGTATTTTGGCATAACCATGTGTTTGAAACATGATTGTTGTCAGCTATCGTATTACTTTTATTTATTTTTTTTTTTTCGAGACAGTGGTTCACCAGTGCTACTTTAGCTTCACTACTGTACTGTGCAGCATTCAGACTCTCAAGTTTTTAAAGCCATGGGAGCAAAGGCTAAATAGATAAATGCCTACTCACTGGCAGTTCTCCTGCCTTCTCCTACCACCAATTCCTGTCTGCTGTTGGTAGTTTCAGCACAAATCTTTCTGCACTGTTTCCAAAAGATTTTTCTGTGTTGCTGTTCATCAAAACTCTTAAAACTGGTGGTTTTAGGTCAGATAATCATGGTGTCTCCCAAGGCTCATAGTTCGTACACACAGAATATGTTATTACGTATTTTCAGATGTAAACGCTTTTGGTAATTTTAAGTAAGTGAAAGTAATATTCATTCCAGTCTTTTCTTAAAAGAAGTCTTGTGGTGATGAAAGTTTTTACCATTACAACCTGTAAAGGGCAGGGTGTTGTGAGTTAGAGAGGTGTACATGAGGGCAGGGTGTGATGAGTTAGAGAGGTGTACATGAGGGCAGGTTAACAGTCAGAAATTTCTCAGTAATGCTTGGATTCCCAATAGCAAAAAAAAGGATTGGCTAACACTTACAGAGCACACTTAAACATGCACAACCTCTGCAGCTGCAAAGTTATTGTACACCTAATACTTGAGCGTAAGGGTGAACTTGTGGTAACAAGGCCTGTATTTTCTTTTGTGGTCAGTTTTAAAAAACAGAGACCTGGTTGTAGCTTCCCTCAAATTTCCAAGATGCTCTGTTTTATCATGCATTCTTGCTGCCATGTCAGAATTAAAGCAGCATTTCATTTCTCCTCCTCTGTGATGTTTTTATAGATGGCATTGGTTATCAGAAGGCGCAATCTCCTACCTCTTCCCTGTTTTCTGCAATGAATTCCTTCGCTATATGTACTTTGTAGTAGGAAAATAACTGACTTTGGGGCTGGTGCTTAATTTTATGCGGCTGTACAGACCTTCCAGTTAAAACTCCTGTTTGTAGTACATTGTTGCAAAACTTGAACCTGGGACTGCACCAGCCAATGCCCCAACCCCTTGGGGGTTAAAATTGTAGCTCATTACTAAATCAGTTGCAAGATTAGAGGTTAGAAGCTGGTGGACAGTATGCAAAAGTGCCGGGTTACAATAATGTTAACATTGTTCAGCAATGTGGCAAGTCAAACCACTGAATTACGTATGGAAAAAATAGGGGGGAGGGTGCTCAGAAGAAAAGGAAATCTTGTTGAGTGGCATGGCAGAATTCTCTGATTTCTTCAGAAGCAGAATTGAATTACAAAGGGCAAAGTTAGTTTTGCTTGGGTTTTTTTCCTACCAGGGAGTAATGTGGCTCTAACATTGTTTACAAAAGATATGTTACCATAAGCCCCTTCAGAATACAGGAGTAATAAACAAAGCAGCCACAAAAGAAATCTCATGCCCTAAAACATTTCAGATATTAGTAAGTTGAAATTGCTTCGTTAACAACTGACAAAATGTTATTGGAAATCTTTTGCCTTTCCTTTTATATGAGAAATTAAGTCTTCTGGAATTTTGGTGATAGCTTATTATACAGGAACTAAGGTTTTAGCCGGGCTGCACTTGGCTTTGAAACCTTGCTAATGATTTGTTTTTCACTTGTTGATCTGGTTGAAACTAACAGATCCCACTAGTGCTATTTCTTTAGGTCTTGATCTTATTAACCTAAAAAGGTGTTTAACTTATAAGTGTACCATTAATAATTTTTTTTCACGGTGTAGAATTATAATTAATCTGTACCACACTTCCTGTTCCTTTCAACCCAGTAGAATTCAAATCATTTTCTCCCACTGAGAGTCTTTTTTCTTTCAGTATTCTATCTAATTTATTAACACTGAGACAGAAGAAATATTAATATCATTTTTAAAGCTTTTCTAGCGTGCAGCATCTGGAAAAAAAAGTGAGATCTTGGGGTTGTTTTAGATTTTTAATACATACTCTGTTTGCAGAGACTCACACTAACTTTAGTAGTAATTTGTTTTATAAGCTTCTGTGTGCCATATTTGCATTTTTACCAAGAAACACTGTTCACTGGATGAAATAGCCAGTAACAAGTCTTGTAAGTCTGTTATAAATCTGGTGGTTTTGTTTCGGTTTTCAATATGTCAGCAAATTATCTTTCAGAAGTCTCCTTTGCTAGCAAGAATTGTGTTTATTTATAATTTATGTGATATGGACAAAACAGGGGAAAAGGCTTATTGCATGTGCTTTTATTGTGCTCTTTGTATATTACAGTACAGCATTTCTTTACTGTGGTTGATGCACTAACATAAACTTTAAATAAAACAATGCATGCTAATGTTCTTTAAATTTTGCTCTTGAGAAACAAAGAAGCAAAAGGATGGAATCTTGCAAAATTAGATTCTGTGGTTTTGAATGCTTATTGTGAAAGTTTAATTTGGATGCAAAGCAAACGTGTTTTTATATGCAATTTAAAGGCAGAATAGTTTTCAGAAGCTATAACTAAAATTATTATGTTATAGACGAACTTTACCCAGGTGGGTAATTTCTGAACTGCACTATTGATAACTTAATGTATTTAGTGGTGTTACAGTAAATAAAAGGATAATTGTACCTATATAGCCATACTGTATATAACATTGAGAAGATGTGGTGCACCTTGTAAGTGGCATCTGGCAGGCCAGGACAACCTGTGCTACCTCACTGAACCTAGGCAAAAAGGAATTGTTTGCAGAGTTGTTGCTTTGGGCACCATTAAGTCACAGACCTGCACTGTGCAAGCCTTTTGTGCCTCGAATCTCAGCATGAGTAAGGAGGATAGTCTTTGCAGTTTCAAAGAAAAGCGCCTAAGCTCTTCTGCCCTGTTTTGTATTAATCTACTGTGCTTTGGCTTTTCTTTAAATTTAATTCAAAATCAGAATTAAGATTGTATCATCCAAACTCATCTCTGTATCACAAGCCTTTAAACCGCATATTGGGTTTGATAGCTTTGGTTTAACTAACGTATATGGCATATTTACTTTTATGGTAGATATGACTAAAGCACATTTATCAGAAAAGCATCCAGTTTATGTGCAGATGCAGGAAGACACACACAGTTCACCACACTCCTGGCATCTTCTCACAGAAGCTGCCCTTGCAGCCCAAGGTCTACAAAAACCTTTCCACATAAACCAAATACAACCAACGTTGCAGATGGCCACAAAATTGCCTCCCTATTCCAATTTGCTATCTTTGCTTTTGTTTACTAATCCCAAAATTACTTGGCTCCCTGACCACAGCACTGGTCTGGGACTTACATTGCGCTGCGCGGTTCAAATATTTGTGGGACTCCCTGCACTTCACAGCATGTATATAGCTGCAGTACATTCTTAACAGTGTTGCTTTGGGTTTGTCTATATAAACTCCCCTTTTAACAGACTGTAACTAGTTAAAACAAAGGTTGTGTATACATTCAGGCACTCACAAGCTACTGTTGGCTCTGACTGAAGTCATACTATGCCATTTTAGTTGCATTATCATGTGCCAGGCATGAACTAGAGAAGTCTAATGAGAGGCAGACTGTACAGATCTGACTCGCACCTGACCTGCAAAGTACCATGTAACACTCACCAGGAGATTCAAATCATATATTGTGACTGACCTTTCATCTATTTACTGTTTCACTAGTCTTCATGCTTCACAATTATTTTTAGCAGGGTTTTGGAAGATTTTGGTTTTGCTGTGGGTTTTTGTTGTTTGTTTTTTTTTTTTTTTTTTTTTTTTGTTGTTGTTGTTGTTTTTTTTTTTTTGGTTTGTTTGTTTGTTTTGTTTTAATGGTTCTCTACAGATCCCTCATTAAAATATGAAACATTAGTGGACTTATTAGCATCTCCTGTGGGTACCACTCTCTAATTGGTGATTCCCTTTAGAGAGCTGCTTTTCAGAGGGAGGATCTAAATGTCTGAGGTATGATAATTTTTATAAGCTTAGATGTACAGCTGTGTAATTGTCTTTTGATTGATAGTAGATGGGCACCCAAATATTTACAATTTGAAGGTAGCTTAGGAAGAGCTGTTGATCATAAGACTTTTCCACAGAAAGATAAAGCATGTTATCTCTTCCGTTTCATAGTTTAACAGAGATAAAAGAACATATTGAAATGAAGAAATTAAACCAAAGTTTTGTTGGTTTTTTTTGGCTAATTACATTATTTCAGTGATATAAAATGTAACCTCTGAGGGCAGGTTTATTTTAGTCCCTGCTGTTAACTCTGCTTTGAGTGTGAACCAGCCTAACCTTGGAAAAATCTGTTCTTTCCCTGCCAACCTTGCAATTTGAATACTGAACTGCATTAAAAATTACCCACTTGTACATGAAGTCCAGTACTTCAATTAGGCAGGTGTCATTTGCTACTTCTCTCACTCTCCATTTTTACTTCAGGTGTATAAAGAGCTGTTTATACAACCTTTGCCACTAACCTCCTTTTAAATATTTCTTCACCAATATGTGAAGTTTCATTCTTCCCTGCAGTTGAATTCTTCCCCCTCCCTTTCTTTTTTTTTTTCTTTTTCCTTTTTCTGCCAAAAATACAATTCCATTACTTTTTCCATTGTGCCTTTATTCCTCAGCTCTGCTCTATAGCTCTGGACTACCTCTTGCATTTTCAGGTGCCTCAAGGAACCACATAGAGATCATGTTGATAGGAGAGAAAGAAAATACTGATTTAGCAAAATACAGTTTCTATCTGTGAGTTAGATGGATTTCCCCAAGTCATGAAGCATGAGGGAGAAGTAGAATGCATCCTAATTTTTAAGTTAGGATGTAAGGGAAAGCTAAGGGTGCCCTGTTATCTTCCTCATCTTTTTCAGAGCAGTTAAGTTGTTCCAACAATCATTCTGTAAGCTTTTACAATTATCAAAGGTGAATGACTATTTTTGTTTTAGTGCATCCTGTAGTTGTGCATAAACATTTCTTACAAAAATATTTTTCATGTCAAGGGTACCATGAAAAGTTCTATCTGCCTGATTTTTCAACTTCCATATGCATTACAGCCAGTGTAAATTAGCAGAACGTCTATATCACAAATATAGAAGCACCTGGCTATTGTCCAGAAGACTCTTCTTTGTATTTTTGTAAAACAAACTTGTAGGCTAATCTGTTGTGTGGAAAGTTACTTTGTAAGCTATATTCTGAAGGGGTGATTTCAGGTTGTTGGTACCTTATAAACTCATGCTTGTGATATACATTTTGTACTTGGTAATAAAGTATGATTCCTGGCTTAGGCACTGTTTGTGAAGCACTTTTGCTTGTTTCCACACAAATGTAGGGAAATCCATGTAAAACAATTGAAGGTTACATTAATTCTTTACTCTTTTCTTTCTGTAGTACCAACTCACCACATAGTCTTTTATATCAAGTGTCCCACTTAAAATATGGGGAACTTAGCAATAATAAGCTGAAAGAAAAGAAATTTCATTCCGCACTGAGTGCAGAGGCAAACTGTAAGTGTTGAGAAAAAGTAACTAGTATTTGTAGGGTGTAAATGGAAATAAGGTATCATGGTTTAAGCCATAAATCATGCAGTTTGCTCACTCACTCCCCCTCTTTCTTCCCCCCCCACTCCGAGGGGGAGGAATAGGGAGAAAAATCAAAAGAATGTAACTCCCATGGGTTGAGATAAGAACAGTCCAGTAACTAAGGTATAACACAAACCACTGCTGCTACCACCAATAATAATTATGACCGGGGAAATACAAGGGAAGAGAATACAACTGCTCACCACCCGACGCCTGAGCTGTGAACTAACTGTTCCGGGTTCCTGCCCCCAGCTTTTACATCCTGGGCATGACGTGCTGTGGTATGGAGTACCTCTTTGGTTAGTTTGAGTCAGGTGTCCTGTTTCTCCTTCCTCCTGGCTTCCCCTCCTCCCTGGCAGAGCATGGGACTCAGAAAGTCCTTGGTCAGACCAAAACATTTTAAGCCGTAACTAAAAACATTGATGTTATCAGCGCTGTTCCCAGGCCGAAAGTCAAAAACACAGCGCTGCACCAGCTACTAAGGAGAAAAATGACTGCTACTGCTGAACCCAGGACATAAGTTTTCTTGAAAGTGAGGGGTTTAACTGCATATTTAATTTCTGTGTCAAATCACTCAACATTTTAAAAGAACATTTGAAAAGTTTTAGAGGAAAATGGAGGATACCAAATTTTGTCTTTTGAAATTATCATCTTGCCATCTCCTATTTGCACTGCATTTGAGTTCTAGGCAAAAAATCTACCTATCCCCTACCTAAACCTGTAGCCATTTATAAGAATATATTTTCTTTGGAATAATTTTCAGTATCAAAGTCAGAAAGGTATATTTCCTCAGTAGGAATTTAAGGAACTTAGGAGTAAAATGACTCAGTGACAGTAAATAATTCTGCCCTCCTGCACTAGAATAGAATTTCTGATGTCTTGTTTTTCATCTCTGGTACTAGTGTCTCAATACAACATTTTCAGACTACAATGAATATGATAATGTGGCCTCGGTTTATTTATGGAGTGCACCAGTGTGTGGTGAAGAAAGACACCATTTTGTATCATTTATCAAATTCCTGGCTGATGCTAGTGCAGCACTCAACCACATACACATCACATTCCCTGAGAATTGAGATGATTTTGTATCTATAAACAACTTCTTCCAGAATTACAAAGGCTAATAGAAGGGTAGGTTATTTTTTTCCCTTTTTTTTTTTTTTTTTTTTTTTTTTTTTTTAACTCCTAGAAGATGTGGATGATATCGTGGAACCAAAACTAATGCTAAGAGATGCCAGGTCAATGCAGAATGGATGGTAACAGAATTACTCCAAAGGTGCTTGCAGCAAAGAGAGCATAGTTGAACTGTAAACCATGCTCATGAATGTCTCCAGGCCAGCTGAGAAAATACACAAGATGGAGAAGCTTGTTTCAGCTGAGAATGGAATTATTTTTTATGTTTCCAGGGATTTTCATTCTTTCCTGTAGTATGCTTTTAGAGATGGGAGTTCTTGCTATAATCACCTGTGGGAAAACACAAAACTATGTTCTGGAGTTTTCTTGGTTGGGCAAAGGAAAAGAATGCAAGATTCTGTATGTTCTTTTAAAAGAACACTATACATCACATAATATAACCCCACTGTGCACAGTGGTGCATGAACAGTCTTGTTCTTAAGGAGAGGGTTTGGCAATAAGTCATCAATCTTCTCAAAAATATATCAAAACAAAAGTCATGGTTAATACTTTGGGATGATGGTTACCTATAATGATTTCAAAAAACTAACCAATATACCAAAAAAAAAAAAAAAAGAGAAAAAAAAAAACAGAGGAGAAGAAAAGGACATGCAAGGCAATTTAATAGTTTTATGGTGATCCATGGTATTTCAGCTTTACTGGAAAACAGCTTGGCAGAAAAGAACAGGCAGGGTTCTGGTATCCACCATGAGCCAGCAGTAAAGGCAGCCA
This sequence comes from Amazona ochrocephala, assembly GCA_039720435.1. Lineage (NCBI taxonomy): Eukaryota > Metazoa > Chordata > Aves > Psittaciformes > Psittacidae > Amazona > Amazona ochrocephala. The sequence continues at coordinate 69,648,199 of CM077878.1, forward strand.
ACATCTCCTATGGCAGCATTAGGAAAAATATCCCCAGCAGGCTGAGGGGCTGTCCCCAGTGCTCTGCATTTGCTAAGATACATTTGGAGTGCTGGGTCCACTTCTGGGCTTCCCAGTACAAGAGGGACAAAGGTGTACTGGAGTAAATACAGCAAAGTACCATGAAGATTATTAAGGGTTTGGATAGTACGATGTATGAGGAGAGTCTGAAACCTGGGATATTTTAACCTGGAGAAGGGAAGGTTCAGGGTGATCTAATCGGTATGCAAAAATACCTGATGGGGTGGCAAAGAAGACAAATCAGACCCTTATCAGCAGCACTCAAAGGACAGGAGGCAATAGGTTCAGAATGAAATACAAGAAAATCAATTTTTTAAGAAGAAAGGCCTTTTCTACAGTGATCACAGTGATCAGGCACTTGAACAAGTTGCCAAGAAAGGTTAAGGAGTCTCTATCAGTTGAGACATTAAAAATCTGACTAATTAGTTGCAATCCAAGTGGCATTGCTCTGAACAGAGGTTAGAAATAGGTGATCACCAGAGGTCTATCCAACCTCAAAGATGCTGTGATTTAGGTGACAAGGGTATTGATTCTGGCTATGTAACCTTAAGCCTCTTAAAGGCAAAATTAAAGGCTTTCTTTTTTTTTCAGTGTTTCTACATTCAACTTCACATTTAGCAATATGAGCTCCATTGTTGCAGACTTGAACATTTTAAGATAAACTGCCAAGTGGTTTAGTTTTTTACGCCAATCTTACTCTACACGCAGTGTAAAAACATTCTCTTTAGACATTGTAAGAACTCTTCCAGCATATTTTTGTCTTCTGAGAGATGAGCTACCCTTCCTCTTTTGTTTTCTTCCCATGAGATCCCAAGCAGAGAATTCTGTATCTTTTCCCATTGATAAGGCAGCATGTGCAGTTAATTAACGTTGCATTTGTTAGCAGGGGTTCTGTAAGGAGAGGAAGGCAAGGGAATAGATAACATGTAAAAAAAAAAAAATAGCAAAAGTCACACTTGATTCCAGAAGTTTAGAAACCATCAATTCTCTTACCTTTGGCTCCCCAACTTGTAACAGAAATATGTTATCCATGGGAAATACGAGAACCACTGCAAAGAGAATTCTGTTTTATTCTAGAACACTGAGTTATCCTGGGACTGTGAAATAGAGTTTGCATGGAACTAGATGTGTGATTACATAAGGAGCAGGTGAGGACAGAGGCACGCTGGCCAACACTGATCTCCAGTATGGCCTGCTAGAGTAGACAACACTTACTTTCTTCTCAGTAAGATACTGTGTGTTTTCTGTGTTGAGTGTGGTTGTTTAACCCCCAGCTGCCAACTGAAGCATCCAGCTGCTCGCTTACTTCCCCATGATGGGATGGGGGGGGGGGGGGGGGGGGGAGAATCAGAAGAGTAAAAGTGAGAAAACTTGTGGGTTGAGATAAAGAATAAAAGTAAAAGCAAAAGCTGCACATGAAAGCAAAGCAAAACAAGGAATTCATTCAGCACTTCCCATTGGCAGGCAGGTGTTTAGCCACCCCCAGAAGAGAGCTCTATCATGTGTAATGGTTACTTGGTGTACTGATTTTGGTTGATATAGAGTTATGTTTCTTCGTGGTAGCTTGTAGGGGCTGGAAGCAGTGGTAGTAACACAGGGATGCTTTTGTTAGTGCTGAGCAGTGCTTACACAGATCCAAAGCCTTTTCTGTTCCTCACACTACCCCACTAGACAGCAAGCTGAGGGGGCAGAAGAAGCTGGAAGGGGACACAGCCAGGACAGCTGATCCCAACTGACTAAAAAGATATTCCACACCATATGGCATCATGCTCATAATGCTGGGGGAAGAAGAGACAGCAGCCAGCTTCCCACATCCTTTTCCCAAACACAGTAGGTGCTTCGTCTCATCTACCTTGTATAGCAGAAGAACAAGTGTGCATTCTGCTAAAACACTGCCATGTGTGCACAGTTGTCCTAGGAGGGGAGGACAACAGAGTGAATCACACATCACTGATGCTATTTGCCTTGCTTAATGCACTGTTAGAAATTACACAAACATGAGGGTGGTGCAGTTAAGACTTAATATAATATAGACTACCACAATGTTAGGATGCTAGTCTTTTCTCGGTATACTGCCTACGACTATTTCCTGACAAAACAGAGCAAACTTCAACTGTTTACTTAGAAACTTAGAGCCTTGAAGCTTAGTTGTAATTGTTCAAGTAATGAACAAAAACTGAAGAAAATACTTAGCCTGTTGCAGTGTACTTTGGAAAGAGCCTGTAACAGTTTGTTGGAGCACTGGACATGATAGGCTTGGTGATCAGCTTCATATTTTTTGTAGTTCAGACAGAGGCCATGTGAGACCCACCTTCAAAGAACACAAAAGCAGAAGCTGTTGTCAGTCCCAGGCTTTCCTTCCACTGTGGCTTAGCTGCTGAGAAAGTGGGGTGGAGCTCTGTGTGATAGAAGAAAGTCCTTAGATCCCCTTGATGCATGTTCGAAGCTACACAGAAATGGGATGAGAGGTGCTCTTGCGCAAAGTAAGCAGAAATACCAGAAAAACCAGCTCAATTATGAAGTGTAAGCCTACTGTCTCCCTTGTATACAGAAAAGGTTCTGCCTAGAATTGCTGCTATATAAAAAATAGTTTAACTACAAGCAACTTGAAGTCTCTTTGGTTCCACTGTTTCAGTTTTAGTGTTAAGAACTGAATGAGGTATATATCCAACATCTCTATGGCAGGGAGAAAGGTACTTCAGTTTAGTCTGGAAGGAAAATATCTTGAAATTTTCCTTGTAGTTCAACAGTGTTTAGTATTGTTGATTTGAAATCTCATTAGCTATTTAAATCCTGACCCACTTCTGAGTGAAGCATAACTAAAATAATTACATACACAACCTTTTTGAGCAATGCAGTCTTTCTGAGTTTAAACTGAGCTTAAACACTTCTTCTAGAAGCATACATTTTAAAGACCATGCAGCAAAATTACAGTATCTGTTTTAAAATAACCTTCCTTTGTCCCGAGGTCTTTACTAGCACCTCCATCATTCTTTCTCTTTGTTGTGGTTTAAGCCCAGCTGGTAAATCAGAACCACATAACCACTCACCCACTCCCCCACTCTTTCCTCCTCCCAACTCCCAGAGGGATGGGGAGGAGAAACAAAAGAAAGTAACTCCCACAGGCTGAGATAAGAGCACTCCGGTAACTAAGGTACAGCACAAAACCACAGCTGCTACCACCAATAACAACAATGATAAGGCAAATAACAAGGGAAGCGAACACAACCGCTCACCACCCACCAACTGATACCCAGCCTGACCCTATCAGTGATCATCTAGCCCTTCCGGGTAACTGCCCCCGGTTTATATAGTGGCATCATGTGCTGTGGCATGGAATACCTCTTTGGTTAGTTTGGGTCAGATGTCCAGTCTCTGCTTCCTTCCGGCTTCCCCTCCTCCCTGGCAGAGCATGACATCCAGAAAGTCCTTGGTCAGAGTAAACATTACTGGGCAGCAACTAAAAACATCAATGTCATCAGCTCTGTTCCCAGGCTGAAAGTCAAAAACACAGCACTGCCCCAGCTACTAAGGAGAAAAATGACTGCTACCGCTGAACCCAGGACACTCTTAAAGTACTAATAATGAAATCCCAAACTAAAAGAATACTTCACTGAACTAGGTATGGTCCATATTAAGGCTGGTAGTTCCTTGCCTTTAGAAAACTCTGTCTAAATAAAGAAGATAGAAGCAGAAAGACAGTATCAGGCATATTTTTAAGATAGGAATCTAAGTGACTTGCCTGAAGGTATTTTAATTTTTTTTGTATCCTGAATCATAGCAGTATTTTTCTTCCTTTTTTCACTAAAATCGGGCTGATGAAGAAACAAAAAGTGGAGGTTACGGACAACATAATGTGCAAGTACAAATTGGTTCAAAGGCTTTTAAAAATCTTAATTCTTAATTAAAAAGTTAATATTTGGCTTTTACATTTTCCAAAATTATCCAAGATCATATAGACAGAGTTTTTTTTGTTGTTGTTGAATTCTGGTATTCTTCCTTATTCATCTTGTTATCTAGTAGCATCTATAGTGGGGATTCATGTTTGAAGTCTCCAAAGTTGAACAGCTAAAAATAGGGTGCCTGAAACCCCCAAATGTGTGGAGTTGGGTGTGGGTGGGTATCATTTAACTATCCAATAAGAAGCACTATACATGAGTTTGGCTTACGGCTTGCTCCTTCTAGGTCTTAGATACCAGGTGTTGAGCATTGTAGCTGAGATTCACCACTCATGTTTAAGTCTTTCTCTCATTGGAGGAGGCTACATCTTCTTACTGAGAGCAGGTTCAGGCTGAAATGTCATTCTTATTCTTCTCCTCAGGCCAAGTAGAAAAAAAAAATTGTTATTCAGGCACAGTGGAGTTCTTTCAGTAGGTAGGACTGAGTTCATCCTACTCCAGAATACCTTCCTTGACTTAATTACACTCCATAGGGGAGGTAGGACTTGACAAAACCGTCTTGTCCTAAGATCACCTATGTTCTTGGTGACTGCTTTAATTTCTGAGCTCTGGGAAAGGGTGGAACAGAGCTTCTGCTTGAATAGGAACAGTAACACCACCCAAGTGGGCACAGAGAACTGGAGGGACCAGACATCTCTGTTTAGGATGCAAGCCTGACTATTTAAGCACTTTCTGTTTATGCAGTATGTAATTGAGGAAGCTGCTTTGCCTCTGTCAATGATGCAAATTTAAGTCTTAAATCTTGTAACTGTTTATCTCAAATCCTTCAAAAACAGTGATTTCACCTGAGAGGTCTCTGAATATAAAAAGAAACTGAGAGCTTTCTGAGATAAATTGTACTAATTCCTGTGAAATGTCTGTGGTCTGTCAGACTTCCCAGCTCTCAGGATTTCTAATTGCAAAAGAGATGTGGCAAAGTGCTGCTGACAAGCCATCTGGACAACTTGCATAATGTAACAGACTTAAAAATGTATGTTGAAGAAGATACATTCCCTTTTATGTGTGGCAGCTCATTTCTGCAGCTTGGTTGCTGTTGCTTGCTCCGCCTGGGGCTGCGTGTGACTTGGAGAGTAGGAGCACAGGGACAGAATGCTGAGAAGTCCAGATTCCATTACTGATATCAGTAATATCTCACCACAGGCAACTTCAGTTTTCTGCTCCAGTGCCTCATCTGCAGAACAGACATGAGGAATGCCTGTTGAAGGTGCTGGGATTTAATGTTTACAAAGTTACAGAAATATGTAGTTGACATTCACTTGGGCTTTGGATTACGTTCTTTTCCTCCTTCCCCTACTACAAAAAAAGCCCAAGGAAAGCCCTGTTAAGCTTGCTTTCAAGAGAAGAATACCTCCATTTTATGTCAGCAATAGTTGTTAATTTTAGAAACCTTTTGATTATTTTCTCATTTGTCTGATAAAAACTGGCTCAGAAACAGAGAAGAACACAAACTTGTTTGGCCTTTTCACCAGTTACATAGGAGCAAATACGGAATATTACCTTTCTGATAAGTTGAGGGAGAAAGTGCAATCTGGCACCAAAGTGTATCCCACAGTTACCGCTTTTCTTTTTCCCTGCCCACTCTTACATACACTCCACAACTACGTCCAGCACACATGCAGCAGGACACAGGTATTCAAACCTCATTAGGTTATTGACACTCCTGTTCCTCAGGAGATTCCTGGGATCAGAGCAGTTGAGCTCAGCAAGCAACTCTACATCACAGTATCCCTGACCTTTTGCCTCTGCAGTCAGTGTGGTGACCATATGTGAATGCCAACTAAGAAGCCATGAGCACTTTGACAGAGGGGATTTTGGAGTAAAATTGGGTCAAACATAGCTTTGGGATTTTATAGTCACATTCCTTATTAACTTCTGAAATTCAGAGGTACAGAACCATTTGTCCTGTGTTCAGCAGCAGCAGTCATTTTTTTCTCCTTCTTGGTAGCTGGTGCAGCACTGTGTTTTTGATTTTGGGCCTGGGAGCAGTGCTGATAACACCAGTGTTTTCAGTTACTGCTTGGTGATGTTTAGGCTGGCCAAGGACTTTGTGACTCTCATGCTCTGCCAAGGAGGAGGGGAAGCCAAGGGGAAGCAGAGACAGGACACCTGATCCAAACTGACCAAAGAGGGTATTCCATACCACAGCACGTCATGTCCAGGATGTAGAAACGGAGAGCAGAGACCCGGAAGGGTGGTGGGGGTGCACGGTGGGGGCTCGCAGCCGGTAGGGGTGCACTGGTGGGGTGTGCACTGCTTGTTTGGGATTGATGGTGAGCTATTGTATTCTTTCCTTGTATTTGCCTTGTCATTATTATTATTGGTGGTAGCAGTAGTGATTTGTGTTATACCTTAGTTACTAAACTGTTCTTATCTCAACCTGTGGGAGTTGCATTCTTTCGATTCTCCTTCCCATCCCTCCAGAAGCGGAGGGAAGAAAGAGTGGGGAGTGAGTGAAAGAGTGGCTGTATGGGTTTATAGAAGCTTAAACCACGACACCATTCGTTCCCACCTTCCTTCTACCAGTGCGTATTTATTTGTACTTGAAAAATACGTCCTTTTTTGCAAAAGCAGATCAGTATGAGCTGCTTTCAAATCCATCAGTAGAATCCTTAATCTCCTGGAAGACTTACCACTATAACAAAAAAAATACAACATTGTGGAAATAGGGATGCTTCTCCCTTCCGTCACCACCCTGTCTCAGCTAGAGAAAGGAAATCAGATGTTTGCACTGAGGGTGCAAGACTGAAATGAACACCTGCTCTGAGTTCTGCTTGGTTCCTTAAGGTGAGCCTGCTTTCTGAATTGCAGCTCTTAGCTTTTTGGAATTAAATGGGAAAATTACAGTTGTATCAAGTAGGAGAGCACAGATGCTGAACTAGATGAGCAAATGGCCAAGAAAGAAAATTCCCCATCTATAAACTACACCACCTGCACAAGCAGTAGGGTGCAGAGTTGAAGCTTGTGCTGTATAGACTAACTTCTGTATCAAGCCAGCAGATCTGCACAGGGGGCCTTCTGTTATCCACAGGGGCCAGCAGCAAAAGAGCTTTAGTGTTTCCTGTTTCATTTGCTGAAGCTTAGTCAGCTTTACCCTAGGAGCCTATGAGGACTCACTTACATGTTTCCATCCTGCATTATTTTGTGATACATTGCTTTCAGTTTTAAATAATGCATGGGTAAAATCAGTTTGTTTTCTTGTGTTGCTGGTGTGGTGGAGATTTTCCCTGTACAATGGAAAACAGTATTAAAAGAAAATAACATGGCCGTCTGACTGTCCTCCACTCTCATGTTGTGAATGTGATGTGCAAGAGGAGGAGGAGAAGGTAAAAATTTCATTAGATATTATAGGGAAAAAAGGATATTGTAAACAATAAACTAATGAAAATGGAATAGTTCAGCTAATGCATCACACAGTAACTCAGACAAAAAAGTCAGATGAAATATTCATGAGAAGTCTCCAAAAAGACTATACTAGGAGGAATTAACGGAGCAGAAAGATGTGTGTGAGGGGAATTCAGAGGATGTGCTTGGGTTGGCATTGAACACAGAGACTTCATTAGAAAGAAGCAAGTAAGAACATGGAAACGAAGGGTGAGAAAAGAGAGCTTTTTCATGAAAAGTTGGTGCAAATCCTTAGCAGCTAATAGGAGCTGATCTTCATGGAAGCCCTTTACAGCAGCTGAAGAAATTTATGTACGCCAGTTCTTGGAGACTAGGAGTAAAGGTGATAGAGATCGGGAAGAAATCTACTTTCAAGATGGAAAAAGCTCATTAACAGTGAATAGAAATTAACACATCCCACAGAGACATGGTTTCTTGATAAGTGTTGGTGTTCGGTGGTTTTTGGTGATAACTCAGAGTTGTTTATAGGCTGCTTGTGCTACATAATTCTGAAACTGTATTTCCATTGCATGGTTTCTGTCATACAGTCCCCTGTGAAAAGCTGTGTTGCAAGTGAATTTTCAGTTTGGAGTTAATGAACAAGGAATTTATTTTGATAATATATCATTTTGCTCGTGCTAAAAGAGAAGCTTCTGAAAAAAAACACAGTAATGCTTAGCTTGCCAGAGAAAGCTATTTCACTAACTGAGAAACCTGATTGGAGACGTAACTTCATGCCAGGCCACTATTGCAGTATTATACACATAGCACGTATGGAAGTGATTATATTTTAATCTTTGGCCTTGACGATGGTCTGCTTCCTGCAGCCTTTCAGTTTTAATTCTAGCTTAGAAAACTTACAGGCTCCCTGTAGAGTGACATTTATGCTCTTGTTTAACTTCTTGTCCTTGAGGCTGGCAGCTTGGGTAACATTGCTTCTGGAAACCTGACATCACACTGAGAAAAATCTGACTCTTGCCCTACAAGCAGAAAGAAAACATGATGCTCTGTACACAACAGTGTTCTGACTGCTGGTATAGTTACAAATGAGAGGAGCAGAAAACCCTACATTAGGTATACTTCAGTGATTTATTTGATTATTTTTATTTTTTTTTCCCCTGCGGGGTCATGTTATTTATATCTGGTTTTGTAATTTAAAAGTATTGTGGCTATCATGTGCTCACAGGGACTTTAGGCTATGCCTTGGGGAAATAGTCCCTGTGATTTAAGAATAGGATTGGCAAACAAGGGCTAAGACACAATTCTCATTAGTTTTGAGATTACAGCACTTTCTCCTATGTATGGATGCTGAGGTACAGAATGGCTAAAGCACACAGACAGAAATAACTTCTAAAAGCAACATTGCACAAGTGGTACTGACCACAGCACTGGTAATAGCAAGCCCCCAAATGTGACCTTTTCTCAGGGAGAAAAGTCCACAGGATGTCACTGACACACCATTATGGGACAAAAGAGTAAAAGACAAGAATACAGGTATGCCGCGTTTGTGGCTTGTGATGGTATTTAATGCTACACTTCTAGTTTTCATCTAAAATGGAATAGACAGTGCTAGATGCAGAGACAGTCTATGCATTAGGATCTGTGATAAGTGTCATGATTTAACCCCCGCTGGCAGCTAAGCACCATACAGCTGCTGACTCACTCCCCCTCACTGGGATTAGGGAGAGAACTGGAAGGGTAGAGTAACAAAACTCATGGGTTGAGGTAAAGGTAGTGTCATGGTTTAAGCCCAACAGTAAATCAGCCACGCAGTTCGTTAGCTCCCCCCCCCTCCCCCCCCCCAACTTTGTCCTGGATCATGATTTCTTTTAGCCCTTGTAGCACAGGAAGTATGGTCATACTGTTACTTTTGGAGCAGGTGATGTTTGGACTACACAGATTTTATAATTATGTTGCGCTAGATGATCATTGCCGGTCCCTTCCAAGTGAAGTTGTAGTAGGGGACTCCACTCTGAAAGGAACAGAGGCACCCATCTGTCAGCTTGACCCAGGCTCAAGGGAGGTGTGTTGCCTACCAGGGGCTCGGATCAGGGATATTGCAGAGAAGCTGCCTGCTCTAGTCAGTCCCACAGACTATTACCCACTTCTAGTAATCCATGTGGGTGCTATTGATATAGATAAAAGTAGCTTGAAGAACATAAGGACTACAGAGCTCTGGGAGACGTGGTTAGGGTCTCTGGAGCGCAGATCGTCTTTTCATCAATTCTCCAGGATACAGGGCAGGACATTAAAAAGGCTAGGAGGATTGGCCAGGTTAATAAATGGTTAGAAGGGTGGTGCTGTAGCCAGGGGTTTGGGTACCTTGAACAGGGGATTCAATTTAGTAAGCCCGGTCTACTGGGGGGAGGGGAGCTGGTCTGACAAAAGGAAGAGTGGATTTGGTAGGAGGCTTGCCAGGCTGGTCAAGGATGCTTTAAACTAGATGTGTTGGGGGAGGGGGGCATCATTCCATCCCAACACACCCAGTCGGTTGGTAGCACCTACAGTAAACGTTCGGAGCAATGTAGAGATATTCCAGCTGCTCCAGCCAATGAGCCGGCTTCAATTGGATCTCGGCTCAGATGCCTCTATACAAATGCCCGTAGCATGTGGAACAAACAAGAGGAATTAGAGATGTGTGCATGTCTACGGGGGTATGATATCGTAGGCATCACAGAAACATGGTGGGATGGCTCCTATGACTGGTGTGTTGGAATAGAAGGTTACAAGCTCTTTAGGAAAGACAGGCCTGGTAGGCGGGGAGGGGGAGTTGCTATTTATGATAGGGATAGGCTAGAGAGTATGGAACTCTGTCTGGGGACAGGTGAGCAGTTGACAGAGAGTTTGTGGATCAGGGTTAAAGGGAGAACAGCAATGGCTGATATTATTGTGGGGATCTGTTACAGACCGCCTAACCAAGGGGACTCGGTGGATGAAGCGCTCTATAGACAGATAGGAAAAGCCTCATGCTCGCAGGCCCTTGTTGTCATGGGGGACTTCAACCACCCTGATATCTGTTGGAGGGATGGTACGGCCCGGCACAAGCAATCCAGAAGGTTCCTCAATTGCGTGGAAGACAACTTCCTTCTGCAAGTAATAGAGGAGCCGACAAGGAGAGGTGCCATGCTTGACCTCGTCCTCACCAACAGGGAAGGGCTGGTTGGAAATGTGATGCTCCAGGGCAGCCTTGATTGCAGATATCATGAGATGGTCAAGTTCGAGATCCTCAGGACAGTGAGAAGGGTGTGCAGCAAGCTCACTGCCCTGGACTTCAAGAGAGCAGACTTGGCCTCTTCAAGAACCTGCTTAGGAAGGTTCCATGGGATAAAGCCCTAGAGGGCAGGGGGGCCCAAGGCTTTTGGTTGATATTCAAGCATCACCTGCTGCGAGCTCAGGCGCGATACACACGTACTAGAAGAAAGCGCTGCAGGAGGGCCAGGAGACCTCCTTGGATGGATAAGGACCTGCTGAGGAAAATTCGAAAGGAAAAAAGAGGCTTGTGAAAGGTGGAAGCAAGGTCAGGCGACCTGGGAAGAATACGGGGATGTTGTCCGGGAAGCTAGAGACCAGGTTAGGAAAGCTGAGGCACACTTAGAATTAAACTTGGCTAGGGATGTTAAGGATAACAGGAAGGGATTTTACAGGTATGTTGCAAACAAAAGACAGACTAGGGACAAAGTGGGCCCCCTCCAGAAGCTATCGGGAGAACTGGCTACCCTGGATTTGGAGAAGGCTGAGGTTCTTAATGACTTTGCCTCAGTCTTCACCGGCAAATGCTCTGACCACACTACCCAAGTCTTGGAAGGCAGATGCAGGAACTGTGAGAATGAAGACCCTGGGCCCACTGTGGGAGAGGATCTGGTTCAAGACCATCTTAGGAACCTGAATATATACAAGTCCATGGGACCGGATGAAATCCATCCGTGGGTCCTGAAGGAGCTGGCAAATGAAGTTGCTAAGACACTGCCCATCATATTTGAAAAATCATGGCAGTCAGGTGAAGTTCCCGATGACTGGAAAAAGGAAAATATGACCCCCTTTTTTAAGAAGGGGAAAATGGATGATCCAGGGAATTACAGACCAGTCAGTCTCATCTCTGTGCCTGGCAAAATCTTGGAGTGGATTCTCCTGGAAGGCATGCTAAGGCACATGAAAACCAACAAGGTGTTTGGTGACAGCCAGCATGGCTTCACTAAGGGGAAATTCTGCCTGACCAATCTGGTGGCCTTCTATGATGGGGCTAAGGAACTGATGGACAGGGGTAGAGTAGTTGATGTCATCTACCTGGACTTGTGTAAAGCCTTTGACACTGTCTCCCATGACATCCTTCTCTCTAAGTTGGAGAGACATCAATTTGATAGGTGGACCACTCGGTGGATAAAGAACTGGCTGGATGGCAGCACGCAAAGAGTAGTGCCCAATGGCTCAATGTCCAGCTGGAGACCGGTAACGAGTGGTGTCCCCCAGGGATCAGTGTTGGTACCGGTCTTGTTCAATATCTCTGTTGGTGACACAGACAGTGGGATTGAGTGCACCCTCAGCAAGTCTGCCGGTGACACCAAACTGTAATTTGGTTCATACGTTGGAGGGAAGGAATGCCATCCAGATGGACCTTGACACGCTTGTGAGGTGGGCTGATGCCAACCTGATGAAGTTGAACCATGGCAAGTGCAAGGTCCTCCACCTGGGTCGGAGCAATGCCAGGCACAGCTACAGGTTGGGAAGAGAAGAGATTGAGAGCAGCCCTGCAGAGAAGGACTTGGGGGTGTTGGTTGATAAAAAATGAACATAAGCTGGCAGTGTGCGCTTGCAGCCCAGAAAGCCAACCGTATTCTGGGCTGCATCAAAAGGAGTGTGACCAGCAGGTCAAGGGAGGTGCTCCTGCCCCTCTACTCTGCCCTCGTGAGACCTCACTTGGAGTATTGTGTGCAGTTCTAGTGTCCTCAACATAAAAAGGACATGGAACTGTTAGAACAAGTGGAAAGGAGGGCCAAGAGGATGATCAGGCAACTGGAGCACCTCCCGTATGAAGATAGGCTGAGAAAGTTGGGGCTGTTCATCCTGGAGAAGAGAAGGCTGCGTGGAGACCTCATAGCAGACTTCCAGTATCTGAAGGAGGCCTATAGGGATGCTGGGGAGGGACTCTTCATTAGGGACTGTGGTGAGAGGACAAGGGGTAATGGGTTCAAACTTAAACAGGGGAAGTTTAGATTGGATATGAGGAAGAAATTCTTTACTGTGAGGGTGGTGAGGCCCTGGAATGGGTTGCCCAGGGAAGTTGTGAATGCTCCATCCCTGGCAGTGTTCAAGGCTGGGTTGGACATAGCCTTGGATGGCACGGTTTTGCGGGAGGTGTCCCTGCCCATGGAAACTAGACGATCTTAAGGTCCTTTCAAACCCTAACTATTTTATGATTCTATGATTCTGTTCTATTCTATGCCTATGTGTTCATTACCACACTTTAAGCATGCACCAAATATGTATGTTCAGCAGTTCCTTGTGTTTGTCCTGTCACTGGATACTGGATGTCTTTTTTCAAAATCTGAATAGTAACATACTAGCCTTATCTCACAGATACGTGTTTTTTTTAAGATCTTTTCGTGCCAGCTGCTTGTATCTGTAAATAATGAACAAATTCTGAGATGTTCACCAAGTCATTCCAGCAATTATGATTGAAAGCACAGATAGTAACCCACAGCCTGAGGGAGACACATGTAAAGCCCGAAATGTATTGTTTTGAGCCAAAATTATTCTTCTTCCTCACTGGGAGTCTGTGCATAAACCTAAATTGTGGAAAAAGAACAGGCAGTTCTTTCCATGTTAGGAGGAGAGAGATGAACAATCAATGACAGCTTATAAAGGCATGGTTGGCTTGAAGTTTTAGGCAGCTTACCTTCTTTTTCAGTGGTTTTCTTGGGAAAAGGAAAGAACTCAATTTAAGTGATCCAAATACATAAAATGGAGGAAGGAATACCTGTTGAAGTAGAGAGGGAAAAAAAAGGCAGCAATAATAAGTAGGTAGGTAGGTAAACTTGTTGTGATACAGAAATGCTCCAAATGGTAATCTGAGGAAAGGCAGAGAAATATAATACTCTTATATTCAAGTTTAGAGACTGGAATTAATTCCTTCTTTTTCTTTTTCCTTTTTTTTTTTTTTTTTTTTTTTTTCCCTATTTGGTGTCACTTCTCATTCCAAAATCTAGCAAACAGTATGCAAGATATCTGAAAAGAGGCAGAAATTCATACTTGAATTAGATCATGGCTTGACCAGGAACCATAATTTTTACCCCTTCTTTTCCATTTGGTTCAGCTTCAGGAAATCCTTAACAGAGGTATTTCTGCTTTTTATAACACACTGAAGAAAGACAGGTTGACTGCGGCCTGCTTTGTCTTTCATCTAATTCTATCTGATCAGCATTGTACAATTGAACAAATGTATAAATAATACAACCAGCTCCAGCTTTTGACAATGACTCTTGAAGATAAGCAGTTCCTTGCATTGCTGACTGTGATTTCTTGTAGTGAGACAGGACAGTACTTTGGATAAAAGCAATGCAGATGAGTGCTGGTGGTGGTGCTGCCGAGAGCAATGGAGTCACATCCTACTGAACCCTGGGCTGTTTAGTCAGGCCCTGTCACAGGACCCCTCTTTCTTTTCTTAAGAAAATCTTCTTCTGATCTGAGGGTATGGCAGAAAGTCTTCCTTTCTCATCCCTTTGGCCTCTTTCGCAGTGGTGATTTGAAAAGAAGATGCTCAAGTGTACCTGCCAGTCAGTCTGAAATAAAAGGAAGCATTGCTTCTGAACAGTATTCAGTACCCAGAAGAGGGATTTGGCACTTACTTTTTGCCTGCAGGATCTTTCAGGTGTGATACTAGCTTTGAAAAAATTACAGTAAAAATGGTGATATGAGCTCCCATATATATTCCTTCTAAAGAAATATCAGATCAGACTCAAAACTGTATGAAGTACAGTGGCTTTGCATTTTGATCTTATATATACGCCTTCTAACTGCCATTCATGTCTATTCAACCTGGATGCTGAAAAGCTGTGCAGATTCTGACTCGTATGCTGTCAATGGAAAGATTTTGTTGGTGGAAACTACTAAGTGATAACTAAATTTGAATATGATCTGTTCATTTCATCCTTTATTCATGTAGTTGTGCCTGTAGTTTCCCAGGTCAGTGAGGAAAAGCGATCAGACAAAACTACAGATATGCATAGAGAATGTTTCTCTTTCACCCTCTTCTGCATGAAGTACAAACTATCAACTGTGTGCTGTGTCTAACTTTCTTTCTATTCAAGGTATTTATTGTATCTGCCGCATCATTCTTATTGGTCTCCCAGCTATTTCTGCATCACTGGCCATTCCTCTGCCAGGCCTAAAGTCACAGTCCTTAGGAAGCAGCTACCGTTCACGTGTCCAAACAGCTGAATCTTCCTTATTCATTGTACACCAAGGACTAGCTTTTGAGCTTATTCTTCTCTTGACTGTCTTCCTCCAGACATGATTTTGCCAATTAACTGCAAGCAATTTTCTGTAACAGTTTATTTCAAAGGATGAAAGTCTTTGTACGTCAGGAGGTTGTCAGAAGGCTGCTTAGGCTACATCTGTTAATGCATGCCTCATTACCAGCCTGTATCTCAAACTGCGGATATTCCCCCCTTTAGTTTTGGTTTGGTTTTGTTTTGTTGTTTTGTTTGGTTTGGTTTTTTGTTTAATTATCACTGTCTGAGTTTGTCTAGAGCTGCTTCATGCTCCTCTTTCTCCTTAGTGTGCAGTATTTTCTCATTCTTACAATTTTAAGTGGGAACTCTAAATATCAATGAGATTATGTATTCACCAGTATCTTAAAAATCTTTATTGAAAATGTAGATATATGCAGGGGTTTTCTGTTTCTGATCAACATTATTTATACTAATATGTTTGTTAAGTAATGCATATTAATTCTCCATACAAATGAAATGAAATTGAGATGGAAGAGCAGCTATAGTTCTAAATTAAAGAGTGGTATTCAGGGAGAAAAATTGAGTCAATACTTCATTTTCCTGTGTGTGTCCATCTGCATGAGCACATATGCAACCATTTCTCCTGTTTTGCATGAATTAAAATTTCCAAGAGGTGAAGCAGTAAAATGTCTCAGAATAATTTGATACCTAATAGGCTAAGACTCAGAACCAGTCAAAAGCTTATGGTGGCCAAAGAAATCGCTGGAATCACTTCTTGATAGTGATGTGAGTAGGAAAAAACTTTCCCTGTTCCAATATGTACAGAAAGATTTGGAAAACTAGCCAGTCCATTTAGAAGCCCAAACTCTCTTTCTTAAGCCTCACTATGGCACATGATGCAGAGTTATAAATGACATTTATTGTGAGTAAGAAGGGGTGGGCAGAAGAAAATCTTTTTGTGTCATCATGGAAAATCATCATGAATGCTTACTTGCTTGTTTTCCATGAAGACTAATTATGGTGAACAAAGGTACTGCCTAAGTCTGGACTATGCTTCTTGCACTGTCTCTGTGAGGCTCTAAGGGCTGAGTATGTAAGGCTTCCTCTGAAAGGTGGGATTTAACTTGTTCTGTGAATGAAAACTTGGTAGCAAACTTGGTGTTTAATGCTACTTCAATAGTAATATAATTCAGCATCTTTCACCATAGTTCTCTGGGTGCATTATGAAATCAATTATCATTTGTTTATTAATAGCAAAAATTGAACTGTAGAACTAGGATTGCCCAAATGTATTGGCAAGTTTAGTGACTGTGAATTGAGAGCTGAGTTCCTGATGTCTTTCAGGCATCAGTTTTTAGGCATTACTTCTTGATGTCTTATTAAACCATTTTCTTCTGATATTTTAGCCAGAGTTTATCTAAGAACAGTAATGGCAGTATATGGGGGGGGGGGGGGGGGAAAAAAAAAAAAAAAAAAAAAAAAAACAGAAATCCAACCGTATCCTGGGCTGCATAAAAAGGAGTGTGACCCGCAGCAGGTCGAGGGAGGTGATCCTGCCCCTCTACTCTGCTCTCGTGAGACCTCACTTGGAGTATTGTGTGCAGTTCTGGTGTCCTCAACATAAAAAGGACATGGAACTGTTGGAACAAGTCCAGAGGAGGGCCACGAGGACGATCAGGGGACTGGAGCACCTCCCCTATGAAGATAGGATGAGAAAATTGGGGCCGTTCAGCCTGGAGAAGAGAAGGCTGCGTGGAGACCTCATAGCAGACTTCCAGTATCTGAAGGGGGCCTATAGGGATGCTGGGGAGGGACTCTTCATGAGGGACTGCAGTGAGAGGACAAGGGGTAATGGGTTCAAACTTAAACAGGGGAAGTTTAGATTGGATATGAGGAAGAAATTCTTTACTGTAAGGGTGGTGAGGAACTGGAATGGGTTGCTGAGGGAAGTTGTGAATGCTTCATCCCTGGCAGTGTTCAAGGTGGGGTTGGACATAGCCTTGGATGGCACGGTTTAGTGGGAGGTGTCCCTGCCCATGGCAGGGGGGTTGGAACTCGATGATCTTGAGGTCCTTTCCAACCCTTACTATTCTATGATTCTATGATTCTATGAAAAATAAGCTTCTTGAATATTCTTTCAGAATGGATTTATGTTTTCTAAAGAAATCAAATTCAGTTTTTCTGTCACCCTTAAAAAATTACTCAGAGAATCTTTCCTTAAAGGTCAGAAACTTTTCGTGGACATTTTAAGCGTATATTTTAGCACTGGAAAAGTGATCAGAATACCAATTTGTCCTATTTAAACACTGACTTTAGTTGAAGACTGCAACTGAAGGCAAAAGTCCTTGTTTTGCACAGGTAAAAAATTACTGACGTGTACTTGGTAATTTCAGTAGTTATCCTTAAGAAATACGTTGTTAATGTATTTATAAGCATCTCAGGAAAAAAGGGTAGTATGGAGATGAGGAGATTTACTGTAAGGGTGGTGAGGCACTGGAATAGGTTGCCCAAAGAAGTGGTAAATGCTCCACTCCATTCAAGGCCAGGTTGGATGGAGTCTTGTGTGGCATGGTCTAGTGTGAGGTGTCCCTGCCCACAGCAGGGGGCTGGAATTAGATGATCTTAAGGTCCTTGCCAACCTAAACCATTCTATGATTCTGTGTAAGGACTAGAGAAAAAGTAAATGCAAATGTAAGTGTGTTCAGCTTATACACTAAAGACATTTGGGAGTAGGCCTTTAAAAAAAGATAGTGTAGTATATTCTCTCCTTGTTTGTTTATGCTCAGCATAGCTTAATGGAAATGACATGCCTAATTTCTTCCCTGTGCTCTACTTTAGACCTAACTCCTTTGTTTTTAAATAGTGCTCAGGTTATTTTAATTCCTTCTGATTGAGGAAGAAAGATTGCCTTAAAAATGTTGGTGGTCATTATTTTCAAAGGTATTAGCTCTATCACTATTGTTTGTTTCAAATTGTATTGTTGTTCAAATCAATGTTTGTCCTCCTGGTTAGAGTGCCAGGAAGAACACCTTTCATCTTCAGAGACAGAAAAGAATACATGGAAGTGCTCAGGTTTTGAGAAGTCTTTGTCCTTCTCAGAAATCACAGACATTAAGCATCTAAGATAAATTATACTTGTAGCTGAGCAAATACATACATGGAAAAGATTGGTATAATTTGTTTATATCAATTTTCCCTTGGCAACAAAGTTTCCAAGAATAAACTTAGAAACTTTCCCTAGTTGAAGAGCTGGAATCGCGCTGGCTCAGAGCATGGATGAGTAGGCATGCAACTGTATGCACTTGGCTCCTGTATGAAGATAGGCCGAGAAAACTGGGGCTGTTCAGCCTGGAGAAGAGAAGGCTGCATGGAGACCTCATAGCAGCCTTCCAATATCTGAAGGGGGCCTATAGGGATGCTGGGGAGGGACTCTTCATTAGGGACTGTGGTGAGAAGACAAGGGGTAACGAGTTTAAACTTAAACAGGGGAAGTTTAGATTGGATATGAGGAAGAAATTCTTTACTGTAAGGGTGGTGAGGAACTGGAATGGGTTGCCCAGGGAAGCTGTGAATGCTTCATCCCTGGCAGTGTTCAAGGTGGGGTTGGACATAGCCTTGGATGGCATGGTTTAGTGGGAGGTGTCCCTGCCCATGGCGGGGGGGTTGGAACTCGATGATCTTGAGGTCCTTTCCAACCCTTACTATTCTATGATTCTATGATTCTGTGTGTGTCAGAGTAAGCATTACTGGGCAGCAACTAAAAACATCAGTGTTATCAGTGCTTTTACCAGGCTGAAAATCAAAAACAAAGCACTACACCTGCTACTAAGAAGGAGAAAAATTACTGCTACTGCTGAACCCAGGACAACACATTAATGCTTTAAATGGGCTTTTTTCTATTTTACAGTTTTTCTGCAGTTCACAGATAAGCATGTTGGATTGTCCTTACATATACATATGCAACTTTGACTTATAGTGAACTCAAGAGAAAGCACGATATCAAATACTTATGCAACCCATACCAGAGAAAGTTGCTAATGCAGGCCTAAAATAGCCTCAAACTACTACAGTTAAAATGAGGTGCCCTAGAAAGTTTTTGACTTCACTTGAGTGACCAGCCTGAAGGAAGGTCACATCATGCTGGGAGGTGATCTGGCCTGACACAGTGGAGCCCTTTTCAGACTGAAGAATAAAATTGTACTAAGCAACTGAAAATAGAATATAGTTTGTGTTAATTTTCTTTGGTTTGCTCTCAGTGGTGGACTTGCTGTCCTATAACGATCTGCCCTTGATCCAATACTTGAAAAATCCCTGTCCTTGGTGAGGACATGCAGTCAGATATCAGCATAATGACATTACCTCTTCTTTCTTACCTACCTTTCTTTATATGAAGATGCATATATGTGTATGTATGCATATGCATATTTCACTGTGTGCTTGTGTATACATATTTGGGGGGGTGTGTGCATTTACAATGACAAAATTTAAAACGTTGTGCCCTTCTATGGACTTCCTTGGGGAGTGACTTCATTTAATTTTTTAGGACACTTTTGTTATAGACTTCAACACATTTTAATTTGCTTGCTTCTTAGATCAAGTGGAATGTATTAGAATAGGATCACAGATTAGAAACAGCATTAAAAATAAAGGAAAATGATTGTGTGTTATACACGCACTAAGAAGTGCAGTTTACTTTCTACCTGGCCAAAAATTATTTCAATATTTCTCTAAATAAAGCTTAGGGCACGTGCTGAATATCCTTAAGTGTTGGTTTAGGTTTTGGTATTGTATGGATTGCTATAGCCAGCAGTCCAGTACAGTCAAGGCTGCGCAGGTCCATGCCCCAGGTCCAGCCAGTAGCGAGGCTGAGCATGCACAGACAGAGGACACATACACATAACCCACGTACATACACATAGCCAGCCACACAGATCAACACAGACAGACACATTTGACATTCACGCAGACACAAACAGCATCAGTGGCCTCATTCCATTTCCCTCACTGGCTGACCAGGATAAAGGTTCATTAGTGGGAAATATATACACATATTTATGCATATATTATACAATTTGCTCCAGTACCTGACTTAGATGCTAAGTCTACCTGCTAACTTCCCCTGGATCCCAGGACTCCCTAGCTGTTTGCGCATAAGCCCCTGAGTCCTGCAGCCACAATCCAGCTGCTGATAAAAAAACTCATGCACAGAAACACACACACACACGCATGTTCACACGTGTGCACACATTGACTGGATGCCTTAAGTAATTACCGTCAGATATATAGCCCATCCAAAATGCCTGGCTCCTTGCATCTCCAGGGGTCTCACTTTCCTGTTCAGTTCTGCCCCTAGATATCCCATAATAACTTTTATGCAATCCCCAAGTGCTCTTCCCCCATAATGACTCCATATTCCCCAGCAGTGACCCCTCAGCCTCTAGATTTCAGGACAGGGTCTCCTGCTGAGTCACATTGGTAGGCGTCAGCCAGTGGGATGACACCCCCCGAGATGCCTTAAGGGCGCCAGAGCAGAGACTCATGTACTTGACTGGGTGATTAGAATTTAGCCCCCTGTCCCTTCGCTGGGTATTGCTCTGCTTCTTCATGCCTGGGGAAAAAAGCTTCTTATCACACATCCTAACAGTGCTGCTGCTCAAGTGCTGATTCACTGCCTACAGGACTATCAAGGTTAACAAGTTTCCTGAGCAGTTTTCAGTTAAAATTATATTCTATCTCTTCACAGTTTCCTATTTTGTTATTTTAATTTGACTATTTTTCATAACCTAAGCAAACATACTGAGGTGCAGCGTGCTATTAACTAATTGCTTTGCTTCAATCACAATGTGGCTGCACATCTTGTGGCAGCGTAGTTATTTGCATGTGCTTGTAAAACATTTTTGAACACTAAAAGTCCTGTATAACTCACTCCTGCACCATTTATTCTTTAGATGTTAACTATCTCCTTAAGAAAAAATCAACTACTGTTTTGTGTTCAAACTCAGAAGGGAGATGAGGGTTCAGGTTAAGTGCTTGTACACTTCAGAACAGCATTGTGAAAATAAAACAAGACTGCAGTCATTAGCACTGAAGGAAAACTTCTTCCCCTAATTCCTTGTCTTCATTTTTTTCACAATCTTTGCTGTAACATCACACAATCTTAAATTACTCCAAGAATTTTCCTTTTCTGTGTTCTGATACGAGTATAATTACACTTAAACCCCTCAAAATACTGTGATTTACATTTGAAATTTAATTGTGTTTTCTTCATAATCACTGCAGTGTAAATTAGGGACAGGTGTAGAGTGAACAGAAGGTTTCTTTTAACTAAAATCTATTACTTCCTTTTGACTGTAATGAACAGGTTCATTGCAGGGCTCCAGACTTCGAGATCTTACTTTATCACTGCAGAGTGTGTTTAAATGTTTGCAATTGATATGGGCAATGATTTATTGCAATTTTTCTTTGAAATGTCTTAGTAAAATGGTTCTTTGCTGGAAATGTCCATCTCGCACTGCCGATTCTGCAGCGCATTTATAGAATCCTGGAACTTAAGGTTTTGGTTTTAATCAGCTTTGCTGTTCAAAATGAAGGCAGCATATAAATAGTCTTGCAGAATTAATTCAAAGTGGTTGTCAGACTTGTCAAATGTCTGTAGTCTGCACAACTAAAGGCCCTTGGAGGGTAGCAGGGGTGCAGAGAAAGTACTGTTTGAAAGAGAATTTACAATGAAAAAGAATCTTCTCCTAAACAATTGACAGAATGATAATGAGGTCAGGATAAGCAGAAAAGAGTGGGTATTTTTGCTTGGTACTTAATGCAAGAATGCTTGAACTTTATCAAGAATAAAAAGGTAAGCTTAAAAATCTGCTTGCTTCATGCATACAGAGATGGGTCCCACTTCAGTACTCTGTCACGCTTTCCCCAGGGTAACTATTACAAAGCATCCTGTCCCAGGAGTTCTTCATTAAGCTTCACATCCTTAACCTGAAATCTAAATTTTATTCCTTAGAGCTTTTGAGTAGAAGCAGAAGGGTTGCTTTTTTGTTTTGTAAATACCTGACTTTTTCAAACTAAATTTAGAGCCAACTTTCAGAAATCATTACAAATAAAAATGTATTTGATTTTATTGATGAAAAGCAGGAGAATGAAATCTTTCATAGTTTGTCTTGAAAACCCATACCTCTACTGGATAATAAGAGGGCTTTCTTATTGTGGCAACTCATCTTCCAATAGAGAGAATAAGCAATGAATATTTGTTCTACCCCTCATTTTTCTTGCCTCAGGGATGCTGGGTGGTAATACGCAAAGGAGCTGGTTTATGATCATTTAAGGTGTTCAGGGACAAGCACACATTTAATCATTCAGTTATCTGACTAGACATAACAGAATAAAATGCTTTCATAGAAGATACACCCTCAAATATTTACTGACAGTTAGGATACGCTGTAGAAGAGATGGTGATCTTATTTAGTAACACCTTAAGACAATAATTTCCCTTTCATAAGATTGATTTTTATCATGTTTGTTGCACAATTCATACTTTCTTGCCCCCTCCCCTGGGGTTCTGACTGTCTCCAAAATGGCAAAAGAGGAATACTGTGTCTTCCATTCAGACTTTATTCTGGCGTTTGTTTTTTCAAGCTCTTTTCCTCTTGAGATTTTATGAGGCAGGCATTTCAAAGTACTTCATGAATGAGAGGGATGAAGAGAAACACAATATCTGTGGAAAAATATGGATTAAGTAAACACAGAATAATGGTTTGCATGTTCAGCTTTCAGTGTTAGCTTTTAAATTTTTCAAAGCACTGTGCAAGGTTGTTGCCACACAAGTTCTGTAAGTAAAGCTCTACATGACTTAGAAAACGCTGAGCTGCTGCTGAATGAGGAAAGGCACACTGTTTAAGTATCTCCTTGAATTTTTTTGCGGCTTGTTTTCTCAAGAGGTGATATTTCTTCTAAACATCCAGAAGATGTAGAAAAGAGTAACATTTAGTCTCAAGTTTCAAACTAGGTTTCCTAAAGTATAATCAGGTTTCTGAAAACCAGTCCATACATTTTCAATACCGTAGTGACTTACTATAAGTGTAAATACTAACGCACTTCTTTCCTAGAGATATTACATTGCTGTGTACCAGATAACAAGGCAAAATGTTGTGTAAAGCAAGGTCCTGTTCAGCATGCTTGAACCTAAACGTCTGTCAGAAGCTTGCATCAACAAATCTTGCTACAGATGGAACAAGGCTGCTCACTCTTACTAGCCCAGTGTAGTCCACTGCATGGTAAGATAATTCTTACTGCAACCTTATGTGATCTGGTCCAGCACAACACAGAAAACTCATTATTTCTTCTTGCTGATCAGCCATGATCCAAGTCTGTGATGTTCGTTGAGAATTCAAGCCATTCTTTTCAAAGCCCAAAGGCCTGTAATGGCTTCTGAACCATTTTAGCAATGAATTGTGTCATAGAATCATAGAATCATAGAATAGTAAGGGTTGGAAAGGACCTCAAGATCATCGAGTTCCAACCCCCCTACCATGGGCAGGGACATTTCCCGCTAAACCATGCCATCCAAGGCTATGTCCAACCCCACCTTGAACGCCACCAGGGATGAAGCATCCACAACCTCCCTGGGCAACCCATTCCAGGGCCCCACCACCCTCACAGTAAAGAATTTCTTCCTCATATCCAATCTAAACCTCCCCTGTTTAAGTTTAAACCCATTACCCCTTGTCCTCTCACCACAGTCCCTAATGAGGAGTCCCTCCCCAGCATCCCTATAGGCCCCCTTCAGGTATTGGAAGGCTGCTATGAGGTCTCCACGCAGCCTTCTCTTTTCCAGGCTGAACAGCCCCAATTTTCTCAGCCTATCTTCATAGGAGAGGTGCTCCAGTCCCCTGATAATCCTCGTGGCCCTCCTCTGCGCTTGTTCTAACAGTTCCATGTCCTTTTTATGTTGAGGACACCAGAACTGCACACAATACTCCAAGTGAGGTCTCACGAGAGCAGAGTAAAGGGGCAGGAGCACCTCCCTCGACCTGCTGGTCACACTCCTTTTGATGCAGCCCAGAATATGGTTGGCCTTCTGGGCTGCAAGCGCACACTGCCGGCTTATGTTCATTTTTTCATCAACCCACACCCCCAAGTCCTTCTCCGCAGGGCTGCTCTCAATCTCCTCCCCGCCCAATCTGTAGCTGTGCCTGGCATTGCTCCGACCCAGGTGTAGGACTTTCCACTTGGCATGGTTAAACTTCATTAGGTTGACATCAGCCCACCTCACAAGCGTGCCAAGGTCCCTCTGGATGGCATTCCTTCCCTCCAACTTATCAACCAAACCACACAGCTTGGTGTCATCAGCAAACTTGCTGAGGGCGCACTCAATCCCACTGTCCATGTCACCCACAAAGATATTGAACAAGACCGGTCCCAACACCGATCCCTGGGGAACACCACTCGTTACTGGTCTCCAGCTGGACACTGAGCCACTGAGCACTACTCTTTGCATGCGGCCATCCAGCCAGTTCTTTATCCACCGAGTGGTCCACCTATCAAATTGATGTCTCTCCAACTTAGAGAGAAGGATGTCATGTGAGACAGTGTCAAAGGCTTTACACAAGTCCAGGTAGATGACATCAACTGCCGTGCCCCTTTCCATCAGTTCCGTAGCCCCTTCATAGAAGGCCACCAGATTGGTCAGGCAGGATTTCCCCTTAGTGAAGCCATGCTGGCTGTCACCAAGCACCTTGTTGGTTTTCATGTGCCTTAGCATGCCTTCCAGGAGAATCCACTCCAAGATTTTGCCAGGCACAGAGGTGAGACTGACTGGTCTGTAATTCCCTGGGTCATCCATTTTCCCCTTCTTAAAAATGGGGGTTATATTTCCCTTTTTCCAGTCGTTAGGAACTTCACCTGACTGCCATGATTTTTCAAATATGATGGGCAGTGTCTTAGCAACTTCATTTGCCAGCTCCTTCAGGACCCGTGGATGGATTTCATCCGGTCCCATGGACTTGTATACATTCATGTTCCTAAGGTGGTCCCGAACAAGATCCTCTCCCACAGTGGGCCCAGGGTCCCCACCCTCACCGTCCCCACGTCTGCCTTCCAAGACTTGGGTAGTGTGGTCAGAGCATTTGCCGGTGAAGACTGAGGCAAAGAAGTCATTAAGAACCTCAGCCTTCTCCAAATCCAGGGTAGCCAGGTCTCCCAATAGCTTCTGGAGAGGGCCCACGGTGTCCCTAACCTGTCTCTTATTGGCAATGTACCTGTAAAATCCCTTCCTGTTATCCTTAACATCCCTAGCCAAGTTTAATTCTAAGTGGGCTTTAGCTTTCCTAACCTGGTCCCTAGCTTACCAGACAACATCCCTGTATTCTTCCCAGGCCGTCTGACCTTGCTTCCACCTTTTATAAGCCTCTTTTTTCCTTCGAATTTTGCTCAGCAGCTCCTTATCCATCCAAGGAGGTCTCCTGGCCCTCCTGCTGAACTTCCTTCTAGTTGGGATGCATCGCTCCTGAGCTTGCAGCAGGTGATCCTTGAATGTCAACCAACAGTCTTGGGCCCCCCTGCCCTCTAGAGCTGTATCCCATGGAACCTTACTGAGCAGGTTCCTGAAGAGGCCAAAGTCTGCTCTCTTGAAGTCCAGGGCAGTGAGCTTGCTGCACACTCTTCTCACTGTCCTGAGGATCTCAAACTCAATCATCTCATGATCGCTGCAATCAAGGCTGCCCTGGAGCGTCACATTCCCAACCAGCCCTTCCCTGTTGGTGAGGACGAGGTCAAGCATGGCACCTCTCCTTGTCGGCTCCTCTATTACTTGCAGAAGGAAGTTGTCTTCCACACACTTGAGGAACCTTCTGGATTGCTTGTGCTAGGCCCTACCATCCCTCCAACAGATATCAGGGTGGTTGAAGTCTCCCATGAGAACAAGGGCCTGTGAGCGTGAGGCTGCTCCTATCTGCCTATGGAGCGCTTCGTCCAGCAAGTCCCCTTGGTCAGGCAATCTGTAACAGATCCCCACAATAATATCACCCATTGCTGTTCTCCCTTTAACCCTGACCCACAAACTCTCTGTCAACTGCTCACCTGTCCCCAGACAGAGTTCCATACTCTCTAGCCTATCCCTATCATAAATAGCAACTCCCCCTCCCCGCCTACCAGGCCTGTCTTTCCTAAAGAGCCGGTAACCTTCCATTCCAACACACCAGTCATAGGTGCCATCCCACCATGTTTCTGTGATGCCTATGATATCATACCCCCGTAGACATGCACACATCTCTAATTCCTCTTGTTTGTTCCCCAGGCTACGGGCATTTGTGTAGAGGCATTTGAGCCGAGATCCAATTGAAGTCGGGTCATTGGCTGGAGCAGCTGGAATATCTCTACATTGCTCCGAACGTTTACTGTAGGTGCTGCCAACCGACTGGGTGTGTTGGGATGGAATGATGCCCCCCTCCCCCAACACATCTAGTTTAAAGCATCCTTGACCAGTCTGGCAAGCCTTCTACCAAATCCACTCTTCCCCTTCTTTGTCAGACCAGTCATCTACCAAAAGGTTTTTCAGAGACACCAATCTACCCGTTTCCATGACAATAAGTGTCACACCTACTTCATTTGGAGTGAACAAAGTTGATTTAACTGATCTTAATCATGATCCAACCTGCAAAAAGAAATTGGATTGTCAAGCAGCACTGGACTGAAGTACCCTAAGTATCGTTTTAGAGGCTTAATTGCCATCACCCTGTTTTCTTACAGTTCCTCCAAGCAACTTTATGAGAAAGTTGAAATGCAGAACATATAGACCACTTTGGGATTCCTTTCTGTAGGACAAGCATTTGTTTAAACCCTCTTCAACAAATCTATGATTAGGAGTGAGATCATCAATGAGTTAATTTCAAGTATTTTTCTGTTTTAAAATGGTTGCGTACTCCTCCACAGCATTGGATTAAACAGTTGGCAGCGTGGTTCCTTTAACGTAACATTAGTCTTTCACCTCAGAGATCTTAAGGAGGTTTGCTTTGGTAACATGTTCCTCATTAACTGGTGATTTCTTATAAATGTCTTCCAAAATTTCTTAGCTTCAGACTAATACAGTTCATTGCAGAAGAGCACCCTGAGCAATAATACATTATAAATGCAAACAAATGTGTGTTTAGCCATGAAGAAGAGTAGCAAAGTCTATATAGATAAACAATTGGTTATGTTTAAGGCTAAATTTAATAAGTAAGTTATTTGCTAATGTATTTAACACCCCAGAATGCATGAGTTTGGACTGGGGAAACCTCAATGAATGACTGAGATTCATGCATTTTTAGGACATCGGTTAACTGCAAAGTCCAGTGTAAGTAAATATGTGTAGTTGCACTTGTCTGCTTGTGCAGGCTCTGAAAGATTATTTTGATTCAGTAGCACAGCTTTCTTATTACTCTCTCCCTCTTGGCAGACTGGACTGGATAACTTTTGTGGGGTCACTGTTAATAATTGTTAAAATGTTTGTTTACATGTTCTGTGACTTCTTCTAAGAGTATCACACCAGACTGAAAGTAATTTGGTCATTTGGCTAGATTGACCTAAGTAGTAAGGAACTGTTCCTTCCAAAATGTTCTTGATTCGAGTAGAATCAGTGTTTGTTCCTATAAACAGTTTGTTGCTGTGCCAACTTATAAAATCAGGTTTTCATTGCTGTCTTGCTTTCATAGACCTGTGAAGATTTTGTCCATTTTAGGGTATGGGAGGACGCAGTGACCCCGCAGTGAATGCTGCAGTAAGAAATGGTATTCAAATAATGTAGTGTAAAGAAAGCGGTATGCTGTGATTCAAAGAAGGGTGGAACTCATTGCTATAGCTGCTAATTACAGGAACACCCAGACAGGTTTTGTAAAAATTGACTTCAGGTTAGCTAATAAAGACATATTTCTGCAGGGTATGACATCTTGCTTTTTTCTTTTACTGCTTTAAAATCTCTTATTTACTTCATCATTTGCTCTTCATTTGTTTTTACTCCGTAAAATATTGTCTTCTCTGGGAGAGAAGGAAAGTGATATATGGCCAGAATGGAAAGGGTGTCTCTTCTAAGAAACTCACTTGTGAGTTTCTTTTGATAGAGAAGATGGATAAATATTTTTAACTCAAACAAAACAAAACACCACCAAAGCACCAACCAACAAAAAACCCCCAACCAAACAACAACAAAAAGCAAAACAAACAAACAAAAAGCCCCAATCAAATCACAATGTCTAAAACCTCCTTTTTGATGGCAACTGCTTGATAGATGTTGAAAGCACTTGATGGCAAATTAAATTTATTAAATTGCATCTATGAACTATTAGCAGTTTGAATTCATTGATCTTCTTTCTGAGGCAGCTTGAAGGTCTCTGATCCATTTGTATCTTCGTGTTTCTCCTTCAACACTCTCTCCTGCCCTTGGCTCTTTTTTTTTTCGTTTTTTTGGTGGTATTTTTTTATTTCCCTTTTTTTCTTTTGTCTTTTGTTTGGGTTTTGTTTTGGCTTTTTTGTTTGTTTGTTTGTTTTGTTGTTTTGGGTTTTTTTTTTTTCAGAAGTTACTTGGAGATACCATCATCTTACTTTTTTTTAAGGTCTGTTATTTTTTTAAGGGCATGATTGTTCTCCATACATAGGGATTATAGCCTGAAAATATGGTCTAGGATAAATTCCAGAGGCTGTTGGTGTTTTTACTGTTTGTGCAATTTCAGCTGGGCTTGTTTGAGTATGATTCTGAACACTCAGATTAGTGATCAACGGGCTTGATTTATGGACAGCTGGCACAGACAAGCATAATCTTGTGTCAAACATATTGAGCATTAATGTTTCTAATTAATGTCATTTTTTAGAAGTGGACAAGCCCATTGAGGATATCCAACAGCATGAGATCTTTACTCTTAATTTCTGGTATCAACCACATTCCTTCCTGTTCTATGACAGGTGGACAAGTGAACAGGTGCAAAGAAGCAAAAATAGATTATATGCTCTGTGTTCATAGATGAGTGGATATGTTTCATCCTCATTTTGATTGATGGAAGCTTTGTTCCAGGAAAGGTTACTCTCAGTTTATTATTCACACCTTGTGGATCATCAGCATTGCCTAGAAAATGCTTTTCCAAATGAACTGACTATACCAGCAGAGCTTGTATGAATAAACTTGCAGGCTTTTAAAGAAAGGGGAAAGAGATACAAGTGTCCAATACAGCAGTTCTCATCAGAGTGTATTCAATAAGGAACCAACCCTTCTGCATGCACACACCTTCATAGGACCTAGATGACCTGCTGGTTTTCTGCCCTACGTTTCAAACTTCTGTTTAAGCTCCGAATCCGTCCATGACTGCAGTCTATACACAGATAAAGGTTTACAGCTCCTCACCTGCCAGTTTTGTTGGCACAAGAAAGTTATCAAAACACACAAAAAAAGTAGATCCATTCTGTGAGTCATTGTATAGGAGTAATTTGAAACTTAGGACTCTGAAAATTTGATATTTGTTTTCTGAAGTTGAGGAGGTCTTTTTTTCTCATTATTTGTTATTTCTATAACTGACTTTTTTTGGTTTCTTTCTGAATACTGACTGGGTCAATGACAGTAGTAAAACCACCGAATTTTGGAACTTGGTAAGATGATAGGGTCTTAAAATGTTTTGAAGACTGTAGTAGAATTACATTTTTATGGGCTTTATGACAGGAAACTGTTACTATTTTTATAGACCAAAAAGCCAACTTGAGGTGTAGTCAGCTTATTTTTCAGCCATTTTGAGCTTGCCTGGGCAAAACAAAACACCTCTTTTCAGCTTTAGGCAGTAATTGTCAAAAGCTGTGCTACAGTTTAGTTTCCTCGCCACCCATTTTTGATATTTTTTTTCATCTGATTCATCTGTTTGTTTCATTTTTATAGTTTATAGTCTACTATGACCAGTATTTTTCAGGCACCAGTGACCAGGGTGGTCTCCAATACCAGGCAAAGCCGGAAGGGTTTGGGGCAGGCTGCAGGGGCTACCAGCAGCTGACAGCAGCCCACTGCATGTCACAACATGGTATCTTGCTCAAACACACCTAAGGGCAGTAGCCACTGGGAGAGGAGACATTGTGACGCAACCAAAAGAAACATAGCCAGAGATGCTCTATACTGGGGAAGGTATGCCTCTGAGAGGCTGGGACTGCAAGCAGCTCATGACAGGTTAGGGACACGCTTGAGGGACTCTGGCCTGATACCTGGCTTGCTCCTGGCTCTGTAGCATTACCTATTTAACTTGCTTTCACTTGTTAAGTTTTGAATTCTAGATCACTCCAGCAGGTATGAATTGTAAAATGATGTTTCAGTTAACTGCTTTTTAAGCTGTCTTTTAGATGCAGTCACCATCTTATTCAGGACACGATAATTTTTTTTAAAAGGCAAGAACAGCACATTTTCAAAGTTACACATGGGAAATGAGCATTCACACAATTAGATCAGTCTTTGCATAATGTTGTGAAGAGTGGTTTTAGTACACTTTATAACTTTAGCATAAGTAAAGAAGTAG
The DNA here is from genome assembly GCA_039720435.1 of Amazona ochrocephala. Classification (NCBI taxonomy): domain Eukaryota; kingdom Metazoa; phylum Chordata; class Aves; order Psittaciformes; family Psittacidae; genus Amazona; species Amazona ochrocephala. Next base: position 69,678,568 of record CM077878.1, read on the forward strand.
TCATATATTCCTGTATCTCCTAATATGTCACATTCAAACTTACTTGTTTTTGCAGTAATCAGCATGTCTTAGATTTTCCTAAGCCTTCTGCTGAACAGCGAACTATCCTTCTTCCCTCACTTCTCCTCTGCCAACTCTGCAGGAGTAGGCAGTCTGTTATCTAATACCAAAACCAGTCCCTGAAAATATGGAGCAGTAATTGTGTTCAGCTACTACTGTCCTTCATTACTACAGGTAATTAAGGGTGAAATATATGAAAAAGAAGAAGCAAGTGGTTGGAGGGATAACTAAGTATAGAAGCATAGAAACTAACAGTTTTACATACTTAGGGCTTTGTAGTTCAAGTGTATTTATAAAAATATGAAACCTTAAGTGTTTGGTATTGCACTATATTGTATAACATCTCCTGAAATCTTATTCAGAGTTCCTTTTTTTTCCTTTATCATAAGAATCAGGTGTTTGGTTGTCACTTTCATGCCAGGTGCTCAAGGTGGTGTTTTCCCCTTCCTTCTTGTCACTTTCAACAGATGATATTTGTGCTGTGGAGACAGTTTTTCCATCAGGAACACACTGGCAGTATGGAATATCCATTTATGCGTGGCTCTCTGCCTTACTAGTTGTAGTTTAATAGTTACTGCAATTAATTAAGGCATAAAATAATGGTTTCACTGTGCACTGCTGGGGCATTTTACACCTTGCTGGCAGAGCAAGCACCTTTCTAATTATAATGCCATTCTCACACTGCCATGTCTGACCTTGCTGATAAATCTGAGTCAGAGAAGTGTACAGGAACCTGTAATTCAGAAACTGTCACCATTCCCAAAACACTGAAATCAGAATTGAAACCCTCATTGATTTGAAAGGGAAAATTCTTCTTCATAATTACTCAAATGTAGCTTTACAGAAAGAAAATAATAATATGGAGAAAATCAGCATTTAAAGACATAATTTCATGTGGAAGAATGTGTTATTTTGTTGTCTTCTAAGTATTGGTATTGCTTTAGCTAATGATAGGTTTATAAATAATGGCTTGATCCTGAATTCAGACACTCAAAACAATGAATTACCATCTACATAATCGTATTTAAAACAATGTAACTTGCTTTCCTCTGATGTACATCTTCTGGATATGGAAAACAAAAATGCTGCATGCTATCACCTGGTATCCTGTAATATATCTAGCTCAGATTCAAAGAGAAACTTTTTTACGATTATGTGGACTTGTAGGTGCTTGGCTGATACAAAAGGTCAGCAACAGTATTATAACCAGTTTGCCAAAACATTTGAATAAGTTGTAGATCATTTTTTGCTGGTGCAGCAAAAATGGTACAGGATCCTGGAAATTAAAGAAGCAGCAATACTTGGATGCCTGACTCTAGTCTGTTTGTCAAGGCACTTGCTTAAGATATTTTCATTTGCTCCTAGGTTAAACTCCTCCCCCTTTTCTCCCCCTCTTCTCGTCCTTCTCCTCCCATGGATATGAAGTGTGGAACCTTGTGTGCCACTGAACTTTTTGGACATTTAACTAAGATTCTTAAGTCACGACCATTAATTACATCAGGCCACTACTTTCAAGACTGAAATTATAGGCATCTTGAGAGGGTGGTTTGACCCACGTAAGTCCTGTATTGCTGTCTAGATCCTATTTCTTACTGAGATGAAGGACCCTGAGAGAGCTGGGCTTGGTCAGCCTGGAGAAGAAAAGGCTCCAGGAAGACCTTATATCAGCCTTCCAGTATGTAAAGAGGGCCTACAAGAAAACTGCAGAGGGACTTTTACAACGCCATGTAGTGGTAAGACAAGGGGCAATGACTTTAAACTGAAAGAAGGTAGATTTATATTAGATATTAGGAAGAAACTCTTTACTGTGATGGTGGTGAGGCACTGGAACAGGTTGCCCAGGGAGGTGGTGGGTGCCCCCTCCCTGGAATTGTTCAAGGCCAGCTTGGACAGTTCTTTGAGCAACCCGGTCTAGTGGAAGGTGTCCCTGCCTAGGGCAGGGCTGTTGGAACTGGGTTATGTTTAGTCCCTCCAACTCAAACCATTCTGTGATTCTGTGGTCTTCTCATTTGCTTAAATCTCTAACATCTATGAAATCTCTCCATATTACACAGTTAACCCTGCATTTGGCTTTCTACATGATTCCCTGACAGTAAACTTGAAGCATAAATTGTTCAAGCACCACTTTGACACTACTGAAAGAGGAGTTAAGTCTAACCAACTGGAACTAGATTTTCCTAGATTTCTGGTTCTTTCAGAAAAGGGGTCCTTAGGCAGTTATTTGAATGCAAGCTAGCAGAAGGCCTGATGTTGGCAGGGATTTCTTGATTGCTTATCACGCACCACATGTTATTAAAACCAGTGAAGACATCACTAAATGGAGATGCATAATTCTGCTGCGAGAAGAAAAAATCTGGAAAAGCACTTGTCTAGATTTCACATACTGTGAGTCACTGCTTTGCTACGTTGACTATTTCACAGCTGACTTCAAAACAATAGGTATCAATTCATGTAAAATATGAAGAGTGGAAAAGCTACCAAAAATGCACAAAAACCCCTAAAAAAAACCCTAAAACCAAATGCACAAAATCGCATATAAAAGATGCTTAATAATTCAAAATAACATTGTGCGTTTAACATATTTCCAATGGGATATTATCCCAGTTTATCCTAATAAACTTCTGAAATAAAATCTATTTTTAAAATTGCAGTGCTTGAGGAGGGAGGCTATTCTTGGTGAAAGTTCAAGATATTCTGAAAATGCTTATAAAAGGAAGAAGTGTTATCTTTTAAGTTGCAATGACAATTTTAATTTTAGATGTCTTATTGTAATTGTAAAATAGTAAATTATTTCACAACAAATTTGACTGCATGTTCACTTTAATAAATTTAATTTGCCATCAAAATAATTCAAAGTGTTTCCCAGATCTAATAATAATCTTGAGCCATGACATCACTACTTCATTCTTTTGTCTAGTGGAAGATTTAACTCTGTATAAATTAATTCTGTACAAAAACTTTAGTTTTGAAATATCTGTAAAAGAATTACCAGGTGACTGAATTAGGAAGAAATATTACAACTTCAGGGAAGGTTCTGGAAGACAGGTAATCCAGAGCCAGTGATATTTGAAATTGTAAAGATCAGAGATTGTGTGTCAATTAAGAAAGTCTAGTCTTTTTTGCAGTCCTGATTACTGTGCCTTCCAATAGGAAGACAATAAGTGGTTTAATAATAATAATAGAGTTAATAATAATAACAGAATTAATGCTAATAACATAAATATAAATATTTATACATCATTGTAATATTTCATCATAATAATAGATTTTTATCCTGAGCATTTCTTCATTTAACATCTTATTTCAGTAGGTGTAGGAGAGGCGTTGGTTTAGGATTATTTGTTATACCTAAAGCAGTGAAAAAAGTTCTGAAAAAAAGTGGAACAGAAATAAATATGGAATAAAAATGTAAAATGCAATAATTTACTGAGAGTGAGTTGGTGGTAAGACTTTTAAAATTTACAGAATGCTTTAGAAGGCTTTTTTTTCTTTTCAAGTATATTCTTTCTGATGATCTCATTCTGACACAGAATTTAGAAGGGGAAGTAATTGGTTCCAGAGATAAATTCAATGTCTCCTATCTGTAAGGTACTCAGGAGCTTCATGAGGTTCATTTATAATGTGAATGTATCTCTGTGGACAAGGATTAGTCCATCCTATATGGACTATTAGTCCATATATTCACAAAATATATACATGTGGGCTCCCTACGTATGAAAGAACGCAGAAGGATAGAAGGAATTATGTAAAACAAAGAAAGACCCTAGCTAGTAGGAATTATATTTAGAACTAGAATTATAAGTTTAAGAGATCCTGTTTGATAGCAATTACATTCTTCGTGATGAGTTATCTCAGAGATATACCACACTTTATTAATTTTTTTTTTTTCTTTTAACTCCTTTGACTGTGATTCCAGGTCCTGAACTTCACATGTTAAGAGATGGCTGTAAGGAATAATTTTGCTGAAGGTCCTCCATGCAGTTCTAAAATGTCACCAAATCAATATCTGCATAGCTCATAAAAATGCATAACACCTTGGTGGGGCATGATCTTCTTACCATCACTCTGGTGACCCTTACTGGACACCTAAATAAACAATCCTCAAAACCAACCTTGATATTGTCCTGGGTTCAGCAGTAGCAGTCATTTTTCTCTGTCTTAGTAACTGGTGCAGTGTTGTGTTTCTGATTTTCAGCCTGGGAACAGCGCTGATAACACTGACGTTTTTAGTTGCTGCTCAGTAATGTTTTGGTCTGACCGAGGACTTTCTGAATCTCATGTTCTGCCAAGGGGGGAGGGGAAGCCAGGAGGAAGCAGAGACAGGACACCTGACCCAAACTAACCAAAGAGGTATTCCATACCACAGCACGTCATGCCCACTATATAAACTAAGGGCAGTTACCCAGAAGGGTTAGATCACTGCTGGGTCAGGCTGGGTATTTGTCAGTGGGTGGTGAGCAGTTGTGCTCTCTTCCCTTGTTATTTCCCTTATCATTATTATTATTGGTGGTAGCAGCAGTGGTTTGTGTTATACTTTAGTCACTGGACTGTTCTTATCTCAACCCGTGGGAGTTACACTCTTTCGATTCTCCTCCCCATCTCTCTGGGAGTTGGGGGGGAGGAAAAGTGGGGGGGAGTGAGTGAGGACTGTGTGGCTGATTTGCTGACTGGGCTTAAACCACGACAGATATATATAATATGACCAGCTGAAATTCAGACATATTGACTGCATATATATCACATTAACGTGCATTTTATTTGGAGAATAACATCTCTTACATATCAGCATAGACGTGTGTGTTGTGTACACATCGTGTACTTCATCTTAACATTGCAGAAGCATACAGCCTCCAGTGTCCTTAGTTTTAGATTTTTGTCTTTCTTTCATTCTCCGCAGTTTCTGTAGAATCATAGAACAGTTAGGGTTGGAAAGGACCTTAAGATCATCTAGTTCCAACCCCCCTGCCATGATCACACAAAATCACATCCCCCAAGACTCCATCCAACCTGGCCTTGAATACAACCAGGTCTCCTTCTCTGAGACCTGTCCCTCAAGATGATACATTGAGGTTCTTGCTTTAGTTGTATTTTTGGTTTGGTTTGGTTTGGATTTTTTTCCTTCAACTGCTTTCTCTTAGGAACCTTGTTCATTCTTCTAGACATTTTTTCTTCAAAGTCATCATACGTCTTCTCTCTCTGTTCCCTTCTTTCTAGTACACAAGCTTCCACACCTACTGATTAGTGCCACATTGCTCTGCTTTGCTTTGCTTTGCTTTGAGTAAAGTAGAAATCGCAGTACTGCTAGTTTGTCCTGATATTAATTTAATATCTTTTAAAAGAAAACTTCTTGTAGGTTCTATAGTCAAGCTCTTAAACATGACAGATAACTTATTCTACCTGTCCTGCTGTCACATATATCAATGGTCACCTGTAAAATCTAACATTTACAAAACTAAGTATTATATAGAAGTGATTCAAAGTTCTGAGTCCTCTATAGAAAATACAGGGATTTTTTTTTTCTTAACTTCTATACAACAGGATCTTTCACATGTGCAGCCTCCTTGAGTTGTGTTTTTATTAATTATTGGAGATTGCTCTTCAATATTTGATGAAGAAAAGTGTTTGCTTTTCCTCTTGCATCTTATTGTTATGCTGCATACTGTCACCTGATGTCTAGCCCAGATTCAAGTATAAACTTTTGAGTGATTATGTAGACTTGTAGGTTTGGCCTGTAGCCATGGAAAGAGTAGAAATGGTTTTAAACTAAAAGAGGGTAAATTCAGACTAGATAGAAGGAAGAAACTTTTTACAGTGAGGCTGGTGAAACGCTGGAGCAGGGTGCCCAGAGAGGTGGTGGATGCCCCATCCCTGGCATTCAAGGTCAGGTTGGATGGGGCTCTGAGCAACCTGATTTATTGGAAGATGTTGTTGCTCTTTGCAGGGTGTGGTTGTACTAGGTGACCTTTAAAGGTCCCTTCTAACCCAAGCTATTCTATTATTCTATGATTTTCAAAGTTGGCTGTTTCAGTTTTCGCTTTTAAACTCAATATATTCTTATTAATGAACGTGTATTGAGGTGTTCTGATGCTGCTGAAGAAAATGGAATCTAAATTTTGTGGTGCGTGAGCGGCTGCTCAAGCTGTAGATGCTACTTCTACACACCTCACCTATTTTCCTCTGGCAATTGTGGCTCCATTTTTTTAATGGAACTATTACATATTCTCTGCCACAAGTGATAGTCTAAATTCTGGCATAGTTCCCAACAAGAGTATTTCTACAGAACTCTTCTTCATTATGTTGACATCAATTAGCTTTTTGTCACTACGGGAAATAAGGTTACTTACGGTAAGAACTTCAGTATGAATCTAAATTACTGTTTGTAAAGGAACTTGATTTTGAATATTAATTATAGATCCATACATTTGAATGTATTAAGGATCGTTTTATGCATCAAATCTACTTTCACCTTTGGACCCTCTTCAGTTGACCTTATAATTGACAGTTTCTGGGAGAAAAAGTGGTTTCTGAACATAATTTATTCAACATCAGATGCAATGGAGAGCAGGAGGATTGTCTTTCTGATCCTTTCAGACATTGCAGCTTCATTATCTTTGTGATCTCTCATGTAAGTAAAAGCTTGACTAGCTGCAATAGAATAATTCAACTCTGAAGAGTGCTGCAGATGGGGATTTGAGGTGTAGACCTCATCACCATCAAATCTACAGTTTGAGTATACTTTGTGTGGAGGGGTATTCTCTTGAAATGGTCTCAAATGACCCCTTTAGGATTGCACCAACTTTTTGCCTTGTTTTATACAACTAGAAAAGCTATAAAGTACAATTTGATGAGTCTTAAGCGCAGAGATTTTGATTACGAACATCTTAATTGAATCTCCATTAAATTGCTTCTGTCCTCACCATCTAATTCTCATAGTTAGAAGCTCCTGGCATATCTAAAATCTGCATTGTAAAAAATTTTCTGCGTATATATCATGAGGTAACTCTGCCATGAAGGTTATATTGAGCTTTTCAATTAAAGGAGACATAAATGTCTCTATTTCACAGTTTAATGATCGAATGCAATCTTCAAAGTTTCTAATACCTATTAATTTTTTCTGAAATGTTTATAGGCTAAAACAAAGTGTTCCATTAGTAGCAGAACTAATGAAAATACTTTCCCATTGTCACCAGTCCTTGTACACCAGCCCACATTTGTGTTATTTTGTCATGCAACCACCACAGCAGGCAGTGTAGCTTGTCTGAAGCTGTGCACCTGCACAATAGATAAAAGATTATTTTTTTCTTCCTGTATGGTGGCTGCTGCCTCTTAGAACAGATTTGAATAGAGCTCTCTGATTTTCCATTATCAAGGGAATAAATAACATATTTCTTTTCTCCCTAGAAGAAAATTTCTAGTGAAAAAAAATATAATAATAATTAAAAAACCCAAACCAAATTACAAAACAATTTTAATATCCTTAAAACTTTATCTACTTTCAAATGTGAAGAAAATCAATGTATTGAGGGAACAGTAACAGACAATAATCACTTGAGTTTTATTTTAAGGAAAGCTCTGATATGCTCTATAAAATTAGTGAATTGAGAAGATATTTTGGTTTCAAAATGCACCTTTTAGGGCATCAGTTTATTTTAAATATATGCTAAGAATTCCTAAGTTAAAATCCTAGCTACATGGAACCTGGTGTTTTCTGTTCATTATCAAGTTGGAGAGAACTGGGTGCTTTAGCAGGAACTTCAATTCAGCTGGTTTTAATGCTGCTGAACATTTGCTTTGGGATGCAGTTAACTCTGACTAGCTCTCTTCTGATTCAAATAAGGGTCCATGTTGAATGACTCAGATACTAATATTTAGTTAACCAAATCCATCCGCAGCCATCCATCACGTGCTGTTTGGTTTTTGGGGTTTTATTAAAAAAAAAAAAAAAAAGAAAAAGTTACTCACTCAACCTCATGTCTTCAGGGTTGATCCAGGATGTTTCGTTTAACACATCTGTTGTGGATAAGGCCAAAGCTAGTTCTGAGTTTGGAAGTTACAGTTGGGATGTTGTTTGAAAAGAGATCTGTGAATGATATTTTGGCCCTGTTTAAGCTGATGGGATTTTACCGAAGATATTTTTGTAGGGAGGAATTCCTGTGGAATGCATAGTGCAGCTCCGAAATCTTTGTGTTGAGGTTGCATGATGCTTGGCAGTCCTTTCTACTTCAGGCTGATGGGGCAGCATTGGTGGTTTATCTGCCTTACCTGTTTTTAGGCAGAAACTTAGATCTTTTTGCTGTATATGGTATAATCATGCTTCTCTAGTTTTCTACTTCAGTTTTCTTTCTTGTGCTTTCATAACACTCTGAAAGGTAAGAAAGAAAGGACTTTGTAGTGTCTCTTCTTTTTTTCCTGCTTCTTAGAAAGCCCACACTGAACTATCAAGATTAAGGGCATGTTTCATTGTGAAATTTCCGCCTGAGAGTTTTGGTCTGTGTTTTAACAAAGCCAAATGATATGATAGAACCAGTTATAAAAGAAAAGGTACATAAAATCCTATTTTCTGTGATATTTGAGGCAAACTAGAGATGTCTTTGACCTGAAGGAGTTACTTTTTATTCATAGTTCTCTTCTAGCTTCTTGATTTGAAAATACAGATTTTCTGATTTAAACAGGCTATAAAATTACATTGGTAACTCACTTTTTATGAGGTAATTATTAATTTGCAGTAATAACATTATTTGCAAATGAAAGAGATGCTAATGCTCTGCCTTTCTGCTAATGAGTATGATAACCTGAGGGCTTCTTTTTGGGTTGTTTTGTTTTGGTTTTTTTGTCCCACATCTCCCCCTCTGTCTCTGACTTAATCATAACAGAAGTTTATCCCAGTTGCTTGTAGAAACCACAGGTGAGAGGGGTTATGGTCTGAACCAAGGAAGGGATGGGAGGGAAGCTTCTGCATCTGCTGACTGGCAGCACACCCAGTACCAAGACACAGTGATGTGGATGCAGTTGCACGCTGTTTCCCCAAGAAATGTGTTTCTGCCTGAAGCAGTGAATCTTCCAGTTTGGATAACAGTTTGTGCTGCAGTAGCTACTTAAAAGCAGCACTGACTACATGAAAAGTAATCTGATAAGGAAACCAAAGATTCAGAAACCAGAAAGATGAAAGAATTAGTTTTTCCTGAAGCTTCTTCACTGTGAAGTATGAGTGCTGAAACAACTCTCAGGCTTGTTGCAATTAGCTTCCAATAATTTCTAGAAACGCAGAGTTATGTATGCAGTTGCTACTTTTTCCTGTGATTTTTTTGTTCCTAGAAACAGTACAGCAATTAGCATTGGTATTGCTGGGGGGTTTGTGCTTTTGTTTAACAAATTAACATCTTCTATTACTCTGACAGGTGTATGAGCCATTTTGTCAAAAAGATTTCTTTGAAAAGGAATCAGTGTGTTCTGTTGCTCTTCAGAAAACAACTACAATTTAGAAGATAAAAGCAGTTAAAGACTAAAGGCCTTCATTTACATTCAGTTATCATTGCTCACACAAGTATATGAAAGAAATCCTCTTTTTATTATGTATTTCAAAGCTGAGGGAAGAAAAGAAATTCTACCCATGGATTTAAAAGGTACTATTGTTAGTGTTGAAGAAGGGGGTAATTTAAAACAATGACGAAGTCTTAAATTCTCTTAAACCTCATTTGCTGGTGCAATCTCTGAGGACAGTCCTAGGTGGGAAGTTGAGATTTTAAAACTGCAAGGCAGCTAGAACATGAAACCTCGTGCTTCTGACGAATTCCTGTCAGTCCCAAGAGATTCAACTGAGATTGGAAATTTAGAGTAATGAATATCTGAGTTGAGGGGATTCCAGACTCTGGAAAGAGATAAAGATAGGAAGCAATTTTGACTTAGATACCACTTTCAGACAAAAATATGCAAGGTGACTTTGAGCAGGACTGTGTGCAGTTAAAGAATAGGATCTGTATTTTCTCTCAGCACTTGCTAGAAGAAAAAGATTTTGAAGTTAGATCATGACTGTGTTTTGCTTTGGTGTGATATTGTTCTGATGTGGTAGTGAATTTTAATAGCTTGGTTTTTTCCCTGTGAGAAAGTTTAAGATCGAAGGAAGGAGCTGCGACACAGCTGGCAATTATGATACCACTCCACTTGCTATGCAGAAAATTCAAGTGTTTAGTTTGAAATAAAAGCCTCCTACGCTCATTAATATTCTGCTTGGATGTTTTAAAGAACTTCTTTCAGTGTTAGAAACTAATAGTGATGTAATAAAACAAAACAAAACCCGTTGTATTTTACATGTTCCATCAGTTTAACGTTCAAATTGTCAGCAATGTTTGCATTTTATTAGACTGCCACTTAAGTACTCACTGTGAATTCCTGGGCATAAATTGGAAAAGCTGCCCATTTCCTTTTAATTTCTGGAACTAAGACTCACTTTCATTTTGTTTTCTCCTTTAGCTGAAGACTGCTAAGACATTGTGGCTTAAGAGGTTTTTTTTCTACACTATCTTGAAATGAGAGGTTAAAAATACTGCAGTGACCAGGAACATATCACATTCATATAAACAGAAACAGAGTTTCAACCCTCTTGATTGTTTCTGAGTTCCTGTTTTTTTCAACTAGCTGCTGCCACCATATACAGGCCTGTAACTCAAGCGTCATCTTAGCCTTCTCTCTTTTCTGTGTGTGTATCCAATGTTTCAATGATAACTCTATGCCAAAATGCAAAATGAGCTGTTATTTTCAGCTTTTCCTTGAAGTCACTATGAATTTCGATATTTCCCTTTGAGTTAATTGTTACCAGGTCATGTGTAAGGAAAGCTGAAGTACTATAGGTACTATTAACAGGTAACTGGATCTTTTTAACTTTTAATTTTACACAAGCTTAATAAATCTAACTTATGAAGAAAAACCTATGTTCATAAAGGTAACTTTTTAATCCTCATTTCTTCTTTCTATTTTTGAGGAGTACAAGGTATTTAATAATAAATCTGTGATATTTAAAAATTTAGTTAATTAAATTAGCTAGTGAATATACTGACTTTAAAATGTGCAAGCATTGATATTCAACATCTTTGTTAGTATTCCTTTGCAATTATTAATCCGTTTCTACTGAAGTCATGGGAAAAGAATGTATCTATCTCCCTAGAGGTAACCTAATATCTGTGAGCTCCCATATCTATTAACTGATGAAAAGGTACCCTACTGGTTAATGTAGCACTATTGTATGTTAGAAGGCTGAGAGTTCAAATTCTACTGCTATTGTCTTAATTTAAACCAGGTTATTATTTTGTCATGTCTTGCAGTCAATTTATATACATATAAAATGCCTTTTTTGTACAAAGGATGCTTGCATCTTAAGCATTACAACAATTTATCATGTTACCTAATCAATTATCCATATTTTATTTTTGATTGAAAAATTTACTTCTCAGCCACAATAAGTTTAAATAGTGTTTCTCCCTTTGAAATAGACAGAAAGGGGAATTCTCTTTTTGTGGTTCATGGTTTTCTAAGTGGAAACTGTTCTGTTGGCTTGTTAGAAGTAAATTAATGTTATTTGTCTGCTTTAAGGACATTTCAAAAGGGTTTTTGCTCATGAGCGTGCATTATTTATTTGTAGTGCGAAAACAAGACAAATAATGTAAACAATTTTTCAAACTTCTGCATGTTGTAATTAAGGAAACACATTAATCTTGTGGTTTCTAATATACTAGATACAAAAAAATTTCCATTTTCTATCCTATATTAAAGGAAATTCCATTTTGCAGTTGGAGCAGATATTCAGTCTGTGTTTTTATTATTGCACAAAAATGCAGAGTATCATCTCCAAATATATAATTCCTTTGAGCCTCTGTACATTCTCAGCCTGTGTTGCATCCTCGAAGAAATTTGATGCCTGCAGCCACTTCTCTCCTTTCCAGAATCTCTTAACAGAATACCAAATATGTGTAAAGCTTTTTATCACCAAAAATGTTAACAGAAGGATTTCAGTCTGCTTTTGAAGAATGAACTTTTGAAATTCTCTTCAAGTCTTATTTAGTATGATCTGACAGAATATGTTGTAGCTGACTAAGATAGTCAATGACTTCTACCTAATCACTGTGAGTTTGTAGTTCTACATGGACTCAAAGCAACAGCACAGGACTATCTTGATGGAAGATCCACAGTAACAGATGATAAGAAAGCTGATCACTAGCATCACTCGTGGCTGGGTTTACATTATTGAACCACGCCTAATATATTGAGAGTTCCCATTCAGAAAATGACAATCACAACTCGCACACCTGGCAAGCTCTTATTACCAAGCATGGGTAATATGCAGACTTGGTACTGGGAGTCTCTGTAGAATTAAAACGTGGCTTCACAGGTCTATTGGTTTAGACAGACAGAAATAATCTTTGTGGAAGAACAGCTTATTAGCTAAGCAGGTAAATATTTTCAATAAGTATTTTGATTCTTTTTCTGAATGAGTTCTAAACTCTAGAAGAACTGAGTAAGTTCTTATAAGTTAGACTTTCAGAAAAGGTGACTGAATATAGTTGATATTTTTATGTACAGAGAAAAAAATTCAAACATGGACCCTGAAGGTAAGCCTTAAACCATTTTTTTGTGTGTGTGGTTTTTTGTGTTTTTTTTTTTTTTTTGGTGGTTTTTTTTGTTTGTTTTTTTTGTGTTTTTTTTTTTTGTTTGTTGTTTTTTTTTTGTTTTGTTTTGTTTTGTTTTTGTTTTTGTTTTTTAGACATCTAAAGTTAGAACTTCAAATGTAAGTGGTAATGACATGCATGGTGTGCAGCATCAGATGATAGAATCCTTTCTGCTCATTCATGTATGTCAGGTCACTAACTGACAGAAATTCACTAAGTTCAGTAACCAGTATTTGATAGACATGTCTGATCAAGAAGACAGAAATTATTGATGTGAAGATGTTAAGAAATCAACATTTACCACATTGGATAGCTTGTTTCAAGCACTATCCACCTTCTGATTTTAAATATGCTTTCTTTTTAAACAGTACTTTGTTATAGTCTGGAAGAACATAACATTGAATGCTTGGAGCACAGAGGATGTAAAGGATTATCTTTCTTCTAGAAAAAAGAGTAGGATATTTGGATGCAGATGGGAAATTTTGAGAGTGGGTCTGCATGGGTGTAGCGTATCTTACTTACAGAACAGGACATCAGAACTTGATCCTAAATTCTGTGCAAGTAGAATCACAGAACGGTTGGGGTAGAAAGGGACCTTAAGATCACCTACTTCCAACCCCCCTGCCATGGGCAGGGACACTTCACACTAGACCATGTAGCCCAAGGCTCTGTCCAACCTGGCCTTAAACACTGCCAGGGACAGAGCACCCACCACCTCCCTGGGCAACCTGTTCCAGTGCCTCACCACCCTCACAGTAAAGAACTTCTTCCCTATATCTAACCTAAACTTCCCCTGTTTAAGTTTAAACCCATTGCCCCTTCTCCTATTGCTACAGTCCCTGATGAGGAGTCCCTGTCCAGCATCCCTATAGGCCACCTTGAGATACCGGAAGGCTGCTATGAGGTCTCCACGCAACCTTCTCTTCTCCAGGCTGAACAGCCCCAACTTTCTCAGCCTATCTTCATACAGGAGGTGCTCCAGTCCCCTGATCACCCTCGTGGCCCTCCTCTGCACTTGTTCTAACAGTTCCATGTCCTTTTCATGTTGAGGACACCAGAACTGTACACAATACTCCAAGTGAGGTCTCACGAGAGCAGAGTAGAGGGGCAGGAGCACCTCCCTCGACCTGCTGGTCACACTCCTTTCGATGCAGCCCAGGATACGGTTGGCTTTCTGGGCTGCAAGCGCACACTGCTGGCTCATGTTCATTTTTTCATCAACCCACACCCCCAAGTCCTTCTCCGCAGGGCTGCTCTCAATCTCCTCCCCGCCCAATCTGTAGCTGTGCCTGGCATTGCTCCGACCCAGGTGGAGGACTTTGCACTTAGCATGGTTAAACTTCATCAGGTTGGCATCAGCCCACCTCACAAGCGTGTCAAGGTCCCTCTGGATGGCATTCCTTCCCTCCAACTTATCAACCAAACCACACAGCTTGGTGTCATCGGCAAACGTGCTGAGGGCGCACTCAATCCCACTGTCCATGTCTCTAAATGGTCTTCATGTAGGCCTTCTTTTGTTTCCTAGGAGACTATGATCCAGAAAGTTTCCTGGAAGCTGTATAAGTCATCACATACCTGATACGATAAAGAATAAAGTAAAATAGAAGTAAATATAAGTTTAAAAATAATAGTAAGTAATAATGTTTTGGCCTCTTATAACTGAAACTTTATTATTTGTCAATTACATTGTGTTGTATGTGCCTGTAAATATGTATATGCATGTGTCTACCTCCATTTGTTTTACACTCCGTGTTTGAATCAAGAGCTAGTTGCAGACAGGATTCTTACAGGCCTTGGTCTACTCCCCTCTACAGAGCCCTAACCTGCTTATGGCAGGCCAACGATGATAAACAAAGTCTGCAGTTTTGCTGCTGTTTTTTTGCAGCTGAACCGTATATCCTAGAAGTCCCTGTGGTGACGTACTCCTGTATTCCCACCATACTAGTTAGGATTTTTCCAAGGGACCAAACAGGCGCGAGAGGGTTAATCCATTATGCTAACACTGGTAAAGCATTTACCAGCATTTTTATTTCTGAAGCCAGCTTTGAAAAGGATATGTGCCTCACTTGTTTCCAGCAAAATGGATGGAGTGGTCTTTGAAACAAGACTGGACTGAACCTTGTGACTGCGTGTCCAGATCAATACACACCACTATCAAGATTTCCTTTTTCACCAAAAATGAAAAGTTTTGACAAGCTTTCAGTGAGTAAACAAAATAGGGCAGCTCTTCTATAAAGCTGAGCTCAGATGTAGCTGTAGCAAAGACCAAGATACTATCTCAAAATTTCTCCTTGTGTTTTTAATAGCCTTTCTTAAAAGTGAACTACAGATATTTGCTACCAGTGAGGTGTGTGTGAATGAGGGAAAGGATTTACACTTGGACCTCAAAAAGTAAGCTATTCCCTGCCTAACTGCAGTTCCTAGGCTTGTATTATAGACTACAGTGTTCTGCAAATAAGCAGCTAAACCCTGACTGACAAGTAACACCATGTAGTTCTTAATATGTGCAGCTGCAAAGCAAACGAGGTATTGAGCTGGGCAGCAGGTATTCCTGTAACAGTCCCTCTGCCTACCTTGTTTTGTGTGACCCTAGGCTAACCATTTTATTTCTCTGTAACTGCATCCATGCTTAGAATGAGAGTAATATATGACATACTTGATTTCTAAATATTGTTGCTTGGAGAAACAATTATCCAGCGTGTACATAGAGTTCTGAAAATGTAAAATTCTCTATGAATCCACAGATGGCGTTTGAGTGCTAATCTAGAAAGACAGCTGTGTTTTTTAGCATGCTACTTTGCTAATTGTTCTCAACATTTCAACAACATGAGTAATATATTAGAAAATGTTTAGGTAGCATCAAAGGGACTATTATGAGGAAGAAGGCAAAAATGACTGCTAGCTCACTAGTTGGAAAAGACTTGAAACTTACTGCAAATAATACATAAGGTTCATCTACAAATTACAAAATATGTGGTACTGACTATTGCTCAGGTTCACAACGTTTTTTAATTTTTTCTAATTTAGTGCCAGATTTTTGAGTCTGAGGTTTTAGACAACTACATCTATTGTTTTCACTTTTAAGAAACAGAACTACTTCTCATGCAGTCAAGCTATAAAATTGTCCTTTTTGTAGCATAGGGTAAGCTGTTTCATGGGTTTGAGGGTTCCATCAACCTTATAAGCCAAGGTGCGGATGAGTTAGTGTCCTTAGACAATTGTTTTAAAGTGTTCTCCTGTTGCTAGCTGCAGCTCTTCCATTGCGCTGGGAATTAAAGATTAAGGAAGCTTGTTTAAAGAATGCTTACTGCTGTCTTTTAGCACAGCAAGTACTAATTTGCCATTGTAAAAAGACATAAAATACAGAGATTCTTCGGCTTCTTGTAGTCTGCAGTGAAATTAACTCTTGTGAGAAGAGAAAGGGATTTGGAGACACTTCTGGAGGTGTAAAAGCATCAGATGGATCATAAAGCAATCAACAGTGGCAGCTATGTATGAGACTTAATTGCCACTGTAAAGGTGGATGAGAATAATCTGTTATTTTTACATGTAGGGTCAGGAGTTAATAATGAAATGGTGTCTTAATTCCTCAAAGATTCACCAGAGAAAGAAAATCGCTGGAGAAGAGGCCTGAGGCATCTTGCTAGCTGTAGACCTAAGAACAATCTTTTTCTAAGGAAATCTGTAAGGGGCTTTGCAAGCTGAGTAATTTCGGGCAAAAGAGCAATGTAAGCCCTTGCATCAGTTTCCTTGGCCAGCTACAGCTTCTTTGCTGAGTGGCTACAGGGGGGTTCTTGTCAGCTTTTTGTCTAGACTTCTTTCCCCAGCCCTACTCCTTGAAAGAAGTTCTCTACTCTCAGGTTCTGCAGTTCTCATATATGATTTCAAGAGGTAGTTTAATGTTTTATATTACTCTTCCAAATCAGAGTAGCTACTTCATCTATGCTCGTGACAAGTACAGTTTTCCAAGTTTAATCAAAGGCAGCAAGCAAGAAGCTTTAAGACCTTTAAGACCTTTAAGCCCAACCGTTAACCTAGCACTGCCAAGTCCACCCTAAGCACCACGTCTACACGTCTTGAACACCTGCAGGATGGTGACTCCACCACTTCCCTGGGCAGCCTGTCCCAGTGCTTGACAACCCTCTGCATGAAGAAATTTTTCCTAATATCCAATCTAAACATCTCCTGTTGCAACTTGAAGCCACATTCTCTTATCCTATTGCTTGTTACCGGGGAGAAGAGACCAACCCCTACCTCTCAACAGCCTCCTTTCAGATAGTTGGAGAAAGAAATATGGTCTCCCCTCAGCCTCCTATTCTCCAGGCTACCCTGGAGAAACTACCCCAATTCCATCTGCCGTTCCTCATGAGACTTGTGCTCTAGACCCTTCAACAGCTTCTGATGGAAACTAGAAGCAATAAGTCAGCTTCACTTCTTTCCAGCGTTAGCATCATTTGGGTTTACCATCCCTTCACTAGCTAAATCAGGAATGCCACATAAATCTAAAGTTATGGCATCTTTTCTCCTAAAACCAGGAAAAAATTAATTGCTTTTACAATGAAATATCATTTGCCACATGGGCTATGCCTTCTAGATGTGGCCTGAAACAATTTTCACGAAGGTTAGAATCTCCTGTATTTATTAAGCATAAGGGAACTAGAGGCCAAATGCACTACATCTTTTCAGCTGAATTCCATTTGTGATTCTAGAATGAAGACTAGATATTTACTAATAGAGCTTGTAATGAGGCAAAGAACAGAGAAGATGAGGCCTTTTTGCTACTTATATTTGGGTTTGAAATGCGAAGTCTGAACTTTTGCAAAGGTGCAAAACAGCACTTCAGGATTTCTTGAATAGCTTATTCTTCTTAATAGGCTTTTAAAAGTCCCGTTCCTTGTTTTCCAAATTGTAGTTTATTTCAGCTTTATTATAGAATTCTACCACTACTCCACACTAACTCATCGTGATAGTAAGAGACTGTCTGCATCATATATCTGTGTTTCAGGGGAAGGCAGATAGAATTTTTTGGAGGCTTTTTTTTTTTTTTTTTTTACCTAAGACTTCACACCTTTTAGTAGAACCCAAGGAATTTACTTGCTTATTGATGTTCACATTGCTTATTGCTAAAACTAGTGTTCGCATTTAATCCTCACTGCAGCCCCAGGAGCAGATTCTCATATGGGTTTATTTCTGTAGTTGCCAGAAATTTTGATGAAGTGCTGACCACTTTATATCAACAAAGCATTGTCTCTGCTCAGATTTAACATTCCATCCATCTTGCTGGGAATTTTCTCATCTCTTCTTGAAGGAAAAATGGAGATATAGGGAAGAGACAATATACCCCATAACTGTAAATCATTATGGGATAGATTTTGGAGGAAGGGGGAGATGGGAAGACAAAGGTATAAGGGTTTATAAGAGTTGAGATATCTGTCCATAATAGGCATGTGAAATAGGAATTCATTGCAGTGCAATACCATATATTCCTTCTTTGGGAAAGATCTTTCTCACACAAAGGCGGCATCTATATGAGTTTGTAATGTGTCCAAGCCTCATCTTCTGGAGTGGGTGAGGGAACTGTGGGGAGTAATTGCACTTAGCCCTACCTGCTGCCAGTATTCTGCCCACAAATTTGGCCCTGTGAGGACAGTGGAAGCTCAATGCACTAGAAAAAAACAGTGAGCTAAATTAAAGTCAGGAAAAGGCAATTTCCTCATCAAAGTGTGCTAGCTGAACAGAACATCAGTATGAGCTGATAACAGGTTTAAAAGCTGTAGTATAACCACCACTGCCAGGAGACAGCACAGGTAAATCATCTCCTGTCTGTTGCTGTAGAATAGAAATTACACTGTCCCAAAAGGCTGTACTGGAACAGAACTTTGTATCTGTGCTTCGTGCTTTATAAAAAGTTGTGATACTTGGAGACTGCTGAACCAAAAGTTTCTTTTTGCTCGTTGGTTGTTTTTTTTGGTTTTGTTGGTTTTTTTTAATTTCATACCTATCTGAGGAAGTGGGTGAAGTTTTAGTGTAGCAATATTTGCTAACAGTTGTTGAAGGTGTAACAACTTAGCCTCAGGGAAGGCTTTTAAACAGGTTCCAGGATACTCAGTAGGCTCTGTTTTGAAGAATGCTCTTGATTTTACTGAAGTTAAAGAATGAAAAGAATGAAAGAAATATTTTCCCAGGAAAGGTCTTTCTGAGTTGACCTTATGAATGTCTTAATCTCCAGTCTCTGCTGAATGAATAGTGAGGGGATCAATACTGTCAGTTGTGATGCATGCAGAAAAAAATAACAGCATATGAAAGAGAAATAGTTTTCTGTAGTTCAGTCAAGAATCATGAAAGTTACAGAATTATGTGAGGCATATAAGCATCTGCATGCTTCATTGGAGGAAGAAGCATAGGCCAGGGCCTGTTTCATTAGGTCTGATTTTACCTCTGACTAGTTTTTAAGAGTACTGCAGTCAGGCATTTGAAATCCACAGTCACCTCACGATGATGTGCTACAGTGGAACGTCACTTTTGCATAGGTGATGTAGACTGAGGTGAGCATTGCTCATAGGCAAAAGTCAGTCTCAGCTATGAAATTTGAATCCTGAGATGGTGACTCATAAAGATTTAAAATGCCTGGGGATTTTCAAGTTTTGCAGATAAACATGAGGCTGTAATTTAGCTTCACTGTTATTACAAAAATAAATCAGAACTTACCTAACAGTAATGGAAAATAGCATAATTTGTTACTCTTCCTAAGATGCTAAAAACATATAGAAATTTTCACTTTTAACTTCTATTAGAATTGAGAAGGAGAGGAGATGTTTTTAGTTTTAGAGACTTTTATCCTTTTATTGTGAACATTTCCACATGCGCTGATGATTTTCAGAATCAGAACTTTACAGAAATGTAATCTTTCTATATATACTGTTTAAAGACCAGGTTGATTCTGAATGAGGATAAGGAGGATTGATCTAGTGAGTCAGTTATGTTCGCAGCAAATAAAAGACGACTTGTAAATGAAAGGTCTCTGGAGAATGCCATCAGTTCTTACATGGACTGGGAAAGCAATATGAACAGTTCTTATTTACATTTGCCTTTTTAGCTGCCTGTGTTTTACGATACCACATCAATTCATCAGCACTGACATTCTGTACAAATGTCATTGCCTATCAGTTATGCACTAAAACCCCTATTGTTCAAGACCACAGTGGTAGATAAAATGGACGTATTCTATTTTACTCCTATCTAAAAGTCTGAGTTTCTGATGATGACTGCTGCTTTCTTAAAAGGGATTATGTTTCAGATATTTGAGAGCACAGAGAATCATCCCAAGTACCTCAGAGAGGCTCCACTGAGGAATGATCAATTCTTGCAATCAACAGGAAACAAATGTCTAATTTCCCTGACAAGCTGCACACCCAACATTGATTTATTTCTCATGAAGTCCCTCTTCTTTCTCATTGCTGCTATTAGACTACCATGCACCCTCACAGAAGAGCAGACCATTTTATTCCACATCATGGTGTGTAGTAAGCTCAGGTAGGATGACATTAAAAAGCCTGGGATGAACTAAACACCTGGAACTTTCAATAATCCAACCCTTGACAGAGCTGACCTTGGTCTGGGTGCAGGCATAGCATGCTAATGTCTGATTCAGAGTTTAGGACTGAATTAGAGCTAATCATTGCAGGCAGAATTGCAAGGCAGAAACAGAGCAAACTGCGACATTCAAATAAAGGAAAAGAAAATTGTGCTAAACAAGGATAAATTGAATAAGCAGCTTTTATTTTTATTATTATTTTGTAGTGAAAATTTGGTTTTGTTACTGACCTATTGCTCAAACCAGTGTCATTAAAGTGGAACTAGACTCTTAATAACCTAAGTATTTATTCCTGATGATTCTGGCTTAATGCACCTTTAATTAAATTTATTTGAACAAGTGCTTTGATTTTCTTGGAAAGGTGAAAAAAATAATGTTCCATTGCTAATTTAGGGATTGTATTTTTGTAACTATTCAATTAGTGAAGTTTGCTTAGATTCTTTGAAGCAAAATGTAATGTTGGAGCTTTGAAACGTTTTCTGTAATCTTCATGTTTAACTCTTAGCAGACTGCTATCATAGGATAGTGATAACAGTGAGGGGATTATTCTTTTTTGTTAAATTTTTGGTGCTTTCCCTACAGCAAATACTGCCAGGAGTACTGCTAAACAAAAACAAAAAACAAAAACAAAAAAGAGTTAGAAAAAGATAAACCCAAAGCATCTCTATTTTTCCACTTTATTCTTTCTGCTGGGCATGTGAATGATATGCCACTAAATCTTACCTTGTATATACCAATAAAGGCAGAAATCCAAACAGTGAATTATCAGTGCTGCTGAATTTGATGGGAAAACTACCCTGACAGAGTAGAGCCCAGTCTGAACTCGAAATGAACAACAAAAGAACACCAGTTCAGTTCTGGCAGTAGGTACAGGAAGCATGGCAGGCTGGCTGGCTGATATACCTCAGCATTCACTAGTGCCTCTTCGCTTGCCTGTAACTTCCAGTCACGGCTGTGGCTGAAGAGTAGTGAGCTTGGGTAGCTCCAGACGAGCCATATTCTGCTCATTTGGTTTTTGGGTGGGGACAGTGGGGAAGGGAAAGCAGAAGAAAAAAAGGGGAGAAAATGAAACCTACTTCTGAGTATTTTTTTCTAAAGGGAAAGAAGGTATAGTGTTTAATGGGTGATGATAAGCTCCTTCTGGAGTCTAACAGAAGAGCCTATTTGTTTCTATTCAAGAATATAACTGGGGAAACTTTTCCACTGCTCTGATATCCACGGGAAAAGATTTAAAAATTGCTAGGAATATCGTTAACACAAAGGAGCTTCTGTTCTCATTAAAGTCCCCCCATGCTGGTATGTAGCACAATTTGCTGCTATTCAGTGTTATTTCGATGCCTGGCATAACGCATCAACATGGAAAGAATCCTCCTAACCGTAATCACTGGGCTATGGCAGTGGGTGGTGGTAACGACTTCCCTGTGCCTGTGTTTGCAGACAGCAATAAGGTCCGCTGTGGTGTATCCAGTATTGCTTTACTTAAGACAGAAGTGTTTGTACCAGTAAGATACCTTTAAAACAGAACAGCTGGTATCCAGTAAGATATCACTTGTAAGATCTTGTGTATTTCCAGATCAGTGTGGTGGGTTGGCCCTGGCTGGACACCAGGTGCCCACCAAACCTGCTCTGTCACTCCCCTCTTCAGCTGAACAGGCGAGAGAGAATATAATAAAAGGCTCATGGGTTGAGATAAGGACAGGGAGAGATCACTCACCAATTACCCTCATGGGTAAAACAGACTCAACTTGGAAAACAGCTTTAATTTATTACCAATCAAATCAGAGTAGAGTAATGAGAAATAAAACCAAATCTTGAAACACCTTTCCCTGACCCCTTCCTTGTTCTTGGACTTGACTTTACTTCTGATTTTCTCTACCTCCTCCCCCAGCAGCAGGGGGATGTGGAATGGGGGTTGTGGTCAGTTCATCACACTTTGTTTCTGCTGCTCCTTCCTGCTGAGGGGGAGGACTTCTCACACTCTTACCTCCTCCAGCATGGGGTCCCTCCCACAGGAGACAGTCCTTCTGATCAGATAAGTATTTAAGAGGGCATTATTTCCAAACCTAGAGAGGAAAAAATGTCTATGGCAGTGTATATAGACTGAAATTTTGAACCCCAAAGCCCTTCCTGAAGTCCTTTTGCATTCAGACTTAACACCTGTCCTCAAAGGCATATAACCAAACTAATAGATCAAAGCATAATCAATGAAACCTTAATTGAATACCCCGACAGAATTTTGTTTAGAGCTAAGATGATATTTGCACGTATATTAGTACAGCAGAGGGTATCAGGCTGGTAATTCTGCATGTTGATTTCTGAAGTGTGGTAACAGTAAACACAGTGATCTGTTTTTCTGACTAACAAAAATGATATAAAGACACCTCCACCTATGTAATGAGTTATAGTCAATATATATACATTGTTTATATACCCTTTCGAGTGGGATAGAATAAATGAGGTTTTCCAGAGCCGAGTTGTTAAATTGTTGTAAACTGAATGTGGCTATAGTTTGTCCATTGATGATGCTTCAAAAATGGTGGAAATGGTATCACTTCATCAGTATGTCAGGAAAGTAACTATTTGAAAGGATGGGAATGAGGTAAAAGTTATTAATTTTTAAAAAACAGTTATATCATTTACTCCAGTATTCTAAAAAAGGGGAAAATACCAGAAAAAGTTGTTCATTTTGCTGGGTGGAGGAAAAACAAAGAAGCTGTAACAATTAAAACCAAAGTATTTGATTTCCTCCTAAAGCATGGGGAAAAGGTGATTGGCAATACCAGAACAAACCCCATATTGTGGCAGGTTGACCTTGGCCACCCCCCTCCCATGCCCCCAGCCAATTACTGTCGTGGGCAAAACAGACTAGACTAGAGGAAAATTAATTTAATTTATTGACAGTTAAAAACAGAATAGGATGGTGAGAATCAAAGATAAAACTTAAACACCTTTCCCTAAGCCAGTGTCCTGGGTTCAGCAGTAGCAGTCATTTTTCTCCTTCTTGGTAGCTGGTGCAGCGCTGTGTTTTTGACTTTCATCCTGGGAACAGCGCCGGTAACACCAGTGTTTTCAGTTACTGCTTGGTAATGTTTTGGTCTGACCAAGGACTCTCTGAGTCTCATGCTCTGCCAGGGAAGAGGTGAAGCTGGGAGGAAGCAGAGACAGGACACCCGGCCCAAACTGACTAAAGAGGTATTCCATACCACAGCACGTCATGCCCAGGATGTAATAAATGGAGGGCAGAGACCCGGAAGAGGGGGGTTCACTGCTGGGTTGGGCTTGATATCGGGAGGTGAGCACTTGTATTCTCTTTCCTCGTATTTCCCTTGTCATTATTGTTATTGATGGTAGCAGCAGTGGTTTGTGTTATACCTTAGTTACTAAACTGTTCTTATCTCAACCTGTGGGAGTAGCATTCTTTTGATTCTCCTCCCCATTCCCCCAGGAGCTGGGGGGAAGTAAGAGGGGGGAGTGAGTGAGCGAACTGCCTGAGAGGCTTAAACCGTGACAGCCACCTTTTTCCCTGTCTCAATTTCACTCCTTCATTTTTGACCCCTCTTCTTCCTTGCACCACGGGTGATCAGATTCCTCTCCCTCTGTACAGCTGGGTAGTGTTTTCCCCTTCCTTATGCATGCTTTAGCTGAGGGGCTCAGCTGTGCCCTATGGTGGTGTGTTGGAGCTGGCTAGAACCAGTGTCCAGCACAGGACAGCCCTGACCAGTCACAGAGGCTGCTCTGCAGACCTCCACCAGCACCTGGGCAGCTGTCGTGGTTTAAGTCTATAAACTCACACAGCCGCTCTCTCACTCACTTCCCCCTCTTTCTCCCCTCTGCTCCTGGAGGGATGGGAAGGAGAATCGAAAGAATGCAACTCCCACAGGTTGAGATAAGAACAGTTCAGTAACTAAGGTATAACACAAATCACTACTGCTACCACCACTACTAACAATAATAATGACAAGGCAAATACAAGGAAAAATACAATAGCTCACCACCCAGCTCGACCAAGCAGTGCACCCCCCACCTTGCACCCCCACCCTTACGGGTTTCTGCTCTCCTTTTCTACATCCTGGACATGACGTGCTGTGGTATGGAATAACCTCTTTGGTTAGTTTGGGTCAGGTGTCCTGTCTCTCCTTCCTCCTGGCTTCCCCTCCTCCCTGGCAGAGCATGAGACTCACAAAGTCCTTGGCCAGCCTAAACATCACCAAGCAGTAACTGAAAACACTGGTGCTAGCAGCGCTGTTCCCAGGCCCAAAATCAAAAACACAGCGCTGCACCAGCTACCAAGAAGGAGAAAAATGACTGCTACTGCTGAACCCAGGACAGCAGCTGAAAGGGATGTTGGAAAGAACAAAACAAGAACTTTTAGCATATGCTGCAGAAGAGGGGAGGATAATGCAGGGAGAAAGAAATTGTAGTATTCATTTGTATGGATATCATGGCTTTGTTCTTGATGTGGTTTCCATGGCAGACTGCTGGAGTGCCTTCCTTGCTGCTTTTAATTTTTAAAATGCAGGCTTTGAATGCAAAATGCGGAGTTCAGTTTTGGCAAAGGTTCAGAAAGGCATTGTATAAAAAAACCTAAGGACTTCTACATTTCAAATAATGTGATGGAAACAAAGCAGGGTTGAACCCATGTTCGAAGCAGCATATGGCGTCATGGAGCCCCTTATAAACTGGGGGCTGACGCAGCCTGCAGCTCTGAACACTCTTGCCTGACTACTATAGATAAAGCAGAAAAAGAATGAGTAGAAATGCTACTCAAATGAGCGTTTAGCTAAGAACTAACGTAATTTTGGGTGGGTGATCAGTTATAAAGCTTATGTCAGAGAACTCTGGCCTGTAATGTCTTAATCTTTAAAGCTTTAAATTGCAGGTATTCAGGTATTCATATATTACAGGCATATTGCTGGCCTGGTGCTACAGGCAAACTGAGGTTTGAGAGAAATGGAAGCAATACAAATGAGGAACAGTGTCATGTGCACAAGCAGTATGGAAAAAGGTGAAGTCGAAAAAGTAATCATAGTAAATGCAGGAAGAGTGTTATCAGTGGCCTTAGGTTGTGAAAAAACAGGTCCTTAGAGTTTCCTTTGAAATGTTACACATGTAGTGGTAGTAGCTGGTATAAATTTGTTTTACTGACTTCTTCAGTGCACAGGCAGGAAAGCTGAGATTACACCCAAGAGTTAGGTATTATATCGTACAGATTTAGGAATTACAGAAGGGCCAGGTGTAAATTTCAGAGTTTTAGTAAATCTAAAAAGGTTGGATTAGGTTTGGAGATCTCCCTGTCTGAAATCCCAGAGGCTGAATTGTCTACAGGGTTACATCAGAGATCAACAGTGATTTTTACAGTAACAAGAGTAGACTAACAAACAGATTTATAAGTAGTTGGGTCCCAGTTCTCTTCATATTGTGTGAGAAATGGACTGTCATATAATATCATCACAATCATAAAGTATAAATCCCTTTCTCCTATTAGCATTAGACTGAGATGCAGATGAGGAAAAAAAAAATCCCTATCCCTATTTTTATTTAGTCTTGGTGGTTTGAGGACTTGCTTATTTGTTTGTTTTCTTTTACTTCTCCCCTCTCCAATTAGCTTTTTTTGCTTACTGGGAAATTTGAGAAACCAGGATAATTTGTAATTAATTCCTCTGTAATTTCTGTTTTGCAAACATCTATAGCAGGTTCTAAGAGTGGTGTTTCGCTTTCAGTCTGACAGCAAGAAAAATGTTCTCTATCAAATTGGGCATGGGCTTAATCCCTACTTTTTTGTGGGTAAAGGGGATTAATTTATCTTTTTTTCCTAGTCTGAAATCCTTCTTTTTGATGAATGGCCTATGCTGCTTAAGAGCTTTTGTACCTTTCATCTCCAGACCAGGTGGAGTCTTGTGCTGCTGCATTTCAGAACACATTTTCTTTCGGTGTTCCTTATTCACAAAGAAATAAATAGCTCCTGCAGAGTCACAGCAAAGCAGAGCAGGAGAGATGGGGATAGTCACAATTTGAAAATAGTCAGAAAGAAGCAGTCTCCTGAATGAATGCTTTCTACTGCATGTGGCTAATTAAAATCCATTACTGCTTTCTGCTTTGCAAAAAGCAGTTGAATAGATTATTGGTGGTTTGCGGATAAAGCCTGAAGAAGATGTTGAAAAGCAGTGAACTATTTGCAGCTAGATATTGATGTTAATGTATCAGTGATGTATATCTGAGACTGAATGATCAAAATATTTTAAAGAAACTGAGCAATTTCTTAGGATGCACACCTATAATTGGCAGTGGAAGACTTAAAACACCACTTTTAAAGCCTTAGATCCTTCTAAAGATGTGAAAAATATATGGCAACTTGAATGCCTATACAAAGAATTGGATGCCAAGTATTAAGTGACCCAAACTTTGAACCAAGTACGTTTCTTGAAGCTTGTTTCCAGGGTTTGCTATCTGTTGCAGTGCTGTTGGACTACCTTTACCTAAAGAAACTTGTAGACCTGGGGTTTTCACATGATATTTTTAATTGTTTTTTGATTCAAAAACCTGCAGTTATTTTAGCACTTCCATATAATACGTGTTTAGAGCTTGCATTTTCTCAGTGAGATTGGAACTGGTTAGGCTGCTATGGAGGTGTGCAATTATGTGCTAACTCAAAACTGATCCCTCTTGCCCGGAAGTTGTATGGACATAGCATGCACATATGTGCATTCATGTCTCTGAAAGACTTTCCAGCCTGGACTGGACTGTGCCTTGGCAACTAACAGCCAACTTGTCTAGTATTATAAGGTAAGTACTTTCTTGTTCACTCTTGATGAGGTTGCCAGCACTTCACATGGGTCAGGAGGGTGAAAAGCTTGATCCCAGCTAAGGCAAGCAGGGTTTTTAAAATAGCTGTCATGGGTTTATGGAAAACTCTTCATTGTAAGATGTTTCAAAAGAGCTGCCTGAGGCCAATACACTGGCAGTTCTAATAAAATGGTTCTGTCAAGAAATTGGCAGCGTTGCACAGACACCATTCTACAGTTGGTTGAGAGCTCTGTTGATTTCATATACTCATTGGGGCTGATTTTTGTTGCAAGTGGCTGATATTTTCATATCCGTTGGAACTGCAATTTTAAATTCAGATGGTCTCTGTTGTGCTCTGATTATTTTATGAAGGGTCTTGCTTTCCAACTCCATGCTGGCATGCTAATTTGATAGTTATTTCTTTTCTAATTTCTTAGTCTCAGACCTAATGTTTACACTCTCTCTAATTGTTTTTTATTATTGCATTTACTGTTTTAAATTCTGGTTTCTCTCTGTAGTAAGGTACAGAGGTAGCTTGTTACCACTGCAGCATCTTTGCTACACCACTGTGCACACAGTGTTCACTGTCTGAATTTGCATAATGAGCTAATCTTTGTTGGCTGATTACTTTGTGGAAAGAATTGAACATTTAACTGATAATAATTGCAATCCATCAAACTGCACAGTCACCTCACAAATGACCACAGTATGCTTGCTAAAACTTCTGGTGAATTTTATGAGCTCTCACTCTCCATATTGATACCGGGCTAGAAACCTTACCTAACATTCAACTCTACCAGAAGAAAGCCTGGGAATTTATCAGATCAGTTGATCTGGAGTTAATAAAAGCAAGAGATTTCTCTGAAAATCCCTGTTCTTTGTTAAAGATAACAATGTGTCTTAATATAGAACAGCTATAAGTAATCCAGGAGGTTCCTTGATTGTGTGGAAGACAACTTCCTCCTGCAAGTAATAGAGGAGCCAACAAGGAGAGGTGCCATGCTTGACCTTGTGCTCACCAACAGGGAAGGGCTGGCTGGAAACGTGACGCTCCAGGGCAGCCCTGGTTGCAGTGATCATGAGATGGTCGAATTCAAGATCCTCAGGACAGTGAGAAGAGCGTGCAGCAAGCTCACTGCCCTGGACTTCAAGAGAGCAGACTTTGGCCTCTTCAGGAACCTGCTCAGTAAGGTTCCATGTGATATAGCTCTAGAGGGCTATACTGCTCTGTAAAGCCAAGTCAAACTGGCTGCTTACAATCCAGACTATGCTATATCATGAAGTGTGTTAATGTATTTATTTGAATCTTTCACACTCTTCCTTCAATAGTTGAAATTTATAGTAGGAATATGTTCAGGGGGAGGGTGAGGGGGGTAACCAAACTACTCTTACTTTGGAGTTCTGACAGTTTCATCTTCTCTACTGTAACAAATAACAGTTTAACTGTGCATGACACATGTGAAGGAGAGTTTTTTCCATGTGTGCACTATCACTCATGTTACAGGTTCAGCTCACAACCCTGATGGGGATTCCAAGCATCTAGAAAACAGCTCCCACAAAATAAGATGTCCTTCTACTGTTTTAATGATATAAACCAGCTAGTGGAAGGATCTGGTAAGATTCAGTGGCCCAAGAGGTGGTAATAGTTAACGTAGCAGCAGGGATTATAGCCAGTAGGGGGAGCTATTTTTATGGGAGACACGCAAAAGGGTTTTCCCTCTGAAAAGAAAGGCATATTTGATGAAATCTGATGTCGAAATTTTGTTGTAGCAAACAATTCCATTATTATTCTCAAGAGAGAATGAGCTAATAGCTTGCAGTTGGAAGATCATACTGTTTTCCTCAGCATAGCATGTTAGGATTGCATGATGTTGTCAGTAGCTGTTTGAAACTCCAACCTCACAGACAAAAAGCAGTTGGCATTAAGAATTGCCATAGTGGTAGTCTGTAGCAGCATTGCAGGACAAATCCAGAGCAGTGGTTGTTAAGAGTTAGACTGAGATTTTCCCACTCCTGCAGTTCAGGAAGTTTTGGAAAATTCAAATCTACTGCATGTTGAAAGATGAATGCAATTATTCAGGATATAAAATTAGTTTCCTCAAGGGAAAAAGCTGTTTGGCTCGATGTCATTTGGCTGAAAATTCATTAGATTTAATTTTCATGCAAGTCTGAAAGAGCTGAGGTATCTAGAGTCCGTGATTCCCCCTTTTCTCCAGGATCTGTGCAAAATGAATTTCCTATGAGTATCTGAATGATTCCAAAGTGATTTAGACAGATGGTCTAGCTGGCTTCATGGGTCTATAATTTCCCTCAGAAGGAATTCCTTGCCAAAACTGTATTTGTTCCAAACTTTGGTTTCCTATTTTCTAACAGGAGGCTTTTCTTTCTTGATTTAGAGCTGGAGAAAAATAACATTATAGTGAAACACCAACCTGAACTGAAATGGGGAATAATTTCTGTTGGACCCGAAAGCTTTACCTAGAAGGTCGTGATACAAATTGTGACAGTATACAGCATTGTTGACAACAGTGCACAGGACAAACCAAGAAAAAGTTGATCTGAAAAAAATACCTGTAATTTGCCTTCTAAGTGAAAATTGTGCTGCAGGAGGTAGTCTTGGTAACTCCAGCAAATGTACCATATTTACACATCCATAAATTTGGAGAAGAGGGAAATTCAAATAGATGAATGCAAATATAACAGAATGAGTATCACATTAATGCTTTGCTTGAAATTTCATCCTCTACTCTAGAGAAAACATGACAAATCCATTTTGTTATTAGGCTACTTCCACTTTCAGTTCATTTTATCGAAACGGTGAGACCCTCAGTCTTCTGGTTTTATTAGAATTATTGCCTTCTTTCAGCAGTTACCTTACCTGCAGCCATGGCACAAAGGAATGCTGCAATGTAAACGGATTGTTGTGTTGGCTTATGAATGCCTGTATTAATTTAAAGAAACATTTTAAAAGCTAAGTCCCTTTTTAAAGCAGCTAATTCCCATATCATGGTGAATGTTGATACTATGGCAGGCTTTGAGTTAGAACAGAGGAAATGCCAAGAGCAGATGAAATCTTTTGAGAGAGCAAATATTGATTTCTTTCCCCTGGAGTTCCCTTGGTTAATTTCACCTGGAGTTTTAATTTTTGTTATGTTTGTTGCTTTAAAAATCTACCACAAAAATAAAAAAAGTATACCAAAGAAAAAAGAGAAAACAATAAGCTTGCTTTCCCCATTCATCATTCTAAGCGAATTTCATGTACGCCCCTTGTCTCGTTCTATTTCTGAGCAGGAAACTGACCTGATGAAATATTAGTCAAGTGTCAGTTCCTGATTTAACCCCAGCTAAACTAATTTTTCAAGCCATGTTGTTACCTCCCCATGCACCACTGCATTTGTATGTTGAACTTTAAGACCATTTCTTTGTGTGTGATGAAACAGAATCAAGCAGCATTATGCTCTGGAACTGTGGGGCTTTTTTAATTTACTGGTGGTTTGGTATCAGAGGAACAGGGAAAGCATTTTTCCCTTACGCTCTGCTGAGTATACAAAACTTTTTGAACCAGTTCTTGTTAGATGAAGTAATAAAACTAATACCTCATTCATGATCTGAAATTAAAATATTTATTCTGCTTTAGCTTAGATTTTGAATAAAAATGAAATCTGAAAGGACATGGTCTGAAAATACTTGGAAATAGTATTTTAAATTATGGGAAACTAAGTTGAATAATCTAGCTTTGAAGAGCCATACATCTGTCCACTTACGTGTGATCAGTAAATAAAGTGCCAGAAGAGGTGTCATGAATATACTCCAGTGACTGGAGAAAAGAGTACAAACAACATTGCAGCTCTTCAAATGCCTTCCTTAGAGGAAATAAATGCCAGCTACTTCTTCTGACACAAATATAATGTTATGTTTCAAACAAGTTAGATTTTCTATCTGCTCAGATCTTCAGTTCTAGTCCAATGTGACCTACAGATACATATTATAATTTCAAAGGCAAAATGTGTGCTGTCACTACTATCTATTCTTAAATTCTATACATATTTTTTTTGCTGTTCGACCTCAGATTTGTCCATCTCCACTTCCTTGTATTGATTTTGTTTGGTTTTGTTATGATTTGCCTAAAATGCACCAAAAAACTGGAAAATATCACAAACTACCAATACTGATTATTTTGTTGTTGTTGCTGTTTTAATATATTTTAGGGACAGAAAGGTCACATAAAAGTTACCTCATTATAACTTGGTCTGATGAACTAGAAATAAATTATGTATTTTAGAATTGCATGAGCCGGCAGTGTGCGCTTGCAGCCCAGAAAGCCAACCGTATCCTGGGCTGCATCAAAAGGAGTGTGACCAGCAGGTCCAGGGAGGTGCTCCTGCCCCTTTACTCTGCTCTCATGAGACCTCACTTGGAGTATTGTGTGCAGTTCTGGTGTCCTCAACATAAAAAGGACATGGAACTGCTAGAACAAGTGCAGAGGAGGACCACGAAGATGATCAGGGGACTGGAGCACCTCTCGTATGAAGATAGGCTGAGAAAA
Source organism: Amazona ochrocephala (assembly GCA_039720435.1). Taxonomy (NCBI): domain Eukaryota; kingdom Metazoa; phylum Chordata; class Aves; order Psittaciformes; family Psittacidae; genus Amazona; species Amazona ochrocephala. The sequence continues at coordinate 69,710,210 of CM077878.1, forward strand.
TTGGGGCTGTTCAGCCTGGAGAAGAGAAGGCTGCGTGAAGACCTCATAGCAGCCTTCCAATACCTGAAGGGGGCCTATAGGGATGCTGGGGAGGGACTCTTCATTAGGGACTGTGGTGAGAGGACAAGGGGTAATGGGTTTAAACTTAAACAGGGGAGGTTTAGATTGGATATGAGGAAGAAATTCTTTACTGTGAGGGTGGTGGGGCCCTGGAATGGGTTGCCCAGGGAAGTTGTGAATGCTCCATTGCTGGCGGCGTTCAAGGTGGGGTTGGACATAGCCTTGGATGGCATGGTTTAGTGGGAGGTGTCCCTGCCTATGGCGGGGGGGTTGGAACTCAATGATCTTGAGGTCCTTTCCAACCCTTACTATTCTATGATTCTATGATTCTATGTGTTCAGCACAGCATCTCAACAAAATGGATCAGGACTGATGATTTATTATCTCAAAAGTAACTGTTCTACTGGATGGTTATCTTCATTGTAAAATGACAACCTCCTCCAGTCTGTTTCCATAACTCCTCCTTGCTAGATCTCACAGATTCTTGATGGCAATGTGTTTTTCTTGTTTGGGGGGGGGGGGGGGGGGGGGGTAGAGGGGAAGACGTTTGGCTAGGTTAAAAAGATGTTATCAGAAATCTCTTCCCCATGAAGGCAATCACAGACAGTGAGCAAATAATCTTCCAAAACTCCAACCTGAGAGTGTTCTAGTGAATGGACTAAATAGACTATGTCTCATAGGTCCCTAACTGTATGAGTTATTTAGTATGACACTTACTGTGGCTTTTTTCACAGCATTCTGATTTTTACATATGCTTCTTGAAGTGTGGGAATGGAATAAGATGTTATTTCTTTAAATAGTCCCTGATGTTACAAAGAGAGGAAAATAGTCTCTTTTACAAATTAGGATTTCTTTCTTAGCCACAACTCATAAATTTCTCTATTGTGATAGTATGGGATTCTTTCAGATAGTAAACTGACTGGTCTTTGCCCTTTCATAACAAAGTTAAGTCCATGCTGTAAACATGATGTTTGGCCCCTATTACTCATAACATATTATACCGAGATTCAGCCTATTAACTGGGATATTTTACTGTTCCTCAAACTTAGCTTCTTTTGTAATCTATGGAATATTGCTATGGATTAGCTAGAAATTAAGACAACACAAAATGGTTTAGAGAAGCTGAGAGAGTGTATCTGTTGACCTATCGATTGTCTGAGTTGGACATCTTAAAACAGTGGGAAAAGGAGGTTTTTTTCCTATCTGATGCAAATGAGGCTTTTTTTTAACTTTCTAGTTGCTTCCACTGCCAGTATTTCTCTCGCTGCATGAACACTGCATGAACACATGGGAAACTATTTCCACCTGCAGAATTGTCATTTCTACAAAAGCAAGTAAGCGTTATTAATTTAATTAGGTAAGTACTCAAAAGTTTTCAGAAGTAAAACAACTTGGCAAAAGGTAACACAGCAGACATGAACAGATGAAATATATATTTCTAGATTACTGATTTTATCCCAAAGGGCTGAGTCATGCTGCAGAGGCTGCTGGAAACTGCATGTCTTTTAAGGATAATTTCTATTCAGAGTGGCATCCCAGATGATGGCTAGGGGGATGCGACAGGCAGAGTCAGCAGAGTGCTTACCTCTCCCTGGTGGAAGACTGGGTCAGGAATGTTGATGGCTTACTTGGGGGGGTCATGTCTGGTTTATCATGAATTAAGGAATTTAGATTAGATGTGATGGTTAAGTTAATATGTTAGAGTTATTCAATCTGGCCAAATAAAAAAAATCTTAATGTATTCTGCTTGCAAAGAAACACCTAGTTTCTCAATTTTTCCAAGTTTGGGATTTTTAGTGTTTGTGTTGCAGTTTTTTATCTGTTTGAGTTTGGTTTGTTTGGGTTTTTGTTAATTTTTTTTTACTGCCATGCTTATTTTAAATCATGTTTAGTTAAAAATTTTAGAGACAAGTGAGGGAACACTTACCAAACTTTAGGGCTGGGACTCTCACTGGGGATTGCAAACAACAAAACATCTGAAAATAAGAGACAGAAGAAGCCTGAGAGAGGTAAATAAAATCACGGAAAGTAGGGAAAAGGAAGCTGGAAGAGGCAACCAGAAAAACACATACAGATTTACAGACAGAAAATATCTACATCTCAGTAGGCTTTAGTTCCTTGAAAGAAAAGAGTGGACTTGAGAAATTATATATAAGCCAGCAAAGCTGGATGAGGAAGGCTTTGAACAAGAGGTAAGAGAATGCGAGCATGTCTTCAGATGTCTTGTTGCTAAAATGGTAATTTGTTTTCAGGTTGTTATTGATCCAAAGAAGATGCCATTGCTTTCCCTGACCACCACCACTTCAAGCTGTTTCACTCTACCTGTAACATGTGCCAATGTCCTGCTTCTGTTGCAGGGCACAATGGATTTTCATATTATTGTTACTAAGATTTAGCATTTATATAGAATTTTCATGCACTAAATATTTTACAAATACTCTCCAATTAATCATCTCAGCACCTATATGGATTGTATGAAAATATAGCTGTTTTGCAGATGGGGAAACTGCAGCTGATGGAATTGCCAGGGGCAAGGCAAAAAAGTGCTTTTGTCAATAGCAGCATATGGTACTTAGGCTGTTTGCTTTATATTTGTATTTGACTCATCTTCCTGATTATTGTGTACTGTACCTCTTCGCATTGAGCAGCCTTCCAGTATCTGAAGGGGGCCTATAGGGATGCTGGGGAGGGACTCTTCATGAGGGACTGTGGTGAGAGGACAAGGGGTAACGGGTTCAAACTTAAACAGGGGAAGTTTAGATTGGATATGAGGAAGAAATTCTTTACTGTAAGGGTGGCGAGGCAGTGGAATGGGTTGCCCAGAGAAGTTGTGAATGCTCCATCACTGGCGGTGTTCAAGGCGGGGTTGGACATAGCCTTGGGTGGCATGGTTTAGTGGGAGGTGTCCCTGCCCATGGCAGGGGGGTTGGAACTAGATGATCTTAAGGTCCTTTCCAACCCTTACTATTCTATGATTCTATGATTTGGTGCAGTACTGGTAAAAGTCGTTGATATTACAGTCAGCTCTGCAGTGCCTCTCTCTGTTGGGGGATGAGGAATAGAAAGTGGCAGCTATTTAGATGGTGAGACTCAAACACCTAGCACAAGAGCTCATATTCCTGACAAATATCTGCTGACGATTGATACAAAGAAACTGACGAGCTCCTAAATGGTACCTTAATGAACTACAGTACCTTTAAAAATGTACAGAATTTCCAGAAAGACATATATGTTAGTGCTCTAATATTATTCACATCTGGATGTTTGTCATTTGGTTATTTTGAGATAGACGCCAAAACGTTATTCTAAAAACAGAGTGCTATGAAGGTTAAAAAAACCCCCAGATTTTATGGGATTCTTAACATCCTTTGACCCTGGTGTCAGCCAAATACTTGGTTCCATCAGTTGTAATCCTTTCCTCATACTTGCCAGCCTCTTTTATTAATGTAAGAGAGCCAACACAGTTCACAAAAGTAAAAAAATATTTAAGAGTTTTATTTTTTACAGACAGGAAAAAAAACTAAATCCATGAACTCATGAAATGCACAGTCAGGAAAGCAGAAATTCACAGCAAAGCCTTTGTCAGTGTTCACTCTTAGGTTACATATAATTACAGAAATTCACTGCAGGTTCTAATGTACTTTATAATTTGAATTTGTGTTATGTGCTCACACATTAATTTTATCTAGTGAAGTTGTTTTTCAAGAACTTTGCAATAATGTTTAGTTTGTCTCCCAGGGACGTGGCAACAATATTGGATAAGTCTGAATTCGACATATGTGGGTTTTGTTGGACTCCTAAAACATTTATTGTATCAGAAATTCTCATTAAAATACTTTGAGATTCCAGACATTCTGTAAAACAAGTGCTACTGCAGCTGTTCATAAAGCATATTTTCTCTACTTCTTTAATCAAATAGAGAGCTACTTAACTTTCACTATTAAAATCATGTGGTAATGTTGCCTAGATAACTTGGATGCATTTGGGGAATATATAATGCTTAGTTACGAAATTAGCTACAGCAGGGATTTGACCAATTATGCTGGCTCCTTAACACATCACAGTATAAAGACTTCTTGTAAGGACACAGTAAGTTTTTGCTAGAGAAGCTGGGTCTTGTTTCATTTGATAAAGCATCAATGTCACTAGAAACATCAAAGTACTAAGGGTCTGATATTGCAAGGTACAGGGCAATTTACCAAACTTCTATGCAAAATAATTACCAAGAATAAAAATCTCTTTGAATGTAATTGCAGGGATATGACGTATCACTTTAAACTGAAGTAGTGCAACTATTACTTTGGCTGAAACAAAACTGAAATCCTAGGAAAGGATAGATCTCCTTATAAAAAGATACATTCAGCATTTGCCTGAAGCTCTGGGCGGTTAAAGGATGAAGCATGAGTTTAAAGAAACTTTAGAATTATTGATGCAAATTTACTTAGGGAAAAAAGAGCATTTCAGGATGAGAACAGGTCTATTGTCCAAAAATAATCTTGTTTTCAAGAAGCTGTTTAGGAACTTGATACTGATGACACTAGAGAATCTCTTATACTCTCAAAGTAAGTAATAACCAGGTATTTGCTGTTTTCTGCAATGCCTATTTAGCAGCCATCACTGAATGTGCCATTAGTGAGTGATACTATGCTCCAACACAGGATCATAAGACTTAAATGGAAATTTTGTGGGAAGACGTAGTAAACACAGGCACTGGGTAAGCCTTGATGAAGGCTGGGCTAGGTGAGAGGGCAGTTGGGTTAAGTCGGAGTTTTTGATTATTTTTTTTTTTCAAAGAACACAGTTTGAAACAATGCATTAATAAAGTGCGGGGGGGGGGGGGGGGGGGAGGGGGGGAGGACACGGTGTACAGAGATGAAGCCTTCTAAGCAAAATCTCCACTAAAGCCATTTCTTTCTTCCAGTAAGTCAACTTTCACCTAAGTCTGAGTTTTTAAAACGTTTTTTTTTGTTTTGTTTTGGGTTTTGTTTTTTTTCAAAGAATATGTTGTCATCTGCTATTCAACCCAAGAATACCATGACAGATGCTACAATCCTCTTGGAGGATGTACAAAAGATGAAAGATGAAGAAGAAATAGCACAGGCATATATTGGACTGAAGGAAACAAACAGGTACACGCTCTTTCTTTGATCTATTTATTAGTTGGGTCTGCTCTGACACACTATGTAGATCATACTTACTAAGTTCCATTCATGTAAGTTAGCACACTTAGAGAACATTTATAGTTGGAGTTATAATTTTATTTGATTAGTAAAATTGCTGTATGCAATATTTAAAAGGATTAGGAAACAATGGGGAACTGTAAAATCAAGCTTCCTGGATTTATGTCTTCTTAGTCCTTAATTGCTACATTGCTGAAACTGGGTGCCATTCCCCATGCTGGTTTGTTACCTTTTGTCCAGTAATGGTCACAATAGTCTGTCGTAATGCATTTATTGTGACAGCATAGTAACCAGTTGAGCTAACACTGACAATTGAACTTCGTCGTAAAGAAGAAATACATACAAACAAGAGAAGTAATTTGTTAAGTTGTTCTGGAGCATTTTTTTGTTTCTGTTTTATAGTAACCGTAATTTAGTGCGTCATGTACGTACCATGTCACCTCGTCACCATCACATCTCTCTTGTATTTTTTCCTAAACACTCTTCTTGAAAGGCAATCTCCCCAGGACTATCATATGCTGAATGAGGACAGAGAACTTTGGCTGGTTTATGAAGGGTTAAAACAAACCAACAGGTTACCAGACTTCTCAAAATGTTTTTTTTTTTCTTCACTGGCATCTTCCTGTCTAGCTAACTGTGCCCCTTGGATGGGTTTACTTCTGCTACAGTATTTCTATTGCTTTAACAGTTAGAAAAGCATTCATCATAAATTATACAAATTCAAGTGCTTCCTCAAACTTAGTCCCCAAAACTTTCTACTTGCCAAGTTTTATCATTTAAAAAGTTAAGATAGTACAGCAACTATTATATAATTCTTAAACAGGGGAAGTTTAGATTGGATATGAGGAAGAAATTCTTTACTGTAAGGGTGGCGAGGCACTGGAATGGGTTGCCCAGGGAAGTTGTGAATGCTTCATTGCTGGCGGTGTTCAAGGCCGGGTTGGACATAGCCTTGGGTGGCATGGTTTAGTGGGAGGTGTCCCTGCCCATGGCAGGCGGGTGGAACTAGATGATCTTAAGGTCCTTTCCAACCCTAACTATTCTATGATTCTATGATCAGAGTATTACTGACTCAATATCATGCCCAGTGCTTTGAAATTTGGATTCAAAAAACCATATTAATTGGTGCACAAATATATACTGAATTCTTAATATATAACAACGATATAATAGGAAAAATAAAGTTACTAGAATGTTTCCTCAGCTGCCCACTGATCATTACTGGAAACCTATCCTTACAATGAATGGGATGCAGCAGTCCCCAAGAAAACCATGTTTCTTTTGAAACTGGGAATGTCAATCAACTTCAGTAATGTTGCAATTTTATCTACGCTGCACTGGTGTTAGGAAATAACTAACAAACAGCCTTAATTCTTGCTTTTCATTTATAATGAAAGGCAAGCACAGATGAAGGGTCTTATTTAGTTTTCTGGTCTGAATGAAACCAGAATATTTAAAAGTTATCATTTTCCAGAGATCTGAAAAGCAAAAACTGCTCAGGACTTCTCATTTACTTATGCACCCAGAGTGTGTATGTTACAGATAAATGTTTTATGATGCAAAATGATTTATTTTTTAGAATCACAGATTCTATGATTTTATTTTTTAAAAACAGGAATATCGGGGTTTTTTTATTGCATGTATTTGAGCACTGCATTTTCTCAACCTCAACTACAAAGTCAGAACAGCTGTGTACAGGGAATCTATTTTTCATTTGTTGACTTTTCATGCATGTGAATACACACTAGCATTGTTTCTCAGAAAAATCACTTTGTCAGACCTTAGCAAAATATGAAGGTTTTAGGACTGTGCTACAAGGAGGTGACAATGCAGAGAGTTAGGAACAAGCCCAGGGCTTTTTAAGGAAGACACTTCAGCATCCTACAGGTGAGTTTTGAAGCTGCCTTCTGCTAACTGAAAATGAGGCTGAGCATACACTCTTTCTGGGAAAATGTGTTACTCAAGGTCCTTAAATGTAGATTAAGTCCTTTTGCAAAATCTATATTCTGAAACACCTCCTTATTTATTTATTTATTTTACAGTATGTATATTCATACAGCCTGACTTATTTTAGGTGAAACTGATATATCAATCAACCAGCATCCTTTTAAAGGATGTAACCAAAATGGGAAAATGAAGTGCCTGTTTGTTTCATCTATGCATTTTGCACTCTTATGTTCCTCATGTCTTCCAGCAGCATAGGTCTGTAGACTGCCTCCAAGCTTTCCATGTATTCTAAATAATCACTCACTCGAAATCCATGGAGTGGTTCTTCCTGCAAAAAACACACACAGAAAACATTTATAAGCTAGGAAAAAAGATGCACAACTCAAATTTAATGAATTTGAAGCTTCTAAAGATAGTTCACTTTGTTCTGCTTGGGTGTTTAAAATACATTTTATTACATTTCATTTAGAAGCAAAGAACTGCTAATATCCGCTTCCAGACAATTCTTTCTAATTAAAGTCTTAGTATAAAATATTTTTTTCAAGTGGATGCTGTTCATCTTATTTTTGGAGAACGTTACATACTGAAGATTTTCAAGATTAACCAAGTAAGCTTTAAGAAGGCAAAACCATGTACAAAAATATTCTTTTAAAAGATTTCTATACCAGCACTCGGCATGCTGGAAGTTTGTTAATGTGCTTTTCATATCCAACTAGATTCTCAATGAAACTAGGACAGTAACTGTAGATACTTACTTTAAAAATCAATGATAAAGATTGCTATAAAGTGCTTAAAAACATAATAAAGACTTCTGCACCACTACAAATGATTAAATTTTCACTAATTCCAAGACATAGAGCAAAAAAGGGGACCCTCAGGAAAAAAGAAAGAAACAGGCCATGTTCTTTCTATGGCTACCAGATTAGAGGTTTGGGGAGGGTGCACAGCAGAAAGTAGGACCTGAAGAACAGTTTAGATAAAACGGGTGAATTAGTTGCTGTTTTGAACTGGAAAAATTAGTGTGCCCAGCATCTACTAAGCAGTATTACCACTGTTGGCACCATATACTGCAAAAAGCTCTCTGGAGCCAGACAGTCACTGTGGACACATTTCATCTACTGGTATATTGACTCTACATCTCTGTTAAGCAGAACTCTCCTGAGAACGTCTACTCAGGCTTGGAAGGCTGCACTCTGGCACCTGAACAGGAATACAGAGGAAAAGGAAACGGACTTCAACAGAGACTTGTAGTAGGTATTTAACTCTTTTTTTCCTTTCCCTTTTTTTCAAGCAAATATTATATTGATTAAATGTGCACACATATTAAAACATTGGTTAGTGATTTAGCTGTCAACAATATGGCCCATACTCACAGAAAATAAAGTGAACAGTAGCTAAGTTACTTCCAGAAGACTGACATACTAGCTCTGTATGTGCTATTACAAGTCACAAACCCTGTAGCCCCAGTTTCTCTATTTTATCCAAATTAAATCAATGAACTCAAGATAGTCAAGATGGGCTCACTGAGGTGGCAGTTTACAGTATTCTTGGTTCACATGTAGAAATTATAAAGCTACGCGCCTTCACCCTTCCATGAAAGGATTAATAAAAGGCCAAGCAATAAATTTAAAATTCAGTTTATGCTGAAACTCCAAAATATCTCAAAGGGATCATAACTGTTAGCAATCCATCTCAGCCAATGGAAAGAACCAGAAAAAGGGACAAAATGTTCATGGGCAATTCATTACTTAACTTTCCTCTTGGCACAGAGGTAAGGCAAATAGTAGAGAAATAGAAAATGGTCTCTTTCACAGGTAGTCATATTTTTATCTCTAGAAGGCCATACTGGAAGAATGAATGTTTTACTAATTAGTGATGTCTCAACTTTAAGTGCTAGGCATAATGTCATGTGAATTGACAGTAAAGTTGTCTCCAACTTTTTTTTTTGTGTGCAAATAGAAGTACATTAATATTGAAGAAGAAAATATTTGGTTTTAATTTTACAAGCTAGCTGGACCTACTTTTTAGATAATACCAACAAATGTGTATTGCTATCAAATCATTATATTTCCATTACAGACATAAAGCATGTTAGAAGCTTAAAAATAGAACATACTATTGATTCTTGGAAGGAAAACAGGTAGCAAGACTTGTTTGTATAGCAAATGACCATTGCTAGTATGAAGTCCAAGATGTGACATTTCACTGAAAAAAAAATAACATGAATATTCAGAGATTGTAGGTGTCTTGGGGTTTTTCTTCACTTGGACTATGTTTTCAGAATAGTTAATACTTCCACTTTTAAAATAATTACTCCACTACAGTATCCAAATTCATGAATATTGTGCTGAGAAATAGGCTAAAACGTGAAAATTAATTTGGTTATTTCTAAAAAAAGGGCAGCTAATGCCTTTGCAAGTATTAAATCCAAGTAACCTCATATGAAATTTAATATAATAGCAGAGTATATTTTTGTTTAGATGAATTAAGAGCTATTGAAACCAAGATTACTATTTCAGTATGCCATTAACTCCCCTTTTCCTACAGTAGTCAGTCAAGGAATTTTAAATACTCCAGTAGTGCACTAATATACAGCATTTCTCATTAACAGTTCCATGTCAAATCTTTGGCTTGTTTATACTGTAGGTGATGACAAGATATAAAGTCTCTTAAAATTTCCTCAGTTACACACCCTATCCAACTGAAACCATCAAGATGAAGTAGTTTTTAAGTCACACTGACCAAAACCACGTCAAACAAAACAATCCAATCATTAGACCTTAGCAAACATTTCAAGGAAAATGATTAACAGGTCAGCTTATTCATATTTAAGAACATGTAAGTTGGATGTAAACTAGTCATAGAATCATAGAATAGTTAGGTTTGGAAAGGACCTTAAGATCATCTAGTTCCAACCCCCCTGCCATAGGCAGGGACACCTCCCACTAAACCATGCCATCCAAGGCTATGTCCAACCCCGCCTTGAACGCCGCCAGGGATGAAGCATTCACAACTTCCCTGGACAACCCATTCCAGGGCCTCACCACCCTTACAGGAAAAAATTTCTTCCTCATATCCAATCTAAACTTCCCCTGTTTAAGTTTGAACCTGTTACCCCTTGTCCTCTCACTACAGTCCCTCATGAAGAGTCCCTCCCCAGCATCCCTATAGGCCCCCTTCAGAAAACTGTTGGGTTTTAGGATAGACTAAGGTGTAGATATCTAGCTCTCAAAAGAATTCTGACTGAAGAAAAAGATCAGTGAAAATAAACAGAGGTGTCTCTGGGAAGAAGAATTATGACTGTACCTATAGCTATACCCTGCACAAAGAATCCAATAAAGAAATGTAATTTATAATCTGGCAAAGAATATGAAATTTTGAGGCTGGCTATATAGTAATTGGCATCTGTTCAAAATAACAGCTCACTGAGCTTTGTGCCACATCTCATCTCTTCAAGCTTCAGGAAGAGACCACTTTGTAAACCCACCCCTCTGAAGAACAACTAGTTTAATGAGACTTGGGTCACATACACAGAGCTGAATTAAATGCCCTCATGACTTAGTGTGACTATTTACTTTGCTGACAATGGGAAATGATCAAGACATATGCAGGAAAGCTACTCTCTGGAAAATACTATAATTTTCTGCAAAGAAGTAAATAAATTTAAAGTATCATTTCACTCAAAATCAGTGAGTGAAATTCAGTAAGAGCTTTCAGTATTGAGAGTTTTGCTTCGCTTCAGCAGTTAAAAATTTTAAAAAGAAACCCTTACTTTAAGGAAAACCTGGAGATCTTGGGCTTCAGTGTGCTTCAGAATGTCTTGCTGTAGGTGTTTGAACACAGAAATACACACATATATTTGATAATCGGGACCAAGCAAGATACATGTAGCAATATAGTGACAGATCTCCCTCCAGTCCATGTAATTCCAGAAACACTGAGTTATCCATTGCAGACAAATCTAGATGAGAACAAAATTATACATAATTACACTGCTATAGACATTCAGTCTTAATTGATCAGCTTTATCTCTTTTCTATACTATGGACCCCTTTTTCTATACCATTACCCTACTTATGAAAATAAAAGTGATAAAGTACAATAGCAGCCAAGAATCACCATTATTTAAATCGCAACCTCCAAGTAGACTTCCAGTGGGTTCTGCTAAACATAATACCCTGAATGTGTGCATCTCACTTATCTGAGTATGTTCTGGCAACTGAGGTTGAGACATAAAGCTCAAAGTCCAATGAAAGCAAAGGGGCTTTTTTCAAGATTTTTAAAAAACGTGGCCTGAAGTGTAATGAGGGTTGCGAAGGTATGTTTAACATGGATTTTTCTCTAAATAAAAGCAGTTCTTTGCTTATAAATTAATAACGCCTTCCCTAAGACATGTTTTTATTTAATGAAGTGTGTATGGAACACAGTGACTCCTTTTTCAAGTTCTAAATCACAACATATTGAGAAGCATACAGCATGTTTCACTTCATTTAGTTCCAGACCACAGAACTTCTGCTAATCAGTCCTTAAAGTGTTTAAAAATATGCAGCAGCAGAAATACCAAAACTCTAATTAGATGACAGCAGCCATACTCTGGTATTGAATTGGTTTTCAAGTATTTATTGATGTACATGCACCTAACTACATCAGAGTTGTTTTCACAGTTCAGGGTTCATTTGCTTTTAATCTTTTTGTAGAACTGCAGTAGCATACAGAAGATACAGTGGCACCCATCAGTGGCATTTCAGTAACACATTAAATAAAAATAAAATCCCCAAACAAAAACCCTTGTCAGCAGTTTAGAGCAATAACTAGTCTATTACTAATTGAGTGTAAAAAATATAAAAGCAGTATCACAGTATACAATATAACTCACACACAACTAACTGAGGAAGGAGTGACAGTCCCTATGTGTTTCCCCACCCCAAAACAAGAACCTTATTATAAGCACCTCATTCCTATGCTGAGATAAAAGTCCCTCACATCTGCTAATCTTCTCTCCTCAAAGACCAAATCCCAAGCTGACTTTTTAAAGTAATATCTGTACCACACTGGCATCTGCTCCTATTAAGAAGTTTCTTGAGCTGCAAAAGGATTTTGAAGGAATAAGATTAAAATATTTCCCTTGGAACTGAACTAAGCCTTCTTATTGTGGCAAGAGGTCCTTTGCATTTGCAATCTAATTTATCATTGCATGACACTGTTCACACTTCTTCATGACTGTAGTCTTTACAAGTAATTCCCCACACATCTTACCATTCCATATTACCAAAGAATCATAGTAAGTAGGTAAAATGAAAGCTAACATTATGGATAAATACTCTTCTTTAGTAATATCTCTTTAATATAGAAGGTTAGTGTGTTGCCTGATTGTAATAGTATGGGTAGTTCATATAAAATTAATTTTGCTATCATATTACCTGAACTGGTTCCTATTATACACCTATCCCAAATTACTCATTTCCTTACTATGGAAAAATTAAAAAGTTATTTCAGGGAATAAGATATTCTACTTATTTTTAATGATAAATCTGATGTTTTTAGTAAATAGTATTTTTATCAGGTCTTCTGAATGAACGTGTAATCAAAGGTAATTAGCTGCAGTACACTGTCATTATTCTACCAAAGTCAGTTTTTTTCTATTTTCAGATGCTTTAAGTCACATTCAATACTATCTCTCACCCACACTTTCATAACCGCACACACATGCTGTATGAACATCCTTGATTTGGTGGATTTAAGTCCAAAAATTTGATGACACTTTGATATGCTTTCATCAGTTACCTGGGATGGAGTAAAACCAGACCTTTGGAAGGCGGCAAAGACAAGTGGCAACTTAGCTTTCAGCAACATTTCAATGTAATGAGTGCTGCAGAAATAGACTGGATGGATGCCAGATTCCACTGTGGTAGCAGGTAGATGCATCTGATTAACAATAACAACAGCAGCAGCAAGAAAAAAATTGAGGAAAAGGATTACACAAAATATGTTACTTTAAAATAACTTTGTGGGAACAATACATAAAAATACACATTTACTTGTAGGATAAGTAATCCCAGTTATTTTAGAGATAGGAAATAGAATTAACAAAAAAAGTACTACCATTAGGAAAAACATGTAGTTATATACTAAAGAAAATTAAAAGAAACTGATATTAAATATATCCTGACTCTTCCTTAGCAATAGCAACCTAGTTCTTTATTTCTTTTCATGTAAGCTTAAATTGTGAAAGCAGGGATGGACGAACTATTGTTATATTTTAAACAAAAGAACAGAAGGGAAAAAAGACTATGTTGGAATTTTTTTTCCCCCATTTACTGGTGAACAGAGTGGAACTTGTATTTGAAGTTGTTCTGTGTGTGTACGTTTCTTCGCAGTACGTATGGCTGGTGAAATTCTGTTCTGTGCAGCAAAAGTAACAGATTTTATCAGTATGGAAAGCTCTGGAAATCAGGGCCTCGTTTCCAGGTAATGCTGGACAATCAAGGTCCATCCTTTGGCATTTTCCTCCCTCCTGAAGTAGGCAGCAACATAATCCAATGGCTGGATAATTCATCATTCATGTTTTGACATTTTATTTTAGTTGACATGGCAGCAGTTACGCAAATAGGTTAATAACTTTCTCTTTGTGTTTTGAAGATATATTATGAAAAAGAAATAATGTTAAGCATTGGGAATGAACATTAGCATGGCAGTAACCTGCCTGCACTGCTGGCTAGCTCTTGTAAAGCCAACTGTACAGATAACTGAAGTTCTCAGCAATTATGGTGTTCAGCACAATTATATTCACACAATGGACCAAAACTCCATTGTGCTGGGAAAACCCCATGGCTAGACTCAGTGCTATGCGTGGACCAAGACAGTCACTTCTGGCGACAAAAGGGACCAATTCATATTAATATGGAAGACTGCATGCAGCAGAGGTAAGGAATCTAATCCACGCTTCTTGTACCCTGGAGTTCTCTAGTAAAGACTACAGTTGTTCTACAGTTTCCATTCAAAACATTTCAGAAAACATAACAACATACAAAGTAAAACTCAAGGGGTTTTACCTTAAATAGATGGAATCACACCTAATGAAATATGGAAATGTTGTTTCCTATACTGCAAACTTGATCCTAGATACTAATAATTTCAAAATGTCAAACAATCAGTATTTGGGCAGTAATAATATTTTTAATTTACCAAATATATCCTAATTTATTTAGTAAATTCTAAAACTGATTGATAGTTTTACTAGAAAAAAAAAAATCAAAAGGATGAACTTTCACTCTATAAAAATAATTTTAGAAAAGGTCATTCCACAGTACTGCAGCCTTCACACAGAATGTAATAGCATTAACAGTTTATTTTACAACCAGCTTTAAAATTCAGTAATGTTCCCTTTAGTATCAGTCCACCTGCATTTTCACTACTTTTAAACAACCATTTCAGCAAATGTCAAATCTATATTTTTCTGAGAGACTTTTTCAGGGTCACTTATTCAGTTAGAGGTCTTTAATGAAAACTTAATGCATTAAAAAAATCAACAACAACAACAGCAAACAAAGACACCAAAAAAAACCCCACCCAAAGCTAAGGAAATTAATAGTCTCCTTTAGAAGCTTTCAAAGGTGCTTTTCAGAAAGAGACAGCTTTTGAGTTCTTACAGATATATGCAGTCTTGGTAGCCAGAGAAATGCTGAAACAAGAAGACGTGAAAATTGTTTAAGAAACATCAGTGTCTTCTCCCCGTCCCCTGACATTATGAGGAAGATAGAAGATGCAAACCAGTCATAGCCAGGATAGTGCTCCTGCAAGCAGCCTGTGTGAGAAGGTTAAGGAACTTGGGCAGAAAATTCCTCACTGTCCTTCAGGAACTGCAGCCTTCCTCTTCCCCAGGCTCATGCACAATAAAGGCGAGAGCTGGTTTGTTAGAGATGGCACAAAGGGTACAGCTGCACAGAAGCCAGCTTCCTGAGGCACAGATGCCTCTCGAACTGAATTAAATTTGAGAATTAAGTTCAGTTTCAAGAAAGTGGACCAACTTAAGCTATTTTCACAATACACTACTTTTTTTCCAGTCTGAAATCAAAACATTCCTGTTGATCAGTTTACAGACGCATATCATTACATGGACAATACCATTAATACTGTTGGTATTGTGAGAGTACCACAAATACTCATTAATGCTCAGAGATGAATTGCTGCAGACTCTTTAGCACATACAGAATGATGCGATCCTACTCCAAAACAGTTTATGACAAAAATGAGCAAGACTTACAATTTTAACAAAGTATGGAAACAAAACAATGAAGATTTTCTGAAGTGCATTTTAACTTGCTTAACAAAATTTCAAAGTAAAAGTGCAGCTTTGTGGTGTTGTTTTTTTTTTTTTTTTGCCTTCCCCCCCATTTTTCACATATGTGGATGTGCATATTATACATCCACACTACACCAAAAGCTCAAAGTGAGAGTTCCAGTTCCAGTATTTTTAGGCAACAGCATTTATGCCACCAAGAAAGGATACAAAGTGAGGATACCACAGTTCTTTGCTCTTGTTTCAGAATTTTTTTGCAGTTCATTAACACGAAGCACAACCCATTTTCAGCATGTTCTTTTAGCAAGTTTAGATATTTTCCATATCTAGCACAAAAAGATAAAAAAAACGAAATTGTTTAAATGCTTGAGATTTTTTTTTTTTTTTATTCCTAAAACCCAAGAAACCATATTTAATAGACCTGTGAAAATTAAGCTGTCACAGTGTTGGCCATCACAAACACTATACTGTAGATACACACATAGTTTAATAAAACCTACTATGCTTTATCTAGGAAGGATGCACACCAAACATCTGCTACTCAGTGTTACAGTTTCTCATCTAAATTCCTTTTAGTTGAGACTTAAAGTCTATGGTGGGGAGGAGTATGTACTCTAACACTCATTTTCTTCACATACATTATTTAGAATTCCATATAAGTATACTTCATGTGTAATTATTAGCATCAGAATTCAAATATTAATGCTAAAGATTACAATCTGTGGAAGTACAGACATATTAGCTTTTCCTTCGTCATGGCTCTGCAAATTACCAGCCAAGTAAAATGTTCAAATAGCATGTAACTAAGCTTAGCTAAACAGAACCATTTAGAGAATATAAAGAAAAAAAAATACATATAACTAAGGATAATGTAATTTTATGGTAAACCTTGCAAACAAGTTACAATTACCCTTTACAACACTAAAGGATAAAAACCTATAGTCTGTAAATATAATTTAATTATTATTACCTTTTTCACTTTGAAAGTTAATTTTCTTTAAAGTGATATTTAGATTTAAAATGGTAGAAAGTATTGAGTTGATGGATTAAGTATCATTAAAGTCACTCCATGAAAATCAAACAAATCTTAGAAATACACTAGGGAAATAATTTAACACCATGTACCTGACTGTCATTTCAACACCAAGCTGCTGCACAGATGAAAGGCTTTCATTCTTCACACCTGCATCCATGGCTAAAACAAAAGAAAAGATATAATAAAGTATTACAATAAATACTATTTTAACTGAATACTAAAATAAATCTTCTATTATGTACAAATACCAGCTCTGGAGAACTGCTTCTTAATCAAAATGAGCTTAATAGTGTTTTCAAAGGATGCATCAGGAATCTGAATTCTTCATGTATGTTGTTTTTTTTATAATTATTATTTACTAAAATCATCTTCTTTAGAAGGAAATCTTCACTGTTAGTATGGCTATCATTAGCTTTACAGCACAATGTAAACAATCAACATATTTTTTCAATCCCATTTCTTCGTAGAGCTTTATCCCTTCTGGCCATGAAATTAGATAAAGCAGCATTTTCTGTTCTATTTTCTTCCATTCCAGTGCCCTTTAAGTCTCCTAGCGGTAAAACCAACTTTACTAACAAAAATTCTATTTTGATGTGAATCACAGGAAACTTTATCACTGATGGATTTAAGAATCCTGTCTTTCTTTGCCTTGTTTTTTCACACATACAACCCATTTTCTGCATTTGTTCAAATTAAAAAACTGGGACTAATTAGTAAATCATGAATTAAAGCAACATCTGTTGTAATATTTTTGCAAAATTTTAAATTGCAAATGCAATTAAAAATAGGGCATTGATTCTCTCATGTACATATATCATCTAATATAACTATAGATAGAAAAAAATAGTTTAATAATATTATGATTTACAAAGCTGAGGGCTTAAACCTTTAATATACTTCTTTCAAAGTGCTACTTAAAACACAACAAATTAAACAAATAATAAAAAAAAAAAACCAAAACAAAAACAACCCACAACAGACATAATTTGCTAAAAATGTAAATAACAGATATGGCTCAGAAGTTAAAACATATTAATGTAAGTGATTAATGTAAAAATCTGGTTAAGCAGATCACACAGTAACCTGATATGTATTTTTTATAAATCCTGCTCAGACAGAGGAATTAAACTGAAGGATTCCCTGGCTACCTATTCAGGTAAACACTCTATGTTCCTAGGATCAGGGAGTAAGGTATTACAGATTATTTACAGGTTAAGGTAAGAAACGCCTCTGGTTGGGAAGAAAAGTTCAAGAAAAATAATTTAAGGAGCACCTGCTCAGATGGGATGAAGTAGGTTGAAATTTCCTTGAAGAAAACAACATAGCAAAATTACACTCAACAATGAAGCAATAAAATTCAGCAAAGGAAGTACGGTAAAATAACCTACTCTGTTTTGTAACTTTAATAGAAACGAAAGATCTAAGTGTTAGGGTCATGAGAAATTAACCTTGCATTTTTGCCAAATACATTTATATATATAAAAAAATCAACTGGTCTCTGAGTAGAATGAATTAATTTATTAATTTGATGGGACTGAAATACCAAAACCACATCAGAAAGGGCTTTTTTTTACCCAAACAACAGAAGTTCAAATATTTTTTGCACAGCATACCAGCAACACAATATTTGAAAGAATACATATAAAATCACAGATAATTTCGGTTAAAAACAAACAGACATGAGTGAAACAGCTCATATCTTTTTACAGCTCCTGTTCCAAGTTACCTGTTTACTCAGGCTGCAATTACCATACTATGTCAATTCATTTTCAGGCTCATGTGTGCAACCATGAAGGCAAGAGGCATTCTTATAACCTAAAAAGCAGGGGAATTTGAATGAGTTTGCTATGACTAATTGCTAATTCAGTCCTGACACGACCGTATTTAATGGCAGAAGAAGGGCAAGCAATATAACAATCTCCAAGCCACAAGGAAGCCCTGTCTCTACTAGGGAGGGAATCATCTTGCAGGTGGCAATGCAGGAGCCTGTATCCCAGTCCAGCAAGGGTGTTATTAGGATCAGCTGTATCACAACCCACAATCTGAGCCCAGTTTCCATTCTGTAACAGTTTACAGCAAATACTGAATGCTTATTTCTCATTCACATTAAAAGAAACAAGTGATTTAATTGATTCTTATTGCTTTTTCTTCACTGATGTAGCAATTTCTTAGTTACTGAAAAGGGTTTTCTCCCTATCAGTTTTCTTTTTGATATTTTCCCCTGTACTGTGAAAGAAGATAAAATTAACATAGAGTTTGGATTGAATAATAATTCTATATTACACACTACCTCATCAAAGCAAAAATTTTTGCTTTTGTACACTAGTGTACAAGATATAATCATAGCTCCATACATTAGGCAGTAAAGTTGCTACCAATCCACAACTTCCTATAGGAACACACAAATTGTGGTTCTTTCTCCTGGGTCAAAAGTTTTGATTTTCTATTTGTTTACCAATTACAAACTGGGAAGATTAGGCTTCAGGAAACTATACAGTCTCATATAATATACAAAGGACCACTTCCCTCTGATTAAAAACTGGACCTAGAAAGCTTAAATGCTCCATTAAGCTTAGAAAATTGTTATTAACAAGAAGCAGAATACGGAAATACTGCATATTGCAATCCACAGATAAGAGTTGTTGACCAGTATGATTACAGGAGTATGTTGTCACTGTACTACTGTAATGATGCTCATACACCTGTTTTAATATACTGAATTTAATTTTCTACAAAGCTCATCTGACAGATATTTATCAACATATCCGATTTAACTGTCTTGAAACACAATGGGTTTCATAACTTTTGTTATGCATCAACAGATCAATTTTCTGAATAAGAATTCTATTTATGCTCAAAGGACACACCGCCTCTCTGAACTGGAAATTAGATAAAACATGATACAGCACTCTGGCTATACGAAATGGCATGAAGAATAGCTTTGTCAGCTTTTTATTTATCTAATACAAAATTATGCTAAACAGGTATTTTACATTTTCTTTATAGATGTAAACCTTGTACACAGAAATTAAGTCAAAATTAATCTAGTAATTTGAAGGATATCAGAATCCTCTAGGAGAAGATTTACAATTAACAGAAAAAAATAGAAATTTGACGTTATCTCTCATTCTAAAATGCATTAAAAAAACAACAGCAGTAAGTATGGACCATTTTTAAATCTAAATGATTTTATTTTTTGCCTTTTTCAGCCAAGCAACTGCTCTTCATACTAGCATCCTACCATACACACTTCAGATAAGCTAATCGTATTAAATATTGGTATGTCTGCTCTCAATTTTTTTTTAATCCACTATTTAACACAATCTTGCTCATTCAAGAAAAGAAAATACTTCCTTTGAAATAACAGGGACTGTAAACTATTAATCGTCAGTGATGACTTGAAACAAACAAAAGAACACTACATGTGAAAAAATGTAGAATATTATCTTTTTCTATGACTTGGATTATCTTTTTATGACTTGGTAATTCTTCCTCTTAACGCCAACTCTTCTATCTCTTGATCAAATTCAGTGTTCCACAGAGAACCAAAAAGAGAGAATCAGGACCTCTACTGCATGAGCGGGAGAAGCAGCCAGGGTAGAGAAGAGGGCTCACTGAGACACTCGTCAGTGTAAACAAGATCCAAAAATAATTGCTGGATTATGTTGCTGGCTCCCCATCAGAGCCAGTTCCTGTTATGTCAACAGTATGCTTGTCATGACAACACAAAATCAGAATGTTCATACCTAGAGCTTCTTCTTTATGCACTGGTCATTACAAATACTCAAGCTACTGGCAGCAACATTATTAAGAAATAAAAAAAATTTCAGTCCAGCTACACATAAACTGGTAAAGGGCAAAATACTTTCTGCTAATAGCATCTTTAAAGTGGGCACCCATCTTTAAAGAAGTGAATACATCAAATGATCCAGGAAGAAGGGAAAAATGGGATGGGATTGCAGCCCTGTATTTCTCATTTGCTACTCCTCCTGATCAGCTCTCAATAAATAGATGGCTTTGCATTAATGTTTTTAAAATTTCTCAGTTCATTACCTGATCCACCTAACCCTCAGAAGATTAAGAACTCATTAAATGACAGAAAACTACCACGAGATTTTGTTCAGTAAGAGAACTAAACCTCATCTAGAGAAGGAACACACCATGCCATTTGAGTTTAATGGCCAATGCCGGAAATCCCTGAGATTCTGTTTCTGTGGCACTGCATGGTCATCCACACAACCAGAGCTACCAAAAAAAAAAAAAAAAAAAAAAACAGCTGATACTGGAAGCTCGTAGCATTCCCAAGGTTGGGCATTCTGTGACACACAGAATCATAGAATAGTTTGGGTTGGAAGGGACCATGAAGACCATCTAGTTCCAAACCCCCTGCCATAGGCAGGGACACCTTCCACATGTTGGAGATCAATTAAGACGTCCAGACACCAATGTATTAGATGGCACAGCAAGTGGAATTCTCTGAGAAATGGGTTTGTTGGAAGCTTGAGAAAACTAATACATTTCCACAAAGCACTTATGTTGCAATGAACTGGAATTTGCTAACAGAAAGAGCAAGTGGCTATTTAGGAAATTCATATCCCTAATGCACAATGCCTATTTTACTAATATAGCAAATTTCAGTTTCATACCATTCTATAGCCCATTACATCTAAATATCAATGATTTGGTTTTTGATGTTTGGTGTTTTTTAACGTAGAAAGATTAAAATAAAAGCAAACTAAAAAGTATTAATTCTGGGAAAGGGGATAGATAGCGTTCATTTACATTTAATGTACATATTGTATGTTATTTTATTTATCTGAATCCACATCATCGCTACTAGTACGAAGTAAACTTAAAGTAAGATTTGTGTTACTGTTTATGATTAACTACAACTGCATAGTGGTTTATTAGACATTTTTTCCTTATCTCTTATCTTGAAAATAACAACCCAAACTAATTTGATTTTTCCCTATTTGTAAACTTTATAATAGACTCAAATCCTGAGGGATTCCACAGCAGATGGATGACTGGTATTCTAATTACAAGGTTTAGAAAGCTGTCATTTTTTAAGAGAATCAATTTCTCATTTCAAGAAACATGATAAACACTGAATATCTATGCATTACACTGAATCCATTTTCATGAAAATTGTGGCCTCTTTTCATTAAAAATTAAACAACTATTAGAAGCCATTTTTCAGTTCCTCAGACCCAAATTTATTCAAGGCAGTGGTGGACGTACATAACTGCCAAGCACATGTTTGGCTTACTTTGATATGCAGCTAGGAAGATGCATCTGGAATATAGATTACCTTCTAACAACTCATTAGCTTAGATAGTGACTATACATGCGTATACAGAAAAGATGCTGTGAAGTAACACAGTGTTCAATAATTAATAGTTCTCCTCAGAGAAACTCCAACCCTTTATACTCATTAGAAGAAAACCCTGGGAAATGTACAGAAATCTGATCAATTGTGAGTTTGACTGACTGATCAATCTGAGAAGTGAGAAAACTAATTTTAAGTAAACACGGCCTGATAAAGATTTGAGAATGTTTTCTTTGTCGCTTCTGTACAAACAGGAAGTGTAACACAAATTTGGGTTCTCAAAGTGCATTCCTATTTTCATAAGTATGCTACACTGTATATTTCATGACGTAAAAAAAGAACCTGAAATGAATGTAAATTTATCTATACAATTAATTCCTACAATCAACCCTTTTCACTGTTCCAGGGTGGAGTATTATCATAGATTTTAGAGCCATACTTTTGTTTCACTATCATGTCAATTACCAAGAATTTATTGGTCTAAACTAGTGTCCCTGGACTCATTACCACACCTGCCTGAAAAAGGTGCTATGAAATTTTAGTAACTATTATGCCATAAAAGTTAAAAGAAACATGAATGACTTGATGAAACATATGCTGCTTGCCTGAGCAACACCCTTTCCTGGTCAGGAGAACTCTTCACGACAAAAATATGTGATAATGGCGTTGCTGAAAGGGAAAGAAAGCTTTAAGACAACACCAGCCCTTTACCTACATTTCACATCAGTTGCTTACCAGACTACTATCCTTGAGAAGACTTCTCCCTCCCTGATTTCCAAGCTTGACTTTATTCAAGCACATGGAATATAAAAAGCATTTGCAAATGAAAATTGTTTATCAGCTGACCCTTTAAATTTTGGAGCTTTTTTGAACAGGCAAACTTACCCAGAATTCATGTCCAGTAGCGCCTGTATTAGACTGAATGAAAAAAATATTCATAAAATACAAACAGGAATTTCATACAGATTTGGTTTGTTCATCATGAAAAAAGAAAATCTGGCAAGCTCAAGAAAATCAAGAATTGAGAATTTTACTATGTTGTTTTGTTCCCGTACCTGTTCTTTGTGATCTACTCTAAAACTGTAATTTAATGTATGCAATTGTCACAGGATTTGCAACCTAGTGTTTCTTCAAAGCTAGCGTTAAATTTTAGATAAATAATGTAGTGTTCTTGCCATACCCACCTAATCAGTGGTTCATAGTGAAATCAATGAAGTAGAAGATCCAGGTGACATTCCTGAACATGCTTTAAATCCTAGCTTTCAACAAAGCTTTCAGGAGAGTAAACGGAAACTAAGGAACTCAACATCTAAGTGAACAGAATATGGACTACTGCTTTCCTTCATTAGAGTTCTTCCATACTGAATGGAAGCACTTAGCTGTTATGATTAAGAAACAGCAGGATGCTGCCTTTGCTGGGAACCTGGAGGTTGCACAGCTAGATGCCTATTCCTCCTCTCTTTAGTTTTTTGCCTCATTCAAACCAAGCAAGTTTTCCTGTTTTTTTAACAGGGAACACAAAAATAATGTTGAAAAGTTTGACCTCTAGGCTATGCTGTTCTACAAAGAAAAGGGAGATGGGCATTCCCCCACACAGAAAAGAACACTACACCTAGCCTTCCATATCATTGGAGAATGTGTGATGCTTTGAACTGTGACCTAAAAAGAGAGATGCACAGAGAGAAGCAAGAAGGGCAGTCAAGGTGTTGAATAAATCATTTACACCATAGAGATATTATGTGGGCTTCTAAAGGACAATCAAAATCATACTCTGATTTGGAAAATATCAGAAATATATAAGCATCAAGTCTAATGAGTCCATGAAAAGACTTTTATTGCTCATTATGCCTCCTGAGAACTTAGAAAGTATGTGACTAACTAATAAAGGACAACAAAAAACTCTTTAAGCATCTTTCAAGAAAAAGTAAAATAGTGATGGAAATAAGTGTTACTTCAGCAACTCTCTTCATTAAGAGGAGAGAGATTCTCAAATAAAATAAAGGGTGTTCTGTTAGCAAGCTTTCAGAAGGTAAAGGCCATTACATAAAAGATCCTCTAAAGGGGTTTTGTGCATTGAAACTTTAAAAGCAAGACTGAAGCCTCCAAGGACACCATATTTGCATCCTACAGATGGGAGAATTAAAATATCAGTATAAATAACAGACTCTCCCCAAAGCAGGCTTGGTTATCCACAGTTAGTGGCAGAATAAGTACACTAAGTGACTGAACTACAACCTAAGAGATAGTAAAGAATGAAAGTGCATTTTCCAGTGGATATTAACAATGCTTCTAAATCTTCTAATTTTTCAAATACCTCAAAACATTAAAATGTATAACTTTACACTCACATCATTCATCCTTTATTCTTGGCTGCAAGCACGACATCTGTACAAAACTAACACTCAGATTATTCTGCCAACAATAGCAGTTATTTAATACATATCCTTTAATGCAATATTTTTTTTTTTCTTTGCAAATAAAAGACAGGCTAGGGACAACGGGGGCACTCTCCAAAAGCTACAGGGAGAACTGGCTACCCTGGATTTGGAGAAAGGTGAGGTTCTTAATGACTTCTTTGCCTCAGTCTTCACCGGCAAATGCTCTGACCATACCACCCAAGTCTTGGAAGGCAGATGCAGGGACAGTGAGAATGAAGACCCTGGGCCCACTGTAGGAGAGGATCTGGTTCGAGACCATCTTAGGAACCTGAACAAGTCCATGGGACCGGATGAAATCCATCCGTGGGTCCTGAAGGAGCTGGCATATGAAGTTGCTAAGCCACTGTCTATCATATTTGAAAAATCATGGCAGTCAGGTGAAGTTTCCAATGACTGGAAAAAGGGAAATATAACCCCCATTTTCAAGAAAGGGAAAATGGATGAGCCGGGGAACTACAGACCAGTCAGCCCCACCTCTGTGCCTGGCAAAAGTTTGGAGCACATTCTCCTGGAAGGCATGCTGAGGCACATGAAAACCAACAAGGTGGTTGGTGACAGCCAGCATGGCTTCACTAAGGGGAAATCCTGCCTGACCAATCTGGTGGCCTTCTATGATGGGGCTATGGAACTGATGGACACGGGTAGAGCAGCTGATGTCATCTACCTGGACTTGTGTAAAGCCACATGACATCCTTGTCTCTAAGTTGGAAAGACATCAATTTGATAGGTGGACCACTCGGTGGATAAAGAACTGGCTGGATGGCCACACGCAAACAGTTGTGCTCAATGGCTCGACGTCCAGCTGGAGACCAATAATGAGTGGTGTCCCTCAGGGATCGGTGTTGGGACTGGCCTTATTCAACATCTTTGTGGGTGACATGGACAGTGGGATTGAGTGCGCCCTCAGCAAGTTTGCTGATGACACCAAGCTGTGTGGTTCGGACAGTACGCTGGAGGGAAGGGATGCCATCCAGAGGGACCCTGACACGCTTGTGAGGTGGGCTGATGCCAATCTGGTGTAGTTTAACCATGCCAAGTGCAAGGTCCTACAGCTGGGTGGGAGCAATCCCAGGCACAGCTACAGGTTGGGCGGGGAAGAGATTCAGAGCAGCCCTGCGGAGAAGGACTTGGGAGTGTTGGTTGATGAAAAAAAGAACATGAGCCGGCTTCAGTGTGCGCTCGCAGCCCAGAAAACCAACCGTATGCTGGGCTGCATCAAAAGGAGCATGACCAGCAGGTCAAGGGAGGTGCTCCTACCCCTCTACACTGCTCTCGTGAGACCTCACTTGGAGTATTGAGTGCAGTTCCTTGTCCTCAACATGAAAAGGACATGGAACTGTTGGAACAAGTGCAGAGGAGGGCCACGAGGATGATGAGGGGACTGGAGCACCTCCCGTATGAAGGTAGGATGAGAAAGTTGGGGCTGTTCAGCCTGGAGAAGAGAAGGCTGCATGGAGACCTCATAGCAGCCTTCCAGTATCTGAAGGGGGTCTATAGAGATGCTGGGGAGGGACTCTTCATTAGGGAATGTAGTGATCGGACAAGGTGTCACATGCTCAAACTTAAAACAGTGGAAGTTTAGATTCACTATAAGGAAGAAGTTCTTTACTGTAAGGGTGGTGAGGCACTGGAATGGGTTGCCCAGGGAAGTTGTGAATGCTCCATCCCTGGTAGTGTTCAAGGCCAGGTTGGAAAAAGCCTTGGGTGACATGGTTTAGTGTGAGGTGTCCCTGCCCACAGCAGCGGGGTTGGAACTAGATGATCTTAAGGTCCTTTCCAACCCTAACTATTCTATGATTCTAATATAAATTGCATACCTTTGGGTTGATTATACCTTATGGGGCTTTCCAGTGTGAGCCAGCCTGCTTACGCTATCTTAGATGTTTATGCCACTAGGTTTGCAAATCATTCTATAATAGGTGTCAGGAAATACTTTAGTCATACTCTCACCTGCTCTGTATCTCCGGCTTTCCATTACACATTCAGAAATGTGAAAGCCCATCATTAATAATTATCTGTACTATTTACACATGTACATCATCTTTTGCGCCAAAGGTATTTCCCACCCATTAAGAAATTAATTTCTAAGCTACTAAAGAACATTTTAAACAACCCCCAAAATGGTACAGATGCATTAAGATGGAAAGTAATTTAAATAGAAACAGGCTGCTGGCAAAAAATTATTAGGAAACTGACCTTTATCATTTCCCGTGCTGAAATAACAATCCAATTGGCTTTCAGAAAGATGTGACACAAACTTCTCAATTAACTCAGCCAAAACTGCAGAAAGTAAAACCCATTAACACATTAGAGGCAGGGAACAAAATGTGGAACTACATTACCTACCAAGTGACAATATGTGAGAAATTAAAGCTATTTGAACTCCTTCATGTTTGTTTATATTTTATGGTGGAACAATTCAAAGCATGTATAGCCCTTCTGCATTCCTAACAGTACTCCAAACTTAAATTTTAATGGCTTTACTGAAAATATATTGTGTGTAAATAGAGAATCATATATTATCTTTATATCCCCCAAGAATTACTTCTGAATTTGTTACATGGTTTCAATATGAAATGAAATTTCACTATAATTAAATTACAATACCTTACCAGATGTCTGTGTATGTAGACAGGAAAGAAAAATAAACAAAACCACCACTCCCCCAAAAAAGAAGCCAAACCAGAACCCCTAAAACACCCCAACAATCTGCATACAACAGAAAACTCACACAACCCCCAAAATCATAGAATCATAGAATCATAGAATAGTTAGGGTTGGAAAGCACCTTAAGATCATCTAGTTCCAACCCCCCTGCCATGGGCAGGGACACCTCACACTAAACCATGCCATCCAAGGCTATGTCCAACCCCGCCTTGAACGCCGCCAGGGATGAAGCATTCACAGCTTCCCTGGGCAATCCATTCCAGTTCCTCACCACCCTTACAGTAAAGGATCTCTTCCTCACATCCAATCTAAACTTCCCCTGTTTAAGTTTGAACCCATTACCCCTTGTCCTCTCACTACAGTCCCTAATGAAGAGTCCCTCCCCAGCATCCGTATAGGCCCCCTTCAGATATTGGAAGGCTGCTATGAGGTCTCCACGCAGCCTTCTCTTCTCCAGGCTGAGCAGCCCCCAATTTTCTCAGCCTATCTTCATTGCGTTTAAAGCACAGTGCTATAACCTTCTTTTCACAAAAATGCAAAGCAAGGAAATGTATTTAGAGAGTAGCAAGTGCTGCTACGCATGGGCTTTCCTGTTTTGAGACTGCATGTTGCCATTTTATCGGCAGCATCTGAATGTAATACCTCTGAAGATTCAGCACCTGGTCCCCCATTCCTGCACATAACGCCATGCCCTCAAAGGTGCTTTCACTGGTTTTAAACGGAATAATTCCACTACACCTTTTTAGCAGATAGGTGAGAATAGTTGTTATAGGTATGAACAGCAGCACAAGTAAGGCATAAAAATATGTGGCGGAGGTGGAACTGGAGAATACTAGAAAACTCTTGAACTAGCCTTGAACAGGAAAACTAACATGAGACTGCAATACAAGCTCTTTTGTGTGTGCGGAGAAGACAGAACCTCCAACCACAGTCTGATGCTTGTTAAACCAGAAAAATGAACATGTCATAAAGACAATTAACTCTCCTTCCAATCATTTTAAGCCAACATACTGATGTTAAATCATGACTGTTTTTTTTTTCCTTTGCTTAGTTGTCTAAAACATGCACAAAAATTTACTGATACTGAGTTAAGTGCAGCAAAATGTTTTAAAAGGCTCAGATTTGGCAACACTACATTGATGGTTAGGGCAAAGGGGAAAAGAGTTTACACTACAACAGCTAAACACAGATTTACAGTTACAGTAGCCAATGCCAACAGTTAACAAAGTTAATTTTGCACTGCAAAGGACTACTAAATCAAAACAGACAAACAAAAAAAAAAGTAATTTATATTCTTAAGCATTTTTATGGTGAGAAGAAACTTAATTAATTAATATTTTGAACCATAGTTGGTAAACCAAATGGGGCCAGCAAAAAGCTATTTATTTTATAGAAGAGTAATAGCTCATTAATTTTGTGAGAATAAACTCAATAAACAATCTCACTAATCTTCACTAATACGCTTAGTGGAATTTGGTCCACAAATAATATAAAAGTTATTTGTGTAAAATAAAAAAAGTTGTCTATATCTCGAGCTGCAGATAGCAAACAGGAGAAATTTGTAAACTATGTAGATGATTGATTACTGTATGTCTACTAGGATGGCGATTACAGAAATATGACATACTCCAATAACGAACAGGAAATATGTTAAAAGACCAAAATACCACATAATTCAGAAAATTTAAAACTGAGTCAGAACACTGTACATTTTTTCCCTTTTTGATGGAAGGCAACCATACACTTGACCTAGCAGTCAAATATTTCAGTTCAGTGCTTGAGTTAATGGGAGAAGTGACAGCTCAACTGCTAAGCAATTTTTTGAAACTCAAGCACTAAATTGATTTCTACCATTTGAAAGTATTTACCTAAGTGCCTAACAGGACCTTTGAAAAGATTTTAATCAAGTTTGAGAAAGGAAAACACACAAGAATTTATCAAAACAAATGTGGTTGATACATAAAGGGTTTTCACAGGACACTCAAACGAACATCCATGCAAAATGGCAAGCAGTTATTTTAATTTTTGTCTCTTAATACTAAGTCATTTATCTGCCATTTGGACACTCCCTGATAATCGTTATAAAGGTGGAAACTGGCTTAGTGATTTTTCATTTAACTGAAAAAGCAGACAAAAAACATTTACGAAAGTTCATTGTATATACTACGGTCAGCATTGTAAAAGCTTACATTCTTATGCTGAGGTTGTTTAGAGATAAGAGATTAGTGCTGTCACCTAATAATTCAGTGAAAATGTTGATTTTCTTAAATTATGGTAGCTTGGCTGTATTAACATTGAAGTTATTAAGTGAACGACAATTAACTCACGCAAATTTAATCATATATCCAAAATAAAGAGAATTTTAATTTAGAAATGTGTAATCATATACAAAATAAATGAAGCAGTTCTAAGATTCCCTAAACAATTGCAGTATGCAATCATAAAACACTTGAACTCCTGAAGGATGCTTTTTTTTTCCTCTTGAAGAACGAATGCACAAAAGGAAAGAAATCAGAATAGCTTCTAAACTCCTTAAGAACACTGATAAAAAAATTCATGTGATTAAAACTTTTTTTAATAGGTAACCATGAGAGGTTATCAATCCCTACTCTGAAAGGTTTAAGCCAAAAATTACCAAAATTGTGAAAAGCGACATATTTTTTAGATCCTGTAATGCAACTAGTGTTACAGGATCATATTCTATATTGGATCTTGTTCTATACCAACTCACAGATGCTTGAGAGGAGTTTAAAAGAAGAAAAAAAACTTTCTTAAGAGTTAACAGTAGCCTTCCTTGACTTGTCTTAGAGGTTAAAAATATGAGTAAAAACCTTGGACAGCTGACAAATTTGTAAGAGTAGTGTCAGAAATTTTCAACTTCATCAAATTCAGTTTAATAAATCTATGAAGAACGCAGTTGGCAGTTCCATTCTTAATGGCAACAATAAGTACTTTTTTTAATTAGGTAAGGTAACAGGAGAGACTTTCAATTATTGTACACTGAAATAGCAAAGGAACAAATTGCATTTTCTTTGAACACAAGAAAACAACTTATAAAAATTCCTACAGTGCTTCCATAAGAGATGAAGGGTCCATATCTTATACAAGTATCATCTTTATTAGTGGTAAACACAGCCATTCAAATCCTAATCAAATGTTGTAATATTTACAGACATGAAGGCACATTCACATGCACTTACACTGCATACAGGGTATTAGTTTGGAAATTACTCCAAACTAGTTTGGGGGACAGAAGAAAGAAGTTTTGACCTGCAAATTGTTCTTCCTGTGTAACATGAAAGACTTAGTGTTCCACTCTAATTCTGAAACAAGCCTCCTTGAAAAACCAAGGAAGGACATAAAAAGGTAAATATCTTTTTTATTATTATTTTAAAGGCCTCTTTTGCAATGCAGTATTTTTAAATTGGTCACATTAAAAATGTGAGCAGAACACAGAAAGAATCTAGATCTAATTGAATGATCTTTGAGGCAGAAAATTTGGTCCACATTTATAAAAGATGAAACTGAGTTTTGAGAATAGGTGTTCTTACAGAGAAGGTTCCTCTGATGATCAATTCAGAATGAAAATCTAATGCCAAATGGAAATCTAATCTGTTTTTTGTGAAATCACAGCCTTGAGAATTCTCTCTCACATACTTAGCAAGAGCCTTTGGAAGACTACTGTGCAAGACTAAAGACAGTCAAACCTTCTCTATAGCTGGACCTAAGGAAGACTGATGACTAGTTATTGCTATTCTCCATTAGACAGGACCCAGTACAGGAAGCATAAGTATGCATCTTTGTTCTGTAATCTGTGGAGTTTGCTCCACCTGTAACTAAACAGAAAGTTTCGATTGGAAGATTTCTTGGGATCTAGACTGAAGCCTCTCAGTCCTCTGAATATCGGGAGAGCTTGGGAAAGCTGTCTGTCATAAAGTAGTTTCAATGAACATGATGTTGTCTCAATCTCACAGATATTTTGTTACATCTGAAATATCTTTATATTCACCTTAAATTACCAGTAGTTACACTGAGTTTTTATTATCCTTTTGTAGGGTGTTTTTATTTATTTAGCACTCCATTATGCTATTCTGTTTCTATTTTCCTACTTCACTTTTTTGTGCGCTTTTTGAAAGCACTTGCAGAAGACTCTGTGAGACTTAACAACAATTCCACAGATACTTTTTTGCCGAATTTTACTCCCAGTTCCGTCTCAGCTGGAAACAGTTATCCAGAAGCAAGAATAATTTTTCGCTTGGGGTTAACAAATCTTAATGGCTCTCGTTAATTCCGTATTCTAACTTCTGGTATCTCTAACGAAGCTGCAGAAAACACCCTACACAGGTTTTGAAGCTGCGTAAAAGAAAGACTTTTCTTTTCTTTGTAAGCCACCTATCATCTGGTTTTTGTAAAGACACATTTTTACAGCAAATAATTCCTTTTAGATGCAGGAATACATACAAACAATTTTCAACAAAAATTTTATATAAACCAAGAAGAGCTCAGTCTAGAAAATATGCATTCAAATAAAATTGATTTTACAAGGACTAAATTATTTGTGTTTCACAATATATAACATCAAAAAACCCCTCACCGAACTTTTAAATCAGAGTCACGCAACAAAATAAACATATGATTTTGCTAGAAAAAAATCGGCTTTTGTTAATTGCTACTCCTCAATTTATTTTTCTTATACTAACAGAAGCTCACATAAAATACATTTAGTATTTCTTAGTATTTACGAATCTCTATTTGCTCACCTTTCACAAAGCTCTGTGAATATATGCATTTGTGGATGTGTACAATATAAAAGTGCATAAATGCATTATTTACAAATACATATGTATTCTGTCTAAACACACATTCTTCCAAAAGAAAGGTGAAAGTTCAATTTACAATCACTTAAGACTATAGACTCAAGCTTGTTTCAAACAAGCAGCAAGAACAGAAAACTCAAGAGCCTAGAAACATTCAATAATTATTGCTTCTAAGCATATTACACAAATCACAAACTTCTTATTAACTATTTTAATATTAAATCAGTTCCTGTATAAATGACTTCCTTAAGGCTTCTGAAACTACCCTGTAGCTTCTATATTGCTATATAATTTACATAAAATTCAGGTCTTTTATGTAAAACACAAATGCTGGGTAACTTTGATCTCATACAGAAGATACTTCTGCCTTCACTGTCAGTTGTATTAATTGCTTACCTAAAGAATTTCAAGGGATGCCTTTGCATCTGAAAAAAAAGCTAGACTATGTATTGACCATTTGACCATAATCAGACTTTTTACAGAAGTGGAAGACACTCTGAGGTACCTTCTGAGGTACAACTTCTGAAAAACTCTTAGCTTCTTTATTGCTACGCAGGTTTATATGACATGGTGATTAAATTAAAAGTCTGTTTTCTGATGATCTAAGTCATATGGGCGATCACTGTTTTTGCTTTGCCTGGTATGATGTTTTAGCTGACCTATCCTAATGCTCCTCCTTCATGAGTGTTCTCTTCGCTAGGAAATACATATGAAAATGAAGAAAAATCTGAATGAGTAGGTTCTCTGATGTTTAGTATGGCCTAATTCTGAAAAGTGTTACTGGATTGGCTATTAATATCATTTCCCAACCCATCTTAAATTCATTCATCTTAATGTGCCCTCTTTCTCTGTCAAATCTCAGTAAAACCGGCCAACACAAAAGGATGATGGTCATAAAAAGAAAAAATTGGACACGAGGCATAAACCTTGTTTTCTCAGGAAAATCCCATTGAAACGGTTTTCATAATTAACACAAAATTATTGACTACTTGTATAGGTAATGTAATCTTCAATGAACCTTTAAAGAACGGTTGTTTAGTAGTAGCTTTCTGTTTCCTTTCTCTGTTAAACTCATTAAGTCATACTCACTTGCTCCACTGATGACATCTGGTCTGGCTTTCATGACTTTGTAGAACTGTTTTCTGCAAATTTCTGTCCACCCACTTTGCTTCTCTGGACTTTTTAAGAGTGATAAGAGCTTGTCAAGATCTTTATCTGGAAATAAAAAAAAATAAATATATAGTGTTATTCCGTAATGATAATCAAGGCTCTTTTTTTCTTTTTCTTTCCCTTTCTGTTTCTTTAAAACTTACTATATAAGCAATAAGAAGCTAATAGTTACAGCGCACCACAGAAAAGAGTAGATGCATTCAAAAACTGGAAACCATTTTAACAAAGAACAGGAAAGTCAGATGTAGCTTAGAGCCCTGTCACTGCCTGGTATTTTGGCAGACCTCATACCTTAAGAAGAAAAGATTAAATAAAAATCTCCTATCTGTCAATTAAACTGGAGAAGCAGTCCTAAACCTGATGAAATTCTGCTTTATAAAAAAACCCAGAAATATTCATTCTACTTAGTGCTGGGTTTTAAACATTTAAAGACATTACTGAGGCATATATTATAACTCCTCTAAAGTTATTACTTTTCTGTCCTCAAATGATAAGAATTGGAAAGACATTTTAAAGAAAGTAGTTTGGTATTTCCATATAATTTCATCACTCTGAAAATCAAAAATAGAAGAGAGGCAAAGATCCTCTACCAAATAACACTGGTTTAATAACAAAATGGAGCGGTTGCAGTACTATGTTGTAGGGCATGAAATGAAGCATGATAAGACAGCTACGTAATAGCGTTTCACAGAAAATTTCTGTTTCTTTTTGTAAGCTGGTTCCCTTCACAGGCTTCTACTTTGGACAGATATGGCACATATGTGTATGCCTTCACGTTCCTAGGCATACCTACTGAGTAAATTCTGCAAAATACATTGGGCTGCTCATGGTGTGAGAATTCTTTTAAAAGCTTTGCTAATAATCTCCAGCGTCTCCCAACTTTAGCACAAGGACTTAAAATTGTGACAAAAGATTACATTAAAAGTACACTTCTGCTGTCACTGAAATGTTACCTTGCACGTTTTGCATTAATATTTAGAAAAAATTAGAATTTCAAATTCTGAAAAACCTAGCTGCACCCAGCATGATTCAGCCCTGGGCCTCAGGCTCTTTGTTGGCGCTGTCAGGGGCTGCAGCAATATAATTCAGGCACTTTCTAACTTCTGAATGCTTGACTTTTTACCTGAGCACTATTAAAACACAGTCTTTTGGTGCAATTCTTATATATGAGGCACAAATATACCACATAACATTTTTTATTATATGCTCAGCTTGCTTATAAAACAACTTTGCAGAAAAGTTTACAAAGATCTTTATGAAAGACTCCTTTCAAATGCAAAGAAAGAATTTTAGAGATTGCTCCTTACTGTTACTCTTACCTTGTTATTAAAGACACATTCTCTCTTTACCATAGAGAGATGTCTTCAAAATTAAAACTGCCATTGATGCAATGAAAAAAGGATAGTAAGTATGTTCTCTTCTCTTCTGGCTAAATGTGTTTCCCTTCCCCCAGCTCCCCCTCTATTTTACACTATGTTAGAGGAAATTACATATACTTTACCAATTTCCTACAGTAAAATATCACAAGCTGAGGCAGTAAATTTCACAACTAGCTGAGTCCTAAAGAGATTTGAAAACAGAAGAACCATAGCAACAAACATAAAACCAGCATGTGTAATCATACATGAAAATGTTATAGTTGGCTTTCAACTACTTAAAGCCTTGAGAACTTTTTCCTTTAAATTAAACATCTTCTGCAATCAAAACATGTATCTTGGAATTCACAGTAAACAATGAATATTAGCAAGCTATCATGATACTTGATGACACAGGACACTGAATACTAAATGCAAAGTAGTGACTAAAATAATGCATACATAGGCTTTGGCAAATCAAAGGGGAAATAATTTTTTCCCATATACAACATTTGTTTAAAAATGCAAATATATCAGGAAGAGCTGACCACTGAAGTTCTTTTTTTCTGAAGGCGGAACAAATTTCAAGTTCAAATGACAAGTCCTTACATAAAGTAACTTTATGTAAGACAAAAGTGATCAAACTCAAGTCTTCTAACAGAAAATACTGACTCCTACAAAATGGAAACAATCAGACTGCCTTGCCTTAGGCAGCTCCATCCACAGACTACTTGAGGCTACTATGAAATATTTTCTGATCAACTTGATGGGAAACATAAAGGTGGCATCTGTAACAAGGGAAATGCACATACACTCACCTCAGCTATGTGCAATCTCTTTGCTGTGGGACCATGCTGTTCCTATCATTATGAAAGGATCATAGCCTACATGACTACTGAATATTTACTCAGGTGATAAAGGTTCTTCGTAATTTGCAAGCTCTCCTTTATTTTTTTTCTACATTTTTGACACTATAGAAATGAATCCTGTCATGAAAGGTGACTTCTGATTAAAGTTTCTACAGTTGTTTCAGCCAGTCTGTGGCTATTTAGAATCTTTTGAATACTTGCTGTTACTTTTACTTAGTATATCAGCTTTCATTTTTCCTATAAAACTTAAAGGTTTCCATAAACAAAATACTATTTTCAAATTATCTTCCAATAACCAAACTATTATGATTAGTATATTTTCAACGGAATTTCAATATTGCATATAATTTAAGCTGATCTAAAACGTAAATGATTCGTTATCAGTAAATTGCGTCCTGTCATTGGGGTTTATTATACAATACACAGCATTTCAAAAGAAGATTATAGTAACTTACTATCATTAATAATTATTCCAATTTAATTAACCTGGAATTCCCTTGCTATCCACAAATAACTAAGTCCTCAGTTAATATCTTTCCAAATAAAATGTACATATGCCTAGATTACGGGAATATGAAAATTTTATGTGAAGAAGGATTTAGTCTTACAGTATTATCAGCAGGATTTCTATTTCTTTTTCTGCCCTTTACTGCTATTTTTATGAAGGTGAAGACTGAAGAAAATCTTAGAACTGCAAAACAGTTATTTTACTTCCTGTGAAGTACTGCAGTAATTCAGTTTGGCAGACAAGGTTCAGAAACTAACAAGCTGAGATTTAATCAGTCAATTTACCAAACAGAGACCAGGGTGAAACTTTGATTCCTGTGAAGGAAATAATACCGCTAAAAAAAATAATAATATAAAAATCCCTCAAGATTTTCAAGAAAGCGGGATTTCAAGATTACGGCCCTTCCATCCCTGCTGCCTCCTTCTGACTTCTTGATCTGAGTCCTATTTTTCTTTTCACTGTTTTCCTCTCTAATGTGCTTCCCCTCCTGAAGGTTTTCCAAAATTAAACCTTTATTTCGTGATTGCTAAAATGCACATATGCTAGTATCTAGCAGCATCAATGAATTCAAAATTGTACTGTTCAAACACGTAACCTTTTAAAATGCTGATTTATGCTCCAACAATAGGATAAGGGAATAAAGATTACAGTATTACACTATTTTCTGAAATTTTGCTAAAGAACATCAACCACACTGTATCTGCTGTAAAGTTCCTCTGAGAAGATAGCATTCAATAAAAAAAGGAACTTAAGCAACTTCAAGTATGTACCAAATACAACTAACGCAGACATGTGTTCTGTCATCAGAATAGTGACAGACAAGCGACTTACTGGAAATAACCTATCTTCATATAAACCAGTAGATTCCCAACCTCCCCCTTCCTGTCAAGGACGGATACAGGACTTAAGAGCCTCAAAGAGCACAGAGGAATATTCAAATGACAGAGAAACAAGCTTAAGAGCCATGCGACCAAGGGCACAACCCTGTATTTAATACATCCATTACATACTGTAACTGCTATCATATAGTGGCAACTTAGAGCATCTTATTTCATCCAGCTAAACCACTTGCTTCTCTTAACAACTTGTCATTCAACATAGACTATCACTTCCACCAAGAGGTCATCACAAAACAAAAAAGGAAAATATCAGGGTTTTTTTTTTAATGAAAATCAGTTCAAGAAAACCTCAATATCAAATAAATGTTAACTCACTTTCACAAGTTAGCAGGCAACTACAACTTCACCAACAGTATTACGATGCAGCTGGAACTCCAACTACCACACAGTCCTGGGTTATGCATATTGCTGGTTACTGAGTGGGAGGGCTTTCACGCAATCACTAGAGGTGTTCTAAACACATGCCAATGTCAAAAGTGAGAAATCCTGCTCTTCTTTCTTCTCTTTTCACGTACATCACTAAATGGTTTCGCTAGTTATGCTACATTAATTATTTGAATTTATTTCTTTTTTTCTGGAAGAAATACCATAACTGCAGAGGAAGGTGAAGGACAGAAGGAGAGGGAATGGGTGGGAGGAGAGATTAAAAACAAAAAACAGCAAGGAAGGAAATGAGTAAGACCTTCCTCTTCTGATGATAGTTTTCTTTTAAATATGCTCACCCCTAAGAGTGTGATTGAAGTTTATTGTCAACTTAATTAATTAAGCTGCTACAGTCCTGCTTTATTCCTCATATGCGGTCATATTTTGCCATCCCATCCCTTCCTTTGTGCTAGTATTGGATGGTCTGTGTAGCCTTAGCACAAATAACCACATTTATTAGTTTATGAAGCTATGGAACTGCACTACAAATAACCTATAATTACCTGCATATATGAAATCGAAACCACCACACCATAACTTTCTGCAGGTTTAGACTGATCACATTCCCTAAAAGATCCTGCTTTATAATTCTTCAAATAATTCTTCACTAAGCTTTTGTATCTAAAGCAGGTAAGACTTAGGAAAATCCATAGAACCATAGCATGGTCAGTGTTGGAAACGACCTTAAGATCACTTAGTTCCAACCCCCCCTGCCATGGGCAGAAATGCCTCACACCAGACCATGTCGCCCAAGGCTCTGTCCAACCTGACCTTGAACACTGCCAGGGATGGAGCATTTACCACTTCTTTGGGCAGCCGGTTCCAGTGCCTCACCACCCTCATAGTAAAAAACTTCTTCCTTATATCTAACCTGAACTTCCCCTGCTTAAGTTAGAACCCACTACCCCTTGTCCTATCACTACAGTTCCTGATGAAAAGTCCCTCTCTTGCACCCTTATAAGGCCCCCTTCAGATACTGGAACGCTGCTATGAGCCCTCCACGCAGCCTTCTCTTCTCCAAGCTGAACAGCTCCAACTTAGCTTGTTTCATACAGCGTCTTCACAGCTGTTTTCATGTCAGAAATGCCGCAAGCCCTTTCTCATATGATTGGATGTTGTGATAAAAATGTTTTTCTGTGACTAAGATATGAAGATCTGCAAATCCATGTGTATCTTGTTCACGATCTAAAGAGATAATAACATGACTATATTATATATGACGATTACATGAAAACAAATCCACATAAGGATATGTATTTTAGAAAGCTCAGGTACATTTCTGATGGACCTGTCCACTTACTTCTCATCAAGATTTCTTAAAGAGTGGAGGACAACAGTCTCATACATGAATACAGAGACAAATATAAAAAGCAGGTCAAGTCAAATAAATGAAGACGATGAAGTGAAATTCTAAGAGATAACAGGAAAGCCAATATAGCTAACTCTTTGACAGAGAAAGTTAAAAAACAAACTGATGGACAGCTAGTTTCAGGCAGATATTAAAACAAACAAACAAACAAACAAAAACAAACAAACAAAAAAAAGGCTGAAAAGAGATCTGATTAAAAAAAAACCAAAAAAAACCAAAACCCCAAAAAACACCAAAACTGAAAACCAACCAACCAAAACAAAACAGAAAAAAATGATTACATGATGGACATAGGGCCAATTTTCAAAGGAGAAAGAGTCTGTCACCTAGGCAGTAGGAGAGGAGGTAACTAAGAAAGCATAACAGACAGAATAAGACCTACAATTACAGCCTTTTCAGCCAAAGAAACTGTACATTCTTTACCTGTACTAAGGATCTAATAGTCTTAATAATCCACATAATAGAAACACCCCAAGAAGAGGACAGGAATAATACCACACAGGTTACATAATGAGACACTGCGGCATGAAATCTGAACACATACAGCTTCAGGGAACTGAGGAAACATTGTGCTAGCCTTCAATTCTTGGCGACAGATGTAACAAAGCAGTCATGCATTCCCAGCCATAGAATGTACAAGTGTTTGCACGACTGCAGAATTCCTGCCATTCAGAAAAAGTCTGCGTGAATCCTGTCCAGCTCCTAGCACTGAAGCAGAATTAAAGTTTAACAAGTATTTGTCTAAATTATTTTTAAAACCTCGGAGCAAGCTGTATAACACACATGAACTCTGAATATTCACAACATCAAAGAGGTTGTCTTAAAACCTCCAATGATAACTATTTCCAAATTTATCCAATTAGGATTTTTTTATTTATAACAAATCATCCTTGCCAAGTAAGCAAAGTATTCCATTTTCTGCACATGGACATAGAAAACCATCAACCTGCTTTCCTTATAACTGCTTTTAAAATACTAAGACACTTGTATGACCTCTGTTTTTTCAGCATCAGCCAGTTCCAATTATTTCAATCTATATTAGCATATCACATTTTAAAGTTGTGATATGTAGCTGTGCTCCAGAATCCCTCAAATGTGTCCATTTTCCTTAGACTGCAAGTG
Source organism: Amazona ochrocephala (assembly GCA_039720435.1). NCBI lineage: Eukaryota > Metazoa > Chordata > Aves > Psittaciformes > Psittacidae > Amazona > Amazona ochrocephala. Next base: position 69,749,698 of record CM077878.1, read on the forward strand.
CCCCTGCTAGAGGTACTCCACCCAAGGACTCACCACCTTCAGCTGACAATCATGATCTCCTGTCTTATATAAATATAACTCAGAGATCTTTCTCACAATCATCATTTTAAGCCCTCTTGTAAAAGAGCATTCCTATCACTGCCATACCACAGTGCTAAAGAATACAGTTCAGATATTCCCCACCTTCTCCTCATGCGCTTGATTTCTTCTTTTACCAAGCACTGGAAATAGCAATTTATGAATGTCACTCTTTTCTTTTTTGATCTATTTATTCTGATACTTTCTTTCAGTATAACTTACATCCTGAAAGCTTCAGTCTGGCAGATCAGATATTCAGTTTGCTGGAAGAATCAATTTATTTTTTTTTCTTTTAATGAGAACTGAAATAGAACATTTCCGATGTCTTGTTTTCCCTTCTTTTTTCAAACAGAAAACACAAAATACTTTGACTATGAAAATAAATGTTCTGTTCATTTTTAGTCTTTTACTTCAGTTACCTTTAAAATCAAAAATACTTTTTAAAATTAAAATATTTCAATACTTCAAGCATTTGCAAACTTTGAAACTTCATTAGCAAATTTACTGCTAGTCAAAAAGTTTTAGCCAAGCTTTTCTAGGTGGCTGTCACCTACAAAAGTGACAACTATAATATCTATTCCATTATCCCACTGGTTAATGATGAGTAACAGAACTGCTCCGAATAAGAGAACAGCGAGGTTCTGTAGGATACAATAAAATATGCTTGCTTCCAATCCAAGAGAAATACTACCTGCCTTCTTAAAGACATATTTAAAACAATTGGCCACTCACTTTATGGTGATTTTGTTGCTGTCCTATGAAAATTGCCTTGGGAAGCTTAGAATGGTATTACGAAAGTTAAGATACAGAAAAATCTCTTTTATAACTACATGGCCTTTCCTTATTAGACAAGGGAATCACCTTTTTATTTTTTTTTCTAGACATTCATAAACAGACTATTCTATATTCTAGAGTTAATGTAGAATTTCTATCATTTCTGAAAATCTGCATCTGCTAAGGAAATTCACAAATAATTTCTAATAAGTACATCTCAAGGATAGAGTAAACATGAACAAATACAACAAATTATTTCTTTCCTATAAACCATTCATCAGGTTCTTTTGCATTGTCTATGCAAATTAAAACCTTAAAATGGTTTCTCTGTATGAATTAAACTGCTTTGCCTAGGTAGTTCTGGAAAGGATTCTCCAGTCTGCTCACATTCCAAATTGATGTTCAATATGGAAACCAACTATCCTAAACACTGTCTATTTCACACACCACCAAGCTTTGTAAACACAGGGATCTGAATCATGAAAATAGTGTACAAAAAAATAATAGCTTAACCATACTGTCTTGCTTCAGTTACTGGAGAGATGATATAAATGTATCTCATGAGTCACTCACCTAAGGCAAGCCAAAAGGTTAATCTTGAAGTCTGCATACAAATTAGATTACTAAACAGCGCTCTGCAGATTGACAGCTGGACAAAGCCAGACAAGCAAATCCAAACCAACTTATTTAGCTACAAATGTAGTGAACAATAACAAAAATCCTTAAATACTTATGAGATTATAATTTGGGGGATGGACACAGGTGTGGAGGAAGGATAAAAAAAATAGATACAAAGTCAACCCAGACGCTTGTTTGACATCTGCACTGCTTGCATGCTTCATACGTACCTTGTCTGAATTCACCTTTCCTAGGGATTTCTGCAAGATAGCACTTTGGCAAAGGGAGCGATGAAAACATTGGCCAAGGATATGAATTACTGCCCTAGAAACAAGACCAGAAAGAAATTAATTTAGGAGAATTAATAGCATTTGCGTGATTAACACCCAGGTGAAGTTCCCAGAATTGTCTATGCACAAAAATTATGCTTGATACTGTAATTTGCAATTAGATTTTCTGTAAATAACAGGAAAAAAGAAAAAAAGTTGAAGGATATAAAAATCTAAAAAGCATTTGAGCCAGGGTTGGTTTTTTTTTGTATATATCACAAAATAAACACACACAAAAAAAGATCCCACAAAACTGTATTTCCAATTTTATACATTAATTTGTCTTTGCTGTGCTGACAGCACAGTAATTTGAATTTCATCTTTATGAGACTGACAGCCAGTGAGAAGCAGAACATTTAAAGGAGCTGCTTACAAATACTATTGTTAGGGCATTGATGAAATGCTCCAGGTATAGATCATAGAATCACAGAATCATAGAATAGTTAGGGTTGGAAAGGACCTTAAGATCATCTAGTTCCAACCCCCCTGCCATGGGCAGGGACACCTCCCACTAAACCATGCCATCCAAGGCTATGTCCAACCCTGCCTTGAATGCCGCCAGGGATGAAGCATTCACAACTTCCCTGGGCAACCCATTCCAGCTGCAGATGAAAACCAAAACATGGAAAAAAATATCAAATAAAAGGAAGACAGAACAAACAGAAATACGAAATTAAGTAAAAGATGAGTTTCATTCACTTTTATAGCAGGAAAAGTAATATTGACATGAAGCAATATAAACACTACATCTGAACGCAGTGTGTCCTTCACATATGCACGTTCCACCAGATAGTGGGAAGAAAGTATTTTTTTTCAGTGCATCACTTCTTAAAAATTTTAGCACTTTCTAAAGCTAAAGATGGACTGGTATTTCTTAAATAATGTTCAACATGTTGATTATCAGCAAGCATTCAATTAATGAAGGCAGGAGTTATGGAAAGGAAACTCTAAAACTTTAGATTCTAACCTTATCTAGTACTCTCAAAGGCAAAATCCTTTCCCGTGGTCCTCCAATCAGATTTATCCTTACAAGAACATGATTTCTTTCCACTGATAGACCATCGATTATAAAATCTCTGGGGGAAAAAAACAAAGAAAATCCCCAAACCTCAAAAAATCAGAACAACATTGATTTATTAACAGTTTAATCTGGAATACTTCAATAAGCAAGAATACCTTGAGATACATACTGGAGTTAAAACTCAATCTGGAAAACAAAAAGGCATAAAGAAGCAAACAAAAACATGAAGTATTTTGAGACGTATGCAAGCATTATTGTAACTTTGTACTGACTGCTGATTGGAAACATCTGAGCAATTACTGTATGCAAAAGAGTAGAAAATTTTACAAGCTTTATTTTGCCCAGACGCTCAGTAATTACAGCACAGCTAATGGCAATAAAATTTGCTTCTTATTTGGCCTACCAGCAAACGTCTACTGTCACATATAAGCAGTTGTTGATAACTTGACACACAGCCTACTTGTTATCTGAAGTCACTCTGTGGCCAAAGGTAAGCAATTTTTTAAAAGGAATAAAAATCAGCTTTTATACATAAAGTTTCTTACATTTTTTTACATAGTAAGGAAATAATAGGCTTCATCCTCAAGTGATAAATAACAATCATCTATACCTGCTGAGATCTTACCCATATTGTTTCGTTTAAACATTGTACTGCTCCCATGTACCAAACAGTAAGAGGAAGACTCTTAAACTCAGTATGCTGAGAGAAAGGACAACATGCCTGTGACTGAATGACTGTCGATTTCTGTGCCAAAAATAGTTTCCCTTTTGAAAGGATGCATTGTGCAATTTTGTTTAGAAGTCAGCAATGGAAAGTCACAGAAGTTGGAGAGTTGATTAAGTTACACATAAATAAAAAATACAAAATAAAAAAAAGTACTGATGGTGCCTTTAATTTATAAACATTAAAACAATCCCCTAACTTTATATTGTATACAAAACATAAACAGATACTATTAATAAGCACATTTACATTAATAAATTTTGCACTTTTTTGTTTAAGAAATAAGATAAACACAAATAAAAATGAGAAAAATATTTGCTTTCTTATTCCTCACACTTTTAAGGTCGGTGTGGGAGAAAAACCAAGACTGTTGCATCTTGTCATAATTTAAGACTGATGACAAACTTGCATGTAAGTAAACTTACATATTATAAGCCAGCTTCAGTGAGAGCACTTGTACGTTTAAAGCCACTAAGGAATTCATGTATTTGTTCTACGAGGAAAGGCTTAAAAATAACATTTACATCAGTCACTTCTTACCCTGGTCCTTCTGAAGTTTCTATGACATTTTCCTCCTGAGCTGTTAGTAAAACTTGTGACACTTTATACTGACTCTCCAAGAGTAAAAGGGTATTGAGCTCACAGCACAGCACATTTAAAAACCTGCAGAAGGACACAGGGAATGATAGCACATAAGTCAGGAATCTAGTAATGCAGAGTAAGACAGAGGCAAACGTGTTTATGAGATCACAGAATGGAAAAAGAGCCAAACAAAAAACTCGAGACATACGAAACATTAAAAAATACCCAGATAGAACTGGGTCAGGAAAACTCTTTTATATCCTTTTTAGCCACTAAGGCACAGCCTTGAGCAAACAGTGAGCTTCCCAACAGATTTTTTGTATGCACTGATCAACCAGGAAAAATATTCACTGGTCAGCCCAATCTGGTTTTGAGCTTAAATCACAGAACAATAGACTTAATAACACATTCCATGTGAAATATGAAGAAATTATGCAATAATAGGCTGATAAGGCAACTCAGAATCAGTTTTTCTAAGTAAAGAGGAAGAGGGAGATAGAAATACATCTTTCCTTTAGAAAACAGGCCTTTAAGCACTTCTGTATAATCACATTTAACATAGTTCAAAAGCAATAAAGGACTTAAAATGTAAATAAAACCCAAAACAACCAAATGTACTGTTTTGGGTGGGTTTTTTTTGAGAGAAACACAAAACAATGGTAAGCAAAATTAATAATCACGAGCATGTGACAGCACATTACTTACAATTTTCTTTTATAACTTCAGGACAGTGAAAGTACTCCAATATATTTCATGTAAATCTGATGTAGGGCAATTCAAATCCTATTCCTTTTTTGTTTTTTACTGATCTATTCACTCTAACTCAGTAACAGAAAAATTTAATTCAAGGCTTCCCATTCCTGGAAAATAATATGACTAAACATTCTTATTGCTAATTTCACTTCCTGTTTAACCACAGTCATAAAACACCACATAAATTAGCCTGATCAGCACTATATTTTGTGTTCACATAAGACTTAATATGAAATCTGTTAGTCAATGCTTGCTTTCTTCCATGTAATTCCCAATATGCTTCTACTGACAATAGCAAAAAAGCCATTCTCCAGATAATTTAACACCTGCGAATTCACACAATTGTGGCCAAGGATTAAATAGTCAAGATGATAATACATGGGGGATTGGTGTTTTTTTTTGTTTTGTTTTTTTTTTTTTTTTTTTTTTTTTTTTTGTTGTTCTAGGGTTTGGTTTTTTTCGTTGCTTTTCTTAAATATAACTTGATCTGTTCAGTTTCAGCCCTCTTCAGTCTTTATTTATTTTATGTTAACTATTTCCTGACATTGATTTGTATCAGTAGTTTTCCAAATCACAGAAAAAGAAATGATGATTCCACTGTATTTTTTTTTAATATAGATAAGAAAAATCTACAAAAAGTTTACTGAAATCATTATGAAGATGGACTATTTCTTCTGTTAAGTATGATGACTTTAGATGGCAAAGAACTTGTTTCCAGCAGTTAAAATCCCCTTGGGAAAAGACTGATGGCTGAGACTGCTTATAATATCTCACCTGGTACACAAGTCAGAGAAAGGAGAGGCGGGGGAATAAAAAAGAAACAAAGCATAAGCAAATAAAATTAGGTAGAAGGGATAGTGGTAGGATAAATGACAAAATATACAAGATCTAATATTAGGAGCCTCTACTAAAGCATTCAAATGAAATTTACATCTACACGGAAAAATCTATTTTAAAATATCATTAAACTACAGATACTTTGTTGAAGGCAATGCTCTATTGCTTTATCTTCCAAAGTCATAAATGTATAAAGTTTGAAACTTAAACAAACAAAAACGCCACATTTTATAGTATGTTTATTTATGATCATGTTTGAATATAGCTGTGAATTTTTTATTTTTTGTTTAACTGCATTGGGAACATAACAACTGATCAGACCATTCAGCTCAGTATCTCATCTTTAAGGAGTGTAGGCATATAAAAAAGTATAAAACTTTGACAGATACAATAAAAATCAAAGCACATATTTTCTGAGATGTATTTTAAATTTTGGTTTTTTTTAAAGCAGAAGATAAAATTCCCAACCTAAATGTTTCTGTAAACTGGAAGATAGGTTTTGATGTAAGGTCTTGTACCTGGAAAGGATGCATGTGTTTCTACCTAGTCAGTCCCCACACAACAGGACAGGCTGTGGGACTAACTAGGTAGAATGCAGCTTTTCAGATAAGGATCCTGGTGCTCAATAGGTTGAAAGTGAGACAGCAACATGCCCTTGAAGGCCAACAGCATCCTAGACTGTGTAAGGAAGAGTGGTGCCAGAACATTATGTGAGGGAGGTGACCCTTCCCCTCTATTAATACCAGTAAGTTCATACCTGGAGAGCTGGGTCCAGTTCTGGACTCCCCAGTAAAAGCATGAGATGGAGTGGGTCCAGCAAAAGGCCACAAAGATGATTAAGGGCTTGGGCCATCTGAAGGGAAGGAGGCCGAGAAAGCTCAGCTTAGAGAAGAGAAGGCCCAGGAGAGAGCTTGTCAGTGTGTATAAATATCTCACAGCAGGGTTTGAAGATGGAGCCAGACGCTTCTCACTGATACCCAGTGAAAGAACAAGAGGCAGTGGGCGCAAATTGAAACACAGGAAATTCCGTTGTAATATACTGTGACAGTGCTGTAATAGTGGAACAAGTTGCCCAGATATGCTGCAGGATCACCAACCTTGGAGATATTCTAAACTGGACATAGCCCTGAACAATGTTCTCTAGTCACACCCACTTTGCAAAATCCAACTGCTCTGCTCAATCTTCAATCTCCCTATCAATCCTGAATCTATAATTCCATGAAAACTGATAATAAGATATACCATATTCCCAGAAACAAACTGCAATACAGAAAAAATAACTTTAAAATTTATCTAAAAGAAATGTTAAAGAAATTCAGGAAAGTCAAAATATGCATCATGATTGTGAAAATATGGTAGTAATAAGCAATTTTGTTTCCTAATTCTCCATTTCCTGTCCTGTGTCACCCCTGCCTTTCTTGGATGGTCCTCCGTGGACTCTCCCCCTTGAACTATAATTTCACAACTAACACTTCAATGTAGAACTCTCCAGTCTTAAAGAAGGCATTCTAACTAGTACTTGTGTACCTATATAAACTGATATCTCCTTGGTTCTGGTAGGTGGAATCATAATGAATTATTTAATTACGGCAGAACAGAAGGTCCTCTAGGGGACATAAAACAACTAGTAAATAATTCCAGCTGCTAATAAAAATTAAAATGCTAATTTTTATGTTGCCTCTCTAAATTTTTTCAGCTGAACATAGTATAATTAAACCACCTATGCATTTCTCCAAGTTGCTAAAAACACACATTATGAGGATAGCTTATGATCATATTTCTCTATATTTTTTGAGTTCCTTTAAATAACATAATACGATGTTCCCTTTACTCCTATTTTCTGTTGTCTCCCTCCCCCAACTTCAAATCATACCTCTCTCAAACACTATCTTTACTATGATAAACCCAATTCTAGTTTTCAGCAGCTCCCACTATACTCCCATAGTCTCTTCTTCCTTACTTTCATAACAATCTGATGCTCTGTCCTCACTTCAGAGATGCCTGCGAATGCTCAGATGCCAGGGAAAGATGCAAGATATTGCTCTTGAACACAGTACTAGTCTGTGGTGGGTTGACACCAGACACCAACTAAGCACCCACCCAGCTGCTGTAATCTCAGTAATAATATGAATCCAGCCAGCGTGTAATGGCTAACCAAACCTGAAATGCTTTTACTTATGCTGTCTATAAAGATGTGACCCCAAAATGGAGGACTAAACTGGGCTTTAGTATAAGGTTTTCTTTTGGCTTGGAGTTACTGCCTGCTATAGATACAGGCACAGCTGCCTCAGGCCAGCGTAAAATAACTGTCTACAAATGTTATGCTGTATATGGGGCAAAGTAAGGTCTTTCTTTCCCAGGAATCAATATTAAAAACACAAGTGGACAAAAGCAAGGACTGGAAGCTCTTTGCAGCAGCAGGACCTCCTTTTTGCTAAATGAACATATGTATCAACATGTATACCAAGAGAGAAATACAAAGCAAAATTTTCATTAAATAATTCCAGTGTCAGCATCATGGCGGATGGCCTCAAAACAAACATCATAGCCTACATAACCATTTCGATTTTTTACTATGCTTTGAGTAATGGTCAGGGGAAGGGGGCAGGGGAGAAAGTAAGCCAAAAGTTACCTAGTAAATGTTAGAACACAAAGGGGACGTGGAAGCTTCAGCTATGCAAAGCTTTGCACACTGCCTTTGCAAGCTGCACAAAGAGCATTAGTAATGAGCAGAGACAACATGCCTCTGCATGTGGTCTTGCTAAAGAATCAAGGCTTTTAGTTGTTCCACTGAAGGCAGTACTCATAGTGGCCTTGAAAAACATCAGATCTTGTGGGTAGAGTACCCTGAGCTACACCTCCAACGCCTGGGGCACTGGCAGCTGTTACCTCAGGGCAATCATGTCTCTCCCAGTAAGAAAACCCACTGACTGATGTATTCCTTACAACGTTTTCCACATGAAAAGATTTGCAAAAGAGCACCTACAGCTACCCAAGGTACTTACAAACCACATGTAATGTGATTACTAATGATAAAAGAGTTTCCCTAGCTAAACAAAAATGTTTTTCATGAGCATCACTTGCCAGCCTAGAGGACTCAGAATTGAAGCAGATTTTAAATTGCGCAAGTGAAGCATTTTAACATCCCTCAGTGAAGAAGAAAAACATCAACAAGTGACACAATCCTATGACAGAATCTATTGTTCCTATTTTACTACTCATAAATTGGTTTAAGTTAATAAATCTAACAAACTTCTATTAACATCTAGACTAACAAAAAAATTAACTTTACATGGAAGCATGCCAACTTAATCCTGTGGCTAATCCCCATCACTACTAATATAGACTCTTGTCACCTTTGGATCATTAAACAAGGTTCAAGTATTTACAGGACACATGCACTATCCTGTGATCACTACTACAGAAGTCTTTTCCCTCACACATCCAGCATGCACACTTGGAAGATGTTTGTTTCCAAAGAACTGTATAGCACTTACTAAACAGAAAACATACTTCAAATAATAGAAAATAGCTCACTGATTAATTCTTAACTCAATTTTCTTTGTTTAACTGAAAAAAAATCGGTAGAAAATAACTGGAGGGCTACATAGTCTTTCATGCTTCCAACATAAGATAACTCAAATCTGGCAGATTCAGAGGAAGAAAGAAACACTGTTACAGGCTGAATTCCTCCCCTCTCTCACCATACTCCTTCCTCTGAGAAGAGGAACTCCATGAATATGGCTTTCTTCCATACACAAAGACGTAAGGATGTCGAATGCTCCAGGATGTGGCATGAATACATCCAGCCAACAGCACCACAAATCTTGTTGCAAGAGTAAATGTACCAGCCAATGATTAGAATACTAGTGAGCAAAAAGATTCATCAGTGACATCAGACAACAATGCTCATGGGCTGTGACAGGATATTTAAAATAAAGATATGTGAAAAGCAAGACGTATGGAATCGTTTCTGGCTTTGCAGTGAAGATGGGAAAGAATACATGAAACTATTAAAAAAAATGCCAGGTTTTCTAAAGGGGAAACTGGATTTGTTTAAAACCAGTTTTAAATAAAAAGTCTTGCTTCAATTTTTAATTAATGATGCTTAAAAGAATTATATAGGAAGGCTTCTGTTATTTATGATGCTTTTTAATACAGAGAAAGAGGGGATAAATCTGAACAGCAGATTGACCTGAAGAATAATGATCAGGATTCAAGTCTTCTACCTTAAGAAAACAAGGTAATTAATGCTCCTGCCACTATGTTGCAATCATTAAAATTGCACATTTTCTTAATTAACAATACACATAACGTAAGTACAATTAAGCAAACAAATTATTTTATATGCTGAATCTACCTCATTAAAATGCAATTATATGCAAAACAGTGTATTTAAAATGCAGATGAAAAAACAATGGAAAAGAATGCAGGAGTGTTTATTCTCTGTATTTCCTAAACCCACAAATTTATCTCTTGCCCATCACGTTTGTTCATCTTCCAGCTCCTGTAGGATTTACTTCATTCATCTGTATTTCACTAGAGCGCACTAGATGAAATTTTCATTAATATATACTGTTTTGAGGCAAATTTCAAGATGCTGATTGATTTTGATGTCAGTATCGTATAAGCCATTTAAATTCCCTTTCCTAAATTTTTCTCCTAGTAGTTCTGTAGGCCAACAAAATGCATTTTTATCATCTCCTGCACCCGTTCAAGCAAGAAAATTAGTATTATAAGAAAAAACATATTACAATGATATCTTGTATGACAAAAAAGTGACAATGTCAAAATACTTTTTATACAAATCTGAAAATTACAAGCCAATATTCTTTTTCTATCTGCGAAGGCTCTGCAGCTCTACAATCCTGGGGCTGATATTGATGAACATGTCACTTAAACTAATATTTACAATATTCTATAATTCCACAGAAACATAAATGTATTTACATGATGCATACAGAGGACTATAATCATAAATACTTCTTTTTCAGCCTTACCTACCTAGGCCTAAAATAAATCTGTTTTTCATTGCAGATCAACTTGTGATTCTACTAGGTAACCATAAGATATCTCTAATGCCACACAAGCACATTGTGTCTTGAAAATTAAACAGTCCAATTTATGTATCTGAAGGAAAAAGATTCAACCTCAGTTTCCCAGATATTTTCCTCAGAAAGCCAAACTCTTGAACACAGTGCTGTCCTTGGTGCTTGATGCTCATAAGCAGGAGGTGTTTCAATAAACAAGTGTGAGGCTAACAATGATTCTTCTAATTCAGAATTACATATGAAAGACCTTTTAACCTCACAATATTTACAAGTTTTATTCACTTATAGCCAAAAAAATTATCTCAATAGTGGCATATGTATATAATGCAGCCAAAGCAATAAATGAGGGGAAATTTTGCAAAGCTGCCTTAAGACCAACTGATCCCCTTCCACCGCCTGCAGTCTGTGTCTATTCCCAGCAGTGTTTCTCCTTCTGTTTTTTATGCAAGCCAACACTGATGGAGTATCTTCGGATATATTTTGGAGTACTGATACTTATTAGGGATTGGGGTTTGGTTATTAAAGGTAAAAATTTAGTACTTTGCTCCATTTTAATCCGGCTAACAGCACAGTGTCACTAATATTCACAGAAAAATCAAGTTTCTGAATTGAGAGAACAGCAATATGTAAATACCTGAATAATGCTTTAGGCAGAGGCTTTGAAAATATATATTATGCATACATTTATATTTAAATACTAGATAAGTTGCCTTGATATAACTTACCAGTCTGAAAAAGTATGTTACTGCTGTTTACTGAATTCCTTTGTTAATATAAGTTACAAAGATACAAAGATTCAAAGAGCTTTGCCTTGAAAGGGAGGTGGTTAAGATCTCTAATGTCACACCTTCACAAGAATTTTCTCTCATATTCAATAACTTCCAAAATAAGATCAATGTGTACACTTTCACAAAAATAAAGCTGATCATTAAGAGAATCTTCCATGTTAAAATTTATTACTGTAATTACTGCTTTGAATTGCCTTTCTCTAGGATTTGTTCTCTAACAGCAACTTAACTTCAGAATCTGGTAAAAGAAAGAGACTATTGAGAATTTTTGCATCAGTTCCTACACATCCAGATTTCTCAGCCACAAAGGAGCGGCTGAGACAGCCTTCAGTGTTCTTTTATCAATCAACACTGGCTGTTAGAGAGACTTCCTGATTCTAAACAAGTACAAATCTGCACTGAAATTGAAAGTTTAACTGACAGCTTGAAAGATCTTTCAATACACAAAGTAGGAACTATCTATATACTTTCACTTTTCTGTTCTTATCTCCAACTTCTTGCCTGAAGTTTTTCTTTAATAATTATCAATATTATTTAAAAAAAAATTGTTTAAAAGGACCTTCAAGAGAATAAATCTCATCCTGGAAGCATGCAATAGCTGCAATTAAAGGAATACCAGATAAGTTTCTGTGAAGCTACTGAAGAAGAATCCTAGGCCAAGATACTTCCAAGCTAAGAATTAAAAAAAATAAATTAAAAAAAAAAAGAAAATGATTTGCACTAGGCTATAGCTTGCTGTGGAACAAAGTATTTTACCTTGATCACACAGAACCTAGTCTGCATGAACACACTCTTTATATTCTTTATAGAATATATTCTATATAGAGCATTCTTTATAGACTGAGAGATATACATTATGCAAAACCATATCTAGCTTCCCTATGTTTCCCCTTTGATTTCTACCACATGCACATAAGTTTTCAGAGTGGGCAAGCCTGAAAAGGGAAGCTGACCTCAGAGCCTCTGCAAGACAGCTGGGCGACATCAAAAGGAGTGTGTCACAGAATCACAGAATCACAGAATAGTAAGGGCTGGAAAGGACCTCAAGATCATCGAGTTCCAACCCCCCCGCCATGGGCAGGGACACCTCCCACTAAACCATGCCATCTAAGGCTATGTCCAACCCCACCTTGAACGCCGCCAGGGATGAAGCATTCACAACTTCCCTGGGCAACCCATTCCAGGGCCCCACCACCCTCACAGTATAGAACTTCTTCCTCAGATCCAATCTAAACCTCCCCTGTTTAAGTTTAAACCCATTACCCCTTGTCCTCTCACCACAGTCCCTAATGAAGAGTCCCTCCCCAGCATCCCTATAGGCCCCCTTCAGGTATTGGAAGGCTGCTATGAGGTCTCCACGCAACCTTCTCTTCTCCAGGCTGAAGAGCCCCAATTTTCTCAGCCTATCTTCATACGAGAGGTGCTCCAGTCCCCTGATCATCCTCGTGGCCCTCCTCTGGACTTGTTCTAACACTTCCATGTCCTTTTTATGTTGAGGACACCAGAACTGCACACAATACTCCAAGTGAGGTCTCACGAGAGCAGAGTAGAGGGGCAGGATCACCTCCCTCGACCTGCTGGTCACACTCCTTTTGATGCAGCCCAGGATACGGTTGGCCTTCTGGGCTGCAAGCACACACTGCCAGCTCATGTTCATTTTTTCATCAACCCACACCCCCAAGTCCTTCTCCGCAGGGCTGCTCTCAATCTCCTCCCCGCCCAACCTGTAGCTGTGCCTGGCATTGCTCCCACCCAGGTGGAGGACTTTGCACTTAGCATGGTTGAACTTCATCAGGTTGGCATCAGCCCACCTCACAAGCGTGTCAAGGTCCCTCTGGATGGCATTCCTTCCCTCCAATGTATTAACCGAACCACACAGCTTGGTGTCATCGGCAAACTTGCTGAGGGCGCACTCAATCCCACTGTCCATGTCACCCACAAAGATGTTGAACAAGACCGGTCCCAACACCGATCCCTGGGGGACACCACTCGTTACTGGCCTCCAGCTGGACACTGAGCCACTGAGCACTACTCTTTGCGTGCGGCCATCCAGCCAGTTCTTTATCCACCGAGTGGTCCACCTATCAAATTGATGTCTCTCCAACTTAGAGAGAAGGATGTCATGGGAGACAGTGTCAAAGGCTTTACACAAGTCCAGGCAGATGACATCAACTGCTCTGCCCCTGTCCATCAGTTCCGTAGCCCCTTCATAAAAGGTCACCAGATTGGTTAGGCAGGATTTCCCCTTAGTGAAGCCATGCTGGCTGTCACCAACCACCTTGTTGGTTTTCATGTGCCTTAGCATGGCTTCCAGGATAATCCGCTCCAAGATTTTGCCAGGCACAGAGGTGAGACTGACTGGTCTGTAATTCCCCGGCTCATCCATTTTTCCCTTCTTAAAAATGGGGGTTATATTTCCCTTTTTCCAGTCATGGGGAACTTCACCTGACTGCCATGATTTTTCAAATATGATGGACAGTGGCTTAGCAACTTCATTTGCCAGCTCCTTCAGGACCCTTGGATGGATTTCATCCGGTCCCATGGACTTGTATACATTCAGGTTCCTAAGGTGGTCCCGAACAAGATCCTCCCCCACAGTGGGCCCAGGGTCCCCACCCTCACCGTCCCCGCGTCTGCCTTCCAAGACTTGGGTGGTGTGGTCAGAGCATTTGCCCGTAAAGACTGAGGCAAAGAAGTCATTAAGAACCTCAGCCTTCTCCAAATCCAGGGTAGCCAGTTCTCCCGATAGCTTCTGGAGAGGGCCCACGGTGTCCCTAACCTGTCTCTTATCGGCAATGTACCTATAAAATCCCTTCCTGTTATCCTTAACATCCCTAGCCAAGTTTAATTCTAAATGGGCCTTAGCTTTCCTAACCTGGTCCCTAGCTTCCCGGACAACATCCCTCGAGGGAGGTTATTATGCCCCTCTACTCCGCTCTCATGAGACACCATCTGGAGTACTACATTCAGCCCTGGAGCCTCCAACACAAGAGGAACATGGAACTGCCAGAGCAATTCCAGAGGAGAAACACAATGATCAGAGGGCTGAAGCATCTCTCCTGTGAAGACAGGCTGAGACAGCTGGGCTTGTTGAGCCTGGAGAAGAGAAGGCTCAGGAGAGACCTTAGAGCAGCTTCCAGTGCCTAACGGGATTCTACAAAAGAGCTGGAGAGGGACTTTTTACAAAGGCATGTAGTGACAGCACAAGGGGTAATAGCCTTAAGCTGAATTATGGCATATTTAGATTAGATATTCGGAAAAAAATCTTCCCTATGAGGGTGGTAAGACACTGGAAGAGGTTGCCCAGAGAAGCTGTGGCTGCCCCATCCCTAGCAGTGTTCATGGCAAGGTCGGGTGGGGCTTTGAGCAACCTGGTCTACTGTGAGGCATCCATGCCCACAGCAGAGGGGTTGGAACTAGATGATCATTAGGGTCCCTTCCAACCCAAACCATTCTACGATTCTATGACCAGAAAATGCAATATTAACATTAAAGGCATAATAGATATGCTTGTGTGTTTTGGATTAAAAAGACTGTGCAAATACCTATACACTTTAAGTATTAAATGCAGTTACACAGCTAGTAACCAAAATAATTCTAAGTCACTGAAGTACAGTATATACATGAACAAAAATGTAGTTATAAATTGCAGAGTTGCTCAACATTCAAGTAAGCAAATTTGTAACTCTTTCGAACAATAAAAGTGAGTTACAGGACCTCAGAGTATAACCTCTAAGTTAAGTGGATCTGAATTTCAGCACTCAGTTCTGGGTGAAACACATATACAAATAACAAAGTATATAGCTGTGCAGATCTGTGAATGATTAAAAGAATGTGGGTTTGGCTGTATTATTGGTATTAAGTCTAGTAGAAAGAAATGATTCTAGACAAATGTTTCACAAAACTTTTTCAATGCTGTACTTACCATAAACATTTAAATACTGTATTTCTACATAACAGCAAAGAATTTTGCTCTTTCTAATTAACTTTCTAAATTTTCAGACCTATTAAGCATTTGATATTATTGGATCTAACTGCTGCTGAATTTGGTATTCTGATGGAATCTGGTCAAGGAGCAAACTAACTATACAAGGCAAGGTTCACTTTAGAGAACACAGATGTCTGCAATCAGGAGCACTCACAGAAATGTTTATGAAATTTGTTTCCAAAAGGTATTTAAAATAAACTGTAACACCTCTCATATCCAGATAATATAGCCTAGGGTTTCTTTTAAGCCTTAACACTTTAAACAATATAGCAAGCATGATGAATTGCAGAATCATCCAGAATTTTGGTATCATTTTAATAGGGAACTTTGAATAACTGTAAGAATAAAAACTCTCATTGTGCAGGCAGCAGAATTAGTCATAATAAAAGGCTTGTATGTGCCAATTCTCTATTATTTAGAAAAAACATTTGTACAGCAAGCCCCAAATGCTCCTGAGAAGCCATTTGATCAGTATGTAAACACACTCATACATTGTTTGTGGTATAATAAGGCTCATATTAAAATCCCTAGAATCTTATCTTCCTTTGTTTTACAGCAAAGCCAAAGAAAGCTGTGGGGCAGGACATATGGCCTTTTAAGAATTAAAATTAAAAAAAAAAAAAAAAAGTGTCACTTGAGATTCCAAAAGTCCCTGCAGAAGACAAGGCTCCCACTGAAAATGTTTAACTGTTTCAAAAATCTTTCCTTTGCCTGATTATTACTTAATTATTACAATATCTACCACTTTTATAAGAATGTTTCCACACTGAAAATACTACTAAATCTTTTCTTGACATCTGGCAGTTTGGCTGGATTTTCACTTGGTTTTTGACTTTGTCAGTGGGCAGCAGTAAACATCATTACCACAGTGAATTCTAGAGTTCGTCTTCTTGTCCGTGCAAGAATGGGTTTTTTACATGATTACAGATGAGTTTGTTACATTGCTCATATGTGTACTTACAAATAGTTCTGTTGCTTCACAGGGTGCAGGTCTCATTAAAAAAATATTGTAAGCGTTCACCACAACTTCAGCACATGTTCCATGTACTCATGTACCACCAGCCTCTGTCTTACATCAGGGAAGTCAACTACATACACAATCAGATTGAATAATTCAGTTTTGCCTACATCTTATAAGCGTTCCTAGCATCATTGTGGGATAAATCTGTTCTTTTACCTTGCAAAGATAGAATACAATCTAAAGTAAACTGTAATTTTAGAACCATAAAACATCTCATTTTCCCATATCCTAATTCAATCAATGGGAGTTCTGTCAAGCTTTTTATGAAGTCAGTATAATCCTTAATGAAAAATAATATCCTATTTTTCAAATCTCATCTTGGGTCTTCTCATTCCTATCCAACTAGTGATTTCCTCCAAAGCAGCATTTAAAACTTCAGATTTATATGACAAAATCATGTACCTTTCAATACCAAATTCTGCCACTATTCATCTATCTGCTCCATGCTCATCCTTATTAGCAAATTATGCTGTATTTTATGGTTATTCATACACAGGTATGAAATAATTTTACTGTGATATCGAAGTAAAAATACAGCTGCAGAAAGCTAATATCACAGTACTTAATCAATTGGGCTATATCTTGCCAAGCAAGGTTATGAAATTTGTCCATACCATGAAGTACAATCCAGCAGATCTTCTACTTCACTTGCATAAAATATGTTAATAACAAAAATGTGAATTCAAGGATTTATATATTCAAATTTGAAAAAAATGAGAAACCAACTTCTATGTTAAAATATTATAAAGCACTGAATATTACAAAACATAAGCATGACATATCAGCGCGAGCATAATTTAAGTGTTCCTTTCTGTTCCAGAAATACTTGGGATTAAACAGTACTTTCCTTCTCAAAATAGTTTTTGGTGACTTGGGGATAGTTAAACCAATACTTTAAAAAATAATTTTAAGTACAGGGAGACTAGATAAATTCCAGTATAAGCATGGTAAAAAACACTTTGTTTATTTTAGTATTGTGTGAGGGTTTTTTGTTTATGCACTACGATGGCTGTGCTGCACGTTCTTTACAATCAACTAGGTGAAATAACAACATGCAAACTCTGTTGCTGCATATCATATGACAATATATCCATTTACAGGTAATAAGATTAGATTCATCACCATTTCCATTTTGTAGGCCATTTTTCATTTAATCTTCTTACATTAAAAAAAGAGGGAATTTCACCTTCATGCATAATAAAAACCAAACATTGTTATCTTATCAGAAGCAAAACATCCAAGCATGCTGTATCCAAATTAGTTAATGTGACCAAAGAATAAGAAATGAGCATCTTACCTCAGACCAAAGATATGTGATTGCTCGTAACTGAATAAGGAATGAATTTTAGCTTCTGAGTTCAAAATTATAAGCCTGTCGATGATATCCTGCCAAAAGAAAACAAATATTAAAAATCTGATGTATGATTTCATATTTTATGCATGTAACAGTTTCATAGGGATGCTTCCTATAAAGTGAAACTACTATTGAACATAGAGTGGAATTAGTTCTGTCCACCATAACAATGGCAAAAAGAAACCATACAGAAGGTTGTGGGGGGAGGGGAAATCTGTTAAAAAAAAAAAAAAAAAAAAAAATCACTACACATACGAAAAGATCCCAGCATATCAAGTATCCTAGCTGCCATTTAATATTAAGCCACAACAAAAATGTTAAACTGTTTTTTCTATGTTTGGAATGTGCATACATTTGTTTTACTGAAAAGAACAGCAAATCCTTTCGTATAACACCCTTTCTAACACTAGTTAGTGCTACATGCTTCAAAACACAGCTATTTATTCAGTGTAGCAAGTCCTGGCTTGGATATTGAGGCTTACATCTTATCCCGACAGCATCTCATGTAATAGACAATGATCTGTGTCTGCTTCCCACTTCTTCCACAAATCCAACCTAATTATCTTCCACTCTGGTTCACTGCATATTGAAACTGCTTCTGAAGAAATAATTACATTAAAAGACTAAGAAATGCATAAACACACTCACTGATGCTATCATCTCAGACACAGACTGCTATGTTATGGTCAGAAGAAACAAGCTACAAAGTCCTTATGGGTTTAAATTTAATCTGGATTAAATCCAAATTTTAATTTTCTCCGCGTTTAAGAAGTATAGTTTCAGAGACTTCTGAGGGAGTAGCTATTCAACTAGTTAGATCAACGAGTCATATCAACATGACAGGAGAGAAAAGTAAGGATCTGTTGTTTCATGAAATCAACCACAGCTCCGGTTTTTAACAGAAAAGTAAACACTACAAGTAAAACTTCCAGGAAGAGGAAAAAAAAAAAATAATCTAGCACTTGTCAAAATACTTATCTTCAAAAAATGAATCCTTACTTAGAATACAGTGAAACCAGATTTTTCCTATTAGATTTTCTGGGTGGCAGCTGTGAAAACTGCACTTTTTCCACATAGTATGTCCACAGTGAAATTCACAATAAAACAATTCAACTCAGACCTCAGGGCTGTTGACAACATTGGTAATAAAAGCAATTGATTTGTTTGGGGCTTTTTAGGTATTTGAACGTACAAAAAGTTAAATGCCAAGGGCTATTTTTCTGGTGACAACATCCTCCTTTCATCTATACATCAAAGCTTGGAGCTTGCAAAAAATATGAGACTACTGAGAAAGCAGTCCGAGCTCTGATCTGGGAGATCAGGAAGGAAAATAACAAACAGGGTCCTACAGAAGGTCCAATAATTAAAATCTGCAGATAGATCTGCACCGCCCATATGCAGAGCACAGCTAAATATTACCAGTCAGCCTCACCTCTGTGCCTGGCAAAATCTTGGAGCGGATTCTCCTGGAGGGCATGCTGAGGCACATGAAAAATAAGGTGGTTGGTGACAGCCAGCATGGCTTCACTAAGTGGAAATCCTGCCTGACCAAACTGGTGGCCTTCTATGAAGGGGCTACAGAACTGATGGACAGGGGCAGAGCAGTTGATGTCATCTACTTGGACTTGTGCAGAGCGTTTGGCACTGTCTCACATGACATCCTTCTCTCTAAGTTGGAGAGACATCAATTTGATAGGTGGACCACTCGGTGGATAAAGAACTGGCTGGATGGCCGCACGCAAAGAGTAGTGCTCAATGGCTCAATGTCCAGCTGGAGACCAGTAACGAGTGGCATCCCACAGGGATCGGTGTTGGGATTGGTCTTGTTCAACATCTTTGTCGGTGACATGGACAGTGGGATTGAGTGCGCCCTCAGCAAGTCTGCCGATGACACCAAGCTGTGTGGTTCGGTTGATACATTGGAGGGAAGGAATGCCATCCAGAGGGACCTTGACACGCTTGCGAGGTGGGCTGATGCCGACCTGATGAAGTTTAACCATGACAAGTTCAAGGTCCTACACCTGGGTCGGAGCAATCCCAGGCATAGCTACAGGTTGGGCAGAGAAGACATTCAGAGCAGCCCTGCCCAGAAGGACTTGGGGGTGTTGGTCAATGAGAAAACAAACATGAGCCAGCAGTGTGCGCTTGCAGCCCAGAAAGCCAACCATATCCTGGGCTGCATCAAAAGGAGCGTGACCAACAGGTTGAGGGAGGTGATCCTGCCCCTCTACTCTGCCCTCATGAGACCTCACTTGGAGTATTGTGTGCAGTTCTGGTGTCCTCAACATAAAAAGGACATGAAACTGTTGGAACAAGTCCAGAGGAGGGCCACGAGGATGATCAGGGGACTGGAGCACCTCCCGTATGATGGTAGGATGAGAAAGTTGGGGCTGTTCAGCCTGGAGAAGAGAAGGCTGCATGGAGACCTCATAGCAGCTTTCCAGTATCTGAAGGGGGCTTATAGGGATGATGGGGAGGGACTCTTCATGAGGGACTGTAGTGAGAGGACAAGGGGTAACGGGTTCAAACTTACACAGGGGAAGTTTAGGCTGGATATGAGGAAGAAATTTTTTACTGTAAGGGTGGTGAGGCACTGGAATGGGTTGCCCAGGGGAGTTGCGAATGCCCCATTGCTGGTGGTGTTCAAGGCTGGGTTGGACAGAGGCCTTGGGTGGCATGGTTTAGTGTGAGGTGTCCCTGCCCATGGCAGGGGGGCTGGAACTAGATGATCTTAAGGTCCTTTCCAACCCTAACTATTCTATGATTCTATGATTACAGTTAGGGTGTCATCTACTTTGACTACCTAAGAAACACCATCTAAAAATAAGATTCTCCATATTTACAGGGGAAGGCGAGGAGGGGGAAGTTTCACCCAGTTTGGCATGCCTTTCAAAGCTACAGATCTGCAGAGTATCTTCCAAGCTAGATTCCTGTGTACTGCAGAACCTCTCAAAGGAAGAGCAGTGGAAGGTAGAGGGATTTATCTTCTGATATCTGATTTTTCTGCTCCATTTTCTAAAATATGGCAAGCAAAGCTCAAAAAAACAAAACCAAAAAAAACACAACACACCCACCAAAAATGAAAAAAAAGGAAAAAAAAGGAAGAAAATCAACAAAAAAACACCCCAACCAAACCAAAACCAAACCAAAACAATGACAACAAAAACCCCCCTAACAACCAAAGGTGGTATATACTTAGAAAAAAATTCCTAAGGGCACAAAATAAAAACCTCATAAACTGATCAGTCAACAGCTGAAAGTAGTAAAAGCTCAACTCATAATCTGTTCAGTCAATGATGCAAGTAATGCAAGTAGTTAGCCAAAAATATCAAAGAGGAAAAAAAGTTTAAATCCTGTGTATTTAAGAAATAAAGGGCATACAAAGATGATGAAGTTCTGCGTGTTATCAAATATAGCTCAGCATAAATATTAAGAGTCAGATTCTGTGGTAACATGACATGATTCACAAATATAGAAAAATTAAGCACACAGAGCATTTAAGTCTTCTAACCAAGTCTACTAGTGGCACTGAAATCACCTTTACTTTGCTTTTTTAAGCATAGTGACATCTGGTCAAATCTTTTATCTTTAGCTTTCTGCATTCATTGCCCAAAAATACAGTTATAAGATATCTATACATCTGCTTAACCTCAGAAGTTTTCTGAGTATCTAGACTTAGCCATTAGATGCTAAATTAACACCAGAGGAACTATTTCCCTTCTTTTAGTTACATAATCTTGGATGCCCAGTTTAGGGTCAGAAAACCCACTGTTGCCCAAAAGTTAGTGAGACAACCCCCACTTAAAACATCTATAACTGTTCCAGGGAACTTTGTGCAATTGTATCAGCATTGCTATTTCTAGAAACTGACAGAATTCCATCAAAATATTGAAGTGCCTCAAAGACGAAAACAACATAAGCTTTCAACAGTCATAAAAATTATTACTTAAAATCTACCCCAATCTGAAAGCTCTCAAATATGTATCACTTTCAACACAGATTGATATCCCCTGCCCCCAGTGCCTCAGAAAATTGGATGACTGAAGAGAACTACCCATTGGTGGACACGCCAACATTGAATGAACTGAAAAAAATAGAATTTATCATACAATTTCCTCCTGAAATCACCAAAACAGTGTTACATTAAAGAACTACAAAATCCCTTCCAAACATACACTATCATGGTATAATCTGTCTAAACAACTTCAACTAACATAAATCCAGAGCTTGTGCTAAACAAACACTTCAACACAGCTGCAATTCAAAGTGCTAGCTTATTAGAAAAAAAACAAACAAACATGATTTTAACTGCCACTCAAGGTCACAGATTAAATTTTGTATTATCTTTAGGATTTCAAAATGAAAATTTAGGTTAACATGAAGTGATATGTGCATATACTGCCCTCATGCTGTATATAATATAAAATGCAGAAAATTTCAAAATCTTTCAGTAAGAAGAAAAAGCATATTCTATTATTATAGTAACATATTCTCAGGAAAAAAAAACAACTTTAGAGAAGCATTTATTTTTCTCTCAGAATAAAACCTGTACTTACAATAATACCTGTAGGTACTTCACGGAATGAATACACTGGCTTATTTGGTGTATCTTGTTTACTCAGGAGCTCAAAAACTGCAGGGTATGTAAGCAAGTTTATCAGAGACAGAAAAGACTAGAAAAAGAAAAAAGGGGGGGGGGAAACATTAATCCATTGAGTCTGACCAAGTAAATATTAACGATTATTTGCCACTTACTTTAAGTTTGTTCTTATTCCTCTTTATAGGCTGAACTTGACATAAATAGAGCTGCCCAAAAAGAGACTGCAAAGCCTGGCAGGTGTCTATATAATCTAAAAGGGCAGTCACGTCTGTGAAATATGTCCTATTTACCAAATTGTACAAGCAATTTTTAAAATTATAGTATTTTTAGAACCACATAATTCTAAAATCCAGAGACACAGCATACTCTAAAACATGCCACTCTCTCTGATCTAACTACAGTAATCAGCGACATGAACTGATGGCCAGTATTTTTAGAATTTCGCTTTTGTCAAGATTGTTATTTATTATTTTATATCTACTTTAATGGATCCTTGGCACTGTGACTTGCCATGAAACAAAAGAATTCTTTCAATCTGTCATCCTTTGGCTAGTGTATTATACTAATTTTGTCCCCACATGTCAAGAAGCTGGTGTAGTTGCAATAAAAATTTACAGAAAGGTATGTATATCCTATCTGACATTCATCACTATTTTTTCCATGCCAATACAGAAGATTAAGTAATTTCTCACCTTCTGACAGCTTTGGTCAATAGGGTCAATGGGAGCAGACTGGGGTCGGGTTACCCTTAAATCATCTTTTCCACACTCCAGAAGAGCCCATAATTCAGTTACAAGTGCCTTTATAAAGCCTAAACAATTTTTTTTTCTAATTATGAAAATGACAAGAATACCAGAAAAACAATTTTCATAATAAAAACATTTTACACCACAATTCTAACTCAGATTCTCAAATATTCTCTACATTGTAGACTAAAATTTCACAAGACAGACTGCCTGCGGGGTACCTTCCCTGCCATTCTCAATCCTTTGTCAAGTTACCTCCTTATATTAAATCTAAGTTATACAGCAACAATTTGCAAAGACTGTTATACTAGAGTAGGATGATATTTATGTATCTTCCACATAAATGTGCTGCTGACCTTTAACAAGTTAACTGCTACAGATCAAGGCTTACCTAGCATTGGCTCTCTGGTTTTAAAAAAAGTATAGATTCAGTATATCTCATTAATAAATGAAAACATACCACAACGAAAAGTTAAAGACTGAAATATTTTTAAGAGAAGCACTACTAGCTGACTTTATAATGTCACCTTTAAAAATACAAGAGAAAGGTTTGGAGATTTCAGAGTTAGATGACTATCCTAAGTTATGTGCTTAATACAAACTTCACGTCCATTACACAACCTCCTTTCAGGGTTGAAACACAATGGTTGTTTTTTGTCTTTGATGCCAAAGGCTATATGAAACAACTTGGCTGAGAACCATAAACAAGACAGTTACTCCTCAAGTAGATCTGCTCCCTGCTTTCTGAAAGACCCCAGACGCGTAAATAACCAACAAGCAATAAGTCTCCTTGAATTCCTGGCAGAATTTGCCTACATTTCTGAGTCTTTCTGTCAAGTCATTTTAATTACACATCAGCCACTTCTAGATATTTGGCAACTTTTGTACCTCATGGACTTCCTTAACAACTTCAGACAGTAGCTTTACTTTACTGGTAAGATTCTAGTTTCAACATAACAACTACCTAGACCATTGAGCGGTATGGCAACATTTGAGGTATCTGGATATGAATCCGAACGGACTTTGTGGTATGGGTTGACATACAAGAAGAACTGTCAATTCAATCTGAATTGCATCTCACTACTGTATAAGAGCACCAATGACATTCAGGCCTTTGCAGTTTCTCACTCTTTCAGCACTCAGTAACCATGGAAGAGTACATATACATTACAGAAATCAACAGTTATCACTTCTGATCTGTAGATCAGTAAGAATCACTTGCAAATTGTAAGCAACATTTATTTTTTTTTAACAGATGCAAATGTCTTCATGCATACAGAGGAAATTTCTGGAAATCCAAACCAATGGAGTAAAAATGTTGATTAATTTAAGGAAATAAAAAAGACAAACCGAACCAGAACAAATACAACCCTGCATCAAGATAAGTGGATGACATAATAGTTGGAAATAATAAACTTCCATCAAGAAGACCAATGGACATTTAGGCATTCTTTGCTAATAAAGTAGTACTATTCCTTGCAGTTGATCTTTTTTAACATCATTCTCACTGTCTTTTTCCAATATGCAAGACTACAGCAGGTAAGTTTTCATAATAATACCATTCTTCAATTTACCTGAACTTTGCAGAGCTACTGCACCTGATGGTGTTGTTGCCATTTGTGTAATAATCACTTTATTACCAAACTCTTCATATTCATTTGCCTGTTAGTAACAAATATAAAGTTCAGTGTTAGTTATTCAGAGAGCATGAAACTCTCTGATGATCTCTTAAATACTGATATTTCCTACACTTGTTTACAGAATTTAATTCACTGTATGGTTAGACTTGAACAGTTCAGAGAAACTAGCCTCTAAAGACTTACCAGAGTTAGATTCCAAACCAAACATCTTTATCAAGTATCTTCTAAAAATTTAAATATAAACTACTATGGCTGAGCCATGCAACATCAGCAAAGAATAAAAATATTGGTATCATGGTTTTTGCACACATTCACTAGGATGTCAGTAACGTTATCTTTCTTCTCATGATATGTGCATTTCAAGTACTGTCTAGCATATCTAGATTTAACATCAAACAAGGTGGTAAAAAAAATTTGCACTTAAAACAACAACAACAACAAAAAAATTCCTAGCATTTCAAACTTAACCTTAAAAAGTCTGAAAAATAAATATATGCCTCTATATCTGAAGATGAGTAACATCCAATAAACTTAAATTAATGTAGTACAAATATCAAAGATAAGCTACATTTAAATTAATTTGGGGGGGGAAGAAAGCGATAAAGTGGCTTCTGGATTTTTTTCTTATTATTTTCTTCCTTTTTTATTTTATTATAATCATTAAAAGAAAGTAAAATTGTACAGACAGATTCTGTAATGCTTACCTGGAGTTTCTTTGATAAACTGCTGCACATAAAGTTCACACAGTCATTCATGGCACCTGTACTATGAAGCAGAAATAGTCCTTTGGGTGTGGCAGAAAAATTTAGCAAGGCATCTAACAAAGTCTCTTCCCATAACAAACTGCAAGAGTAGCAAAATAAGAATTTTAAAAGATATGTAAAAAAGCAAGGGTAAAAAATTCAGACTACAATTTCTAACTTTGAAAAACACCACCACTTCATTTCCTGGACTCTATGTTTACAACGTTTATATTGGTTTTAAAAAAAGCATCTGGGAAACTTATGTATTAGACTATTTTGTACAAACATTCAAACTAATCCTGGCAAAACTAAGGTTAACTAGGAACACATGAACTCGATGATCTTGAGGTCCTTTCCAACCCTTACTATTCTATGATTCGATGATACAATGGTGAACCCAAAAGACCTATGCCATCTTTAAATATACTTATGACTATCTGACTCTAGACAAGTCTTGAGATTTTAATGTGGCAGTTACAAACTAGCAAAACAGGCACAAAGAGTTTCTCACCAACATAAGAAGACTATGAGGAACTAAAAAACTCACATTAGAGGAGATAAAGCACCTTGTAAAAATTACTACAGAATAATGAAACTAAAATGCTATATATAAAGAAAATACATTAATGTACTAACAACAATAAATGGAACCTATTTTCTACAGACATGACAGGAAGGACAGCAATTGCAGGAATGAACTTCATTCAGTTCATGATGATATCCTCTGCCCTACAAAATATTCTACCCCCCATAAAGAAAAGTGAAGCAATTACATCACCTTTGACTAGGTACCATCCCTGCAGGCACCATTATACTCTTGTTATTCTGCTTCTCTAAAAGCACTTCTAAGTGGATTCTCATCTTGAATTCTGTTCCCATTCCCCATTTTTGACTCCTCTCACCAATAAGCAGCATGCAGCTTTCCTCATAGCAGTCAACCATTACCCCAAGCTTTAATCACTTCTGCAGAGTCCCCGCCATGTCATGTTCAGAAGCAAAAATTCACCCAGAAAAGATCCAGCTGCCTTGTTCCACAGATAAATGAAAAATCTAGATACTAGGTGAAAACTGTATTTTATGCCACTGGTAATGATTAGTAACAGCCTACTCAGTCAGAGCTCTGCACCCTAGATTTCTTTCTGCCACTAGATTTGAGTTGCTATAACCAGTTCACATGCCACCATCACAGACTAGAGCTGTTGAGGTATCTTTGCAAATTGTACATGAACTCTATAGTAAAGTATCAACAAGAATCTAGTTAATTAACTAGGTTCTGCACTAACACCAACGTCACCCTGAATTTTCAGGCTCACAAATACCTGTTATTTCTCATCCTAATGCACACAAACTTCTATAAAAGAACATTAAGTTTTTGTATAAAAGGAAGGATGACTTTCACTTTATATGCATAAGGCATTTTTTCCTACATAATATTGTGAAGGTGTACGATACCATTCAGCAGAACAGCATTTTAGACTAACACCACATTAAAGCCATAAGATCAAACTCTGTCAGGCACTTTGTTTTATGCTTTCTAATTCACATTTTCGTCAAGCCAATTTCTGTAGTCAGAAAGAATCAACCGTAAGTCAATTTTACATAGATTATACACACTTCTGTAAGCCAAGAAAGTTGTGAAAGGTCAAGAACAATTTTGTAACTCTACTAAGGCCTATGCCAGGATGGTTTCACTCTACCAACCACTATGCTTTTGGAAAAAAAAATAAATAACCACAGGGTAATTAAGATGCCTCAGTTGTGGACAAAGAGGCAGTGTGTGTTCAACACTGATGCATGGATATAAATTAAGTATTAACTCACCTGTTTTTTGACTCTAGACTTAATGATGAAGCTGAGCCCACACCAGTTACAGGAGTAGGTACTCTTTCTGAAAGCAAACTCATCTGTCATGTAAAATAAAAAAAAAAAATTAATAAATACCTCCTTACTGTTTATTTACACCATTTTTAAACTCCAGATATTCCTGTTGTATGTTTAAAAAAAACCAAAACAAACCAAAACAGAAAAAAACAAAAACCCAAACCAAACAGTGAACAGGTTGCAGTCTAGCCTTTGGCACAGAATACACCACTTCACTACATTTTTTATTACAGAAAAGGTTGGCATTTTTTTCTTCCTTCAGTATAAACTATTTTAAAGCTATTACATTTTTATTAGAATTCTTAAAACTCTTTTTACTTTATAACTTTAATATTGTTAAAAAACAATAAAGCAACTATTCAATTCTGTCACAGGTAATGAAAATAACAGTCTCTGGAGTCAACAAATTATTAACTAATTCTGACAACTGTTATTTAGAAATTATATAAATGTATCTATATTTGTGTGGATATAATTATATATTTATCTATGTTGCTCTATACATGCCTCTATATTTGACAAAGTTACTTCTTTAAATTATATTTGAAAATAATTGGTGTGAAAAACACTGTATATTTAAGATGACCGACTTAAGTGGGTTTATGTTTCCAGAGATAAAAGCAAACTGCACCTTTCAAATGAAAATCATTAGTCATTCATTTACTCTCTTATAAATGTGATCTAATAAATAAACAAAAGATTCTTCTATTAAAATAATTGTCCTGGACCTGTTGAGTTCCCCTTTTATTACCATCTGTACAAATTCTGTCCCAGAATTCCAGCAAAAACTGCTAACCAAAAAAAAAAAAAAAAAAAAGTTGTTTCTCCATCAGTCTTACAACTCCAGGATATGTGTAAAGGAGAAGGCAACAA
The DNA here is from genome assembly GCA_039720435.1 of Amazona ochrocephala. Taxonomy (NCBI): domain Eukaryota; kingdom Metazoa; phylum Chordata; class Aves; order Psittaciformes; family Psittacidae; genus Amazona; species Amazona ochrocephala. The sequence goes on from CM077878.1 coordinate 69,778,099, forward strand.
ATTATCAGTCTATCCATTAAAGAAATTGTCACTACTGCTTGGAGAGACTCCAAAATCCACCACTTCCGCTATGCTATAAATGGCACAATATTTTATAAACTGCAGGTGTTTTAAAATCAAACAATGACAGAAAATAATTTAAAAAATAATCAAGATGGAGAAGTTGAAAATGTGACTTTCCTGTAATAACTTGCTGATTCTTGAAGTCCTGAATACGTAGATTTCATTTAAGTCTCAATTTGACCTCCAAGGTGAGTGAAGAAATGGCCTTTTGTCAGTTAAATGTTTCATTTTTTTTAAATTCAGCACATTCAGCCTACTTATCCTGTATGTGTCAAAACAATTTGTCTAAATGATGTTCTACACAATAAAAGATTTTCACGTGCAAAGAAGTCCTTTGTGCATGTGTAAATGCTGCTGTGCTTTAGAGCAAATAACTGGAAATGCCCATCAAAAGCATCTAACAGTTTGCCTGTGATAAACATTAAATAGACTAACAGGTTAGTTCAAGGAAGACTGACTAGCCACACAATAGACAGATTGCTGAGTTATGTAAATTGCAGCATGATTCAAGTGAACCAAACACCTTAATTCAACAAAATCCTGAAGTTCTCAATGCAAAGAAGAAAGTAAGTTCCAAAACCAACATTCTCTGAGGAGAAACAAGAGCTTACTGTGATGGAATTATGACTGTAAATAAGTAAAATGTATGCAGTCATGATAATATTAATATACAAAAACAGAAATACCCACAAGCTGGTGATTTAAGACTCTCTTCATGTTTCATCTTTCTGATGTTTTCTTCCTCAGTTTAAATTGTAACTGTATTTTTTAAAATTTCTAATTGTAATAAAAGCATACAACATTTGACAGGAAGAACAGCTGATTCATTTTCTCTCCCTTGCATTTAATCTCTCGCCCACTTCCTTGCATGAAAAAAATAAAACCCCTTTAGCCAGCTTTTTCTTCCACCTTGGTCTGGTCTGATCCTTCTCTAAGAAAATATTTTATGATTACTAGAAGGGGGAAAAAAAAAAAAAATAGAAAGGTGGTTCCATTTTTCAATATAAAATGAAAAAACTAGCTTTTTTTGCTTTCCACTAAGAGTTCTAATACCTATAGTTTAAATATGCTTTCAGTTTAGCTGGAAGCCAAAGTTGAAGCTTTGTGTGCTACCCTTCCCTAAATGTTGTCAATGTCTCTTTAAGTATTCAAACATTTGTCAACTTTCTGAAAACTGATCTTGCAGCATCTGCTACTATTTTTCCATTTTAACTAAATTTTTATAACAGATAAGAATTTTCACACTTCACATGGCTATCCGGAACAATGAAAATAGAACAGTGAATACAGCAGAGATGAATAAACCTTATTTATTCACCTTTAGTGAATAAACCTTGTTCAGCAAATTTATAACATAGAATCATAGAAAGGACCTCAAGATCATCGAGTTCCAACCCCCCTGCCATGGGCAGGGACACCTCCCACTAAACCATGCCATCCAAGGCTATGTCCAACCCCATCTTGAACGCTGCCAGGGATGAAGCATCCACAACCTCCCTGGGCAACCCATTCCAGGGCCCAAAGCAGATTACCCAGAACTGTTGGATCCAAGCTCTTAGTGGACTAGCAATCAAACTGAAGTACAGTAGAGTTTACACTTCATAAGATGTCCAAGCGCATAAGTAAGCAAGAACTCTTGCCCAGCACTTCTCATTATGGTTTCTTTAGAGTAGTTCAATGCCATCTAAGTCAAATATTTGGAATCTTCCTTTCTTTTTTCTTTGTATCTCCCACCAAAATGAACCAGTTTAATCTAAAAATTACTAAGACTACATTTCAGGAGTTTTTCCTTTCAGCATTTCCCAAATCAAGAGTGAAGACAAGACCTGTGGTGGACACTGGCTATCGTGATAGCAAGTGACCTCCAGCATCAAGAACAATGGTCTTTCCACCTTGAGAGTTCCTGGTTTAATCTTGAGATATCAAGTCTCAAACAAAGCTTCTGCTAGGTTCACACAGAGAAGGTAAATTTGAAAAGCAGAACTTCATTTTTAGAACAATCCCAAGCATTACCTCACTACTTAAATATAAGCAACCTGAAGCAAAGTACAACTATTGAATAAGCTGAATCTCTCAAGATTTTTTTTTCCAATTTTCCCAGTCCAAAACAAGATTTACCTTTTTCCAGGCCTCTCCCATAGATTCATGCAAGCCATAAGGAATTAGCATCTGCAGGCCTTCACATGTTCTGTACATCTGACGGCATACAAAAATGAAAGCTCCTTTAACAACCGGCAAAAGCTCAGATCCAGATAAAAGAGAAATGTCGTCATGAAGAAGTTTCTTTGTAAACTGCACAATTACATGAACAGCTGTAGGACTAGAAATAAAATAACACTTTTAAAATGTTGTTTTGCAGTCATCAATAAACCTTGAAACAAAACCTTTGACCAAACTTACTCAATTTTTTCTGGGGGGAAAGAAACTATGATCCACTATGTCATAACTTGTGACACCAGTCAGTACAGGAAGTGATTTTACTTTGGCTACAGGTCTACATAAAACAAAAATGCATCCATTGTCTTCTATCCATCCCACATAGCCACGAACCACACAGACTGTGTGTTTTATAAGAGTTGGAAAGAGTAACAAGACAATCTTTTTAGCTTCTGTTTGATCAGTGTTAAGGATACCACTACAAATCAAAATTTGTCCTTTTTCCTTCTTTTTCTCAAGGTGTCATTTTGAAGTCTTGTAGGTTTGCAATACAAAGGACAGCTCTTTCTTAAATACTCTCTTTTACTTCCATCCCCCCCTTAAAAACATGCAACTTCTGAGATTCCTCCACTTAGCAGATATATTCCAAACATTTTCATCACCTGCAGCTTAGCTATTTTTTAAAGGCTAGTCTCAATTTTACTATCCTGTTTCAAGTTTTAGCATCAGCTAACAATATATTGCCCATAGCATCACACAGGTCTCAAGTTAGGTATAGTGTTACAAATGTCAGCTTCTGATAGAAGATCTGTCTTTACTAGATGCATTGAAAAGTGAATGCTATATTAAATCTATCCTTCAAATAAATTAGGTTGATTTTTAATATTTATTCTAAAAAGAAACAAACAAAAAACAGAAAAAAAGCCTTTGGCCTGAGCAGGAGCACTACAAATACAAGGCAAATATATTCAGAGAAATGAAAGCTCTCACATGAATAAGAAAAACAAGAACCATTGAAATCTCCCTTAATAAAAGAATTTCTTTGAATTGTCATTTCACCTGGTTATATATGTCTCCCTAATATATCATTTACTACTTTACTTGATAATCAGATATTTTACTCCAAACAAAACACATCACATTATACATACATGAAAAAAGAGAAAATAAGTCTCATAAGATTAATCTAATGCATTAAAGTACTCACTAATGCCATTCATTAAAGCACTCTTACCTATCTCCTTTGGCAGTTTTTTCATTTTCTCCATGAAGAAAAAAAGAAAGACCATCATCTACAGCAGCAATCCTTGCCAAAATATCAGCTACATCAATTAAAGTGGTTTCAAGACAACTCAAATACACCTACATGGAAGAAAAAAAGAAAAAGTTTCAAATTAAACGCTTTTGTGAAAGCTATTTCTTCAAGTCTGACTTATGTATGCAGAACCTGAAGGCCACCTTTCCTATGACTGCTTAATCACCTAAACAAAATACGTAAACAGCCTATCACCATCATATAGAAATCTTCATCACAAATGGCAGTAATCGTCACTTTTAATGATTATGGCAGAAGTCCAAAGATTGCACAGATATAGAAAACAGACATTTCTGAACTCTTTTTTCTCTTTCCCCACATGAATATGAAAAGGCTCTTGATATGCCATCTAGAGGTTTAAGAACAACACCTGAATCAAGGCAAGAAACATTCTAACTTACTCGTTTGTTGCTGCATAAGCATTGACAACTTTTTGGCTAGAAACAGAATTCTAAGTTTTCAAGATCATCTGCATTCATCTCACTTGTAGGCTGCAGTAGGCTGAAACAGCCATTTGCTTTGGAATCATGAGGAAATTCTTCCCCACTAGAGCAAAGCAAAAGTCTTCTACCAATTTCTTATTCACTTCAGAGTACTGTATAGCCATAACTAGGCTGTAATCGAGCAACCTGAACATTTAACACTGAGATTCAGACTGTTCAGTATGGTACCATGACTAATGAAATCCAGGTTAAATCCAAATCAAGGTTAAATTGGCCACTGCTTTTTAGTGAGTAAAGTCAGTATGTCCCATGGTAGACAAGCAGATGGATGCTCCATAAAGAGCCTGTCAGGGAGCAGCAAGGGCAGAATACTCTACAAGGAACAAGAAGCCAGAAGCCGAGCACAACAATGATGCTGGTAGAGGCAATGGTTTGCAACTGGATGGGCAGGTAGTCCCACCATACCCAAACAAGGTGAGCAGACAAGGTCCAGTGATAGGTGATAGGGTTCACCCAACAGTCTAGATTCACTCCACAGTGATGAGGAAGGTCCAAGATTAAGCCAGGAAACCAAGTCAGTGAGTTAGAGTCAGCTCCAGACAGAGCTACCACAATCAGACAAAACACAGTGATCACCATGCAGCTGGATTTTTAGTGACAAGGCAGGTCTGAGGTAAAACAATCCAAGAAATCGTGTTCTGTGGGTCAAGGTTCAGATTAATGGGACAGGAGGCTTCCTTGCTGCTACAGCCTAGTACAGGCAGGGAATGAGGACAAGAACGTCATCTTAAAAGACACTCCTGTGATGAGACCACACTAAATCTTATTAACAGAGTCATCACTGGGGAGATCTCTGCTGAGGCTTCCTAGCAGAGCTTTCCAAGGCTGCAAACCCACAGCATTACCTATGTTGGCCCTGAGCCTAGGTTTCCAAGCCCACATGAGGCGAAGTTAGGGGGAAGATGTGCCAAGGCCTGACAGCAGACAAGTAGCTGTAATTCCGCAGGACTTAACAGAGTTTCCTAAAGGCGCTCACCAAAACTCTGTTACTGTCCATGTGCCTCAAATATATAGTCATGACATAGCCAGAGTGTACCTTCTCACCCAAGGACTGAGAAACACTCCAAATTCCTAGGATTTATGCATAAACATACTTAAAAGGAGAAGGATGGTTTTCACAGTGAGAAGTCCTCTTTGGTGGTTTCCCCACGTCCACATCCAGAACTACAGAGTGGAGTCAACAGTGAAATAACTTTGTGGCAACAATGAGCTAGGGAGGATGACTGCTCCCAGTAACACTTGTTAAGTACCTAGTATGTTGGAATAGGGAATTAAATACCACTCTCCTGAAGCTGAAGTCCACTGCTTAAAGCTTTTCTCATGAAGGACAGCTGGAATCACAAGACAAATTATTTTTCCAATGCTCCTGCTTCTTCTCTTACAGGTAGCCCTACACTTTATATAGTGCAGAGGAAAAACAGTCTTCCTACTTCAAAATTTAAAGAATTTATTATTAATGTCAATGGTCAAAGTAACCCAAGAGAAAAACAAAATTTTGTTTTATAGTTAAAATTTTCAGTGATAGAGGGTTAAAAATCTCCCCAATCTCTTACCTTTTTTTGGTTACTGGGTATCATCATCATTCAGGGTTCTAAGAAAGGATATACTGTGCTGTCAGGTTCTTCAAGAGTGTTAATTTGCTTGCTTTGTGCAACCCCAAAAGAAAACCCAAAACGCAGTACTTTATTTAAAATGTGAATGCAATGTTCTGCTCCAGCTATGCTTCAGCAGCAACTCAGAGGCGACAGAGCCCAAAAGGTTAATACTGCTGCCCAGGAACTGATCCTTCTGACAACTCCTGCTCACAGATGACTTTATTCCCCTAACCCCCACAAATACACAATACTACTCTGCTTAAAAAGCAATGTAAGGCTTGCACTTATCTGAGCAAAGTCAAAGCTCAAACGTAAAATAACAGCACTGCATTTGCTCATTAGGCCCATATGTAGATCTAGTGCTACCCGCTCCCCAGTCCCAGCTGAATAAAGATGCATGCATGGCCACATCCTTCTTTTTGAGACAGACATGGTCCAGTACTAGAGTCCAGCACTAGGATTTCTGGGTGTCTAAGAAGTGACAATGGCTTGGCTGGGGAGCAAAACCAGTTAAAATTCTTATAAAAGAGGAAGAAGATCACTGACTTAGTCTACCTTTTCTAGTTATTGGTTTGCCAGCCGCAATACACAAAATTTGCACCTTTGTTAGAACAGATATGACATATTCCAGATCATAACACATAACCAATCTACTACAGCTACTGTGCATAAAGTATTCCTACACATGACCTGTTTTTTTTAAACAGACCGGTTAATTAAGTCACAGGAGGGCTTACAATTTCTTCAGTTCATCTACCTAGGTGAGACAGCTGAGCATGGCAGAAACAAAAAAAATGTAAAGCAGAAACTGTTAAATATTAAAATGTTTTCTTTTTTAATTGCTAATGTAATAAAAGCTACAGCTGCATATTCTTTAGCATACCATATGACCACAGAGACTGCCTGGGAAATTATACAGGCCCCCATCACAGCAAATCAATGAAGTACTGCCTCTGTACGGTTTTTAAGTTTGACTGTGTCCAAAATATCTGCAGGCCCAGTCTACTTGAAAAAATTTGTACTACATTTTTTCAAAGTACGGTAAAAAACAGACAAAGTATTAATCTTGCAAAACCATCCACAGATAGGCTTATAATGAAATGTATAAATAATGCTACTGTATTCAGTACAGATACCCACAGAAGAGCTAAATTACTGACATGATCAACTTTTTGTAGGACTATGGTTTTAAGCTTCACAGAATCGTAGAAAGGTTTGGGTTGGAAGGGACCTCAAAGCTCATCTAGTTCCAACCCCTTCCACAGGAAGTGCCCCCTTCCAATAGACCAGATTGCTCAATGTCCCATCCAACCTGGCCTTGAACACTTCCAAGGATGTGGCAGCCACAGCTTCTCTGGGCAACCTGTTCTGGCGTCTCACTGCCCTCACACTAAAGAATCTTTTTCACAATAAAGAATTCTAATCTAAATCTACCCTCTTCCAGTTTAAAGTCATTCTCCCTTGTCCTATCCCTACATTCCCTTGTAAATACATACTTTAAAATATTTACTTGGAAATTCATTGTTTACACTTTTGAAACAGCACTGGAATATTTCTGTATAGGTAAAAATGTTTTCAGGAATTAATATGAAGAGTCTTTCCTGAAAAAAAAACAAACTGCATCAAAAATATAACTAGAAGGATTCTAACAAAATTCAACTTCAAGAACCTAGCTGAGGTATTTAAGTTGGGGACCCAGACTCTGCAAGCATGAGTCTCAGGAAGTAAATTCAGAAATTCTCAGCATTCATTTCTCTCAAAGTCTCTTTATGTGAGACAGCTCAGGCTCCTCCACAGTCATGTCAGACCTTTTCCTTGAGGCTTACAGTTACCTAGATCAATTAAATCATCTCAGTCAAAACAAAAATAATAGGACAGTCTGAAACTATAACTTGATTCTTAAACACTTAGAGGTCATGTTTCCCAAAAGTTTTACAGTTCTTACAGAAATGTTTTAGAAAAAGGCAACAACAACAACAAAAAAACTCTTGCTTTTACAAATTCAGAAAGTAATATTTTTCGATGAAGAATTACATATATTATATATACTATTATTAAGAATACTTTGCTTCAAGCTGCCATCTGAACTAAAAAGAAATAAATGCATGCTGCCTTTTAAATAGCAGATAGAGTAAATAAGCACCCACAAAATACCCAAGACATCAGAAGAGGAAAAAAAATAAAAATAAGCTCTATGATTTTCCTGAGGGAACAGTCTCACCACAGCAGATTTTTTTGCTACTACTCACATAATTTCAAGAAAGCCAAGTTTGTCAGACCAATCATAATGACAGCCTTTGCTATTCAAGGCGTACTATAACAACAGATGCAGAAAATACTACCAAAGTTACTGTTTGACTAAATGGATCTTATACATTGAAAATACAGAAAAATGTAATATTCGATAGATTTAAAAATTATTCGTAAGATTTCTACAAACCTGTGTGCCACTCAATACACTTTGAACAGGATAAAGCAGGGCATCTATCACTGCATCTGTATATAAACATTCAGCAGCACATCCCGTCTGATCACAAAAAACTTGCAGAATCTCCATAACAAGACTTGCTGGAGAATAATTGTCTGGTGAACACAAGAAGTATTTATTTATATTTTAGCTTACACAGACATATCTATATGGCTTATATACATGCTTCTGAATTATAATTTTGCTAAATACTGATCTAATACAGAGAACAGAAAGAAAGGTAAGGGAGAAAGGGAAAAGAAAAATCTTCACAAATAAGAGACACAAATTAAAAGCTGCACAAGAAGTTACCAGGTGCCTCACTATAATTAGCATATATTAAAAACCAAGCATTTACCTGTATGCCCTGCCAAAGCTGTCTTTGGGTAACTTGGAGAGTAATAAATAAGCTGAGTAAACAATACCAACAGATCAGTTACGGATACACAATCTGTTAAAGAAAAAAAAACAAAAAAAGAAAAAGGAAGTACTTTGCAAATTAATGTGCAACTTTAATTTCACAAATAAAATGGATTTTGTAAATATATGGTAAACAATTTTTTGCTATACTGAGGAAATCAACAACTGGTAAAGGACATGCATGCCCCTGGGATTCTACCGAAGTATTTCATGATCAGTTCAGAAGCCTTCGTCTTGCTCCCAATTTAGCCAATTGCAATTTTACCAAGTCTTCCATCAAAAAAGAAAAAAATGGTAGCAAACATTTGAGAATACTGAATATACATAGCTGTAGGACAAAGCACTACCTTGCTACTGGATTAAGAGAAGCAACTGGAAAAGAGACAAGCTGTCAGACAACTCTTCCTCAGGTCTGAAACAAATCATGTAACTAAATGTGGGTTGTGAACTACTGCTCCAAGTTTAATGTAATTATGCTAATAAATCAGACAATAAGTGAGGAAAGCATTGCTATCTATGAGGCTGAGAAGGACACTTAAGATGACTGAGATTGTTACTTTTGTTGGGGAGAGGAAGAAAAAAAAACATCACCAATGGATCATTGTTTGAATAGTCTTGTACAGGGAAATGACAAAAGCCCTCTATTAGCTGATGTTTCTTCCTCACAACTGCTCTGTTGGATCTATTAAGTCCTGATCCTCAAACCAGAGGGAAAAAATACCTTCAAAAGTCTCAGAATTAGTATATAGTAATGTTTTGAATTCTACACCGAATTAATAGAGATATTAATGTAATGGAACACTACAATCCTCACATACTTGTATTTGCCAACCCTGCACAATGCAAATTTCTCTGGGTGTCCAACAGCTTTCCATCTCTCACCTTCTGTCTTTATTAACACATCTGTTCCACGGGTACCACATTTTCCTCTACCCATTGTTTTTACTAAAAGGTTAAGCTCAGAGCAATTGTTTTCAACGCACAATTAGTTTGAAATACTGGTTTTCACACCTGAAAAACAGTTCTGGTCCCTGGATATGTCTCTCTTCCAACCAATTATATTGATAGTTCAACAGAAGTTATTATTCATACCTAGAAAGACTGAATCACATACTAATCCAACTCCTTCAACTTGAAATTAACATATAAAACATAAGGACAAAAACCAATCTATTCAACTACATCCATCAAAGAAACTGTGTTGATGCTCAAAGTTACCCATACCATCTTTTAAGAAAGGTTTCCAGGCACAGAATTATTGAACAGAGTATTGCCCCATAATGTCCACAATGTTGCAGTGAAAGCGTATCAAGTATGGATAAAGTGTTTCCCAACAGATCCCATTTTCCTCAGCCCTCCCCTTACCTTTTTTATTTGTCAGCTCTACTGGAAAAAGATTTTGGCCTTGCTTATACACCAACAATCTTCCTAAAAGGCACAGTGAATGAACAAAATAGACATACTGCAATTCCTGTCCAGTGTAATAAAAGTTCTGCTCATCACCTTTAGCAATAGAAAAAAAAAAAAAAATAAAACTTGACTTTTAGTTTACTTCACTAGTTTACTTCACAATACCTTACTATTACCTGCAACATAATATGGATCATTTTGTATAGACAGACAGACAGATAACGTAACTGCTGCTATTTAATCATTGCTATTAGTTTTCTCTCAAAAGACACACATACAATATTTTGGGAAGAAAAAGAACAGATAGAATGTCTTCATCTTGAGGCAGCATACTCAAAAACCTAGCGAATGTGGATGTACGTGCATACAATGCAAGCCATGCAAAGATACTCACTACAATGCTGATGGGAAAAGTCACTGTCACTGGAATTTTTATTAACTCCTGCCTTGCAAGAGTCAAAATAATCAAGACATTGCTGGACAGCTGCATTAACCTGTGAAGAAAAGCCAAAAATAATAAAATACCTGATATCTTACAATAACATCATTCTCTCTTGTATCAAAGTACTGTCCTTTAACACAAGAACCTGAACAGCCACTTCACAGCAAATATCTCATGTTTCAGTGCTTTGGATGGGTTAACTAACAGAAGGCAAAGTTTTACAGGATTAAAACACATTACAATTATTATTACATTATCACACTACTACCTCTATAAGCACTAAGACAACCTATGAAAAAAGAGTACAGAAAATAATGAAAGAATTTCGAGAAGTTGATGGCAATCTGTGATTGCCATATTGTTGTTATTGTGGAACATTTTTATTGTCAACACATGAAAAACTTTGTCTTGAACTCACTTACTAAACTGCAGGTTTAGCTGTTGGGTGCTCTCCATGAGATATAGCCCTAGAGGGCAGGGGGGCCCAAGACTGTTGGTTGATATTCAAGGATCACCTGCTGCAAGCTCAGGAGCGAAACATCCCTACTAGAAGGAAGTGCTGCAGGAGGGCCAGGAGACCTCCTTGGATGGATAAGGAGCTGCTGAGCAAAATTCAAAGGAAAAAAAGAGGCTTATAAAAGGTGGAAGCAAGGACAGGCAGCCTGGGAAGAATACAGGGATGTTGTCCGGGAAGCTAGGGACAAGATTAAGAAAGCTAAGGCCCACTTAGAATCAAACTTGGCTAGGGATGTTAAGGATAACAGGAAGGGACTCTATAGGTACATTGCAAATAAAAGACAGGCTAGGGACAACAGGGGCCCTCTCCAGAAGCTATCGGGAGAACTGGCTACCCTGGATTTGGAGAAGGCTGAGGTTCCTAACGACTTCTTTGCCTCAGTCTTCACCGGCAAATGCTCTGACCACACCACCCAAATCTTGGAAGGCAGATGCAGGGACAGTGAGAATGAAGACCCTGGGCCCACTGCAGGAGAGGATCTGGTTTGAGACCATCTTAGGAGCCTGAACGTCTACAAGTCCATGGGACCTGATGAAATCCATTCACGGGTCCTGAAGGAGCTGGCAAATGAATCTGCTAAGCCACTGTCTATCATATTTGAAAAATCATGGCAGTCAGGTGAAGTTCCTGATGACTGGAAAAGGGAAATATGACCCCCATTTTTAAGAAGGGAAAAATGGATGACTGAGGGAACTACAGACCAGTCAGTCTCACCTCTGTGCCTGGCAAAATCTTGGAGCGGATTCTCCTGGAAGGCATGCTAAGGCACATGAAAACCAACAAGGTGCTTGGTGACAGCCAGCATGGCTTCACTAAGTGGAAATCCTGCCTGACCAATCTGGTGGCCTTCTATGAAGGGGCTACAGAACTGATGGACAGGGGCAGAGCAGTTGATGTCATCTACCTGGACTTGTGCAGAGCGTTCGGCACTGTCTCCCATGACATCCTTCTCTCTAAGTTGGAGAGACATCAATTTGATAGGTGGACCACTTGGTGGATAAAGAACTGGCTGGATGGCCACACACAAAGAGCTGTACTCAATGGCTCAATGTCCAGCTGGAGACGAGTAACGAGTGGTGTCCCCCAGGGATCGGTGTTGGGACTGGTCTTGTTCAACACCTTTGTCGGTGACATGGACAGTGGGATTGAGCGCGCCCTCAGCAAGTTTGCCGATGACACCAAGCTGTGTGGTTCGGTTGATACATTGGAGGGAAGGAATGCCATCCAGAGGGACCTTGACACGCTTGTGAGGTGGGCTGATGCCAACCTAATGAAGTTTAACCATGACAAGTGCAAGGTCCTACACCTGGGTGGGAGCAATCCCAAGCACAGCTACAGGTTAGGCAGCGAAGAGATTCAGAGCAGCCCTGCCCAGAAGGACTTGGGGGTGTTGGTCAATGAGAAAACGAACATGAGCCAGCAGTGTGCGCTTGCAGCCCAGAAAGCCAACCGTATCCTGGGCTGCATCAAAAGGAGCGTGACCAGCAGGTCGAGGGAGGTGCTCCTGCCCCTTTACTCTGCTCTCGTGAGACCTCACTTGGAGTATTGTGTGCAGTTCTGGTGTCCTCAACATAAAAAGGACATGGAACTGCTGGAACAAGTCCAGAGGAGGGCCACGAGGATGATCAGGGGACTGGAGCACCTCCCATATGAAGATGAGAAAGTTGGGGCTGTTCAGCCTGGAGAAGAGAAGGCTGTGTGGAGACCTCATAGCAGCCTTCCAATATCTGAAAGGGGCCTATAGGGATGCTGGGGAGGGACTCTTCATGAGGGATTGTAGTGAGAGGACAAGGGGTAACAGGTTCAAACTTAAACAGGGGTAGTTTAGATTGGATATGAGGAAGAAATTCTTTACTGTAAGGGTGTTGACGCACTGGAATGGGTTGCCCAGGGAAGTTGCGAATGCTCCATTGCTGGCGGCGTTCAAGGTGGGGTTGGACAGAGCCTTGGGTGGCATGGTTTAGTGGGAGGTGTCCCTGCCCATGGCAGGGGGGCTGGAACTAGATGATCTTAAGGTCCTTTCCAACCCTAACTATTCTATGATTCCATTACTGTTCTTTACAGGACTGTTGCATCATTATCATAGCACTGTCACCTAATCAATGCATATAAAAGTGTAGAAATTATCAGCATGGATTTAGAAAAGAATTATAGATATATCAAGAAAAAAAGTACATTTTTGATTTATTACAGTTTGGAGCTGCTAAGATTTACTCACAAGTATAAATAAAATATACAGACATAAGTAATAAAAAAAATAATTGGACATTTATTCGATGCTTATAAATTAAACTACCCTGCTCACTCACAGACTTCCTATTATAAACTTCTTGTTGCATGGAACATGCTTTATTCTATGCTCTGCTCTATGCATACGGATAAAGATAAACAGCTATTATAGCTGTCTGTGTCCTCGTCTGCCATCTTAAGGTTTTATCAGTCACATATATCTTACATTATATTTCATCTGTACTACAAGATTTCACAAAACGTAGCCAAAGGCCTGTCTGTATGACTAGATCTCACATCTCTATTGGTCTTACTGACATGAAAGACAGTTCCATCCCATTGAAGAGATGTGCCCATACAGAATATGTGATAGGATTAACACCTCCGTTACTAAAGATGTATTCTCAGTTTGATTTATCTTTGAATCCTTAATGCTTTGTATCACAACTTTAAGAACACGATGGTGGCTTTTTAGTTTACTTTCACCAAAAATACAAAATTCAGAACAGAGGTTTCATGATGTTTTCTCATGCACCGTTTGCTATTTTATACAACATCAGAAATAATTCTAACTACGAATGCAACATCCGGAATTAAGAAATAATCATCCTAATTAAACACCTGCTATAAAACATCCAAATTTCCTCTTACACAGACCTGGCGACTTACCCTTCTTTGCATTTAACAGTAAGTCATTTAAGAAAAAAGAATTTAAAAATAAATTTTGAAAATCCAAAAGGCTTACCTAGCTAAACAACATGGAATAGCCCTCACAAAAGGGAAAAAAAGGAAAACACATGTTCAAACCACAATGTGCAAAGCAGGAACAAGTTCCAGATAAATTTACCTTGGGAAATACTTACCAAAGATTTGTATTTGTTTTCCAAAAGCCTAAGTACCACTGCTCTGCTGTAATACGCATGCTAAAATGACAAAGATGACCTGATGTCAACTTCAAATACGTAAGCTTTATTTTTTAATTAAAAAGCAAAATTATCTCCAATTCTGTTCTATTAGGGATCCCGTGCACAGTACATATTCAATGTACTGAACTCCAGATTGTGTAAACCAAATTATACCCAACTGAGTCTTTTGTTTGCAGTACATTTAAGATGAAAAAAAAAAGTCATTAGAAAAACATGTAGCAGAACACGCAGTAAACAATAACTACATTGAAATGTCAGATTACACGCTTTGCCATAGCCATGTAAATCCTAAACTATAAATTTACACATGGTAGGCTGGAAAAAGCTCTAATGTCCTCTGGAGTCTAGCAAGTTGTGTGCGGCGTATCATATATGTAAATATACTTTCATGCTCATCACTTCTTCCAGAAAAATACTTTTATCTTTTGATGGCCATCAGTCAGTCATGACAAAAGGGACTGAAGTCACAAAGCACAGTAAATTCTCAGAAATCTTATGAACACTATTAACTGAATAGAAATGGAGGAAGACAGCAGTGTTAAAGCACAAAGGGCATAAGTGCCTAAAAAAAAACCCAGACTTCCTTAATTACAGTGCTCATTGTAGGTTGTTATCATGACACAATGGGTCAATAAGATAATATATGTGATAATGTTATAAATCAAACTTTTCAAAATACATGTCAGACATGAACAAATCATGGGTTGTTAAATTGGTGATTTTTTTGCTTACCGTCCACTTTCTAAACCATACTGCTTTGATATCTAGCAAGGCCAAGAAGTAGACTGGACTCAAAAAATCTGGAGAGGAAGGATGATTAGGCTCGTGGTTTACTGATAAAAATGAGAATGTACTGTCTACTACTTCTTCCATGTACCTTATGACACAAATAGAAAAAAACGAATAGAAATCAAAAATTACATAAATCTTTCCACCAGTAATACCCAGGTAAAAAATTTCTTCTAAAACCTTGTTGTCGAGATAAATCATAAATATCAACATCATCTTTAACTTGATCTTGTAATATTCATTCTTTGCATTACTATGAATAAAACTAATATTAACATACTCATGCATTCTCCTAAATTATTTCATGTTTTGTAAGTACCAAGTACTACACTTGCTACTTCTTAAAACATCAAAATTATTTTTGTTAAAAAACACTCGGAAGGCTTCAAAAGCTAAATAAGCAGCTTAATATGACCCATGACTACTCCTATACAACTTCCCTATTATATCACTGACCAGTCATTATGTATCTTGTAATTAACTGTTTGCTAAAATTATATGCATCTAATTATATGTCAGAAATCATTAAATTAAGAAACAGTGACAAGTTTTTGCAGGTAACATACTTTTCTGGATGCCGAATCCAGGAAGACGGAGCTTCCTTTTGGTACTCATTTAAAAGGCGGACCTGAAACATAATTTACAAAGAAATAATGCATGATGTTTTAGTATTGATAAAAAAGGTACAGAGAGTTTATTTGTACCTCTTTAAGTAAACGATCTATATCTGCGTTAGATACATCCAGACCAGCTGAAATACGGAGAGAATATTCTCCAGAAAGAAAGTACGACTCCAAGTGTCTTGCTAAAAACAAAACAAAAAAAAAAACCTCCATGAAACTAGTGGCAAAACAGACTATATTGTACATGACTCATGAAGCCTTAAACATAATTAAATGTACATACCTAAACTTGTATACACATCTCTTGTCATATTAAATGGAGAAGAAGAAAAGGTTTTTGCATAGAACCTAAGAATTTTCTCCTAAGGGAGAAAAAGCAAGCAATGTATTAAAAAGTCATATAACTGTGTATTATTATTATTGCACAATAATCAATATGTAGTGGCATTATTCTTAACATATATTGCTCTGATATCCACAGATGTTAAACATAGTTCATAAAAATATACAGCTTTGGACTACAGAAACCTCCAGCCTAAAGGAAATTTTATTCAAATACTTTAACTGACAGCGTCAAAGTCTCACTGCGATACAAATAACTAGATCGGGGTATATTGCTGTACTTTTCCACTAGCATTAATGTTTTTATGTTATTAAACATATCAGTGACTTGTAACTAGCACTGTTTTAAAAGAAACTGTATACTTTCTACAATGACAGAGAAGTACATGACAGCAGCTAGGGCAACTTTCTTATTAATTTTGTAATCACTTAAATTCTCAGAAACTCAAAAAAAGGCTTCATTGGTATAATAAATAATCTAAAAGCAGTTTAAGTAGCTGCTATGTTTTTCCTCATCAGGGCCTGTGTAATATTACTATCTATCATTTTCACCATGGAGCACATACCTGACTTAAATAGGAAACATTAACATGATATGTTTTACAGAAGAATTTTGTCAACTTTTATTTTTACATGTCTGCTAAAAGATGATCAAACCTCTTCATTCCCATTAAAGGATATGCAAGCAAGTACTCCAGTCTCCAAATATTCTATTGAAATCCTGTTGTAAACCTTTAAATCAAGACCTACTGAAATCATACAATTCTTTTACTTCAAAAAGAGCTTGTGATACATAAATAACAAAATGCCTTGGGACACTGCTGGGCTACTCATAACATAAATTTAACTTCTGAGACCTCTTCAGTACTCTTTAGTATGGCTACACATCTGATAACTAAATACAGAACGTTAGCTTACACTGAATGCAGTATCAGGATCTGACAGAGACACCGTTAGATGCTTACGCAGATCTGGCCAAGTCTCAGAGTTCAGTATATCAGAGGGAGGGGCAAAGCACAGTGTCTGCAATGCCTCCTGGCGAACCTGAAATGGTCAGAAAGACAAACACCACAAATCCATTCACAGCAACCTCTCAAATATTTAATTTACAATATAATTTGGAGGAAGGAAAGAACAGGACCCATCTGTACAACAGATAAGGAATTCCGGAATAGTTACTTTCTACTATATTTTATGGTAATTTAGACAAAACATTATATCACTGAGATAAGGTTAAAAAAAAAAAAAAAACAAAAAAAAGCATAGTTGAAGAAGTAACAAAACCATTTTATATAAGTTTTCAATGCTGAGTGCAAAGATTACATTCTACTTTCTGCTTGTACTCAGATACATTTTTATCAGGGCATACAGGAAACTATTGCCAAATAATACAAATGTGCCCAGCAGCTTTCCAAAATGCCAATAAATTGGAAACAGACTTATTAGACACTGTTTTACTGCTGAATTTCATCAGCATTATAATCTAAATCACTTCAAATAACTTTTTTTTTCTGTTTGTAGACAACTGTGATCTCCAGTAATTCATCTCATATTACTGAAACAAACTGGAAATTTTAACAATATTTAATAACATCAGACTTTCTACATGGTTTTCTAACAAAACTTGACCACAATGTTTATACCAATCCCAACCTACCATGCATTTTTCAACTGGCAGACAATCCCAAACAAATGTTACTGAGACAGCATTCTCAAAATGATGCTTCTAAAAGCCTCAAAAACATCAGCAGCTGGTACCGACTGGTGCTTAGAGACCCAAATTAGTACTGCCACTGACAGGAAGGCAAACCTAACTTGGACTTTATATATTCCCTCTGGCAGTAGCTTGTTAGCAAACCAACAGGAGGTAACACGAAGGACACGAAAGTTACCAAGGACAAGGGACACATATACAGGAAAATAAGCTTCAATAACTTTATCTCAGACAGAACAACCTTTTCCAAACTATAAATGCCCATCTAACAGGCACATAAACTCCCAACAAAACAAAACAGATACTTGCTACAACACTAGGTTTTGAAGCACATGGTTATGAACAATGAAATACTGCACTCCAGAGCAGTTGCTGCTGCACTGAAGCCAAGAGATATAAACCAAAGAAGACAAGATAGCACTTAGGTACATATGAATTCTTATGTACATACAGTCTGGTTTCCAATATGCCATAAATATTCATCATTAACATTTTATTTCTGCTTTTAAACTTACTTCCATAGGCTGAATAGGGTCAAGCCTTTCTACAAGCAGCTGCAATTGTTCTTGACTCAAGAACGTATAACTCTGTAATATGTATTATAGAATGATTAGTATATCTTATTAAACTGAACAGCAGAAGATTAAAATCATCACTCTTTCTGATACCTAATTTACTTTTAATAATTAGGACTTCAACATTTATATTAACACTAAAATCAACATTCTAAATGTCTTCTGCCATTTGCCCAAAGTTAAATTTACAGCAAAAAAATTACTGTTACATACTTTACTTTGCTTTATTTAAAAGTTTCCTGTACCTTCATAAAATCCCTTGTAATAATTCTTTCAGTAAGCAATATAGCATAGCACAGTACTCTGGAAATGAACTGCAGAAGCAAAATCACAAAAAATTTAGTTGATGTACTGTTTTTACCATTATTTTATCTTTTTATCTGCAGTACTTGCATAGGAACTTTAGAGCATATGGCCATCAAATTAATCTCATCTAGCATATGCTATCTAAAGGTTAGATAGCTAGTATATGCTTAGTACTTCAGTGTGAGAGAAAGGCAATTAATCTTGAGATATATCAAAAATAAGGAGGATGAATCTTTTTCTACAGCTGCTCTCAGTCTCCACTGACAAACTGAACAATTTTGCAGTATCATGCTTATTTCGTAACAGAGAGAGAGAAAACACATTGTACTCGGTTGAACGAGGAGTCACTGTCGGAACAGTTGTCTGTGTAATTGCCAATTCGATGTTCTTTCTTTGTTTTAATATCCAGCTCCTTATTATGCATCCGATCTTCTTCGAACTTGTTAATCAAAGATTCTACCACAACCATCATGACATTCTTCAAGGCATGCATCATTTCTCTGTATCTTCAAAGTAAAAATTATTTTAATATTAAAGAGCATAGAACCCCCAATTAAAAAAAAATCTCTAAATCATGAATAACTGAATATGCCATAATGTTACATATACCCAAAATCAGTGAATTTACAGAAATTAATGAAAAGCAAATGCAAATCCAAAATGAGCAACAAAATATATGTACCTTAAATGTTTAAGATAACTATATTTCTGAGGTCTGTCACTGTTTAAGCCCAGGCAGCCACGCAGTTTGCTCACTCACTCCCCCCTCTTTATTCCCACCACTCCCAGAGGGGTGGGAAGGAGAATCGAAAGAATGCAACTCCCACAGGCTGAGATAAGAACAGTTCAGTAACTAAGGTATAACACAAATCACTACTGCTACCCCCAATAATAATAATGACAAGGGAAATACAATGAAAGAGAATACAACTGCTCACCACCCGATATCAAGCCCGACCCAGCAGTGAACCCCCACCCTTCCGGGTCTCTGCCCTCCGTTTTTACATCCTGGGCATGACGTGCTGTGGTATGAAACACTTCTCTGGCTAGTTTGGGTCAGGTGCCCTGTCTCTGCTTCCTCCCAGCTTCCCCTCCTCCCAGGCAGAGAATGAGATTCAGAAAGTCCTTGGTCAGCCTAAACATTCTAAGCAGTAACTGAAAACATCGGTGTTATCAGTGCTGTTCCCAGGCCAAAAGTCAAAAACACAGCACTGCACCAGCTACCAAGAAGGAGAAAAATGACTGCTACCTCTGAACCCATTACAAGGTTTTACGTATTTCCTAGAAATAACAGCTGTATATACTAAAATCCATCTCATAAGCACTACAGACCACTGCTTTAAAGAATCACAGCAATTATCTGCCTATGCAAATTCAAAATGCAAAGCATGAAATTTCACTAAGATTGCTACCAGCTTCTGTATTCCCAGGAATAGTTATTTTAATATCCATGGGAATGTGAATAAAGTTAGTAAGGAAGAGATGACTGAGAAAAGAATTTAATTGGTACTCACAGAGCTTCTTTTTTTTTTTTTTTCTATTTATGGCTTCTTTACTAAATACAGTGCTCAAAAGCAATTAATCTGGACTATAGACCCCTGTGGTAATATGTTGTTTTGCACATCTACTTATTTCTGGCTATCTGACAGCCTGAGTCAAAAATCTTGGATAATTATAGACAGTTGGTCTGCATACCAGTTCTACATTATATGGACAACTCTGCAGAAGCGTCTTCAGTTCATAATAAATTCAACAAGTTTAGGACATAGTTCATAATCTCAATTCCAGAGTGAAATCATAGACTCATAGAATCATAGAATAGTTAGGGTTGGAAAGGACCTTAAGATCATCTAGTTCCAACCCCCCTGACATGGGCAGGGACACCTCACACTAAACCATGCCATCCAAGGCTATGTCCAACCCTGCCTTGAATACCACCAGCAATGGAGCATTCACAACTTCCCGGGCAACCCATTCCAGGGCTTCACCACCCTTACAGTAAAGAATTTCTTCCTCATATCCAATCTAAACTTCCCCTGTTTAAGTTTGAACCTGTTACTCCTTGTCCTATCACCACAGTCCCTAATGAAGAGTCCCTCCCCAGCATCCCTATAGGCCCCCTTCAGATATTGGAAGGCTGCTATGAGGTCTCCATGCAGTCTTCTGTTCTCCAGGCTGAACAGCCCCAACTTTGACAAACTGCAGTGTAGGGTGGGAATATCTGAATTGCTTAGCACTGGTTTTTTGAAAGCAAAGAATCGCTTTTGTTACCCGCTGCTTCAGAATTTATTTTTTCAAAACAAGTTCTGACAAAGAAAATGGAAGACAAAGACCAAGAAGAAACAAAAAAGTGAATTACATGTATATACTCACTCTTTTGATTCACGGGTCTTCTTAGTAACATGCTGGACAAGCATGTCATAGCCAGATACTTCACCCTGACTTTGAGCAGAAAGACATCTTTCTGTTTCTTCTTCAATCACAGATCCCACAGTGCTATTTATACATTTCCTAAGGTATTTCACAAACTCATAGCTGCAACAAATATACAATAATAAAATGTAACATTTCCTTACGCTTACCATCAAACATTTTCAACATTACATGTGCTATCTTCTATCCCAGCAGACCTGTTACTTTAAAGTGAGGTTTTATGACTTTACCGGTGTAAAAAACCGCTATATTTTCTTTAATATGGTCATTATCAGAAACAACCATACAATGATCTGGGTTGGAAGGGACCTTAAAGAACATCTAGCTCCAAACTCCCTGCCACGATCCAATAGATCAGGTTTCCCAAAGCCTCAACCAACCTGGCCTTGAACACTGCCAGAGATGGGGCAGCCACAGCTTCTCTGAGCTACCTCTTCCAGTGTCTCACCACCTTCACAGAAAAGAATTTCTCCCTAATATGTAATTTAAATCTACAATATGAAATAGTTCCTAATTTACTTTTGCACTTCTTTTAAATGAAAAAGTCTACTCAGACAAAATTTTAAGGTTTTGTAGACAAAAATCATAGAATATCAAAAAATCCCAAATTTAAAATTCCACAAGGACCTTACTTGGGACGTCTTGGATATAATACTGTCTTATGGTATATCCATCTGGTATTACTACTTATGCCATTGTATATGAAAAGTAACACAGAAAACACAATTTATAAATTCTAGCACACAAGCATGCTAGAAGGTTTTCTGAAAGGTTTATGAAAGTCAGTGTGTCCTGACAGTATGCAGAAGATCACACTCAAACTAACAAATTAGCTGTCTGTGATTACATGTACATCTCAAACGTAAAGAAATTGGCACTTAACGCTCTTATTAGATACAAATAGAAACGAGTTTAAACAAAAGGATAAGCACACAGGTGTTTCAAAAGAGAGACTATCACTGGGTTCCCTGTATTAGCTATAGAAATTGCTAAAAAGTATTGCTCAGAATGTGTAAACTTTTTTTTTTTTGTTAGTCTTTCAATTTGTGCAAAGGACAAGACAAACAGAAACACACGCAAAAAAGTAAACATACATAAACAGTAGATGCATTACTGTATTTTCATTACATCAAATGCAGATGTGTAACTACTTTGTGTTAATTTGGCTAAACACAGAATGAGAAAAATTCAAATAAAAAAGTCAGTTCACCATGTAGGTACAGAGTCCAAAGCTGTAAAATGCAAATATAAGTAAAAACAACTGTTAAAACAGGCAGCAGGTTTTGCCTTTCTTGCGTGTATATACATAAACAGACTACATTCAAGATATATATAAAAAAATAAGCATAGAATATTGTCTTGCATGAAGATACATAACTTCCTCACTGGATTGCCTACCTTGAGTTCCATCAGGTAAAACAGTTCTATTCCCCCTTATTTCCATTCCTACATCACTTTTTATTCTCAATGAAAGTAACAGAAATACATCTCAAGAAAGATGCGAACGTTTCATTTGTCTTTGAGGCTGTCTTTTTACTTCTGCAATAATGAAACTGCACATGACCCTCCACTGAACGAAAGCTTTCATAAAACTTTCTCCCATTTGTTTTATGACAGGAACATTTTCAGGGTATACATTTTTTGCAGTGACTGCTTCGCCCTGAAAACGTAGCAATCACATCACTATTCATTCCCCTAAGTTTGTGTCTGCTTGATGTTGTACCCTTGATCTTCTGCATCATTCTTCCAACTTAAAAATGTTTTGTAACAAGTTAAGTGTTTCAGCAATTTCAGAACTAATTCTTCACATGTAGAATCAAGTAGCGTTTACAAAGGAAGTACCAGGGAAACAGGAGAAGAAAGAAAACAAACAAAAAAAAAAAAAAAATCAAACAAAAACTAGCTGTAGGATTTTAATGAAAAAATACAACAGAAAACATGCTATTTATTAAAAATCCTGATTCCTATCACTGCACATAAATTTTTAATTTTATTCAATTTTCCTTTTTATTAGCTTTCTGACGATCTCATGTTTCCATCTTTTCTACATCATAGTGGGAACAAGGAATAAAGGCAGGTCTCAGAATCTGATAAAATTTATGAGGCAAAATAACCATGAAGCAAAAAGAGTGCTCATCAAAATTTTGAGCTGAACTAGCATACTGGACGATCCTAAACCACACACTACTAATAAAGGCATTTGCAGTCTAGATGGATGGGCTAAGGGTCAAAGAGAAAGTTTCTTAATAGTCTTACTAATAAACCACCACATGATCTCTTTGACCTTCCACAAACACCAGCCTATACTGCTATGGGTCATGAACAAGACTAGAATACCTCCAGAAAGATATTCCAGCAGCAGAGAGTAATGCTCACATTCTGCATGTAAAGCATCACTCGGTTTTCCATTAAAGTTAAAAGCTTTCCTCATGAAAACAAAGTATCCTTAGGATGACTCAAGTTTTTAAGATGCCAGAAAGAGTAATGGACGTCATGGTTTCACTGCTCTAAAGTAGAAAGCTATATATGCACTGTTTCCACCAGTTGTGGGCTTTACTTCCTCATTCTGGGTATTCTTCTAGTAAGCCCTCAGAAGAAACACTGATAGAAGTAATTTCACTTTTTTTTTTTGGTTGTTCATACTTTTTTGCTGCATATATCCTCCTTTAAATTGTTGCGGTTTCTTTTTTTTTTCTTTCCAAATTACATGTAATTTTCAAGTTGATGTGTTTATAATAAACTTTTTTTACTCTGATGCTTGTCACTTGGTAACCTGGTGCTTAAAATTTGCAAGACTGCCAACAAAGTGTTAGCTGATACAATTCGTAATACAAATTAAAACTGAGCTAAAATACATTTTAAAGCATTTAGCATCTTCAGAAGATACAAGACCACAAAAGTTAAAAAAAAAATTATAGTGAAATTTTAGATAAATAAGCTCTATTTCACTTATTTTAACCTAACTTCTATCACTGACAAAGTAATGTTAAAAACTAGACAAATTTAAGAGAATACAGATAGTGCCACTTTTGGAAAGAACAAACAAACAAAACTGTCAGGGAACCAGCTTTCTCAGGACTCAGTTCACGGAACTCTGGTCTTCATTAAAATGTCTCCAAAGTCATTCTAGCTTGATATTCTCTTGACTTGTCATAAATGCATCCTAAAAATCTCCCATGTGTAAAAAAATAAACAAGTTAGAATACCATGGAAAGGAAAGAGGAGTGTAGGCTCCCAAAATCTAGACTGCACGTAACTGAGGTCACACTGTCATGTCTGATTTAACAGGAGTGCGATGGGAATACATTTCTGCTTTATTCAAAACATAAATTAAAGAACAACTACCTGATAAGATATACAAGGGTTCAGTAAAATAAGCCCTGACAGAATAATCAAATATGGAAATGGTCTACTGAAAATTTTACCTTATTTTGGGAAGAAAAAATAAATAAATAAATAAATAAATAAAAATTGTCTTGGCAGCCTTAAGTGAGGATTTCTCCTAGCTTCTGTTCACGTGTGCATTTAGTACATTACATGTAGACATGCATAGTGGGCTAAATAAGGCAGTTTTGCAAGTTCCTCTCACAAACAGCTGATCAACTACTATTACATTAAAAATATACTACCAAGAGTGAAAAAGTAAGGGGGGAAAAAAGAAAAAAAAAAAAAAAAAAGGAAATCTGGCAAAATTAATTTCATTCTTTAATTCAGCATCTTTTGAGAGTTGGTTAGTGACAGGAATGCCTATATATAAAAATACATACACATTCACACAGCAATATAAATCATAAACATTTCCCAGGAATAATGTAATTCAACATATTTCACATCCCTTCAAAATATTAAAAATAGAAAAAATAGTTTTACTTGTGAAAATTCTCATCTGTTTCCTCCAAGTGCAAGAGAATCTCTTCTGCACACTCTACTGATGGGGCTCCTGTGATTTTTTCCTTCACACTCTGTAGCAACTGTCTAAGCATAGACTGTAACTGAGCTTCATCTTCAGTTGTAAAGCAAGACATCTGTATAAAGCAAATATAAGAATAACAAGCTTTCAGAGCTTCCTCCCCTCAAGATTCTGAAAAGCATAAATCCCTTAAATTGCCACTTTTTTCCTGTTATTAATAACAAGAGATATTCTATCAAAAGACACACAGACAGAAAATATTTGATAAGATCTTATCTTCAGACTAACTGGAAACAAAATAACCAAATCAGTTTTCATAAACCTATCTTAGAACAACATTTGTAAATGAAATACTGCATTAAGAAAAACCTGATTATTCCTTTCTGTAGTTGTTTAAGGACCTGCCTATCAAACAAGCACATGATCACACCATAATTTAAAAAAAAGGGATTTTTACAGATGCAATGATGATGAGAAACCTCTACATGTCTCTCAGCTGCTTCTCATCTATTGTCACTAGCCGGTTCTGACTTTTGGATCCTTTTCCTCAGAGCTGCAGCCCATGACTGAAGGTGCTGGCAGCTTTTGCAAGGGCCAAGTGGAATAATGAGAACTGTTTCATTTCCCTGCAGTAATCAATTGCAGTGACCCGGCAAGAGTCCTGTCAATTTAACCCTACAGTGACTGGGAAAAACTCGGAGAAGCAGTGAGAAACTGGAGACATCTGCCAAGTTCAGAAGACTGTCTACCAGCTTAATTTTCAAAGGTTGGGGGGGGAAACACACACAACCAAAAAAAACCCACCAAAACCACCACCCAAACCAAAAGATCCACTTCTGTGGACCTAAATTTGTGGCTTAAACTTCTTTATATGTCAAAGAATACTTCCAACCCCCAGTGGCGGTTCCAGCTTATATATTTCTAGCCTATTTGAGGAAGATTGATTTAGAGACTTTTGACTTACTTAAAAAAGTCAATCAAAGACTCTCTGTGAATAAACAACATGCACACTTAAAAGAAACAATATAATAAATTACTTCTTCAGACTTAAACACTATTAACTAACAAAACAATCAAGGCCATATAGCACCAGCTGGAGGAATTACCCCTTTATGAAAGTTAACTTCTCTGTGAGAAGTAGCACAGTTGTTGAACATTTCATTTTGATCAAACGCAGTTCAGCATTAACTCAATCATCTTACCAGAAATTGTATTAATTAAAAAAAAAAGAAAAAAAAAAAACACACATAAATCTCTCATAATAATCTTAACTCCTTGATTTGCAGCACTCTTTCTTGCAGAGTCTCAAGATATTTAATCAAAGTCAATGCATTTTTAGGTCTATATAAACCAGTCTCATAAGTCTTCTATTTTGACCTTAACACCAGGTAATATTCTAATTCCCTGCAAAAACTTCACTTAGTATTTCAGTATAACCAGGCATTTTTGAAAGCACAGGTATCTGGATTCTAGCTGGCAATCAGTGCAAAGTCCCACTCAAATTGTCCATAAAGACAAATCATGAGAATGTTACTGTTTCACCTCCAGTTTGTTTTGAGTATACTTATTTGACTTCTGTAATCATCAACAGAGATACATATCCTAAAATAAATTTGTAAAGGTTTGTGATGTGTTGAGTTCGGGGGTTTTTTTGGCCGTGTTTTCTCTCCTGCAGACATATCCCCCATCCAGTTTCCAGGCAAAATTCAAATTATTGCTTTCTCCCTAAAAAAATTTGCCCTAAGCCCATGTTGTGCTGCCCTTCCAAGTTCAAATTCGCTTTCCCAGCAGTCTCACACCTGAAAATCCTGCCCCAAAATTCATGGGATTATTCAGAAGCAGCAGGTTGTGGGCAACGTTTATCTTTGCACAAGCTTTTTCTTGAACAGGACTTTGAACAAAAGAAAGTGGTGATTTCAGCAACAAACATACGATAGTAGTTAATAAACATAACAGTAGTGTGAGAATTCCCACCCCCTCTTGATTTTTATCATCATTCAACTGCACATCAGTTTTTGGCAGCAACCAGATTTCTAACAACTCACGTACGAGAGCAGCTTGTCTTTTTAAGTATTAGGAGAAGCTAAGCCTAACCAGATACTTCTCTCATGTTACCTCTAAAAGCACAGGAGAGCTACGCCAGGGCATCTTGGACGCGCTCGCCCCAGGCACCAAATTAGCACCGCAGCTGCTGCCAGGAGCTCTCCGAAGCGCGCCCCGCCCGGCCCGGTCCGGTCCGGTCAGACCTGATCCGGCCCTAGGACCCCGCACGCCCAGTTCCGCCCCGCACCAGGCTCCGGGGGCCTAACTGGGCCTCGCGGGTTGCGGAAAGGAGCGTCACCGTCCCTGCCCCATCCCGAGCGCCCGGGCCGCAGGGAATCACCTTGTGGCGGCGGCTGCCCTCCCCGTCCCCGCGGCCGCACGTCTCCACGGGCGGCGCCCCTTAGCAACCGGCGGCGCCCGCTGCCGACTCTCGCAGGGCCCTTAGCAACATCGCGAGAGTCCGGAAGGAAGCCGGAGGGTCGGGTCATTGCAGCGCGCCGCTAGTTTCCCTCGTGCCCGGTGTGGAAAGTCGTCTCGCCGTCCTAGCTTAACCCGAGGCGGAGGTGTCGGCCCTCGTTGGGTTCAAATCCCACCTGTACTCTCGGTCGCCGCAGGGTTTCCCGGCCACAGAGGCGGGAAGAGCGGTAGCAGCCAGAGGTCCTGCGGCAACCGTGTCGAGCATGAAGCTTCCTCTTTTGCTGTGCAGCGACCGTTTGGCTTTCCCGGTCCTTCATAGCGTGCCTTGGTGGTCTCTGTTGGCCAAATTACGCAAGACGAAGATGCCGACGTATAGGATTAACCTGGGAAAGACTGATCTGCGGTTTGCCCTCTTAACGCTGTAGTGGCATAGTCTGAAGACAAAATTACTAAATTCTTATCAGTTATTTTAAGTGGATGAATTATAATTATTCTTTTTTTTTTTTTTTTTTTTTTTTTTTTTTAGGAAAGATCCCAACATGTATTTGGGAGCCTGCCCAATTTAAGGAAAAAAAAGTTTCAGAAATGTTCTAAATTACAGAATTTTCATACCATTGAGAAAAACCACCTGCAGGAGGGGATTGAGTAACCTTCATGCATGTTGTCAAGTGGAGAGTTATATTAAGGGTGGTTACAAAGAAGACAAGACTGCACTTTTTGCAAGGAGGCACATGGAAAAGATGAGCAATGGGCACAAGTTACTCCTGGGTAGATACTGACCAGACACAAGGCAAATTTTTCACATTGAGATCGCTCAGCCATTGGAAGTGCTGTCCATCAGCAATGGACACTTCTAAGGTTTAGGTGGACAGTGTTACAAACGCCAATTGGCCACAAAAAAAAAGCCAATGCTAGCACCAACATTAGTAGCCAATTCCTTTATTGTGCTTCTTGATGAGAGATGCTGAGTCATTACTCCGCCCAAATTGCACACGGGGGGGGGGGGGGGGAGGGGGTGTTAAGTGAGCAGGTATTTATTAGACACAAACATGCATATTCAGTAGGTTTCCGAGACAGAAGCGGGGATATTACAATTAGTTCAGGTACTCATTATCATAAGCCCCCTCCCTTTTGGCGCTTGCGCACTGCCTTCCGATAATTGTGGGCCAGGGTCTTCAAGATGAAGTAAGAAGTCTCCCTCCTGTGGGCAGGGGTCTTCAAGATGAAGTAAGTGGTCTTCCTCAGGCCGCACTTTTCACCTTTAGCAGGTCGAATGCCTCAGTCATCACAATTAATTAAAGATCAGCCATGTCTGCAAGTTTCTGACAGGTGGCTAAGATTTAGAGCAGTGTGGTGGTGGAACAAGCAATAAGCAACACCAGATGCGTGGATGAAGAGTACCTAAAGCTAGCAGATTTATGGGAGACACTGTTTTTAGGGGAACTACTAAATCTCATTATCACATCACAGAATTACAACACAAACATTGTAAAAGGGCTATTATCACTTCACAGACTTGTAACATTGTAAAAGGGCTATTACCACTTCACAGACTTACATTGTTCTCTAAATTAAACTAGATTTTAATCCCATGTTTTTTAAATACTTGCTTATACTCAATGAAGTTACAGATGGTGACTTCCATTAACGTTGCCTTAGCAATGTGGATATAACTCAGTTTTTCGTATAGTTAATTATTAATGGTTTCTCATTTCATAATTTTTCCTCACCATATTTTATAACAAACTATCACTTCTCTAACACGAATCATAGTCTGTTATATCACAATCCCTCCTCTCTTTATTATCTTATTGATTTGTGTTTGCTTTTCAAATTTATTCAGTACCAACCGAACTTGTTCATTATCACTTTTAGGTTCCTTTTTCTTTATCATCATAACTTTATATGGTGTCCCTGTGGCAGTTATTCTTTGGTCTGTCTACATGACAGCTACTTGCATGCCTTGGACCACTGAAGTAATCAGTCGTATAAAGCAAGGGATAAGACATGGTAGAAACAATAATCCTGCTATAGAGCATAACAGGAAAAATCCTAATTTTCTCCACCAGGTCTTCCCAAATATTTTATCCCACCATGTTCCATCTAATATAGAATTCCATTTCTGTACAGGAACATGTGCTATTCTTTTGATATCCTTGGCTATTTCCATTACCGCTTTTCCATTGTCATCAATCTGTATACAACAGCGGGGTGCTGGGACTTCTAGTCTAGGTCATGCTTTGCCTAGAAAGGTTGGACCAGGTGATCCTTGAGGTTCCTTCCTACCTGGTAGTCTACAATTTATATCCTGAAGTACCCTGCACCCAGGTAATGACAAGGGAAAACTCATGGCCTAGGTAACTGGGACACATTTATCAATAATGGTTGTGTCCCATCCCTCCCCAGCAAAACTCTCTAAACATTCAGCTGAAGATAATTTGGCTTTCCCTGTCTTCAAACCGGTGTGTCAGGGCTCCCCTCTGCCCAGCCCTGGTGGCTCTCAGCTGCCTGCATGGCACAGGTTTTCCAGAGAATTCAAAGGAAAATGCTCATGCTGTTTCTTCCAATTTACATCAGCAGAGGAGCAGATTGTCTCAGTAGATTGAAACATGAATGGCAAGGTATTTTCCAGTGCTCTTCAACCTGCTGAGATGAAGGACATATTACAAAACCAACAAATAGTATTTTAACTATTTGACAAATAAATGCATAATACAAAAGAGCAAAAGCATTTTTATTTGAAATCATTTTCAATTAGCTTAGGTATAGCAAGCTAGGAACGAGTTCCAATAAACACCTGTAATGGTGTTTTACAGTGCTTCGGTGTAATGTGACACACCTTTTTTATCCTTTACTCCTACTTTTCTGATGATTTTGATAATGTCAGTAATGCTAATCTTCCATGAGGACATGTTCCTTTAAGTGTGTCTGTAGCCCATTCAGTTAATAGAGCTCTACCTACGTGAGAGGATCCACTCTCTCACAGAACTGCTAGGACACTGGGGTCAAGCATGTAAAATGCAGTATTTCTATTGGAAAATGATGATTCAAGAACTGAAACATAAACCCGGTTGCTCCTCAGAAACAAGATTTTGTTCAGTTGGAATGGAGTCTCTGGGGTACCTTTAATGCTATTGCCTCCCACACTTTGAAGTGGCAAGTGCCCTCAGGTTCCTACGAAACAAAAACTGGAATAATTGTCTGCTGGCTGCTGCATGCAAAGGATCTTCAGTAAACTCACCAGAGTTCTGTTAGCTCAGCTGTGCACTCTCCACGTCTTCTAAGTGCGCTGTTCAGAATGGGTGACAAGTGACAGCAGCTTATTCTTCATCCATGCCAGGCTCTTATTTCACAGGCAGCAGAGCAGCTTACTTCTTATCTGTCCCCATACCAGCTGAGAAGTGTTGTGGTCCAACACTTCTAATTGCTCTATTGCTTCACAAGCACTGATTCAGGTGATAGCGCCTCAATTTCATGGCTGTTACGGAATAAAGGAACTCAATATACATAATATTCAGCATTCCTAGTCCTTACTGAAACAGCCTCCATTTTAGCATGCCATTCCTGTCTTATAAAGCATCTTATAACACAAATTTCAGTTGTAGTGGTATCACAGAAAGAAGTTCTCGTGGTACCTATAGTGATTCCGAAATGCTTTCATTCCTTTCTGTTCTCTTCCACTTTCTGGATCTCCTCCAGCTTCTCTTGCCATATGTTTTACAGCAATTGGAACCCAGAGCCCTTTCTCCTGAGCCAAACTGGCAGATCTCAGATGCCATTTGGCATGGTCATTAATGTGCATCCAGGCAAATACCTTCTGAGGTTGATACTCCAGAATGAGCAACACTATTTTGAAGATTATTATGTTTACATGGATACATGTCAGTCACATGAGAGAGATGTTGCAATCACTGTGAAATTACTCATGCCAATTCCATGCTGCTCAGATTCCACAGTCTCTTAGACCGAGGCATCCTTCTCATTGGCAAAAATAGTCCAGTTGTTTTCTCCTGGGTGTACAACCGGGAAGACCTCTGACTTCTATAACTTCAGAAACATAGAGGAAATTGCAGGTGCACCAGTTCTTGGAGTGTGTAACACATAGGATAAGCAAAGTTTCAAACTGTGAAACATTACAGAGATGTGAGTCAAGCATTATAGAGGAGTTTAATTTCCATACCTTATGACTAAGAAGAAGATTCTCTCTCCATACCTTGAACATGTACCAAAATTTGAATTACTAGTTTACTCTAAATTTCTGTAAATTTAAAATGTACCTGCAGTTTCTCCAATGTGGCAGTTCAGGAAGGGGGAAAGTGGACAACAAAGGAATCTTCTTTACAGCTAACATGGCAGTGGGAACAGCTAGTCTTAATGCTGATGTCCTTACACTAGGGACATAATTTCTCTCTTTCATCATTCTCTTTTCTTGCATTGCAACTGCCCACAAGACCACCCTTTTGTGGATGGCACACAAAGGTCTGGAGAGATTTTGATTTTATGTAGTTTACGCACATCTATTAGTGTCTCCAAGAATGTTTAACTAAGACTTTCAGCAACTCAGTAGGGACTTACTACTTTTTTTTTTTTTTTTTTTTTTTTTTTTTAGCAAACTGAAGGGATTATTTTTTGGTATCTGATAGAATAATTTACCATAACCAGTTTGTATCGAAATCCCATGTCGTGCTTTTCATTGGCTGATACAGTTTTCAAAGGAGTATCAAAGACGAACTAAAGAGAAAGGCAAACTATACTTGATCAAACCACACCAAACCAAACTTTCTGTACTCTAGTCCACAGCTAAATCAAGGCCAGGAGAACACAGGATATCCCCACTTTAGACAGGGGATAGGACTAAGGTAACTATCAGGAAAGGAGAAGTAAGTGTCAAATCTGGCTCTGGAGGTAACATGAGAAGCCTACCACACTTCTCTGAATACTCTGAAATTCCTTAAGCAGTTCTTGAGCCCTCAAGTAAAGATGAAGACACTTCATCAACCCTTTGGCATTTGTTGCCCTCTCCCATTATTATTCATGGGAGTTTCCCAAATTTGGAGGAATAATGAACATGTTTTGAAACTTCATTAGATCATAATATTACCATAAATAAAAGGAAACTGCTTAAAATATTACTGCTGAT
Source organism: Amazona ochrocephala (assembly GCA_039720435.1). Taxonomy (NCBI): domain Eukaryota; kingdom Metazoa; phylum Chordata; class Aves; order Psittaciformes; family Psittacidae; genus Amazona; species Amazona ochrocephala. The sequence goes on from CM077878.1 coordinate 69,810,435, forward strand.
GGGAAAGTCTTTTTAAATAATCTCCAAAGGAAATTTTCTGTTTTGGAGACCATCTGTCCTTTCCTCCCTGTGTACTCTGGGGACATACTAGAAATACTAGCACATTACTAGATGTTTCCGTTAAAACAAACAATAAGCAATTGGTGGGTAAATGGGCATGAGGGTTGCATGCTGGATCACTTCATACTATCAGCTCTACTTAGAAGGCTTGTGTTAAAACATATCCATACAGAATTTACATTGGTTGCATAACAAAATAAGTATCATGACTTTTGTCTAAAGTTACATCAGCTGAATTTGTACCCTACTACTGAGAGCTAAGCCAATATGAGATGCATGCAAGCTCTTACAGGACTCAAAAATTAAAATTGGGTTAGTTTACTTATTTGGTAATTAAACCTCAGTTATGCTGACATTTCATAAAGACTGAAGACCTTACATTGCTATTTCTGATTTCTCTTGTCTGAGAAAAAGTAGTGGGAAACTGGCAGGAAATCGATAAGACCCTCTTACAACATTGTAAGGCAGCAACTCAGAACCATTCTGCCCAGTAGCAATCAGGAATGTTACTGATTAAAATTTTAACTTAATGAATATATAGACACTGATTTTTTCATCTGTATTTTATGGTGCAATTTTCAGTTTCTGCGTGGGATTGTAAAAGACACTACTGGAACTGAGGTTTAGTGCAGGTGATAAAATTTATACTGCAATGCTAAGTAACTGCCTCAATGAATTAAAGACAAAATAAGCTTCAGTGACAATAAAAATATCCAAATGCCAATAAAATTATTTTCTGATTCACAAATCTTTCTTGGTGAAACTTCAAGGAGTGAAGAACATACATTTCACTGGCTCCCATTGGCTTTAGGCAAGTCTCTTAACATTGGACTTATATCTTTATTGTAAATTGAGGATAATAAAATTATCTTTACATACCATTATAAAAATTAATATCACAGAAATACCATATAACCAAGTGGCATGATAAATCTCTGATTTATTTTCCATTTCTTTTCCAGTTAGTATTTGATCTTTTTTTTTTATCATGTGTTCCCTGAAGGTGGCAGCAATATTCTGGAGTTGCATGGCTGTCTGACTTGATTCTATTGACCTGTAATACACATTTCTTTCAATGTAAGTGTATTTGTACTTACGGATATTTATGATGTGCTAAAATCAAACTATGATGCCATAGGTATTGGAGTTGTGGACATATGATGTACAATATCACCACAGAATATGAAGAAAATATGTTGATCTGGCATGATAGGATTGCATGTTCTTTTGTCTGGAAAAAATCAGAAGCTAAAAGAATATTCCAAAAGTATTAAAATTAACATTTTACTGTTGCTTGTAGTGAAAGTTATCCATTTCATGGGCATCAGTGAAGTCTGGATCGTGTACGTTTTCTGAAGTGAACTGTTTTGGGCACTGTTAGCACTTGAGAACACTCCAAATATTATCTGTGATCACTGAAGGAAGATCATAGACTTCTGTAGGGTTCCCTGCAGTTCTATTCCTCCATTTGATCTTAATAATTTATCACAGCTAGAGTCACTCAGGTGAACTATATCTCGCACCAGCATCATGGGGTTTTAATTCAGAATCTCCAGCACTTCTTTTGCCTTAGACTCAATACAGTTTACATTATTGTGAAATGGTTTTTGCTGTGATGCAAGGCAATTATGTCAAGACTAGAAATAGGAAACAATTTAGAGATCTTTCTTCTTTAATTTTGCTAGCAGTTACCTGGTCAGGGACTTGCAGATCCCAGCTGCAGTCTGAATGGAAAATCATAGAAACCAGCAAAGACATCTCTGCAGCAGGGCTTTCCCCTCCTTCACCTTCCACCGCAGGGCTGCATAATGTTAGGTGACTCTCATGCCTGTTATTCGTCTGTCAGCTTCAAGTCTGCTTTCACAACGCATCCAGGACAGGGGTCCAAGTTCCGGTACTGCTGTCTGAGAAGGGTGACATTTGAGAAAGGGAACTGAATAGCTGCCGGCGGCTGTGCTACCAAATGAGGTGCAAAATGGAGGCAGAGGCTTCCCTGTGAGGCTTCACTGATTCAGATGGACTTCCCAAATCCTCTCACACTTTCAGAGCTGAATGTGTCATCCTGAGAGAAAAGTAAGGAAGAAACTTCATTTGTTTTAAATGTAATCTCCCCATGTGTGCACTGAACACAAAACCTACAATTTTAAATTATGCTAACAGATTTTATTACATTGCACTTCCTAAGGAATCTGCTCAGCAAACCTGATAACCTTTTTTGTAGTTGTACATGAATATTCCTGTGACATAGAATTGCCTTTCTTTTTGTCCTCCCAAACTACTTTCTGTGCTACCTTGCAAACCAGTACTTTGATATGCTGAACTTGAGTATTTTACAGTTGCTTGATTTTATGCTCATCTTTTGTGTAGTATCACTGAAGTAACTTCCTTCAGATTTCCTCCCAAGATTAAGGTTAATTTCTGCACCTGTCATGCTGACATTTCAGAATGCATTCATTAGCTCTTCTGAGTTGCAGATGTGGTATTCTGTTGCAGATACTGACTGCTATTCCTTTTTGGCTTTCTCTTCTGTCCTAAAATGTGTCATGACTATAACTTTTTTACACCATCCATACTATCAAGCTACATAAGTGGTTTTCTGTTGAACTACCACACCTTCTTTGTCTGTCTCCTGAAAATTGAATCTGTCCAGAAAACTACAGCTCTCCTTATCCAGTGAGCTGGCCTGCTATAGTTCTGAATCCCACTATCAAACACAATGCAATTTCCTTCCTGCACCATCACACCAAATGCTTTCTGTAATCTTAATAATTGCAGGTAGGGGGTTAATTACTTGAGACATTTGCTATGTAAACTGTTGATTTATATTCTTTTGTTAATACAAGTTATAGTCTTGTTTTATGAGTTTCTTCTAAAAGTACAGATGAACCTAGCTAGATGTGACACACAGAAAACTTTGTTCTCTTAATTTTTGGAATGCTGTAAAATGCTTGAAAAGTAAGCAAATTGTGCTCTTTGCTGCTCATTTTAAGCTATACTCTTTTGTAAGACTAGCCCAGGAGAACAGAATTTGGCCTGTGCATTGCCATCCCTTTGTGTACTTTCATCAACATGAGCTGTACACTTTGTACTTTGTTTTTCAAATATTTTGTGTACTAGCAAACCTCCTCAAACATCAAAGTGATGTTTTAAAGAAATAGCAAAAGCATTGCTTGGTGGCAACACTGTTTATTTAAATTCCAGAAAGCACTTTTTTTTTAACTTTCTCTTTTATTTCACTTTAATAATGTCTGGGATCCTAACACAATTTTACATCTAAGAAGAGTTTTTGGAGCTCCTCTGGACAAATACCATGTCCGAAGTAAAGAAAGATGGATGAAGGAAAATAAATACCAGTCCTGAATGCCATCACACACAAACAAAAAAAAATGGTTTTGCAGTATTGAAGTTGATATGCCACCCTCATCTCTGGTATAATTCCATTGAATTTTAGTGTTAAGGATGAATTAGATTCTGTAACTCTGCAAATACATTTCTCTGACATGAGTAATAATCTCTAAGTAACAAATAGAATGCTTAATATTTTCACTGGTATTTATTTTAGTGCTCTCACAGCATGAGTAAAATTCCATTGGAGACATAGTTTTATGAGTCAAACTCATTTCAGCAAGGAATAAGACAAATACTTCTATATCTTGATACACCTCCTCAGTAACTGTCACAAATTTTGTAATGCATATTTATCCAGACTGAATCACTGTCTTCAGAAGATACTGGCAAGTAAATAAAATATTAGACATATATTACTCTATTTTAGTATTTTGAGAAAAATAATAATAAATTTTGTGAAAACCGTATGGCTTGCATCAAAATCAAGAGATCCATCCACAGAGCAGGCATAACAGAAATACCTAGGTCTCTCTGTCTGTGCTTTAGGATGCAAAAGTGCAAAGCTACAATGAGTTTGACAGGTCTTGCATCCACACCAATTGGGACTTCAAATATTACAGCCTGTTTGACATTCTGATTTTTTTAATCTCTCCCTGCAAACAATAAAATTTAAAAGCTTGCAAAAAATATATCATCTATTTCCCCCACCACCAACTCCCCCCATCATTTCAGAAAACTCATCCTTTCACTTTTTTTTAAGGGAACCACCTCCTCCATCCACACTATTCTGCTGATGCAAACCTGTTTGGGGCAACTACTGGAGAAAACATACGTGAGCCCCTGTTCTCCTGAGTCAGAAGCTTATTTAAATCCCCAAGTTGGGACTCAGGTCCCTTGACTCCGGAGATACCTTTTTTCCAGATTTGTGAATGGTCTTATTTACCACACCAGGCCTGCAGTGTACAAGTCAGTGCTGCTGAGGGGGAAAAAGCTGTGATTCTAGGGTGGGAGAATTCAGCTAATGGTGGGGCTCGGAACTTAATAACTTGGGTTTACAGTCAAAGAAGATGTGAGCATATCCTGTTTCAGTAAGGCTGAGTGTAATCTTCAGTCCTTTCACATAATGAATATCTGTCAAATGGGGTTTGTGAACGTGTAATGACTTGATTGAAGACTGATTACTCTGCTTGTAATCCTTGCAGCACAATGCAAAGTATGCAAGTAATTTGATAATTACTGTTTTACAATCAGTTTCACTTTTAGCGCACTCTTTTAACTCAGGTTTCTGGGCTTGCACTGGAGAATAATGCAATAGCTGAAGGGAGGAACTCCTGCAGATGTAGACTCTAGGCTGGAGTATATTGATTAACTTGATTTATGCAGATGGATCTATCTTAAATTACACCAGTGGAGAATTAAACCCCAGTTTTAAGGAGGATATGCTCACATCTGATTAGTTCTTGGCAAAGTTTTAAAAAAAACTGTAAAAATACATTCCTGATTAGTTTTCAGAATAATTTTGCTAGCTGCTCTGATACTTTATAGTGTTTATAGCACTAAATAACTGTAATGCCATCATGTTTCATACTCTTTATTTTACTGCTTATGCACCATATGGTATTGATGTGCATTATATTGCATATAACTCAATACAATAAACATAGCATTACAAAACAGAGCTGCTGCATTTTTTTTTATTACAAGTAGGTTACCTCCTGTGATGAAAATAATGTAAAAATATAGGGAAATTATTATTCCCTTTCTTCCTAATTTTAATTCATGAAATAACCCATGCTAAATTAGGTGCAATTTTCATGAAATTTTATACAAACATAGATCATGGTGTAAAGCAGTAAATACACTCTGCTTAGAATTTTATGGGGATTATACCTGATTTTTAAAATTAGCTTATGTTTGTAATGCTTTGCCTCAGAGGTTATTGGAAGATCAGTCCTCAGGGTTATTGCACATTCTTAGTTGTTTCTGAAGGCAGTGGATGCCAAGAATCTCATTTTGCAGAATCCAACCATTTATTCTTTCTATTATTTAACCGTATATAGAATTTTTTGCATTTTAACCAGGACACTCCAATTCCTATCCATTAGAAACAGAAATACTTGGCTAACTTACTGAGATGAGCTGTCCTCTGCAGATGACTAATTACTTACAGAAATATACTGCATGGTTCTCATTTCATGGTCTTGATTCCATAATGGGACCTTGTAGCCAAAACAGACTATAGAAATAGCATTTTTTAGGCAGTACATGGGATGTTTCAGTGGCCCAAGGCCCTCAGCTCATTCTTACTAGTTTTTTGTTTTGCCTTCCCCCAACATCCTGAAAGATGCAGGTAGAAAATACAAAATGAGGACCTGTCCCTCAAATCCTGCCCTGGAGGGCTGCAGGCACATGCCTCTCTACTTTTGGTATCCAGAGTCCATATTCCCTTCTGAGGGTAAGCACCCATCAAGACTGCTTGAATAGCTAGGCAAAGCTCCTGGTGTGTTTTCAGAGTGTGCCTAGTTTGCCTGAAAAGACATAAACAATGGTAGATCTGCATATTAGGCTTCCTCCAGCCTGAGGGACTCCAAACCTTCCTCTCTCAGCTAACTCCCTATCAGCAGCGTGTAATGTGAGCACCACAGGGAGGGGAAGGAAGTTTCCCAAAGCAATGCTAAATTCCTGTAGCTGAAAGCGCATGCAGGGATGAAACTTGACTGTAGCATTGTTGTTAAGTACTGATGTGAGAGTGTTAGTACTTCTGTTACTCTTAAGTCTAGTAACTGTGTAATATAAAATACATAATCAGTCCTGATAGTAGAGACAGTCCCACATCTTACTCCTACATAAGTGTCCTAGTGAGAGCAGAGCCAAGCTCCCCCTCATTAGCTTTCTCTTCCTCTTTGGCAGATCCTGACCTCCTTCACAAATCCTCATCCGAAGGAAGTCCTGCTTAGACTAGCTTACTCCTTACTAACTATGAAACTCTCCTAGACGCAGGTTTGTGTTGAATTCCCAGTTTCTAGGTTTGAGTTAGATAGCATCAGTAAGCACTGTGAGACTTTGAAACAGAAAGAGGCATGCAGGCATTTGGGATCTTCAGAGCCAGACAGGAGGTTACATCCTAATTTTCAGTTTGGGGTATAAAGTTTACCAAAATTTGTTTATAGGAGAGCTCCTTTTGAATGTGGTCCTAAATGTTTTCTATTTTCACATGTGCATCTTTACTCAATTCTCTCTAGGTCAGTGACAGTTCTTACACCAATTTCTGGTGCCTAGAATAACATAACAAGCATAGAATGTAGAAGATGTGTCATATTTTTATATAAGCATAAGTCTCAAATTTTAACTTATATTGTGTAAATGAAAGGCTTTTTTTTAATCAGACAGATGTCAAAGCAAATTACAGTCTACATGGGGCACAGAAGGGAGTGGAAGGCAATCTGGATCAAATGTATAAGGAAATTTTATATTTTCTGTACTTTAGAACTTTTATCAGAAAGAGAGGCAGCATGTAGGAAATCTTCAGGCAAACTTTCACATCATCTGTCAAAGGGCATTTTTTAATAAGTTACCAGAATCTGTCATCTTCCAACACTACAGGTTGCTTGCATCAGAGCATCAAAGCCTTGGTTCATAATACGTTATAAACATAATACACCAACACAGACTAACTTGTCCTGGATAATCTTCTCCAATGTCAGTAACACTGGCTTTGTTTTAATACTCTTATGATTTTACAGCAACACAAAACCAATGGAGTTACTCACCTGAATCCTCCTTGTTTTCAGTTTTGTTCTAGCATAACTCAATAATCAGAAAGAAATCACATCTACCCTAGTGTTAGTGACCTAGTCATGCCTGGTAGTATAAAAGCATGTCATGTAGGTCCCATGGAAGGGGAGACAGGGCCAAGCTGAAGCTCTCTGCAGTCATCACTGTTCAACCTGCTGCAACTGTGACCCTCCTGGAATTTTAAACAGAGACACTGCAGTAGCTCATTGGGAGCAAGTGAAGCTGTTCAACTGCTGATTATTCCAGCAGAGCCTGAGCAAATTAATTAATAATTAGGTGCGAAATTAATGTACCCCTTCTGTTTTCCCTGGTACTTTTCCCATACTGCTAATTTACTTCTGCACCACCAAGGGACAAAGTAGATTTAAAGAATATGTGTGAGCTAAAAGTCTTATCAGATAAGCCTTGTTACACTGCTAGCTTTTTTAGTATTGTATAGAGCTTTGTCTTAACTCTTTAAAGTGTCTGACTCCTGAAATCCTAAAATATTTTTAGTGCGTGTTAAGACTTAATTTGCTGATGAGGAAGAGAAAATAGTGTTTTATCTTTCTGTTATATTATTTCATTATGTCTTATCCTGTATGTTTGCACTTCAAATGCACAGTTTGAGAGTGTTTATATAGAATGTACTAGCTAAAAATGGTGTGAGTTGATGTCAGGGCCACAGTATTTTGTTTAATGTAGCAGTGTGTTGTTGGAAGGATTTTATATGTTTTTGTATGTTAAGCAGGTTTTACTCTGAGTGAGTGGAGTGTACCTGACAGCCTCCATATGAGCACTTAATTATACATGAAACCAAAATGCAATGCGAGTATTTACAGACATTTCAGTGAAATGGTAGTTTGGATTGTCATCCGCAATAGAAGGTTTGGGCAGATCTCTTGCAAATCTAAGATGACACAAGTTTGAATCTCTGTTTCTCTTAAAAGGTGAGGTTAGGGACTTTTTGGTCTAACTGGCCTTCTCTGGGCCCTTTACTGTGTGTAAGGCTATAGCTATGCCCGATTTTTTTGTTAGTCCTCATTCTGTTAATCAGACTGTGACTTTTGTTTTCAGTAGTCTTACTAACTTGTCCCCTCCAGGCTAATAGACAGGGATAAGGATACCTGTAGTGCAAGGGAAATTATTTACATGTGGAAACTTCCATGAGAGTAGTTAGAAGCAAGTTACTTAAGAAGTTTAAGAAGTGTTAATTACTATAGGAGCAATACATGGCATACAGGAAGATGAAAGGTTCTTTCCCTTTTTAGAGAACAGAAGAGAATAGGAAATCCTTCTTTTGTAGGCAGAAGGATATTCACAGTCCTCAGTTTTACCTCTTTCTGAATGTACTTGACCTGGTAGGGAAGCTTAGCAGGTCTTTACAAGATTGCTTTCTGCTTGTTTTGAATTTGGTGCTATTCAGGTATCTCATTTCAGTTACAGGTAGAGGTATGATTTTAGTCAACTAATTTCAAAGGTGAAATTACTTTTGACACACTCTAGCAGTCTTTGAAGTAGCTCATTTGTAATGCATATAATTTCCCAAACTGCTCGTATTGCATACACTAAGAAAATTATCTGGACAGATTTGAGCTAACCCATTTTATTCAGATTGACCTTCTTGCCAACATGTTAGGAGAGGGACTTTTGTGGTCCCAAAGTCTGTTTATTTTAGTGATGCACCAAAAAGTAGCACTTTCCTTTCTTTGGATGCTATTTACCATCAAAAGTTCTGGGGATAATCTGAAAGGTAAATAGTTAGACCACTTGTAAACTGTGGTAGGAATATATGCCAGCGTTTAGGTTTACAAAGGGTAGTATTTGCATATAAATCCAAAGAACAGTTTACGTAAAGATTTTTAACAGGCTGATTCATCAAAAATCAGTTACAAAAATACATGAGGATTAAACAGAATCTAAATGTTATGGCTGGACTTAATTGGCATTATTATATATTTAAATGTTTGGCACTGTGTTTCCATAGTCCTAATAAACTGAATTTCTGTTTCTTAAAAAAACTGTTTCTGCTGTTTATCCCATTTGAAGAAATGTTTGTGCTTGGACTGGCTGGCAGGGGAAAGGAGGGAAAACCCTTCCACTGAAGTAGTTGCTGGTGAAAGCACTGAGCAGCACCTGCCATCTGGACCATGACACATGTCTATGTGAGAGACTGTCCCCTCAGCAGTAGTTACAGAGTTGGTTTGTGACTGCCGAGGCTCACCGTCTCCCAGTAAGTCAAATTTTAAGGCACTTTCTGTGCAATCTTAGGTTAAAATACTGTTAATGCAAGCCTGTTATTAATATGGATGTCACCAATTTTCTGATATGGATGTTCTGTTTCTTCCCATCTCTCCTCATAATCCCTTTCTAAGGGCACCCATTCTGGTTTATCCATACAGTTGGGAATCTCCCAAGTAAGACAGGGCCATTTATTCCATGCCCATTTTTAATCATATTTTCTGGTTATGGATCCTTTGTTTTAATCAGAAAGTTTTATCTCAGCAAAAACTTTCTCTTCAGTATTATCAGTATATATAGGTGTACTATGGCAGTGCAGAATATTCATAATTATAACAATATTTCATTATTTCATCAAAATAACAAAATCAGCATTAATTAATAACTTGGGTTACTTCTTGCTTTTCACTTTGTGTTTGATTTATTTGCTTAGTTTAGGAATGGAAACTGCCCTCCTTTTAGCTTTCTCTCTTGTGTAGTTTAATAGGTAGGTAGATAGATGCATCTGGAAAAAGAAATTTAACTTAAGCTTCCGTATCCCATTGAAGAGGAAGAACAAATTCTGCTGAACATATTGGAAATGCTTGTAGTGTGTGGTTGCTCTGTGCTTTCAATAATCACATGATCTTTTCAGTGGCAGAATCAGCTGTAGGCTTGCATCTCCACCTCTGTGAGGCACAAGTACCATAAGAGGGAATTATATTAAAATCCCTAAAACTGAATAGGAGGACAGAACTGTTAGAACAAGTGCAGAGGAGGGCCACGAGGATGATCAGGGGACTGGAGCACCTCTCCTATGAAGATAGGCTGAGAAAATTGGGGCTCTTCAGCCTGGAGAAGAGAAGGCTGCGTGGAGACCTCATAGCAGCCTTCCAATACCTGAAGGGGGCCTATGGGGATGCTGGGGAGGGACTCTTCATTAGGGACTGTGGTGAGAGGACAGGGGGTAATGGGTTTAAACTTAAACAGGGGAAGTTTAGATTGGATCTGAGGAAGAAATTCTTTACTGTGAGGGTGGTGGGGCCCTGGAATGGGTTGCCCAGGGAGGTTGTGGATGCTTCATCCCTGGCGGCGTTCAAGGTGGGGTTGGACATAGCCTTGGATGGCATGGTTTAGTGGGAGGTGTCCCTGCCCATGGCAGAGGGGTTGGAACTCGATGATCTTGAGGTCCTTTCCAACCCTTACTATTCTATGATTCTATGACATGCACCAACTTTTCATTTCCACTACCTGAAGCTGGTGACGTGTTGGGGGCAAACAAAGCAGCCTGTCTAAGGTGGGAACCTCCTGGGTGGTTGGCGGTGTGCTGCTGAGTGTGTGATAGTGACAAAGAGAAGGAGGGGACTGCCCACTGGGCACACACCACTTGCCACCACACTGTTTCTCTTTTTCTGATTCAGTATTATGTTCAATATTCTGATTCAATATTACATCTGGTTACATCGGATTCAGGAACACATCTCTGACACCTAGTGGCTACTGCTTTCAGTGCTTGGATGGGAAAAAGAACTGCATGTCATTATCCACTGAAGAAGATCAAACATGAAAACATCTCTTTCTTCCCCTCATTTATTACATCATATTCATTTCCCAGCCTTTCAAATCTTTATGTAGCTCAGAGAAGCTTTGGATTCCTAACAGCCTTGAAGTTCGCTGTATTCTAATATATGCTGCTATAATAGCAGAATACAAGACACTGCATTTTATATGTTTGTGTTTTGCATTAATTTTTTTCCTCATAATTGGCAATGTCCTTCCACTTGCCACCAAGCTAAAGCCTTTCCTCTTTCACTTCTGTTTTTTTTGTTTTTGTTTTTTTTTTTTTTTTTTTGGGTGTTGTTTTTTCTCTTTCATTTTTGTTTGAATTTGTAACAGAAAGTGGGAGAAATTCATCAGGTACTTGGAGGATCTTAAATCCCTGCAGCTCTTACCAGAGCTCTGTGGAATGGCCACCAACTGCTTTCTTCATTGTCCTGTACTGTGCCAGACTCTCTTTCCTCCTTCTTCCTTGACCCAGCTTTCTATGATCCCTATTCCCTTTGCTGTCTCTTTGGAGCAGGGCCCCAACATATATCATTACCTTATATGTGCCTCAGGGGAGAAAGCCCCAAAGTTGCTATTGTTCTTTACAAGGTCTTCCTGGCCCTCCTTCCTTACTATTTTTTTCCCTCCCTTGTTAGGTATAGAAAGATCAGGACCTTGTCCTCTGAGTTTTCCTGAATTTTGGGTGCTAGTCGTAAATTCATTTCACTAGAAGAAAATGTCAGAGTCTATTTAAGTCAGTGGAAAGGCTCCTTGTGATTTTGGAGAAGTTTGAATAATGGCCATGGGACCACAGGATGGGTTATGTTTGTCAGAATTGCTTTCTGCAGCAATCCCATCCAGCAAGTCAGAGGAATGCCATAGCTCATGCTAATTTCCCGGAACACTGGCTTGCTGTTATAGTCACTGATAGCTACAGTAACAGTGAGGAGTTCTTTCTTGATTTGTGTTATGACCTATTTCAAATGTATTACTTTTTCAGTGATGGTATTATTAAGAATTTTCAGTCTCTGTTCACCAAAAAAAAAAAAAAAAAAAAACCAAACCCACAACTTTTTTTTGTTTGTTTGTTTTTTGTTTGTTTGTCTTTTATGTACAGGCAGTGGTCAACCAAGTCATACAATCCATCTGCACTTTTACAACGATGCCTCATGTACAAAACATTCCCAGGCTATGCAACTTGCTTTATTTTTACCAAGAAAACCAGGACACACTTATTCTCACTTTTTACTGATGTTTAGCCAAATGTTTCCAGTATTCCTTTATCCATATAATATTGAGGTTAACATTTTTTTTTAAATATGTGACTAGTTACATTATGCCTCAGTCAACCCTTTGCTAAGTTTGATGCATTTAGCACTTTTAATTGTAGCTTATAATTAGTCCCATCCTTCTGACCATTTCTGTTACTCTTCACTGAACCTGTTCTTTATTTAGTAACGGTTTCCTGCTTATGAAATCAATTGTAAAATTCTCAACCTGTTAGCCACATTGTCCCATACAAATTTCAACATCTGAATGGTAAATGGGAGCAAGAGGGTGGGCATCTTACGTTAATGTTTTAATGAGCCCCTGAAGAAATTACTTTGCAAAGCTTGAAGCTCCTAATTTTCTTCTTAGTGTGTATCTCTTAACTGTGCATATCCAAGTATTCATGAGTTCTTGGCTTAACTTTCACAACAAGATCTTTCCTCTGTAAATGTTTTTTGCCAGTTACTTCTGACCTCAAGATGTAATTTTGCAATTTTTCCGAACTTTAAATCACATTATCCTTTGCAGTCTTTTATTTCTTCCTAAATACCTAGAATCTCATGTTTTTAAGTCCTTGTGTGTCATCTACTGGTACTGTGCTTTAAAGTTACGTCAAATGAAAATAGTGCAAAATCTGTGCAAGCTGATCCACAGATTATGATATTTATAATCGTTTATTCTTATTATGATTTCTCAACTATGGAATTTTTCTTCTTCTGTATATATGATCAAAGTAATTTAGAATAGAAAAAATCAGCTTGATCTTTCATATGCTAAAAAGGGGCGGTTGCAACAATGATAATTTTGCTGGTTTAGTCATACAGTCAACGAATGGTAAGACGCAGCAGAGAAGCCATTTGTTCAGCACTGGCTAGGAATTGGAGCCAGCACGAAAAAGACAGTCTTTCATGTCAAAACCAAATCCTTAATTTATCAAATCTGATTTAGTGTCCAAGACAATTGTAAAAAGGATGAGACAAAGGACATAATCAAAGATTTTTGAGACATCTCTGATGTTATCTCATTCAGGCAAGTAAATGGTGAATTGTCCCATCTGCTTTTCAAGTTCAGGCTGTGATGGTATTCCTTCAAGTCTTGCATGAAAAACAAACAAACAAAAATAAACAGACAACAACACTGTCTCCTTTTAAGACACTCTCAGACCTATATCATTGGAAGTTGAGAAACGAGACTGTACAATCTCTGCCACTGTTGCCTTACACTGAGAAAGCGACACTGGCACCTAATAGGAGAACATTTGGCCCACCATTTGCACATAGGTTTCTTCTCTTTTCTTATTCTCGCGAGGATAAGCTTCTAATGTGATGCTCTCTGGACAATGCTGTGTGTTAGTAACACGTCGACATTTAATAAAAAATGGATGCCCATGTGTTGCAAAAACCTTAGCATAGCTAGGATCACTACTGATTTTAAATAAAATGCTATAAACTGGCATCTTTTGCAGTTTAGCTCATTTTTTCTGTTGCAGGACCCCCCAAAATCCATGTATTTCCCTGCAGTTTGAGGGAGGCAGGGAGAAGAAAATCTGAGTTCTTGTTAACTTTCTCTCAGAGCCATAGAATCATAGAATCATAGAATAGTTAGGGTTGGAAAGGACCTCAAGATCATCGAGTTTCAACCCCCCTGCCATGGGCAGGGACACCTCCCACTAAACCATGCCATCCAAGGCTATGTCCATGGGTAGTCCAGGTGATTACAGTCCTCATTTCATCATATGAAACTATATGAGTATGGAGAAGGGAAGGAAGAAAAGAAACTTACTGCAAGATCAGTTTGGGCAGTGTCACGAAACTTACAAGTGTCTCAGAACTGAGCAGCTAGATATATCTGTTAACATGTTCCCTTTCACTATTGGGAGCCTATTCACTAGGGCTGCATTTTCCCAGATGATGTCTAATCTTGGAATAGAAAGACAGTCCTTGTCACAGTTTACAATCACAGCATAAAAATAACAGGAACAAGAAAAAAAAAAAAAAAAAAAAAAAAAGGAAATGTTTTTCTGAGTTGAAATTTGGAACCGTTAAGTGAACTTTTCCTGCAAAACCAGCTTTCAGAAATCTCAGTAGGCATTCATGGATACTAGAATTGAGCATATACCCCAAATACAGGTTTAATACAGAAAGCAATGTTAAAGGTAGTATTTCCAAACTTTGTCATGTTTAATATTTCAAACCATAACTCAGATTTCTTTGACATAGTTAAAATTATGCAAGCATTTATATATGTACAATTCTAATAAATTCAACTAAAGGCATTGTTTTGATAATGGATTCAAATGAATGAATTGTGGTCACCACTTGTCTTCTGGAAAAAAATAGTTTCCCTCAGCTATCTTTACAGATTTCAGCAGCTTTAGTGGGATGTTATAGCTCAAGCCTTGAATTTTACTGTCAAGCAATAGACAAAAGATCTCATGAAAGAAGTGGAAGTTAATGAATGATATTCCTGAAGACACCAACTTAAAATGAAGTTGAATTAACCAAGTGTTGTATCCAATCTGAAGATTTCAAATCCATCTAGTAGCACAGAAGGTAAATGCAACACAATTGATTTACATGGAACTTGGAACACTTTTTCTCAGTAGTCTTCAGAACACTGACCTTTGGCAAAAAACTCACAGCAAGTCCTCTCAAAAGACGCTTCTGGGCACATGAAGGTGAAGGAAGTGATTGGCAATAGCAAACATGGATTTTCCAGTCAATAATCATGTCTGGCCTGCCTGATGGACTTTGATGTTGAAATGACTGGCTTCGTGGACCAGGAAGAGCAGTGGATGGCATTTACCTTGACTTTAGCAAGGCTTCCAACTGTCTTCTACAATATTCTTGTAACTAATTTGGGACATTACAGTGTGGATGAGTGGACAGGTAGTTGGTTAAAAGCCAGTTGGGTGGTTGGGCTCAGAACAGGGATTAATGGATCATATTTACTTGAAGGCTGGTGATAGTGGAATGCCACAGACCCCTTGGGACCCCTTCTCTATAACATCACAGGAGCAGCCTGGTCTGACCTCAGGGCTGAGCCTGCTGCAGTGGGGCTGGATAGGGAACCTCCAGAGCATTTATATGGCAGAACCTTTGTACAGCTGTCAATGTCTGCATTGTGGAAAGGGTTTAGAAATTATGCTAAGTTTTTTCTTCTGAAAGCCTGTTATTATCACACAAGTAACATTTAAACTCCTTATAGGAGGCACCAGGTGTCACTGGTGGAGATCTATTAACGTTGAACAATATGTTACTTACACTTGAAAATTTAATCTAGTGTGGACTCCAAACAGTTCTTAGAAATGAGGTTTTGATTTTTAAGTTAAGAAAAAAAGAAAACAAAATCAAAGTGAAGTAGGAATGAATCTACTTACTAATAAAAAACCTGCTAAGTGGCAAGTTTACTTACTAAAAATTGAATTTATTTGCCAGAATGAGCGCAGAGTCAGAAAAAGTCATTGCGAAAACAGCTGAACACAGGAAGCCAAATTCAGCACTCAAATGTATTCACATAGCCATCTTTGACTGGGAACAGGGTTGGCTCAGAGCATGGAAATTAACAGGCCTTTGCCAAGCAAAGAAAAACAGAGCCAAATTTCAGAAACCACATCACAGAAACATTTTCCCACTGTGCCTGTGGTTGTGGTCTAGTGGTCTGCTGAAGTGAGAGAGAAGCATGAAATCAGAAAGACAGATGTGTCTACAGGCACCAAGCAGCAAGAGCGTTGCAGCACAGTGGCAAGGTGCCTCACTGACTGTAACTCTTTAAAAGATGAAACTGTGCTAAAAAAGAAAAAAAAGTTTATTAATGCTTTAATCATTTAAGAGAGTGATGGATGGGTGTATTTTAAGTTATATCCTGCTTGTTGAATCACAGGTATGCTCTTCCTGAACAGGTTTTACTGCATTATTTTTCCCATGTGTGACAATAGGTAACTTATGTTATCAGAAGAGTTGTTCTATATACCTGCTTTCACTATGTTACTGAAGGATGCTTTAAATTGCTTTATTAACAGTAAGGAAAACAAAACTAATTTTACATGAAAAAAAAAATCAACATAGCCTAAATTTGCTAGACCTTCAGGACAAAACAGTAAATCTAACCCAGTTATTTAGCTAACGAATATTTGACTTAGATTGTGCAGCGATAGAGGAGGAGTATCCCAAGAGGAATTCTTATTCATAAAAAGTACCAAGCTATTACTAGACCAGACAGACTTAATTTCATTCATATTCCTACCATTGTTTCTAGGCTGCAAAATCTTTTTCAGTTATTTTCAGTGGGACCAGATAGTAATAAAAGATTTGACTCTCAGTGCTCCTCAGCAGACCTGCAGATAGCACTTAGCAAGCCTAATGGGCCTGGGGAGATGGTGCTGTAGTGATAGCTGAGCTGCATTTCAGTACAGTCAGCACCTTTGAGTGCAGCGGATTCCTTTCCTTGCTGTATTCTTTTTGTTATACTGTGGGGGAAAAACCCAAGGAGTCAGCAGTATGAGTCTGCCTTAAGCTGCTAGATTTTATTATTTACCCAAAGGATAGAGAAGGTTATTCATAGAAATAAAGCCATTCACAATCTATTGAGACCAAGTGTACAAGCTAGCTGTAAAATTCCTACTTTTCCCACCAAGGACGGCCATGCTTGGCCAGTGCTGCATACTGCTGTGCGTAAAATACCGGCTGCCCACCTTGCTACGTTGCTGTGTCTGTGTAGTGGATTTAGTAAAAATTCACAGCATCCTCTCCTCTGTCTGCTGAGGATGCTTTTCTGTTCCATATTGCAACTTGCATTATAATGATATAAAAAAATGGGAAGCATGAAAAATTGATGAGGCTATGTGTTAGTTTCTTAAAACCACTAGTGTGTTTAGAGATACGGTATGTGTAATAAAATGAAATATGAGGAAATATTTTTTCTTTGCTAATTAAAAAAAAAGTAATTAAAATCTGTAGTTATGGGTGATCTTCTCAACACATTATTGATGGTCTTTTCTACACTTACCTCATTTTTGAATGTTGCCTCTAGCTAAGTTTCCTCTTAATTCTGAGGTTTTGGCATTGTTTAGTGCAGTGTTAACCCCTAGGGAACAGCCAGCCCCCGTTGTGTTCCGAGAATGTCTTTGGAGGGCAGGGAGCACAAAAAATGAATTGTGCCTACACAGTGATTTCTCAATACATTTTAATGGCGAGGCTGGATACAAAGACAGCAGAATCTGTGGCCTGAGTGACAGGACAGCAGTGGTTGCATTGTGGACAGAGGAAAGGCAGGAAGGCTGGGCTTGTGCTGGAATGGCAAGGTCATTTCTGCCACGTGGATTCTGCAGTGCTTGCTGAGTGGTTGCTCAAGCTGGGGGGGCTTGAGATAAAATACCGCCTGAAACTGGTTATTTAAAGTGATAGCCGTGACTTCTTTAATACAAGACACACCGGTTCTCCTTTTCATTTTGATCACCTCTTAAGTGACTTGACTGGCTTTTGTGAGGCTGTGCATGGGAGAAGTTTCCACTTGCGGCAGAAAGGGGACACAGAGTAAGAGACATAAAAAGTTAAGACCAGGATTTTCCAAAAAGACAGTTGATTTTTGAGGTACTTCAGTATTTTTCGGGAACTTCGGTGGGACGTGCTTCTTAGGAAGCCCTATGTACCCATGCCCTGCGGCTCCCTGCCCGTCTACTTTGCACACATCGCTGCCACCTACTGCTGAAAAACTGAGGCTACCTACTTGCATCAATTCTAGGCGATGAGGGAAAACTAATTAAAGGGGCCATTGCAGCATCACATGAAAAAGCATTCTTTGTGGATAAAACGCTCCAACTTCTGTTTTTACACCCTTCCTTTCCAATTAATGGCATCTGTTCTGTGAGTGTGCCAGTATATCCTGTGGTGCTTGTCCATAACAGCAGGAAATTGAAAGTTGAAATTTCTACTTAAGGAAGCTGAATGAAGAGTCTGCATTTTTCCAGTTTAACCATTTTTGAAAACAAAACCAGATTTAAGGATACAAGAAAGCACAGTAAAACCTGCAGCCTCTTGCAGCTCAGAACAGACACTTTTGGCTGGAGGAGAGTTGCAGAAACAAAGACCACCATGAAAAAACAGGAGAAAAAGAGGACAAGGTTTGGGAAAGCTACAAAGAAAGAGGTAGGCTGAAGGCAGGGGCACAGTAAAATTAAAGTCGGCATCATGAATAAATCATGGCATAATTTCCTGGAAGTGCAAAGCTGTGAGCCTGCTGGTGGAGTAACCTCATTGCTTAGTGCAATCTGCACTTGCTGATCGAAACTGTCCTGCTGGATGTAGAGCACAAAACATTCCTGAATATGTTAATGCTACAAACTGTTCATGTATTAGCATATTCTTTCACAGGAGCGCTTGAAATAGAGAAGGAAATGACCTGTCATACCAACTACACAAAAGTCCTTAACAGCCTCTTGCAGACCTGCTGCATGCAAGTAAGTGACTGACCCAGCAGTGATCTGAGAACACTGCAAATCTTATCTGCAGGCATAGGTCCTGTTTGTGCCTGCAGGCAGCCTACTCAATTACAGCCAAGGCTGAAAGCCCTTCTGAAAGTTGGCCCTTAAGGTCATGTCCTCTGTCCTCGAGTCTGTCAGGGATTTTTCCCTGCAAGATATTCCCGGAAGTTATTGTAGTGCGTGCTTGTCTTGTTTTGTTTTATTTTTGATGTGGCAGAAACAACAACCTTTGGGAGAGTTGTGATAATCAGATTTACATTTTGTTTAGCCAGTCTCACTGCTATTATCTTGAAAATAATTCCCAATATATTTTTATACTCCGTTATCATCATATCTGATCAGCTTTCATGCTAAACAATAACAAAGAAATTTAAAGAGTCCCTGACATTTTCTTTACTTTTCTTTGGCATTTTTCTTTTTCAGTGTAGGTCTTTGCTTGAGCTGTGCGATTTTTAATTTTTAAGAGTCTAATATTTTTATTTACTGGCATTTTTTCTTCAGATTCCTGCATTTCAGGTCGGGGGGAGGGATATTTATGTTTCTCAGTACAAAGCAGCATGGTTCCTAGAGCAGAGAGTCTCTTATGTTTAAGGTTTTGCTGTGTTTTCTAAAGAAAGTCAGAACATAATATTTTTTTTCTTTCGCTATAACTGGTTCCCTTTTATGAGGAATGCTTTGTCCCCATACTCTCACAAGCTTTGTTCTGTGTTTTTCAGCTTGGCAATGCTGTAAAAACACTATCTCCATAGTGGATATTTTACCCTTTAAATGCTTGCATACGCTTAGCAGCTCTTTTCAGAAGTGTCACACCACCAGTATTGAACTTTTTCAGTTTAATATTTTGCTGTGACTTTCTCAACCTTCAGGGTTCTTTAGTTTACCCTTTTTAACTCTGTAAACCCACTGGCATCCTTTTTGTATTACTATTAAGTATCCTGCTGGGTAAATGTGAAGGCATTTCGAACAGTAAATCTCAAACTGATAAAGGCAGAACGTTCAATTTGTTTATATATATTAATGAAAACTGCTCAGTAGAAGTGGAGTATGAACCAGCAAGTTTATAAAATGTTAAATTCTGTTCTTTTAGAATAACAAAAAACCAAAATTACATACTTTAATTGAGAAGCTGTTAACTAGAAGAATAAACAACACAAAAAATCAGAAGGGACTTAGAGCACACTGGTAAATAGATAGAAGTCATGTAGGCAACCTAAATTATTTTTCTTCTTTCTTTGGTTTTTCTAATTTTACACTGGTGAGTTCATCCATTAGAAGTCATCCTTCATTTATAATATTGTAAGTGATAGGAGAATCTTGCTGAAATAAACTTGCAAAATCTCCTTAAGTAGACATCACATAACCAGGAGCCAAAGAAAACAAAAACTGAACTACCTGTGGTGTGGTCTGTATTAAGAAATGGACTTCATGTTAAATAGCTGCTCTGCTAGACCTCTTTTGGTATGTAACTGTATAGCCCTTTCCCACCACAGACTGTCTGCAACAGAAGTGCACAGGTGCTCAGAGGCTCTCACAACAACCACAAGCCTTTGTTTCATGTCTGTCTACATCTGAGTCATTAACTTCCACATCATCACTGCTGAGAATGAAAGTACAGTTAACAATTAATGAAAATAGAATGTTTAGTAAACTCAAAGGAATCTCACAAAATTGTTTCCAGCCCTACCTGGGCTCTTAATAGTGGTGTATGGGCAAGTGTTGATCTGTTGGCTATATAAAACACACTATCATGCAGAACTGGGCAATGCAAAACCCTCTTGCTTGGTATTTGCAAGTTGTCATTTGCAATGAGGACTGTAAAGTACCCTACAGATGTACTGGACATGCTTTGGAACAATGCTAAGATAATAATGGGGAAATAATCCATCTGTTAACAAAATCCAGTTTTCATTCTGGAGCAATTCACATGAAAATTCTTTGGTTAAATACGGCCTTCTTTTGCTATATTACAATATATTATCGTGGCTAATGGTTTCCAAATTTTTGGGGGGGCACAAGCAGCAAATTCAGTTGTCTGAAACAGCACAGTGTCATTTGAGATGTCCTCGGGCACATTGTGTGCTATCCAGCTGCTCCAGAACAGCATAAGGCATCCTGTTTATCCTGTGTCACATCTGCCAGTCAAACGAGAGCATTTTGAGATACATCTCAAATGGCATTAGATGCCTGGTTTAGTCCACTGACCAAGCCTTCTATGTTTATTTCAGGTAAGTTTAAATTGAAGGTGGGTTTAAGAGGAATTAACTTAAGGTAAACTTAAAGACAAGTCTTGCCAGAGAGATGAGCATCTCCAATATTTCTATGATTTTCTCCAAGTCCCATGTATATCCTGAGTGTACCAAATGGCTCCAGCCACCTGTAAATATAGGCAATTTCGAAGCGTGCAGTTCATGCAACTAGATTTCATCCTTAAGATCTACTTAATTCCTGTTTAGGCTCCTACATTCTGTGTATGAAACACAGGACCTGTCGTTTAAATCTAACCTGTTAGTTCAGTCTGTTTGGTTTTCACTAATATGCTAGTCACCACTTAACTTTGAGGCAGTTCATGCAGAAATGAATCCTAGCATGAGATCAAAGCTATGAAATTAAAAACAATCAACTCCTTTATGTTTTAAATAAAATACAAGGGCTATGATTTCTAATGGGAGGATCAATCTAGGCTTAGCAGTGTCTTATTTAATATGCTTTCTAGCACAGGGAAAAAAACCTGCTGTCATAGAAGTTTTTCCCACAACTTACCTCTTTATTGGAGCTGCTTGTTCTTAACAGTTTTGAATTTTCCAAGGTAAAGTGACAATTCATCATTTTGAAGTGATGTTATCACTCAAATCCGAACCCATAGCTTTTGTTTTCCAGGAAGCAAAAAAAAATATAAGTTTATCAAGAAAATACTCCTTCATAGATGACAGGAAAAAGAGGCATAGGTGTTTGGCATATTAGAATCTGACTGTAGTTATATTTCAAAGAATGAATGCACAGGTAGAAATGTAATACTTGTCAGATTCCTAATACAAAAACATATTTCAAAGCTGCAGAGTTCAGCTCACCTTGAAGAACTCTTTATCCAGCTGTTGGAAGAGCTCCAGTTCAATGCACATCGGAATGGTGGGAGTTCCATAGTGGAAACACAGAACTTAGTTCAGTCCTCTCAAGGGCAGACCTGGGCAAGAGCTTTAGGCTGTGTCAATGGAAACAATTTTATAATAGTCTAGCAACGTATTAGGAACTAATTTTGTTCCCTGTTGTACTTACATAAATTTGACTGTTACTATAGACCAGTGAGTGACTGGCTCTTGAAAATCAGGCACCATACTGCTTCTGCTTGTGTCCCTGAGCTGTGTCAAGAGTAGTCCACAAGAGGTTTATAAGAATAAACCCATGCCCTCCAGCTGTCACCCAGAAGAGGCAGGGTCAGCAGGGAGAGCCAGTGGTGGCTAGCTGGATCAGCCAAGGACATCGGTGTCTCCGATATGAAGTCATAGTGCTCGAGTGGCAAACTGCTTCAGTGCAGCTCCCCCTTACTAAAATGCCTGGTACCTGGACAGAAATTCAAACTTCTAATGATGGCAATTATTAAAAAAAAAAAAAAAAAAGGAAAGGAAAAAAAAAAAGGAACTATTATTTGTAAAGAATATCTTATCCCTCCGTTTTTCTCACCTTTTTGCTCCTGATTCATTCTCTATACCAAAGTTTTCCTACCTTTCTCTAGCAGAGCAATCTCTTGTCCTGGTAGTCATCCCACTGAAACTCCATAAGAGTTCCTGGGCAGAAAGACGCTGTTCATTTCTCTAAAATTATCTAGAAGATGAAAGCTACTTGTGGAGCAGGCTATGTCTCCACAACTGTCATTGAGACAGCACCATATGGAGGAATTTGACTGAGACATTAAAAAAAATGCACCCTGTGCACTCAGGCAGGTGACATTGTTAGACCAATATTGCCCAGCTTCTGACAATTTTCCAGCTTGTGCAGCTGTTGGGAACATATGGGCCTTAATGTTTGTGTAGTTAGCAATTCTTCTTCTTGCTTTATCCTAAGTGTACACATCCCACAGCCTGACTCTACTGAGCACACTGAGCATTAAAATAACAGGTTTGCTTTCAGAACAAGATAGTAATGGATTCAGTTCACCTTAATCACTGAATAGCTTCACTGCCTTGGAACAAATATGAATCTCTTGCCAGGTCTGTCATCTGCTTCTTTGATACTGGTAAAGATTTTATTTGTAAGTGCCTTCGGCTAGGTGTGTAGGGGAATCTGAAAACTCTGTCCTAAGGGACAACTTGCTTCTTCCTGATTATCATGAACATTTTACAGGTACAGATACATTGCATTTTAGCTGGCTACAGTAATTTAGGTGGAAAGGTAGGTGCTGCAAATTTCAGTGCTAATTAAAAAGAATTATGACAGCGGGAAAAAGTGATATACCCTGTTCTTCCAAATCTGTGTTCTATCCAATCTGTCTTTTTAATTGATCTGAAGAGATTATTAAATTATTCAAATAAATAATGGAAATAAACTTCAACTAAAATCCTGCTGAAGGGGAAACTGCCTCTTATTAAAATGGTATTGTATTATTTTGTTCAGCATTCTGACAAATACACAGCCGTCAATATTCTTCCCTCAGTATGACAGAAATTGTTCAGATTAATACCTGGCTACTATTTCTTGAAATTGTTCAGATCAATATCTTGGGTCCATTAAAAGTGTTGAAAAGATTGCCATCACATTTTTCAATGGGCAGACCATGAACAACTGTATTACCCTACAGCATTATTTAATAATTCAGCAATTTCAAATATATAGCGTTCTGAGAATTTTAGTAATTAAGCTCCCAAGTGAAGCATGTGTGTAAGCCAGTTGTTTTCATATGCCCCAATTCAAGGTAGAAAGAAAATTCAACAGTCTTACCTTTAGGCAAACTATGCTTTGGAAGGAGGAATACTAAGGAACAGAAAGTGAAGGTTAATCCTTCAATAGCTGAGTTATTTTGAAAACCATCTTAGAAGACCATGAGGCTCAGTTTAGTAGGCCAGGTCTACTGGGGGCTGGTGGAACTGGTCTGACAAAGAAGGGGAAGAGTGGATTTGGTAGGAGGCTTGCCAGACTGGTCAAGGATGCTTTAAACCAGATGTGTTGGGGGAGGGGGGCATCATTCCATCCCAACACACCCAGTTGGTTGGTAGCACCTATAATAAATGCTTAGAGCAGTGTAGAGATATTCCAGCTCCTCCAGCCGATGAGCCGGCTTCAACTGGATCTTGACTCAAATGCCTCTACACAAATGCCCGTAGCATGGGGAACAAACAAGAGGAATTAGAGATGTGTGCGCATCTATGGGGGTATGATATCATAGGCATCACAGAAACATGGTGGGATGGCTCCTATGACTGGTGTGTTGGAATGGAAGGTTACAGGCTCTTTAGGAAAGACAGGCCTGGCAGACGGGGAGGGGGAGTTGCTATTTATGTTAGGGATAGGCTGGAGAGTATGGAACTCTGTCTGGGGACAGGTGAGCAGTCAACAGAGAGTTTGTGGGTCAGGGTTAAAGGGAGAACAGCGATGGGTGACATTATTGTGGGGATCTGTTACAGACTGTCTGACCAAGGGGACTCAGTGGATGAAGCGCTCTATAGACAGATAGGAACAGCCTCATGCTTGCAGGCCCTTGTTCTCATGGGAGACTTCAACCACCCTGATATCTGCTGGAGGGATGGTACGGCCCGGCACAAGCAATCCAGAAGGTTCCTCGATTGTGTGGAAGACAACTTCCTTCTGCAAGTAATAGAGGAGCCGACAAGGAGAGGTGCCATGCTTGACCTTGTCCTCACCAACAGGGAAGGGCTGGTTGGAAATGTGACGCTCCAGGGCAGCCTTGGTTGCAGCAATCATGAGATGGTCGAGTTTGAGATCCTCAGGACAGTGAGAAGAGCGTGCAGCAAGCTCACTGCCCTGCACTTCAAGAGAGCAGACTTTGGCCTCTTCAGGAACCTGCTCAGTAAGGTTCCATGGGATACAGCCGTAGAGGGCAGGGGGGCCCAAGACTGTTGGTTGATATTCAAGGATCACCTGCTGCAAGCTCAGGAGTGATGCATCCCAACTAGAAGGAAGTTCAGCAGGAGGGCCAGGAGACCTCCTTGGATGGATAAGGAGCTGCTGAGCAAAATTCGAAGGAAAAAAGAGGCTTATAAAAGGTGGAAGCAAGGTCAGGCGACCTGGGAAGAATACAGGGATGTTGTCCTGGAAGCTAGGGACCAGGTTAGGAAAGCTAAGGCCCAATTAGAACTAAACTTGGCTAGGGATGTTAAGGGTAACAGGAAGGGATTTTATAGGTACCTTGCAAATAAAAGACAGGCTAGGGACAACGTGGGCCCTCTCCAGAAGCTATCGGGAGAACTGGCTACCCTGGATTTGGAGAAGGCTGAGGTTCTTAATGACTTCTTTGCCTCAGTCTTTACCGGCAAATGCTCTGACCACACCACCCAAATCTTGGAAGGCAGATGCAGGGACAGTGAGAATGAAGACCTTGGGCCGACTGTAGGAGGGGATGTGGTTCGAGACCATCTTAGGAGCCTGAACGTCTACAAGTCTGTGGGACCTGATGAAATCCATCTGCGGGTCCTGAAGGAGCTGGCAAATGAAGTTGCTAAGCCACTGTCTATCATACTTGAAAAATCATGGCAGTCAGGTGACGCCTAGACTGGAAAAAGGGAAATATAACCCCTATTTTTAAGAAGGGGAGAATGGATGAGCCGGGGAACTACAGACCAGTCAGTCTCACCTCTGTGCCTGGCAAATCTTGGAGCGGATTCTCTTGGAAGGCACGCTGAGGCACATGAAAACCAACAAGGTGCTTGGGGACAGCCAGCATGGTTTCACTAAGGGGAAATCCTGCCTGACCAAACTGGTGGCCTTCTATGATGGGGCTATGGAGCTGATGGACAGGGATAGAGCAGTTGATGTCATCTACCTGGACTCATGCACAGCGTTTGGCACTGTCTCACATGACATCCTTGTCTCTAAGTTGCAGAGACATCAATTTGATAGGTGGACCACTCGGTGGATAAAGAACTGGCTGGATGGCCGCACGCAAAGAGTTGTGCTCAGTGGCTCAATGTCCAGCTGGAGACCAGTAACGAGTGGTGTCCCTCAGGGATCAGTGTTGGGACCGGTCTTGTTCAACATCTTTGTGGGTGACATGGACAGTAGGATTGAGTGCGCCCTCAGCAAGTTTGCTGATGACACCAAGCTGTGTGGTTCGGACAGTACGCTGGAGGGAAGGAATGCCATCCAGAGGGACCCTGACACGCTTGTGAGGTGGGCTGATGCCAACCTGGTGAAGTTTAACCATGACAAGTGCAAGGTCCTCCACCTGGGTCGGAGCAATGCCAGGCACAGCTAGAGGTTGGGCAGAGAAGAGATTGAGAGCAGCCCTGTGGAGAAGGACTTGGGGGTGTTGGTTGATGAAAAAATGAATATGAGCCGGCAGTGTGCGCTTGCAGCCCAGAAAGCCAACCGTATCCTGGGCTGTATCAAAAGGAGTATGATCAGCAGGTCGAGGGAGGTGATCCTGCCCCTTTACTCTGCTCTCATGAGACCTCACTTGGAGTACTGTGTGCAGTTCTGGTGTCCTCAACATAAAAAGGACATGGAACTGCTGGAACAAGTCCAGAGGAGGGCCACGAGGACGATCAGGGGACTGGAGCACCTCCCGTATGAAGACAGGCTGAGAAAGTTGGGGCTGTTCAGCCTGGAGAAGAGAAGGCTGTGTGGAGACCTCATAGTAGCCTTCCAGTATCTGAAGGGGGCCTATAGGGATGCTGGGGGGGGACTCTTCATTAGGGACTGTAGTGAGAGGACAAGGGGTAATGGGTTCAAACTTAAACAGGGGACGTTTAGATTGGATATGAGGAAGAAATTTTTTACTGTAAGGGTGGTGAGGGACTGGAATGGGTTGCCCAGGGAAGTTGTGAATGCTCCATTGCTGGCGGCGTTCAAGGTGGGGTTGGACATAGCCTTGGATGGCATGGTTTAGTGGGAGATGTCCCTGCCCATGGCAGGGATGTTGGAACTAGATGATCTTAAGGTCCTTTCCAACCCTAACTATTCTATGATTCTATGATTCTAAGAATTCATATGCCTTTATTTGTGCTTAGAATAGGATAAAAAGTTGGGAGTAAGACAAACAGCTCCTAGAATCACAGAGGGAATCACTGCTGGGAAAATATCTGTCTCCATGAAAATTGCTTTCAGAAAGTGAAAAAGTTTTAAACTGTTGGTACTAAGATATGGGAAGAATATACGAACCTGTTGATCATTTGGTAAATCACATCAGTGCGTTCACCTGTACAAAAGCACAGCCTTGGAAGCATTTATGGGGTAACAATCTGGAGCATGGAAAGAGCTAATCTACAGGAGAAAATAGATCAGGGGATAAATGGAAGACTGGTGGACTTTCAGCTTTTGAGAAGGGATTGGGACTGACAGCATCCCTACAGGCTTGACTGTCTCTTTCCCTGTTTGGTTATGGCATTCCCCAATTTTATTTTTTTTCTCCTTTTACCTCCATATAAAAGTTTACACCTGCTTACAAGATACTAATTCTTCTGACTTTTTTAGTTGTGAATTTTAAAGCAGACTTTTTGTCCCAGATACAGTAGACACAATTGTTACCTTGTAAAAGAAATTTTGTTGAAAAAAGTGAAGTCTGTAATTTAATCCATCCACTTGCATAGCCAGATCTTCCTTCCCTGTGTTGCCAGAGGTGGTACATGTAGAATATAACCCTACTTGACAATAAGAGAATAGTTTCCAAAAGCTGGAGGGCGAAAGGCAACTAAATGAGCAAGAGCAAGATCTACTGAAACCATTAATTGCATGGCACTGCATATGCGTACTCCATGACTTTGCATAAATTTCATAATGGAGCTCTGTTTCTTACTGATTATATCCAACCACGAAATCTTACATGAACAAGGTAATTTTATGAATTATCTTTCAAATGCAGTCCTTATAGCTCAGATAATCCTATTTCCTACATTTATCCAGTATTTGCTCCACCCTGAGCCACGATTCAAAGTCCAAGTTGTTTGGATGCTCAATCTGATTTTGAGAACTACATTAATCCAGCAAAGTTCTTAATACTGAAGCAGGGAACACTGCTCATTATGAAACCAAATAGAGAACAAAGTAGAAAGACAAATTTAAAAAAAAAAAAAAAAAAAAAGAACAAAAAAAAAAAAAAAAAAAAAAAAAAAAAAAAAAAACAGGCAACCTGAAAATCTAAGTCACTATGATAACAACTAAAGACATATCTTAATCTGACTGTTTCAAAACCAAATCAGATCACATTTACAGTAGAATAATTAATATTGAAACATCAATCATAGAATCATAGAATCATAGAATAGTAAGGGTTGGAAAGGACCTCAAGATCATCGAGTTCCAAGCCCCCTGCCATGGGCAGGGACACCTCCCACTAAACCATGCCATCCAAGGCTATGTCCAACCCCACCTTGAACGCCGCCAGGGATGAAGCATTCACAACTTCCCTGGGCAACCCATTCCAGGGCCTCACCACCCTCACAGTAAAGAATTTCTTCCTCAGATCCAATCTAAACCTCCCCTGTTTAAGTTTAAACCCATTACCCCTTGTCCTCTCACCACAGTCCCTAATGAAGAGTCCCTCCCCAGCATCCCTATAGGCCCCCTTCAGGTATTGGAAGGCTGCTATGAGGTCTCCACGCAGCCTTCTCTTCTCCAGGCTGAAGAGCCCCAATTTTCTCAGCCTATCTTCATAGGAGAGGTGCTCCAGTCCCCTGATCATCCTCGTGGCCCTCCTCTGCACTTGTTCTAACAGTTCCATGTCCTTTTTATGTTGAGGACACCAGAACTGCACGCAATACTCCAAGTGAGGTCTCACGAGAGCAGAGTAAAGGGGCAGGAGCACCTCCCTGGACCTGCTGGTCACACTCCTTTTGATGCAGCCCAGGATACGGTTGGCCTTCTGGGCTGCAAGCGCACACTGCCGGCTCATGTTCATTTTTTCATCAACCCACACCCCCAAGTCCTTCTGGGCAGGGCTGCTCTCAATCTCCTCCCCGCCCAACCTGTAGCTGTGCCTGGCATTGCTCCGACCCAGGTGGAGGACTTTGCATTTAGCATGGTTAAACTTCATCAGGTTGGTATCAGCCCACCTCACAAGCGTGTCAAGGTCCCTCTGGATGGCATTCCTTCCCTCCAATGTATCAACTGAACCACACAGCTTGGTGTCATCAGCAAACTTGCTGAGGGCACACTCAATCCCACTGTCCATGTCACCCACAAAGATGTTGAACAAGACCGGTCCCAACACCGATCCCTGGGGGACACCACTCGTTACTGGTCTCCAGCTGGACACTGAGCCACTGAGCACAACTCTTTGCGTGCGGCCATCCAGCCAGTTCTTTATCCACCCAGTGGTCCACCTATCAAATTGATGTCTCTCCAACTTAGAGAGAAGGATGTCATGTGAGACAGTGTCAAAGGCTTTACACAAGTCCAGGTAGATGACATCAACCGCTCTGCCCCTGTCCATCAGTTCCGTAGCCCCTTCATAGAAGGTCATATCACTGTTTGTTTCATTAATATTTCATACACACCTATGTGCATTTTTCTTCCATGAAAATCCCTCACACTCCTGTAGGTTGCACCACTGTTACATGCAATTCTGTGTTATGGGTCTGTCCTGGGTTCAGCAGCAGCAGTCATTTTTCTCCTTCTTGGTAGCTGGTGCAGTGCTGTGTTTTTGATTTGGGGCCTGGGAACAGCGCTGATAACACCAGTGTTTTCAGTTACTGCTTGGTGATGTTTTGGTTTGACCAAGGACTCTCTGAGTCTCATAATCTGCCAGGGAGGAGGGGAAGCCAGGAGGAATCAGAGACAGGACACCTGACCCAAACTGACCAAAGAGGTATTCCATATCACAGCACGTCATGCCCAGGATGTAAAAAACGGATGGCAGAGACCTGGAAGGGTGGGGGTGCACTGTGGGGGGTGCACAGCTTGCTTGGGCTGGGGGATTGGTGGTGAGCAATTGTATTCTTTCCTTGTATTTCTCTTGTCATTGTTATTATTGGGGGTAGCAGTAGTGGTTTGTGTTATACCTTAGTTACAAAACTGTTCTTATCTCAACCTGTGGGAGTTGCATTCTTTCGATTCGTCTCCCCATTGGGGAAGAAAGAGTGGGGAGTGAGTGAGAGAGCGACTGCGTGAGTTTATAGAGGCTTAAACCACGACAGGGTCTTTCCAGCTACTGGAAATTCTAAAATATCATCGCATCTTTTCTGAAGAGAAATAGCCATGGCAAAGTGTTCTTTGTGCACATCCATCATGCACTGCATAACTTTCAATAAGAGGTTTTCCTCTTTATGTGATACATTTCTCTTTCAGATTGTTTCATTTTATTTGATTTGATGTTTAAAAATCACCCACGACTTTGGCAATATCTCCTCATGCTGTTCACTTCACGGAGATTAATCTCCACAGCTTTCAAAGAGGACACAAGAAGTAGACATCTCTGACTATATTTCAGCTCTCTCCACTAGAATGAAGGAGTAGACCTCAATTGTTAAAATACTATCAATCAGAAGATTTAGAGATGGAAATAGCTTTCATTAGGTCCTCTCATCTATGGTTTTGCCGTTTCAGAATTGCTGTCTTTTCAAGGGCTTTTGTCCAAGTTAGTTGTAAACAACTCAGGCCATACAAAGACTGAGAACAAAAGCAATGAATTTTTAGAATCAATTCCTTGATAGTTGGAAAAGATATTTCTTCATTCAAGAGCATCTTTAGCAGTCTGCCTTCTACTTTCAAATCTTGTATTTTCTCATCTTCCCTGCGGAAAACCAAATAATCAGACAAACGGGAAAATCCCAGACTTTGCCATTATTCTTCATTTCAATTTGTATCACTGGCTTCGAGTGTAAATTACACTGTTCTGCCTACTCTCTTTATTTGTCTGTGTGTAATTCAGATGCAGCCAGCACTGGAAGATTTATCAGACATGAAAACCTGCAGGACAGATTCTGTGAAAGTATGTTTTTTAATTAAAATTCACATCTACTTAGTTATCAATGGAGTCACAAAGCTTATGGCCAAGAGAGGAGAACATAATATTTTTACCTCCTAAGTACTGTACCTATTATTCTTTTTTGTTGGGTTTTGGGTTGTTTTTTGGGGTATGTTTTTTTTTTTGTTTGGTTGGGTTTTTTTTGTTTGTTTTGGGTTTTTTGTTTGTTTTTTGTTTGTTTGTTTTTTGGTGTGGGGTTGGGTGGGTTTTTTTTTTTGTATTCTAATAGCTTTGTACTGAGTAAAATAACTCAAGATTTTTACTACAACACGTCCACTGCATTCTGCATTTTAAGGAAAGTCATACAGGATAAGCCTTACTATAAGGGATTTTTGCTGAAAACCAAATACTAGAATCAAATTAATGTGGCTTTGTACATGTATTTTTATTAGGGGTGAACTAGAGGAGTGCACATGATCTTCTGTGAGGCACTCTTGTGGATTTACTATGAAACCAATCAAGCAGCAGAGAAAAACAGCAGCACAAACTGTAGCCTACAAGTAACTCAAGGGTTGGAATGATGCATATCAGGAGCATTCCTGAGGCATTCCTTAAATGCATTAATGTAAACATTTAAATGGATACTTTTGTGTAAGGAGTACATTTGTAATTATCAAACTGTGCCTGGAAATATCATGTAAAGACCGAAAATGTCTAAATTAATTAGATATACTATTTACTATGGCTATTGCAGTCAACATTGCATGACTGCTACAATAACTTAGGATGGATGGAAGTGGTAATATTCTTTACTTTTTGCTAATTTGTTTTCCCTAACATTAACTTATATCTACAGTAAAGTGGAGAGATGCTTGTGATTTGATTATACTATAAACAGTAATAAGAAAGAGTTTATAAATACCTGCTGCTTGCATCTGCCAGTAACTTCACACATTACCTATGGTTATTTACCTTACACAGTATTTTTTTTATGTTCCAAACACACACAGTGCCTTTCTGGAAGTGACACCAAGTGTCAGCATGTCCTCAGGTATCATTATTGATACTTTTTCTATTGACTTACTATTAAGTAATTTCAATGCTTCTAGAGGTAATTAGACCTCAAGTGATCCAAGTACCTGGCTTTACTGCAGATGAACACAGTATCCAGACAAGAACATTAAGGCTTGACATACTTTCTCTGAAATTAAAATTGCTGTTAAAACTATTGCTGTATCATATGGCCCAGAAGGAATTGGCCACACCAGTTATAATTAATCACTCACTTCATATACAAGTGACTGACACCTTTAATGAAAAACAATTGTGTTGTAGGCGTATTGACAAAAGGATACAACATATTGCTCCCAAAAGAGCCAGAACATCTTAACAGACTAATATGAATGATAGCAAAGAATCTGGAAGACAATTAATGGTAATTAATTAGTTGTACTAACAGACCTTGAAAACTCTGGGGTACTAAGCAAATCATTACACTATGTACATTTTGGATTCATATGTAATACAGAAAACATGTCACAAGAGGAAAAATAAGGACTGATCTTCTGAGATGTACTTGCTTGTGGTAAAAGCTGACTGATTGTGCAGATATTCCAAGCTGATAGATAGCAAAGCAAACATTCCAGCAACTTATCTTGGCTTTCATTGGAAAACTGAAACAAAACTGAAATTGTTATTCAGTTTGTTAAAGTCTGAAAATGCTATGACAAGTATATATTATAGACCATGATATAAAAGACCTTGGAATATATTTCAAGAATCATTACTGTTTCAGGTGGAAACCATTCACTAGTTTCAAATTCTCAAATATTAATTCCTGAAATAAGAGAAGAATGGCCATAAGTGATCTCTGAGTGACTTTTTTAACATCTACAGTTGATTCTTGTATTAATGAGCCTTCTTTGGGGGGGGGGGGGGGGGGGAGGGGACAAATAAATCCACAAAATTATATATATACTTTATTTCTATTTAATACGTATCCTGAAAAGTGTTTATTTGTATTTGTGTGTCTATACATGAGCATATATATAAGCTGATGGAGCTGTATGGAATCGATGAAATGGAAAAGCTGTGGAATACCTTTCTGATAGGCTGAGAAAATTGGGGCTGTTCAGCCTGGAGAAGAGAAGGCTGCGTGGAGACCTCATAGCAGCCTTCCAATATCTGAAGGGGGCCTATAGGGATGCTGAGGAGGGACTCTTCATTAGGGACTGTGGTGAGAGGACAAGGGGTAGTGGGTTCAAACTTAAACAGGGGAAGTTTAGATTGGATATGAGAAAGAAATTCTTTACTGTCAGGGTGGTGAGGCCCTGGAATGGGTTGCCCAGGGAAGTTGTGAATGCTCCATCCCTGGCAGTGTTCAAGGCAGGGTTGGACATAGTCTTAGGTGGCATGGTTTAGTGGGAGGCGTCCCTGCCCATGGCAGGGGAGTTGGAACTTGATGATCTTGAGGTCCTTTCCAACCCTAACTATTCTATGATTCTATGATTCTATGTTCACATATAGGGGATTCACTGATGCTGCCACCAGTCTGCACCCTTCTTCCACTTGCAGGTTTTCTCACCCCCTCACTTCTTCACCCCCTGCACACCCCCCTGTCACCATGGCCCAGTGAGCCTGGCCCCCCTGCAGCAGGGCCAGCACTGGCATTGTGAGGACCCAAGCTCTCCTCTATCTGACACCCTTTGCTAGTGGGACCTGGCCAAAAAGTGGACCTCCTGCCTCTCCCCATGTCCCCACCTTCCCACACACCTGTTCTCTATCAAAGCTTTTCATATTATGCCTTCGTCTCAAATAAAATCAGAATTGTTTTCTGTAACCTTCTAATTATTTAGAATAATCATATAGCCACAAATAAAACTTTTTCAAATGAAAGGATCTATTTTTTTTTTACATTTTGTTGTGCTTGTATGTGTTTATTTTTTGTCTGAGTACAGAGCTTCTTCTATATTTAGATGTGGTGCAAATCTGAATAAGCACAATATGGAAATTCCTTTGTGCTATCCTTCAATGTCATCCAGGCTAATTGCTGTGTTTGTAGATGACACTTTCTCCTGGCCACCAAAAAACTTCAAGCCCTGGTCAAGACTGGGATGTTAAACAATCCATCGGGCATTTTGCCCAGTAGCAGTTATTCTTCTTGGCACGATCTGAAAATTGTGTCTAATATCTATCTGCAACCTTGGTTTGCAGAGCTGCATAGAAATGTGAGCTTGTAGTAAAACCGGTAATTAACAGTGACATAAAGAAAGATTACATTTCAGCATAACATTTAGAATTAAGATAAAGATTTTGGCTTAAAGACACGCAATGTTTCTGGTGCTGAATTATGTTTAAGGTCTTTCAGTACTGCTGTAATAGCCTGGAAGCTCCAAGTCTGCAATTGCCATGTCTTGAGGCACCTAATTTCCTTAGAAATCCCTTAATTGCTTCCTGCTGTGACTGCATAGGAGTGTGCTGGTCTTGAGAGCATGAAGCTGCTTGGTGCCTCAGTCTGTGGTGTCTCTGTCAGAAGAACCTCTTTCTAAACTAGAACAGGATTTTGAATAGGCTGGTTTTGTGTTTAACATCAGTGTGGCCACACTGATAAGCTCGGAAGTGTTAGGATTCTTTTCACTTATTGGGTGCACAAAGCTCATTGCTGTCCTGCTTTCCTGAATATTTTTATTGTCTTCACGAAAAACAAAACAAAACAAAACAAAAAAACAACCCAAAAACCCAAACCAAAAAAAAACAAACCAGGCAATGATGCTATATTTTTTCTTCATTCTTTCATTGCTTTTGTTTTCACCCCAAAGTTTAAAACACTGGCACCCAATTGTAGGTATATGGAAATAAACCTTCTTCAGGACAATTTCTAGACTAAAAGAAGCAGTATGCTTCTGCCTACCAGTCCTGCACTGGGAAGTTTACAAGGGAGCCAAAAGAAGTTTCACACATTTTTAAGTACATAGTATTGCTTTAAACGTGCTTCCCTAGATTTCATGAATATACATAATTATTATATGTGATACGTACTCAATTCCCAGTTGCCTGATGTTAAATCTACATCTGTCCACCATGAGAGCAAAACGCTTTTTTAAAAACTCACAGTGAGTTGTTACAGCAGAGGCCAGTGGTAGAAGTCAGCTGGTTTAGGATGGTACATAATACCAGGGCTTCCAACACATACATCAGCACTTTTCAGATGTAGTCTTCAGGTCAAGCGGATTGCATATCAAGGACTTTCACAATTTCACACTTCTACATTTCCATTTCAAAGGCTGGTTGAGGCGCTATTTGTTCTCAATGTAGAATTCCTACTTGAAATCAAATGGTATTGAGGGCAGGGAACAAAAGTTGAATAAGTAACAAAGATCTATTTACGTGCCATGGAAAGAAAAAAAGATCCTGCAGGTGCATCAGTATCACTTGACTCTACAAGAATGATCTGTGCTTTATGTAGTGGTTTCATGAAGTAATTCAAAGAGATTTTACTTCAGTTTTAGCATCTTGCTTGCAGTTTACAGTGTGTGTGCTTCCCTTTCCTATACCTAAGATTAGCTTTCATTTTGTGTCTCATTTGGCTAATCAGTATGATCTTCCCTTATCAGTAAACATTTTTGGCAGTTTCATCTAGAGTTATCAGCTTAACTGGCTTCATCCCCATGACTACTTTCCAGGTTTCAGAAAAGGAATTTACCCAAAGGAGTATAAACAGTGACTAAAAAAGTTCATCTGAAATGTCGTAATCACTCACAATTTCCATAAACTAGTGTGCAGTGGGGTGGCAAAGGGAGTTCTCAGGCTCATGTAGATTTTATCAGCTTGTGCTGTGCACAGTCTTTTGACAATCTGAAGCTGCCAGAAGAAATAAGTATACTTTCTTCAACACCATGTTATTAAATACTTATCCTGTCTTAAAAAGATGTTAGAAGAAGTAAGTTATCAGTGTTCTGGACTCTTAAGTTTCCAAAAATGTAAAAGCAGCTTTTGCACATGGTGTGTTGTGAAAGTCCCTGGATTTCTACTTTGTATCTTGCAGTTAGTGAATACATTATGCTGATAATCCAAATTTCCTCAAATTTCATTTTGAAATATTATTAATAACACATTATTTTATTAGTTTAATATTTTTATTTTTCATTGAATGGAGGCAATGAACTTCAGATAGCTCGGTACATGAATAAAGACAGTTCTTGTTTACGAGTCCTTGCTTACTGCTTGGAAAATGTGCATATTCTTCTGTATGAACAGACGGATAGGCAGTCAGCTTTTCTCTTCCAGCCCTTTTATGAGATAGGCAAGAGAGGAAACGTACTGTTTCACACCTCTTTTTTTTGTTGTCGCTGGTTTGTTTTATATGTTCCAAATATACAAAATTGAAAAAGAGCAATATTTTCAAAAGATTGTAAAACTACGTTGGCAAATTGTTACTATGTGAATTTTCTATTGACCACAAAATAAATTCCTGACATAGACCTTCAAAAGATATATATATGATATATATATTTAGATACATATACATATCAACTTTGCCTCCTGAACTGTGAGCTTCTGCACTGAAATTGAGACTTAATAAAAAAAATGAGAAAAAGGACACTCACAGAGTGCAAACCGCCCTTTCTGCCTTAGTGGTTTGAGTGCTTGGCGGGGTGAAAAGAAGTCAGACCTTGTTTCTTCCATGGGGATTGTTTCTGTGTGGCATTAAACTGCTAGTAGCAGTAATACAATACCTCCTCTTAGTCATTAGACTGATTTTCTTTGGCTTGTCATTCTCTATTTGAAGGAGGTTGCTCAGGTTCCCCAGGGAGAGATGGCATTCCACTCCTGCAGTTTATGGGCATGTTCAAACAGGAATAAAATGGGGAAACTTAGCTACACAGTTAGGGGCTCAAGCACTGGTTCAAACAGAGAAGCATTAGTATTCAGTAAATATTCTTACTTTTTTCTTTTTCCTGAATTATTTCTCAGGTTAATGAAGTTTTCAATTCTCATTCATAGAAACAGAATCATAGAATAATATGGGTTGGAAAAGACCATTAAGATCATTGGATCCAACCATAAACCAAACACTGCCAATCCCACCACTAAACCATGTCCTGAAGTGCCACATTTTTGCAAAATAGCACAGCTTTCTCCACAGGAATAGAAGATGCATCCATTTTCCTTCTGTTGTCCTCTGTCTTGCTAATTAAAGCAGTGGCTTGGGAAGCTAAAGATACTGTTTTGAACTTTATAGTCTCAGCAGGGCTTGCAAGCAAGTTTACCTCTTTGGGGGCAAGTGTTCTGATCACTCCATAATTAGCAAAACCTCCGCAGTGGCAGAAGCAGAATCGTAAGTGGCCTCAGGTAGGACGAGGTAAGTGCATGGTGTGGAAGCCCCATGTGGCAGCCCATCCTGGGCTGCTTAGGAAAACACATGGCAAAACAGGGCCTCTGTAAGGAGGGAGGTGGGGTACCTCAGTTTTCTCAGGGCTTCTGACCAGAGCAAGGATGGGAAGGGGGCTCCAGACAGCACAATATGGGGTGGCTATGGGCATCCTGAGCACCGTGGGTGATGCCTGAGTTTTGCAGAAGTTCATGCTTTTCCAGAGCTTGATCATCACTGGAGGAAGGCTGCTGGGCCAGAAATAAAGACTTGTGTGCCTCAGTTCCCCATGTCTGGAGTGGAACTTTAGTTCTGTATTCAATGCTTACTCTAAATCACCCTTAAAAAGCGCTCACATAAGGGCACTTCATTTTTTTTTTCCACAGGAGATAACATCTCACTGGCTTTGCCTACCAATTTTTACTTAAAGTTTGAACAGAATAATTTGCAAGAAAATTTTACACAGAATAATTTGCAAGATACAACCTTCACTGACTGTGGAATTAATTCTTACAACCTTCATTGACTCTTGAATTAATTCTTACATTCCTATCTTCTAAAAATATTCTGTAAATATGGAGTAGTGCGGGATTATTGATAGCCATTTTGGGTTTTATTGTGATCGAGTTCACAAGAATTATGCTTATGAATAATATGCCAGTGTTAGTTTTGAGAGCAGGTAATTGAACATTGTTTCCTTTGAATGCAGCCTCAGAAAGCTGTAAAGTTGCTGGGTTTCATTATTCAAAGTTGACATGTAAAATTTAACCCTTACTTTAATGCTTAATACATTACGACTAATTTTTCTCACTTTACTGAACTGATTTTATTCTGTATACTTTTAGAATGCTTTTGATGTCATGTAGTTTCCATTAAAGTTTAATACCTGAAATATATTGTTATCTTTTATGTGATGTTTTCCCTTATGCACCATTCATGTTTGATGAACAGTGCCAGCAACAGCTAACAAGCAATTCCCAGCGTGAACTGTGGAGTCAGGGATGTTTATGTTCTTTATGCCTCATTTGTACATGACATTAACTTACTGATGCACTGTGTAACTAACTCCACTACTCTTTTTTTTCTTTTTCATTACAGTTAATTTTTAAATTTCTGAGAAATTAAATAGATGAATGCATGTACATTTGAATTCCAAGCAGACTACTGGACTTGATGTTCTTTACTGCCTGGGAAAAGGACTCATGGATTATACTGGAAGATCCTTTTCTGGGAAAATTTTATAACAGAAACTCCTAATTCCAGTAGATTAATTTTCCAGTTGTTTTCCCAAAGCTGTTCTGATGGGAACCCCTTAATTACTAGTATATTTTTAATCAATTTGACTTTTTACCAGAAGTCAACCCTATTTATAAGTTTTATTTGCTTTTCTGTAAAATTTCTTGATGTTCAGTTCTTTGCAGATATTTTCATGCCTACAACATGCTTAATCCTGCAGACTGCCAAAAGAAAGAAGCAGTTACGCTCCTCAGATGATTCTGGCCAACGTATATGCAGCTGTACAGCAAA
The DNA here is from genome assembly GCA_039720435.1 of Amazona ochrocephala. Classification (NCBI taxonomy): domain Eukaryota; kingdom Metazoa; phylum Chordata; class Aves; order Psittaciformes; family Psittacidae; genus Amazona; species Amazona ochrocephala. Next base: position 69,849,099 of record CM077878.1, read on the forward strand.
TGGCAACAGAATAATGTAGGGAAAATGAGAGGGAAGCTTTGAAATGTTTATGTCCTCAAACACCCCGATGATGCTATCAAAACACCCAGTGAGCATGACTGCCTTTCAGACAGGAACACCTCACGCACCCTGCCACTGTCTTAAAGAAATCTTTTGAAATACTGTATTTCAGGCCCGTTCTCCCAGGTGATGTTAAATTTCTCTTGTCTGCAGCTGAAAAAAAAAGGCTTAAAGTGAGAGGAAAGCTGATCCTCTTTGTTTCTGTGGCAGCTGTGTGGGAAGAAGACTTTAAAATGACCAGCTTAGACTGTCTGCAGGTGAGTGAACACAGTCCCTCAGCTAAATGTGGACCAACCTGCACGTCAATCTAAAAATGATTGTATCTACACGAAAAGGCTGCCCACAGCCATTCCCTAATCTTGTGATGAATTTTTAAAAAATAGATTAATAATGTGATTAGCAAATCCTATTCAAATGTATGTAATAATAAATGAGAAATCGCAGATACTAGTTCTGTTTCTATGTAGAAGGTGGTAACAAGAAAGGAACTTATTTCCAATTATTAGACAATTTCTAGACCAACATAAATAAAACGTCCATTTTGATCCTCTGGATAAAAAGTTCGTTTGGCCAGAATTTAATCCTTATTTAAGTATTGAAGCAGCTCAATTTAATTTACTGTAACCAATGATATCACCTAACTATATGTAGAAATACTGCTCTGTGACTGAAAACCAGTTCCCCCCATTACCAAATTCATTCAAATGCTGAGTGAAACCCTGGAACAATTTAAATAAGAAGATCAAAAATCAAAATGAAATAAAACCTGAGGATAATCTGAGGACAGGATGGAAAAGGTAAGATTTCTTGAGGCAAAAGGAGCTCATCCTTTCCCCTCTGCTCTTCTGGCATGGCAAAAGTAGCCAAACTTTCTGTCCCTCAGTTCAGCCATGTGGAAAATTCATCAATCTCTACAAGATTTCAAAGAGTACCATAGGCAGTGGCTGTTTGAAAAGCCCGGATAAAAAGTATTAGAATTATGTCAAAACCACTCACTTTTGCTAAACATCCAAAGCGCAATGATTACTGCACAGCTGTTTTTCTGCTTGGAACTAAAGAAAACATTTTTCATCAATAAAGATGCAAAAGTATCTTCAACTGGGTAGGAATTTGGCAGGAGAGAAGGTCTACCTACGCTGGTTTTATTTCATTTGTGCAGTGGAGTTTGGCTGTGCAGCCTCTATTTACATTTCTGGGTAGTACTTAATGTGTGCAGATTTGCTGAATTCCGTGAGATTACCCGTCACAGTAAGTAGCAGATGATGTCAGACATGTTCTGAAATTTTGTTTTATTTCATTGCTAGTGTATTTAGTCATTGCAAGACCCCCTGAAGAAATTTAAAGAGTGTTTTGTGACAGACTGTGTTGCTTTCACGTTCTGTTACTCTATGGTTTGAAAACCCGAAATGGCCTTATTTGTTTAAAAAAAACACCCCATTCTTTGGAGCCAAATGACTGGAAAGCCTCAACACCAATATGGTGAAATAAAAGCTCAAAAAGTACCATGAGACCACCTCAGTGCAGGATTTTTGAAAGTGAAACGGAAAATAAAAAACCAAAGCAGCTTCAGTGACATTTAAGATGCAATATAATTCATGTTTATTTTCACTGTGTACAGAAGGTGGAGCCAAATTCATAAGGATGTGTAACTCATACTTCATTCTTAGAATGTTTTTCTAGTGTCTTTCTAGAGGAGCAGCTAGTTCAGAGGAGATACCAATTGGAATCAGTTACAGTGTTGGGATAAACCCTTTTAAGACCAACTTTTCTGGTATTTAAGCTGTCTGTAGTGGGGTTGAGAAGTTCCTTGACACAGCTGAAGAGGATCTGAGCCTCCATGTATTACCCTTCTCCTTTTCTGTCCATGAGTGAGCCAGGAGCAAATCTGTATTTCTAAATGGAGCATGAGAAAGTGAGCAAGCTGAGTATCACCACGAAGTAGTTGTGGTGAGATCTTCATAATACTCTTAGCAGTATGAAGTGGCAGGCACCAATCAGCACAGAGAGCAGAAAGGAACAATCACCCCAGACTTTCAAGACAGTGTTTTCTTCTCTGCAATCCTCACAAATTTTAAAAGAGAAACACCCATTTAGCTGGTTTTACTGCTAGCTGATATTTCAAAAGGAAGTAGAGAATAAGTGAGAGGAATATGGGGCTTAGATGATAGAGTCTGGCATTTAAGAAATTTTGCTCCTAATCATGGTTGTGACATGAGCTGTCTATGACTCAGAAGAGCTGCTGATATTCTCCATGACAAACTTCCTATCTCAGTAAAAGATGTTAATAGAACATAACTTGTTCAACGTTATTTTTATAAAACACTCAGATTCTTTACAGATGACTGTGGAACAGTGCTAAACATTTCCAGGCACTAGTGACCGTTCACTAGGCAGGGCTCTAATCTGATGGCCTCTGTCACCGGGAACTTCTCCACACTTTCATCCAAGTTGCTTCAGTCTTCATGTGCTTCCAGCAGAGTCCCTTTTAAAATGGCAGTATTTTTCTTTTGTGGGCTATCTTACATTGACTAAGCCTTCTTTTTCCCTGAGGAATACCTAGCTTTAGTAACCCGGTAGCAAATGAATCCAAAAGACCCATTTCAATAAGGAATGTCAAGTGTGCTCACCATTAGACTGGCTTGTGATTATCCCACTTTCTATTATTACCGTCCTTACAATTATCCAAAAATATTTTCTTATGTATGCCATGCTATGCCAGTGGCAGCAGCTACTGCCTTGATGGATGACAATTGCCTTTAATTGCCTTTGCTTTGAACAAGCAATGACCCTTTGAAACCCAGGGATGGGGGAAAGCTGTGTTTTGCAGCACCAGCAGCAGCAGCTTCCAGTGGGATCCAGCACAGTCACCCCAGCTGAGAGAACGTGCAAGCGCTGTGGCCAACAACTTCAAAGCTCTGTTGTATTTCTACATGATGTAAATTCCTTAAACAGGCAAAACCACTGGCTGCTTTTAACAAAAAAAAAAATAAAAAAAAAAAATAACCTTTAGTCTGCACATTTATGTGCTTAGGTAATCAAGAAATACTGCATTATTGTTCCTTGGACGTTCTGAGAAGCTTTACCGCAATAGCGCATGAAACACACATTATTCACAAGTCTGTCTTTAAAGCCAAATGTGTGAGAAGGGATATAGGTGAAAACGTGCTGAAGCTTACGTGCCATCTAGGGATGTGGGTGACTGCACAGCTGCCTTGAAAGGCACCTGAGAAAATCTGCATTGCATGTGTATATTCATCTCAGTTTACTGTATATTCAGCTCAGTTTACTCAGTCCATGGATTCCTCTCCCAAATTGCACGGGATGAGGACAGTGCTACACATGAGAATATTGAGAAGTGAACTTAGCAAACAAATTGAAAACAAGTGAAGATGTACTATTCGTCTTAAGAGCTCCATAAATCTCAGATGTGCTTAACTGGGAGTAGAATATGAGCACCACTGGTATCAACGGGGAATTCTGTAATGGTCTAAGGACTGGAGAGCCTTCCAAGTGAAACATTCACTTGGGCTTTCCAAGCAAATCACGTTACTAAAATATTACTGAGGGAGTATTTGGAGGCAATATGAGGAAAATGTTTCTGTATAGAATTCTGTGCTTGTGTTCAGGTAATAAATAGAAACAATGGACTGTGTTAACCACTAATATGTGTCAAAGGCTGAAAATATTAAATAATACAATTAATGATTCCTTTGGTAAGTCTATCCGGAAAAGGAACTCTGGGCTCTGAACTATTTCACTGATTCAGCTGAAATTCAGCAGAGAGTGGACAAAAATCCTGTGGAAGTCACCCCGAAGTTCAGTCCCAGAGATGCACTTTTGAGCCTGGGCTCCAGCACTGCGTCTGGGCCACAGTGTGAATGTGCCCTTACGGATTTTGCTGTAGCCTGCCAAACCAAGACAAACAGGTTCTGGAGTCCTGGTATTGCTATGCTAAAGATTGCTTCACAAGGCAGAGCTGTTTGCTCCAGAAGGCAAAACGTCAGCGGATGGCAATATAGGTACCAGAGAGCTCTGCGCCCCTAAATCTTATTCTCTGTCATGTAAAAAGGCACTGTGACCCACAACACAACGCTTCGAATCTGTGTTCTTCTTACCCTGTCTCTTAGTCCGTCATTAAGAACAGACTTGCAAATATCTCAGGTCAGATACCCCTGTGCTTTCCTGCTGAACACAGCTTCAGCTGAAGAAGAGTTGTGTGTGAAGACAATTGTTCAATCTGAAAAGCTTATTTCCATTACAATGCAAATTGAGTGTGAGGCTTTCTGGTAACCTTGTGAAATGGTAGATCATTGCATCATCTGAAGCTGGGTTTGTTCTGGTAATAAGCTGTAAAATGTGATCACAGAGACATATTTCCAAATTCTAGAAGACATTTCTAAGGCATTTTTATCAGGACTAGTAATAATTCTTCCTAATTCTACAGAGCATCATAGTGAAGACTTGAAATACTTTCCCTTTTCATGTGGATAAAGCCGTAGCAAAGCCTAGTGTTATGCTTATTATTACTGAAAAATTATTCTTCGCTTGTTACTAACATACATATTTTAGTTTTCCAAAGTGGATTTTAGACTTGCTGGGCTTCTCACAAATGCTGTTTTTTTTTTTTTTTTTTTTTTTTTTTTTTTTTGTTTGTTTGTTTGTTTGTTTGTTTTTGTGTTTTTTTTATTTATTTATTTTTTATTTTTTTTTTTTATTTACGTGGAGAAATACTTCTCAGTCCTTCTTTTAAAAACAGAGTGCTTGAAAAATTGCAAAGCCTATGTAGGAAGATACATGGAAAAATGCAAGATCAGGCAAAGCCTATGTCAGACAATACATGGAAGAACGCAAGATCAGGCAAGCAGGACCCTGTAAGCCTGCCGGCTTTGACAGGGAACAATAGCATTGTATTCTAGCATGCTATAATTCAAGCAATTTTTTCCTGGCATAATTCTGCTTTCAGAAGAGGCAGCTTTTTCAGCACCAATACATACAGCATCCCAAGTCTCCTCATTGTCTCAGCACCGGCAAACACGTAGCCGTGTTGTTGGAGTTTTGTACTTTGCTCTAGAACAATCATATTTTATGGGGCAGCAGCAGAAGCATTATCTGTATTCTGCTCACTGTCTATACCATAGTCACAAAAGCAGTGAAACACTATGGTTTATATATTACAATTTTTTAATTTTCAAGAAGAGCCCACAGCCTATTAAACACAAAGCTCAATTTCTGCCTTACTATGAAGATAAAAAGCAACCTTTAAACAAGACTCAGAGAACAGAAAGAAAAGGCTTCTTTCTGCTACATGGCTTGGACAATTGTAAAAACTAAAAAGCTGTCAAAACTAACAGGCAATACCAAAAGAAAGGAGGCAAACTAGGTAAACCAACCTCCTTCTGTACCTGAAGCCAGAGGAATGGAAGGCATACAGATGTAGTGTACTAGCTCTTTCTCTCAAACAGGAGGCAGTGTGGTCTGCTACAAACAACTCCAGAGCAAGAACCAGTGTTCTTGTTTCCCAGCTTCAAAGCCCTCTGCTGAGTATCTTCCTACAGAGATCTTGCCTTAGTTCTCATCCCCGGAGAATTCTGGATGAAAAGCAGTAGGTAAGGGCTGTGAAAAATAAGCAGTGATATCTAGATTGTGTTGTAGAGTGTAACATTCATTATTTCAGGAAGAAACTGTAAAGAGGACCTTTATTTGGGAACCTCTTAATGGCCATTACTGGACTTATCCCCTCCTTTATAGCCTTTAAAGAGCATAAAATGCTCACCCACACTAGTGGGCCCAGAAATAGCCCATAACATGAACTGAAATTGAAATGAGTCAGGTAGGATCCAAAATGTAAAACTTCATTAAGAACTATCTAACCACAAACACTTCTAGAGAAGCTCTTAAGCAGTCTCACCAGGGAGCTAATACCCCATAACACGAAAAAGTACAAGAGCAATTCCTAATGTAGTTTGGAATCCATGTGTGAAGAGCTTAACGCAGGCAGAGAAATACATTAATCTCTGTTCTACAGAGGAGGCATTTTTCGAGGAGTGTTTAACCAGGGACTGGTCAGGAGCAAAGCCAAGCTAGTTTCATACTTTTTGAATAGACCAGTTTTGGAGCATGCTTTTATTCTGTAAAACGCGCTCAAAAACTATCAGGAGCATTTCTTCTCACTGTGGCAGACTGATTTTCTGGACTGTGCTTTATTTTCTGAAGTTTCCTGGAAAGAGTTTCCTGGAATGTGAGATCATTTCTTCATTTCTCCCATGGGACAGCCACAAGCGCAAACACACACACAAACACAAACAATAATGAAAAAAAAGTGTGATGTATCTCCTGTAGAAACAAAATGCTGCTCCTGGTGCATATGTTCCTGTGTGCACGTAAAGGAAACGGAACTAAGTAAACAAAGCTGTGTTCACAAGAAAAGCTGAGAGGGCTTCCTCTCCCATGTGGTGGCAAAGGAGGGACTGGAGAAAGCAGCTACGCGGTCCAGCCCCAGCATCCAGGAGGCTCACGCTGGTTACTCATTACTCCCTTTCATGCATTTTCCCCTCTCCCTGTAGCGAAACTCCTGGTGCACACCAGAGAGCCAAGTTGTTTCGTCTGTCCCAGGCCAGCCCAGATGTGGATGCAGGGCCACCCCAGGTGCCCTCAGTGGCCGGGGGGGAGGGGAGGTGGGGGGTGGCTGCTGCCTCCTCTTATGTTTGTTTTGTTAGATCAGCAAGAGTTGGCTCCCATGCCCCGGCTCTCCCCGCTTCCCCGGGCGGGTTTTTGCTGTGCCTTCAGTTCTGCCCTCCTCCCCCCCTTCCTCCTCCTCCTCCTCCCCACTCGCGGAGCGCCCCTCCTCCCGTGCTGCCACCCCTCCTTTTCCCCTCCTCTTGCACAGCCAGAGCCTTAAAAACTTGTTTAAAAGCTCTCCCAGTGTTCCAAGGTAGAAAAAACTTTTACGAGGTATCAGCACTTTTCTTTCATTAGTGGGGAAGGAAGGATGAGAAATACAAAGCAGCAGTAGACTTTTAAAGTTTAAATAGGTCTGAGTGTCTGAACGTGCTCTTCCATTTTACTTTTACCCTCCAGAGAAGTATTCTGATCCAGTTTCACTGCTGATCAGCACGGGTAAGTTGAAAAGTTTTCCTTTTTCATCTTCTTGTGTATCACTTTTTCCGAAAACACTTTTTTTTTCCTTTTTTTTTTTTTTTTTACCCCAAGCGTTTTCTGTTATTGAGCTGATGGCTGAACTTGTTTTAAAATGCACATCTCTAAAAGTGTGAGTTCTCTTAAAGTGCTGCTTTCAAACTTGCAGAAGTTCTTTGCTTTCTTTCGTCGTCTTTCTGTGCGTTTCTTCAACTCCTACACTTCCACAACTTCTAGCCTTGTTCCACTGAAGGAGGAACTGCAATGAAGCTGCGGCTGCGGGGCTGAGCTGCAGACTTGTTGCTGGTGTTTGAGTGAAATCCCTCCTCTCTGCCCTTCCTTCTCTCAGGATAAATGAACTTCTTTAAAGAGCTGAAAACTGGAAGTGCACCTCAGCTGCCTCGGTGGTACCGAAGTTGCATCAAAAGTCAGCCACAGGGAGACCTTGTTCTGAGCGCGCCCCATTTCTGCCCTGCGCATTTTGCTTTCTTATGGAAATCCTGATTGATGCCTACTAGTTTGTGCGGAGCAAGGTTCTTAATTAGGTGCTTTGTTAAATGCTGCAGCTACTGCAGTGGTGACTTGCACGTGGTCTTCCTGATAGGTTTTCCCCTCTTCTTTTAATATAGATGTGATAAAATCCAGACGTGGGTTATGGAGTTTTAACCTGGTTTGTATATAGTTACTCTGTTTTAGCAACCTCGGTGAGGGATTTTAGAGAAGGAATGTGAGATACCATGATATGCCTTACCACGCTGGCAAAGTTTGAGAAAGTCTTGGGTAGATGCAAATGAAAGTTGTCTAGGAGGAACTTGAAAGAATATCTACAATATGTGTCATAATCCAAATATGACACGTGCCCTTTATATTACCTTGAAGGCTTAAATACCAAAATGCAGAGGAAAAAAATGCTCGATGGCATCTCTTGGCGAACTAAGAAGGTTTTTCCGTTGCAAGACCTGGAGTGGTTTCTTACAGCAGTTCTTGCTTGCTGCTAGCCAGTAGTTAAAAAGCCAGAAGAGGAGGCAGGGAAAGCCTTCATCTGAAAGACAGACTAAGCACAGTCTATCTTATCAAGTAACATGTTCTCCTCTCAGGCAAGAATATCGTGTGCTTATGTGTGTCCTCACATTTTGCCTTGAGATAACCAGCAAGCCTCATGAAGTGGCGTATTTTGTCTGAGGGGTTCCTTTTGATTTTTGTATGTGAGATTTATGACAAAAAAAGTGGTGCTGGGGACATAAATGGGTTATGGACACCTTGTGCCCGGCTTGGTCTGTGTGCGTGTGTATGCACATAGGGAGCAAGTTGGAGGACTTGCGTGAAGCTTTCATCCTGCCGTTTTTAACATCTGGACAGCACACTACACTGCAGAATTTAAGCCTCAAGTCTTTGGGATGTTTACTGAAGTGTTTCCTTCAGAAACTTCAAAGCCAAACACTGGCACTGACCCATGATACCTAACAAGCATACAAATGGGAGAAGGGTGAGCAGCAGGCTGGGTTCAGGGGAGGGAAGAGAAGGATTTGATTTGCGACATAAATCTGAGCGCTTATACACTCAGAAGCGCAAAAAGATTCAACACTGTAACATTATCTCAGGTCTCATATTATGCAAACCCAAAAGATTATTTCTGTTTGTCTCTGAAATGAATGTTGGTTTAGGCCAAGGATTCCTGTGGGCATGGGGAAGCTTAGATGACATTGAGCAATCTGTCTGTTTCATCAGATAGTTGCTGTCTTTCCCCCAGGCTCTGGTATCTCTTCCCCATGTTACCCCCTGAATTTATCCTTAGTGGAGGCACCTGGGCTGTCGTGTATGCAGTAAATATGTTTCAGAAGTCCAGGTTTCAAAATCCACTGGCAGGAGCATAAAGAGGGTCTGAGACCCGCTCAGGGAATTGAGTGTTTCTTCTTGGATTCAAAGCAAATGAGGAGAGGGACGAATCTGGGCAGTAACACACAGGGTAGACCTGATTTGTACAACTAGAGAATATCTAAAAAAGTGCTTACAGTTGCTTTTGCAACTACGCCTTAGAATTAAATTAGGTGTAGAGGGTATAAGACAGGAGAGGCAAAGGCTACGGGTAGATAGATCCACTTGCAGCTGACCACCAGCAATACTAGCAGTGAAAAAAACACGCAGTTGTGATACTTTAAATCCCAGTTACTGCAACCATTTAGCGTGTAGTCTTTGTCCAGGGTATGAAAGGAACTGACGCTCATCCGCAGACCTACAAATGAACTACCTTTCCAGGGGAATGTCTGGAAGACATTCACTGACACTTGTAATGTTTCAAAAAACTAGTCTTCACTGTTCCAACCCATCCAAACCCCATCAGTTGTGCATCTCAGCTGCTTTCTCTGCACTGCTGATTGCTTTGGGGAACTACTCAAGCTGATTGATGTTCAAGATCCAGAATCTTCTCTTTTGTTGGCTGTTTATATGTGTGAGCGCTCATGAAAAGGTAGGAAAGGTTGGAAAACCAAGACTTTGGCCTGTTTCCCAACTGCTTCAGCTGTACAGTCCCATTTTAGATCCCACTCTAACCCTTACCTCTCTTCCATCAGCTAGCATGGGACCTTCTATGGCTGTAGTCAGACCTGGGTATGTTACCACAGCACTGAGTTTGCATTATTCTTCCTGGAAAATATGAACCAGATGACATGATGAATACCGTCCATAAAAAGTAGTTCTAGAATTTCTTAATTGCGGCTTACAAATCAAATTTCTTCTGTATGTGGTCATCCAAAACCCATGCAGATGAATGCTGTCATATCTCCTGCTGCTCTATGGCTTTTTTCCCCTATCTTTACCCACACACAGTAGGAGCTGGAAGAAATCCATCTTTCAGAGAGTTTACTAGGCCGGCATTAGTCTGTTTCAGAAAAAGGTTGTAATGCTATAAAGTAATAGACAGTAAGAGCTTATGAAATACACGTATTCATCATGAGCTGTGTCCTTAAATTCCTGAAGTACTGAAATCAGTCAATCAGGTCAACCTCTGTCATTCAGGGGACTCATTTAAGGTGTTTGGAAGTTTTAAAAGAAGTCCAGAATGCTGAAGAACTATTTTTAAAGGTTATCTGCCATCCATTTCAAACTATTTACAAAGCTAGAATACTTAAATGTTTGATACAAAACCACTTTTTATACACAGTAAGCCGATACTGTAATCAGTTAATAAAAATGGTCTTTCAGGGCCCTGAAAGTAAACAAGTTACAGCTGATGAATGAATATTCTCTACAACAAAACAGAGTACTGTGTTTCATAAAGCAATAGAATCCACTTAAGCAAAGGAATAATATATTCGTGCCACCACGGGGCTATCTGATTAACAGCACAATGTTTTGAGTTGATGTGGGGTTTTTTATCACTGGCAAAGGCCAGCATGTAACCGGTCTCTTTAAAAATGTTGCTTTTCAAAACTATGTATGAGTAATTCAAGCATGGAATGTTTCCTCCTGGAGTTTATATTGCCAGAGGACATAACTGAAACTTAGCAATTTTGCATGCTGAAGCAAATTAAAAAATAGGTAGTAAATTCTCAAAATATTGCAGGTGTGGGATTAAGTAGGTCAAAAGTGAAGTAAATCATGTTGCATTAATAGACCAGAGTGGAGTGTAATTAAAAAACAAACCACACATAACAGCCTAGAAATAACACGTCCTCTGTTTTCTTAATCAAACTTGCAATCTGAAATAACATTTAGACAGTAAAAAAATATGTTGAGTCTGAGAAAAGTCTGTTAATGCAGTAGTTTAGAATCATCACAGACCTGACTAATTAAATCAAGAAGCTGTTACTTGGAAAAAGGCTCCTTCTGTCCATTTCCACGCCATGGAGCAAATAGCTTCCCTTTAAAACAAACTTCAGATGTTGTATAGTTACAGGTTGTTCTCTATTTTAACAATCCCAGCCTGAGGAGGAACATGTCACATTTCACTCCAGCCTTTCCAGAGACCTCCGCGCTCGTGCGCCCTGCTCCTTCTTTGCCACCAGATCCCATAAAGACACACTCGCCTTTCCTGGAGAGGATGAAAGCTGTGGATGGCTGAAGGGATGTGTCAGATATAAACACGCTGCCTGCTCCTCCTAGCAGCAGTAGCAGTGGCTTACAGATTAAAAAGTCTGTAGGAGGCCTGATGCTTTGATGGGGCTTCATTCATGTGAAGAGCTAATTGCATGGGCGAGGGTCTGCAGGCTGCAGTAGGTAAACTTCAGAGCAAGCAGGCTAAGCAGACTGAGGAAATGGCCCTGGGGTATTTTTCAGGGGTTAAAGATAATTGTCATCTCTGGGCTATAAGAGTGAGTACTTTAAACACTTGTCTCCCATTACTCTCCCAGACTCTTTCCGATGGCAGGAACAGTGTGTTTTTATTTGGCATCTATTGTTATGCTTGAGCTTGCCAGACTTACAATCATGTGTTTCCAGTGACTCACTGCTTCTTGAAAGCCGATCTCCTTAGTGCTAAAATTTCCTATTTTATGAATTGTCCAAAAAGAGCTTTTTTTCTATAAATGACCTTCACTAGGGAATATATCCATGATGCGATGGGGAGGAAATCATTTGGACAATATCAGAACTATTAATACCAGGAAGGGATTACGCAGCATGCACGGAACAAACACCTATGCCCAGCAGCATGTACTTTAAAAGGAAAACTTTGTGATTATTTTTCCTTTTAAGTGCCCAGTTTCACATGTGTGTTCATGTGGGGCAAGTTAAAACATACGGTTTTAATGCAGTTAAGATTACCTTTCTCCAGTTGATAAAAATCCTATAGTGAATTTTGGTTTTCCTAGGAAGCTAGAATATAAAATAAGCAATTCCTTTTCTGTCATCCTGTGTATTGCTAGATATCCCCAAGAAGCTGCCTGTGTCCCAGAAATGCGCACTTTAAAACTCAAGTGGAGAGAGACAGTTTAAACTTGCAGTGTTCCGCACTTGGAATGCAAACTACACGCCAGGAGTTGCTTTAAAAACAGAAAGAGCTCATTTACCTTTTTTTCTTGCTAAGTCTTTTTTCCTTTCAAAACAAAGTGAAGGAATTTAAATACAAAAAGATGCAAATACAGAGCTGAAACTGATGAATCAAGCAAGCCACAGATAAACAGGAAACCAGTTCCTCCAATTTAGTAACTTGAGCCTAGCTGCTCTTGGTGTATTTACTGGTTTTGGTTCATAAAACTGTAGGTAAAGTATGCTAACCGTGATCTCTGTGCTGCAAATACTAATGTATAAGCTGTGCATAGATACTAAGGTTTTTTTTCTGAAATTCAGTATACTATAAACTTGAAATCATTGGGAACTATACTCTTAACTGTATTACGCACAAGATATGCAAGAGCTCAGTTTCATATTGCTGTAGGAAATACAGCACACTTCTTTTAAGGATAAAATTTTAGGTACCCGACCCTGGCATTAACTTAGTATAACCTTTTGTATCTAGGTTAAATGATGGTTTGCTTTCTTACTCTTTTAAAGAGTGAACATAAAAACTACTGAGTGATGCACACCGAAAGAGACAAATCTTTCATGTGTTCTTAGCATATTCAGCCTGTGCCACTCTGCACTTCCACACCCTGCTTCACCAGTGTGTCACAGCTGTTTTCTACCTGAGGCAGGTATAAATCATGGAACTGAGGCTGCCACCAAGGAAGATGAGGCTTGTCATGGTCTTCTTGAAAACAGGAGTGAAATTAGAAACCCCTTTTTTTCATTGTGCTCTGAGACATTACGTGTTACTTTCTCTTTTTCAGTTTCCCTGACTTTCCATTCCACCTGCAGACTAACTAAAACTCTGGTTGCTCTTCAGATCATGTAAAGTACATGAATTAAAACCAAGCTGACATCACTGCTCTGTTAGCATTGCTCTGTGATTCAGTGTATAACAAAGGTATTAAAGCTCTGTCATAACTATCACTTCTTTTTTTCTTTGTGTCCTTCTTTAGCCAGCATCCCGTGAAGATGGGTGATTGGAGTGCCTTGGGAAAACTTCTTGATAAGGTTCAAGCCTATTCTACTGCAGGAGGGAAAGTGTGGCTGTCTGTCCTCTTTATTTTCCGAATCTTGCTCTTGGGGACAGCAGTTGAATCTGCTTGGGGAGATGAACAGTCTGCTTTCCGGTGCAACACTCAACAGCCTGGTTGTGAGAATGTCTGCTATGACAAGTCCTTCCCCATCTCCCATGTACGCTTCTGGGTTCTGCAGATCATATTTGTGTCTGTGCCTACCCTTTTGTACCTGGCGCATGTGTTCTATGTAATGAGGAAAGAAGAGAAGCTGAACAAAAGAGAAGAAGAGCTCAAGGTGGTCCAAAATGATGGTGTGAATGTGGATATGCACCTCAAGCAAATAGAAATTAAGAAATTCAAGTATGGGATCGAAGAGCATGGCAAAGTGAAGATGCGTGGGGGACTGCTCCGTACTTACATTATCAGCATCCTGTTTAAGTCTGTCTTCGAGGTGGCTTTCTTGCTGATTCAATGGTACATTTATGGGTTTAGCCTGAATGCCATCTACACCTGTGAGCGAGATCCATGCCCGCACAGAGTGGACTGTTTCCTCTCCCGTCCAACTGAGAAAACCATCTTCATCCTCTTCATGCTGGTTGTGTCCTTGGTGTCTCTTGCCCTGAACATCATTGAGCTTTTCTACGTGTTCTTCAAGGGTGTCAAGGATCGTGTGAAAGGGAAAAATGACCCCTACTCCCACAGCGGTGCCATAAGCCCCTCCAAGGACTGTGGCTCCCCCAAATATGCTTACTACAACGGCTGCTCCTCCCCAACCGCCCCCTTGTCTCCCATGTCTCCCCCAGGGTACAAGCTCGTGACCGGAGATAGGAATAATTCCTCCTGTCGTAACTACAATAAGCAAGCCAGCGAGCAAAACTGGGCCAACTACAGCGCGGAGCAGAACAGAATGGGGCAGGCTGGCAGCACCATCTCCAACTCGCACGCCCAGCCCTTCGACTTCTCTGATGAGCACCAGAACACTAAAAAACTGGCATCGGGACATGAGCTGCAACCCCTCACCATTGTGGACCAGAGGCCTCCCAGCAGAGCCAGCAGCCGAGCCAGCAGCAGGCCTCGACCCGACGACCTGGAGATCTAAGCTTCTAGCTGCAGTACTTGCTCAACTATGAAACGACATGCATTGGAAGATGCAGTCAGTGCTGATCTTGTTCCAGTGGAGGTGGTACTTAACAGTCTCAAGCAGAGGATTTTAACAATCATAAAAGCAAACAAGCGAACAAACTTTTAAAATACTTGCTGGTTTTGGGGGGGAATGTAGGGTTGGTGTGGGGTGGTACAGTACACATTGGTATTTAATGTAGCTGATTTAAAGAATTTAAATACTAAAAAAAAAAGAAAAAAAATAAGGAAAAGATAGGTAGTCAGTACTAAGGTAGGGGGGTGTTTTTTCTAGAAAGGCTGTAAATATCTGAGTGTATGTGTATGTGTGTACTATCATGTTTGTTTCTAAAGAATCTTCTGTAATACTAAAACCCAATAATAACTGAACTCACATTTGTCAGGGTGAAGTGCTGCCTGAAGATGAAAACATTTTTCTTATTCAACAAGCAGAAAAGTCCAGGATTACATCTGATCATTTCCCTGTCAGGAACATTCCATTCTTGGAAAGTTGCACTTTGAAGGTAAACTTCCCAGCATGGTCCTCCAGGTTGTCAAAACGCTCCTGTGTGGACAATCTACAGCCTCTAAATCATTCAACTCAAATTTCAGATATGGCCCACCAAGAAATGCTTTGGTCACCTGCTTTTCCAGCTCTTCACGCAGGTAGATTTTGTGATGTGCATAACCAGGATGGCTCCACACTAGTAGAATCGGCAGCCACACCCTTTTGCCCAACACGATACTCGTGTCCTGCTGCTCACAGAAAGTCTTATTAGTTTGCTGCCACTTGCAGATTTAAGCATTAAGACAGGCAAGCAACTGGCTTTAGTGAATTTTGTCGCACCCTCATGTATGTTAAGGGTGTACATATGCGTGTGGATGTGGAGATAGATAAAGTCATACACAAAACACCCTCATAAGCATACATTGGGAAATAAACGCACAGAGATTATTTGCAGTTGACACTTTCTCATGGATATTGTGAAGATGTGGGCCACTATGGTGTTTACATTCTCTGATTCCTTCAATGCAAGTCAAGCACATGTCATATTTTTTTTAATTTTATAGAGTATTTTCCACATATCCTAAATGGATGCTTTTTTAAAAAATAAAAAATCAAAAGGGCCTAATCCTGGATGTCTTGCTCTGGAAAATATTTTGAATCAGTGGGAGTTTTGCCTGAATAAAGGCTACAGGATCAAGCCCAGGATATAGTGAACCATGTTCTTACTGGTGTGAATGATTTTCTTTTGTAGAACTTAGGGGTGGAAAAGACCCATTAGGTCATCTAGCCAACCTCCCTGATAGGTAATAATGATGCTTGAATGATAGAAGATGTAGTACTGTAAGCAAGCTTTAGTCTTTTATGTGAGAAACTTAGAAGAAATGCTTTGTGCTGGATTAATAATAAAATATGCCTACATGACTTTTGCAGCAACTGGTATTTTTCTTGTTCTGAATATTCACATTCACTGAACTGTAATGTCCACTCTGAGTTTGACAGGTCTTTCTAGAGGGCTCTAGCAACTTTAGTGTTTACACTTAGATTTTGTTTGAAATGCAAGTGAAGTTGAAAGGATTTTTAAAGAGTACAATTCTAGCTAATTTATTTGAAATATATGCTAAGGAAATCTACCAGTTTCTTCAAATGCTTAGCCTCTTAGCTGAACACAGGTTGACCAAGGAGATACATAGATTGGTTTCATTTTGCAGCAACACAGGTAAATTGTTTCATTTAATGCATTGTATTAATTTGTTTGACATTCCATGTTAAACTACTGTTGTGTTCAACTTCATTGCATGTATGCAGCCATACTCCATCGGATCATGTTGTCTGGAGAACATTAGTCAATAAAGTTTTAATTTAGTATAAATATATTTTCTAATTGTCTTTTACTGGTTTATACGGACATCCATCTTTTGTTTCAGTCTTACAATCCAAACTCGTTCCTTCCCAGTTGCACTGCATTTCAGCAGTATTCTTTGTTTAATCCATCTGGATTTACTTTGAACTGAAATTTTGCAGGACCAGATTCAGATACTCTCACAACACTGGAAAACCAAGCACTGTTTGTGCTATGCCACTTCTGATTCAGAATTCATACTCAGCATGAACTACTGCAATTCAAATGTTGCCATGAGCCTCAGAAAATATATATGTATTTGCAAACTATTACTAAAAAGGTAGTAAGATACTATCACATATTTTTTCAAGCAATTTTTATGTATGACCTATATTCAACCTTATGAAATCATTGCCTCCAGTTTACTTTTCGCCATGTAATCAGATTTTTTGACTGACAGTGAGTTTCAATTTCTGGAGTGAAATCCTCATTCCTTTGGAGTCAGTGGGAGAAAGGTACTGATTTTAATAAGGCTGGGATTTCACATGCTACCTACTACTTCACCATTTATGTCCCTTTCCCTAATGAAGACAAGTGCTTGGTTTTCCAGCATTTAACTGAAAAAGAAAGGTAGCTCAAACTATTTGAAAAATCGAAATACAATGGTCATGCAGTTATCATACCGCTTTCTGTTTTCAAATTTGCTTGCCATTTTAAGTCCAGATTCTTCCTTCCTCCTATTAGTAAACAAGGGGAAAAATAAGCAGGACAGTGGTAGTGGACTTGCAGCTCTAGAAGTTATTACACAAGAACCAGCACAAGGAATGACTCCTTCAAGTAGTCCTTAAATAATGAGTCATACTTCAGCTGGTTTGTCCCAGTTCATCTATATAAAGGGAAGGGCATTCCAGGCATTTTGTGAGGATCATGCCCTTGGAAAGGTGGATACAGAAACATCCAGGGAAGGTCTCACCCTGAGACAAAATCTGGTGTCTCCTAGACAGGCTGATTGTCAGGTATGTTCCATGTTGAGGACTCAGTTCCTTGGGGCATCTTGGACAACTGATACAAATTAGTGCTTCAGTGCCAAGGCTCTCTGAGTGATCTTTTGTGGGTAAATGCATGTTTGTGCGTGTGTATGGTAAAGACATTCCACAGGCCATTTCTCCCACCTAAATTTATGTGGAGTGCATTCATTACACGCTCCAAAATCATCAGTGACACATTTTGTGTGCCATTTATCCAATGCTTTATACGCTTTCTCCCAGCACATATCTGTGGCAGCAGTTGCATTGTCTGCAGCTGACAAAAAATACCATATGATATAACACTAGTGCATGCTTCCCAACGTCTGTAGAAAAATATGTTAGATGGGGAATTTAAACTGGAAAAGTTGTTTTAAAAATACACGTCTCTGAAGGTAATTAGAACAAAAGCAGGGTTACAAACAAAGCAGCAAGAAAAAAAATTCAAAACCTGTCAAGTATTTAAACTTTGTGTTGGTATTTCTTGTAGAAGTATTTTAGGAAAGGTCAAATTCATCCTAAGGCCCCCACCCTGCCCCAGTAATTTGAAATGTTTGTAAAGATTAAAGTTAGAAGGATGAGTTACAGACAGCCTAAAATCTATATGCAGATCGTGTAATTTCAAGATGTTTTAAATACAGTGAGGTTATTTCCTAAGTTAGAAATGAAATTTACATATTTAAAGTGGAAACTACAGTAATAGCTTGAGAACTGGAACTTTGTGACAGCGTACCTCTCACATACCCTGAAATGGGTCAGTTTTAAATTATATACTCATCTCACTGTTCCAGAACCATGGCTGGCTGTGGTGCTGCTGTGCTACATAGAATCACAAACTTGACTGCCCATTGCCACCGTGCTGGTGTTTCCCTCAGAGTTTCTCTGCAGCTTGGTATTGATTCAAGAAAAAAAGTAGTAGTGATGTAAGGGGGTAGAGTTTTGCAACTCAAATCTGGGAGTCGATCCAGATCTGAAGCTACCTTGACCTAGGTAATGAGGACTTCTGGGTATGTCAGATCAAAACCTCTTTCAGATTTGGTGGAGGCTGTTTCTACCCCACTGGGTCAGGGCTACTTTTAATTCTTGTAATTCCTCCAGGATTACCATGCTCCCTTTTCCAGAATTTAAACAAAATAGGGCATAAAATAGGTTTTACCTTACTCCTGTAAAATGTTTTCTATCAACTGCTAATCCAAACCTGGCAGGACTGAGCCTTGTCATGAGCGCATGCACTGCCCCGATATACAATAGATTTTTAATGCAGTGCATTATATATGTAGATTGACCATCATCTCTTTAAAGATGTCTTCCTTTCCTTCTGCTATTCATCCATTTGCATTTGCATTATATCTGCCAGAGGACTCTGACAACTGAGGTGCGGCACATGGCCCTTGAGAATTTCTCTGGCGGAAAAAGGCAGTCCTCTGATGGGATGGAGCTGTTGAAGCTACTCCTACACTACTTTCATTTCTACTGCCAACTTAGACAATAAGTTCAGAAGCATAAGTCATGCCTGAGAAATCCCTACCTAGACATATTCTCTGGCTTAGTCCCTTGAAACTTTGATGGCACTCCATTTTACTCTGATTTATTCTAGCATAATAGCTCCAGAAACACAGGGCTGGAAGATCAGCTCTACAAAGAGATGATTGCCTTTCCCTGTCTTAAACCATGTGCTTTTTTGACTGTGCCCAAGGACATATTCACACCCAGACTCTGTGAGTCCTGCCAAGTGTGTCAGATGTAAATTACATGATGCTAGCACATCACTAGAGTGAAACAGGAAGAGTTTATAGGTTCCTGTATTATTTTAAAGGTAGTTTGATCAACACAAAAAAAGGAATGTACTAAACTTGTCTTAAATACTTTGCAACATACAGCACTACCAGGAGACCCTACAAAGCAATACAGACATTGTGCATGTATTCATAGCAAGCGTTATCTATGGGTACTATGTGCAGAAGCAGTTTAAATAGATACAGCTGCTCAGTAAACCCAACTCCCTCCAAAATGGCTCCCCTCACTCTTTTCTCATGGTAGCTGAAGTGCTGCATCCGGCTTACTGGCTTGCTGGAATTTGCAATGCAAAGGCACTTTGGGCAAAGACAGACATGTTTTTACAGTGATTGTTTTACATTAACTCCTTTTAAGTGCTGAAAAAGCACCGTGCTAGAAGCTAGGGGCAGAGTCTGGGATAGGCTGTACTGGGTTAGTAATGCGCAGTTGAGGGTGTCAACTGGTCAAAAGTAATGACTTTCTTCTGGTGGCTGGGGACTCTCTCGTCACTTGAAAAGACTGGGTCTCTGCTACTATGTTGAGGAAATGTGCATAAGAAATGAGACATCTGAGCTTAGACCGGTATAAAAGGGAAAATGTTCAGACATTTAAATTGCTCCTTGAAACAAGCCTAGACCTCAATTGCATACTTCCCATTAGAACTGACAGAAAATGCTTGCATGAGTTCCAGGGCTTCAGTCATTTAAATCAATGTAAAAGTTCCTCTCAATTTCAGATATAAACAGGTTGGATCCAGAAAGATATATTATGACATCTAATTTTCATTGATGTAACTGCAAGTGGAAAGCTTCTGGGTATCAGCTACTCTTGAATGGTGACCATTTGAATATGTGAATCATACCATTTGCTCACAACTTTCTTTTTACTGTAACTCAGTACAGAGGCAAGTTTATAGAAAGTAATCTAAAAGATTTTTACAAACAGATGTGAACTCTTTAATGAAATGCATTTATGTGATGTCCATGTCAAATTTACACAGGACTAGATAAGGGAGTGTAGGGTACATTATAGCATGCATCTAACTGCTGGGTTGGGCAGCTAAGGAGTGAAATCTTCACTTTTCTTCTCCTTATCCTTATCCTTATTAGAAAGGTTTTTATATCCCAAACACCTGAGTATTTGTTTTCAATGCTGCTGAGCGTGCCTCTGTTCTCAGTAGTTTTCTGTGAGCTTCGCTTGGGTCTTTGTGCCCTCTTCTTACCTCCTCCTTTTCACATCTATAATATAAGCTCTGTAGTTGAAACCATAAGCAGCCCAAACATGTAAAGAAGTACAATGACAATTGATAGCAACACAGTGCAATCATGGAATATGCAGTAGCTCTCTTCTGCACGTCGACAACTAACTGAGTAAGAAAAAAAGCATGGAAAATAGCTTAAGGGATTAGAAAAGCCTCTGGATACTTTAGCATCTTAAAACCACCGATCCTTGCTGAAACAGGCTTTTTCAGTCCCAGCTTCTGCTGAGTCATAGAGTTTGCTGCTTTTGAAGGTTGAAGTAGCTTGGCTCAGAATTGAAGTCGTTCTGGAAAAGTTCAGGCCTTCACTAATGACCATATTTGCATGCTATGCTCAGTGGTATTTACATATAATAGGACACTCTCCACAGGGAGGCCTCTTCAAAACACAGGCTCTGCTTACACTTTGAATTTCCTTATTGAAAGGGGAATAGTCAGAATTATCTATGCATCATTACTTCAAAGTGTTTCACTGGGAGTACTCTGCCATATATTTGGGAGACTCATCATAGTTGTTTGAAAGCCGAATATATAGGCAACTGTAAGATTGTCACCTCAGTTTTGTGTGTGGGGGTGAAGAAGTATTACTCAGGCAAGAATGCTACCTGGTGTGACCTGGTGTGCTTCTGTTGAAGGCATGGAGTTTCTGTTGAGTGAGTTGAGATGAAAACCCTGCTCTGAGCTTAGTACCTTCTTTTATTCAAGATCCTGTAGTTTTACTTCAGGAGCATGCAGAGGATCCAACCATGAATCCATGGGCCTTGTGTAACTTGCTGGGGTCTAAGGCAATCTCTGACGAATTTGTTCTGCCTCCATTCTGGCTATTGGTACCCCCTAGCTCTGTGGACTTTGGGCTGACTGTAGCATTCAGTCCTTCAGTGGTAGGGTGGATGTTCAGATAGTGCTATCAAAGTATGTGAGCAGAGAAAGTGGATTGTTTCCTGTAGGATTTCCTGTAGAATCAAGGCAGAACAGTCAATTGCCATTCCTTGTCCTAAGAAGTAAAGATGTGAATGGATTTCTGCATGGATGACCATGAAAACTGTACAAATTAATCCCTCTTCCATTCTAGCTGTGGCTTCTGTTGGGAGCTGTAACATCCTGTTAATCTTCTCCACTCCTCCCATGCAGCCGTCTTCTCCCACTGCCCACTTCTCTTCTGCATATCACTTATGAAATAAGTGTTTAATGTTTTGTACTGAGAAAGCTTTCTGTAGTGATTATTTTTCCCTTTCTTCATGTTGCAAGAAGCACTTAAATGTCTTGGAATATGCTGCTCCATTAAATATTTATAAATTAGTAAGATGGTGTTTCTCCTACTTTGTTCATTCAGAATGAATGAATTAATTCTATTTCCTTGAGAATGAATCTTACAGGTGTTAAGTACTATAAGTTTTGGCTGAGGCCTTAGAAAGTAATTTTGTATCTCACCTCATGAGAGTCCACATTTCCTTCAATCACTTTCTTTTTCTTAGTATTTTATAATTAAGGAGACAGCAAAGGAACTCAGAATGCTAGTTATCTACCTTAACCAGATGCAGTGAAAGTTCGAGGAGATGGAATTTATCCAAATCTTCCTCCCACCTTAGTCCTAAAGGGACTTAAAGCTAGGCTTCCACTAATGATTGTGTATGCTTTATAAATAATAATACCTGGAGTCACACTGATACGGCACTTTTCGTCTTCAAAGTACTTTGAAAACCCTATGTAATTAGTGTGCTATGAAGTCATCTCTTATGATACTGCATGAACTCCAGTACTACCCACTGTGGGAGCCAAAAAGGGAATCTGAACTGCCACACTGATCATACATAACCTGCATTATCACTACCAAATGAAATTGAAGGTGCTGAGCAAGGGTGTTTTAGAACTTCATGCAGGAGGAGGATCCACAACTAGCAGGAAGCCAGTCTCCCTAAGATAAGGAAACAGGAATGTTTTCTTTGCTGGTAATCTACTACTTCAGATCTCTAAACACATTTTACCTTGAACTGTGTCTCACTCAAGCTGGCAGCAGATCACAGGTAGATTATCTCGTTATATAGAGTCTTCATTTTCATGAGACTAGAATACATCCAGCTTTTTTCTTATATTTTTATTAAAAATCTGCAATTTGATGAAATCAAAAGGGGTTTAGACATGATAAATATAACATTAAATAGGTTTCTACGGGTTTTAGTGAGACTTTAGGGGAGCAATTTATCTGGAGTGCGACATCGTCAATTGACAATCCAGCCAATCACAGTTTAAAGGCTATAGTATTGTCCATGTATTTCCAACATGCTTACAACAGGTCCTTGTGAATGTTCAGGAGCTTGCTCTTTAAACCAGCTTGGCATTTGCTGGAGATTATCATCCCAATGTAAGTTTGCAAACAGCCTTTTCTAAACAGCAACATTAAGAAAACTGAAAAAAAAAAAAAAAGAGCAGTAGGCAGTAGTGGACCATTCAACCTGGTGAATATAACAATGAAGAGGAACAGAACATTTTGGATAAAGAAAACTTGGAGTTTCTTAGAGTGAACCTTAAGAATGTTTGTCTTCACCAGAATTCCACTCTGACATGTTATTTTCTCAGCCGAAAGGCTAATGTGCTTCATTTGCCTTTTCCAAATACATTTCCCTTATAGAGATTCAATAGGACAAATGGATACCATTCTAAACTATAGTATATATTAACGATCATCTAAAGAATAATCTTGAGACTAGATTTAAAAAGTTGTGATCAGAGAGAAGCAGACATTAGCTACTTCCTGTGTAGTTAATGATACATTCATCCACATGCCTTGATTTTTGTTCCATTTTAAGATCAGTGGGTTTTTTTAACAAATGTTGTTCTAATTAAATATCATACAGAACCATAAACATAACCATATGTCAGAATGAGGTTTTTACCAATGAGCAGTGGTTCGGACTTAGTCTCTTTGCTTTTGTTGCTGTTGCTTATTCCATTTGCTTTAGGTAAAATATATTCTCTCTACTTATTATATTGAGCATATTTTTAGCTACTCCTGGACTACTTAAGAAGAAGTCAGCGCATGCCCTCAAGAGTATGAGAGGTACCTCCCAAAACTTCCTTTTTTCTTTCCCATGGTACATTAGGAGAGCTTCATCAGAATAGTCACAACAATCAGCTATCTGCCAATAAGAAATAGTGTTTTGGAAAAGCAGCAAAGCAAGAAAAGGGCTGGGGAAGAGCAGCAAGATGAATCAATTGGGCAGTCCTTCCACATTTCAAGCAACCGCAGCTGTTTCAGTCCTCTAGCAAGAGAAGATAGCCTTCCACGCCAGCTATTTTTACAGTGGTGGAGCTGCAGGTCTCAGAGCCGGAGGAAGGAAAGGGAGTGACTAGGAACAGCTACATGAGAGGTGGTGTAGGAAAAAAAGTTGGCAACCAGGAAACGGATGTTTGAAAAGAAAGAGTTGTGCTACAGTAGCTGTTCTGTGATCTTCCCATATGCAACAATAAAGGAACTTTGAATTTGAGATTACGGTGTGGAAGGTGTTGGAGGTGAGAAAGTTGGAGATTAAGAGTCTCCAGGAGCTCCTGGAGTTCATTTGAGCTTGACAGAGCACTCCTTTGAAACACGCAATGAATAAGTATTTCAGCAGATAAATGTGGTTTGCTTCACAGTTCTACCTAGCAGTGTACAGCACGCACTGAGGCGTGCTGTCCAATTCAAGGATAGGAAGAGGAAACTTATTAAGGGTATGAAGAGCAAACTTACACTCTCTTTTTTTTTTTTTTTGTTTAACACATTCAGACTGCTCATTTTCAAAACCATTTTTACAGCTATGCTTTCCCACTGTCACTCCTGTTGGACCCCTGTTTGGCCCTACTTTGTTTGTAATTCATCTGTTGTTGCTTCCTTTTTTTCCCTCCACTCAGGGGTAAGGTATACCCTGCGTCGCCGAGCATGGTAGAACTATCTAGAGGAAAAGCCAGCCCTAGGACTGGGGGCAATATTTCCACATCGTAGCGACGCTGTGGCTGACTCAGTGTGTCCCAAGAGAAGGTGATGTTACTGGCTGGGGCAGGGTGCCGCAGCAGTGTGGCTGTCACGCCCTGCCTGCTGCTCTGAGTCACCCGAGGCACAGGCTCAGGATGCTGCGGCTCAGAGATGGGCAATCACAGGGAACAGCTCAGCAGGCTTGCCAGGCATCCTCTTCCATGCTGCTCGTTCTCTTAGTCTTTACTTAGTCTCTGGGATCCCATCTGTGCTCTGTGGCATCTCACCTTGTTTTCCATTGCTCTGGGCAAGCTTTGCAAACTGTGAGCTTTTCAGGCATTCCTTGTCAAGTGTAAATAGGCCATTTGCAGCAGAATGCAAATTGGGTTAATTGATCTGTTAATGGTTAGATGTATGGGCAAAGGAGGAAGATACATTTTGCAGGCTTTTAGAACCAAAGTGTCAGAGAACTGATTCTTTTGGCACCTGCATATTCTTGGGACCTTTCATAAATTTACAATTGAATGAATGAAAGTCTTAGGTACATTTCTCTAGGCAGCATTCATCAGGAATGCACATAGTTCTCATAGATTTTTTTGTTTCCTTTATTCAGTCCTGAAAAATGTTAAACCAACACATATTTTCTGAGGTCTTTAGTGAAATTTCTGAGGGTGACCTGATGTCACCCACAATGCTTAAAATCTGAACTGGGTCTTGTCTGAGCCAAGAGCAGTGACCACAGGTCACTGGGAGAAGACTCAGGAAATTTCCAGTCTGTGACTAAATGACCTTGAGTGCTAGATTTCCTTCCTGAAAAATGCTGATTGTACTCCCATTCCTTGACTGCCTTATATATGGAAGTTGTAAGGCTTGGGGACAAGGAAATTACTAGTGTTATGCAGAACTAGGCTTAACTGAGGCATAGGGAGAGCTTAACTTTGGAGGAGGGATAAAGTTATTGCTCTGGGCTGCCTACCTAGTCCTCTCACAGGAAGATCTGGCCTGATGGTCAGTCAGTTCCTGCAGAGATTTCATGTGTAAATCGGTATTCTAAAAGCAAGCTCTAACCAGTAATAATTTAAACCAAATCTCACTGTAACCTAGTGGCTCAGAAGCAGATGCATGAATTGGTCTGTTCTCTGTGCAGTGCAGGTGGAACAAGGAGCTGAGCACCTTTTTGGCCATCCCTATGGACAGCACCATTGTTTGTCTGTCAGAAATGTATAGTCAAATTCAACTACCATATACCCCTGCTATACTTCAGTATAGTTGGTCAGAAAGTTATCTGTTTTCCATAGGCATCTAATTTTGCAGGAGCAAAATGGAAAGTGGAATTCCGTGGAATTCCAGCTGAAAATGTTAGTGAAAAAGGGAGTGTGCTCTTTTGGAAAAGCTACCCCAGGTCTTTGCAGCAGCTGCTGTCTGGACTAAGCTCTCCTGGCTGAATTCCAGGGTACTTTAAAGGTCCCATAATACACCATGGTCAGCACTCTTGTCTGTTCCTATGGTGCATCCTGGAAAACCCAAAATACGTTGCACCAGAGGGAATATTCTTTTCCATTCATGAGTATTCACAGGTACTCAAAACCCAACCTGACCATGGAACTGGATATGTAAAATGTCTTGCAAGTTTTTTTCGTTAAATGCCCTGATTAATTTATGTGTCCTAATCAAGAATGATAAGTGTCATGTTTAAGGCTGATGACTGAAGGTATGCAGAAAGGGGTACAAGGTGAAACAATTTCAGACAGCAACTCTTTGCTGTCTGCATTTATGACATCTTTTGCTTACTGAGGTTTTACTGCAGCACAGTATCAAAAGCTACAAACAAACAAACAAACAAAAGTAATAGCCTGTCTAATATTGCTACATTTTTGAACAGCTGCTTCACAGGTGGAGAAATATTGCACATGGTGGTTTTCATGCTGGGTGCCAGGCTCGCCACAGGTAGCTTGATGAGGATCTTGTGTCCCCATGGAGAATTTGATTGAAGGGAAAGCAGGTGGCTGAACTGCAAAAAAAAAGGAAACTAGTCTGACTTCTGCTGAGAGCTCCTGTGGGAGGGTGGGGAGATACAGTGGTGATGCTTACGTGCCTGAAACCTCGTCAGCGTTGGCCATCTGGTTGCTCCTGCATTTGATGAATCAGCTCTCAGAATACCTCCTGCACATACCTTTTCTTCATGCTTTGGGTGAATGCTACCTCAGTCTATTTTTAACAGCTACACTTTCCATGATTGTATTTTAATGCTATTTATTTATTTAAACTGAACCAAACAATTCCACATAAGCTGAACATTCCAGTGGGCATCATGCTTGGCCACGCAGAGGAGTCTAAATCTAGTTCAAGTTACATTCCTTGAATGGTAGAAAAAGCTGGGTCATGTGCTGAAGCTTGGTGAGGAATAACAGAGTCATTCTTTCATAGATTGCAAAAACTTTATCATGAAAAGACAAACAAGTTAGAGGTCTCTCAATGACTGCACTGTCTATACCTAGCAATTACCCCTCACTTTCCCCCTCCTGCTCCTTGTTGAAGGTGTAATGCTTTACAGTCTTATCATCTGCCAAAATGGAGCCAGATACTCTGTACGTTCACTGAAGTTAAAGGGGATGAAAGGCCTGGGATAATTAGACTCAGTGTCTCAGTTATGTCCTTGCAGACATCTGGGAGTATGAGGCTTTTAGCTCCCTCTCTCCTGCTTAGGTAGCAAAGGCAGGTATGAAAATTAGGTGTCTTTCAAAACATCTTTTCCCAGGCAAAGACAGCATCTCCCCACATCTGTGGCATTTCTGTTTCCAAGGCTTTGTGCTAGAATTACAAGGCTTCCTGGTAGGAAGAGTGAACGCGCTTACCATTTGAATCCATGTTAATAAAATTAATCACTTGTGTTAAAATTAGCAGTGGGCAAACTGTTTTAGTTAAAACAGGAATTGTCCTGGATTGGTGCCAATCCTCAAACTAAATTCAAACCACTTTTATTTTTAAGTTTTAAAAGTAATAAAAAGTAATAAGCATGCAATATGTGTATAGACATACACACAAGGAGTAGCTCAGGGATTAGAAAAAGATGTATTTCGCATCTGGAGCCCTAGTTTTGCACATGCATATGCATGGAAGTAACTTTACTCACGTGAACTATCCCCTGGTACCATGCATATTTCCTGTCTAATCAGGCAGCAACATATACAAAAGGCTTTAATGCATAAGGGCGCTCTAACCTGCAGAACATCACTGCTTGATGCATCAAGTGAATAAAGCTGACACTTGTTAATAGGACAAAGCTGGCACCAATTAAACCACGTCCAGCACACTGACTTTGCTTGCTGGAAGCAGAGTCATCCCCAGGCATTGTGTTAGGGAGTACAGCCAGCCCTGCCTACAGCAGGATGTGGCTTCCAAATATCACGCGTTGCATATAATCTATTGCGTAATTGGGGGGGGGGGGGGGGAATGATGATGGGTGGAAGGGATGAGGCTGTGAAGCTGTGGCCTCAGAGAGGAAGATCGATTGGGTGTATGTGGGGAGTACGGGGTTTATTTTGAAGAGTGGGGGGAAGGGAGTGTTGTCCATGTACATTATTTCACACATCATAAGTTTCATTTCTCAGGGATTTTATTTTAGCAGTCCAGAAACAGATCACTCCCATGTGAGGTTTCACAGCACCAAACTGTGAACACAAGGATTGGGGTTTTTGTTTGGATGTTTTGTTTTCATCTTCAACTGCTTCAGGGTGTGTGTGTGTCTGTGCCTCTGCAATTGTATGCATGTGCAACAGTTGTGTGAGGGTGTGAGAATGCCTAAGTTTAGACTGTCTGCCTAAACTTTAATGAAAATAGTTTCACTGCTTCTGTAGCTGTGACCTGGCCTACAGAGAGTGACACATGGTGCCAACCAGGACTCCTGCATGATTTCTCTTCCTAGGAACAGGTCAGCAAGGGCATTGCCCAGTGCATACCCTGGCCTCTCAGGAAAATATACTTAACTTCCTCTTTACAGGTTCAGAAACCTTTTACTACAATTGTTATCTTGTATTTTCACCAAACTATTGGCTTTCCACAGCTCTGGCATAGGTGTATCTGCTAAAGCGTAAGTGTGGCTTTATAACCACCATCTTTCAAATTAATCATGAACATCCTTCACGTGTTCCTTTTCTTTTAGCAATAGTAGGGAAACACTTTGGCTCTGTATCTAAGAGTGGATGAAGGATGGAGCCTGCTAGAAGTAGCACCTAAATATACAGTTCTAACTGTTGGATTTGTATAATAAATATCTTGAAAGTGCCAACACACACAGTTTTCCTGGCTGCAAGGGAGCGCTGGGTGAACTGCTTGAGGCTCCTGTGAGTACTAGCAAATCAGCATGGTGCCAGCTATACAGGAGTGAGGACATTCAGTGATGAGCTCCCAGTGGTAAAAGAACAGGAACCTCTAGTTCTGCTCTGAATCTGGTTGATATCTTGATATCTTGTGAATTAAATCCTAGTGTATCAAGTTGTCAGATTACTCTAAAGATGAGTATTATCTCCATCTGTACACTTAAAACAGTCAACACTGTGAAGGAGCTTCTTGAACAGCTCTCACTCTGCCTTATTATGTACCATCTCTGTTGAACATAAAACTTTTCTGTGCAAAAAGTAATGAAACAGTAAAACTACAAGAGACCAACTTGTAAAATGAAATTTAAAATACTGCCTGAGGACCTCCCTGGAACAAGCTGAGTTGCAAACACTTCAAATTCATATTAATTGGGCCATATGGTCCAGTATTTAAGCAAAGGCATGTATTTTGTTTGGCCGGTGTTCAGGAGAGACTTTAGGAAAGCCTTCATGGCCCTGATGAAATCTGTGATCAGCTGATGGAAATGTTTACCTCACAATAAATATGAAAGACTGCCCTGCACAGAAATGACGCACAGGAGTTTATCACTGTGCAGCTTTGTAAAATCACCTGCAATGCCTGTATGTCTTTTGTTGCTCCCAAGTCTCTTGGAAAAGACTAAGACAGGCTTCTGAGTCATTGCCCAGAAGAAAGGGTGGTACAGGATTTATCACTCTTGCGGCAAGTATGCAGAGGAAAAAGGCTTCCAGAAGCCTTCTGGCCACTGACTCTTATGCCAGTGATGGGCTCTGCACAAGGCAAGCCATTGTATTGCAGCCCCTGCACAAGTTCACTGTCCCCCATCTGCCTGTTTTGTGGACCTTGGGACCCTGAGTGGCAGGGACAGTGGGACACTGTGAGCTGCACTTCTCTTTGGTCTTGTGCAACAAAGATCAGAAAAGATCAGAGAGAAGACCACCCACACCAGCCCAGGCAGCAAATATAATCATAGAATCATAGAATCAACTATGCTTGGAAAAGACCTTTAAGATCATCAAGTCCAACCGTTACCCTAACACTGCCAAGACCACCACTAAACTGTGTCACTAAGGACCTCATCTACACAGTTCTTGAACAGTTCCAAGGACAGTGATTCCACCACTTGCCTGGGCAGCCTGTTCCAATACCTGAATATCCAGCCTAAACCTCCCCTTGCACAGCTTGAGGCAGTTAGCTCTTGCCCATCACTTGTTACTTGGGAAAAGAGATCAGCCACCTTCTTGCTCCATCCTCCTTCCAAGTACGTGTAGAGAGTCATAAGTTCCCCCCAAGTCTTATATCCAAACTGAGCAATGCAGTAGTGTTGTAGGTCCAAACTGAGCAATGCAGCAGGGAAGCCAGGATCTGCCTATGAACAAAGGCAGATCAGGGAGTAGCAAGGGGAAGGCTGTTACATATTAAGCCCATGAGCTGCACTCATGCACCAATCATACTGTTAACCTGAGGGAGATAGCATTCATGTACACTTATGATGGATATGTTTCCTATTGCACTTGATGTCATGTACACATGGGAGATGATAGTTTCTATTTTCATGAGAATATTGATCCAAGAGAATCACACCCTATCAGGACCTTTTTCTTTCATCTCTGCAAAACCAAGAATTATGGCTATTTAACTTAGGTTCACTAAGTGACTCATTGTTTTATGCATTCAATATATTTCACATGGACAATGCTACATCTCTTTTCAATCAGTAATTTAAAAGAGCTGTTTGTGACATGCAAGATACAAACAGTCTTTCTGTGAGCCACTGTCTTATGTCCTGATAAACCCTGTCATATTTTCTTGTTTTTAAATGCCTCTTCTTAAAAATATGAGTCAACATAAATAACTTTGAATCTGTGTTACCTTATTATTGGGGCTGTTCAGCCTGGAGAAGAGAAGGCTGCATGGAGACCTCATAGCAGCCTTCCAATACCTGAAGGGGGCCTGTAGGGATGCTGGGAAGGGACTCTTCATTAGGGACTGTGGTGAGAGGACAAGGGGTAATGGGTTTAAACTTAAACAGGGGAAGTTTAGATTGGATATGAGGAAGAAATTCTTTACTGTAAGGGTGGTGAGGCCCTGGAATGGGTTGCCCAGGGAAGTTGTGAATGCTTCATCCCTGGCGGCGTTCAAGGTGGGATTGGACATAGCCTTGGATGGCATGGTTTAGTGGGAGGTGTCCCTGCCCATGGCAGGGGGGTTGGAACTCGATGATCTTGAGGTCCTTTCCAACCCTAACTATTCTATGATTCTATGATTAACCAATGACGGGTGACTCTACCCATGAAATATTTACACAGACAGCAGTCTTGTGGTAGTAATGTATTTTCACATTACTTAGTAATTTAAATCATGTCAACTCCTTCCAAATAGTAGAAGCAATCCAAACATGGAACCGATGTTGACCTTAAAAGGCTGCTCCTCTTAAAGTCAAACACCAGTCGTTACCACAGATTATCACTGGGCATTCTTCAACCAACTCCTTATCAGCACTGCCCCCAAATATAACTCTAAGGAAAATAGTAGATGGAAGAGGCTGAAGCTACATAAACAGCATGTCCTTTAAAGGAGCTTATGGAAGACTATATGGAAAATATATAATTTGAATATTAATAAGGTAAATCAATGACATATTTGGCTTTTTTATTAAGTTAATGAATTGTGTGTTTGGCAATCTGAACCTTCATCTAATCTTTCTTTGAATCATAAGAGTGTGCATGAGTATACAAATGCATTTATTTATATTTACTATATGTATACACATGCATGAATGTTTTTATATAATATATGTGTGTATTGGATAGAGGTTTTTTGTTTCTTCTTCCTGTTTTCAAAGTTCGGTTTCTTATTCTGTTATTAGGGGACCAGGTGATGGAGTAGGAAGAAATGCATGTAGTGTGTGCTTTGGCGTGCAACACATACTATGACCTTCTGGTAATCTAGACTGGGGAAAAATACCATCCTCCTTTTTCCCACGGCAATCAATTGAACTGAATTTTGGCTTCCCAAGTTATAGCACATTGACATAGTATGAGCTGGAGCTGGTAAAAGAATAGATAAGTTAAAATACATTTATTTAGCCTGTGGATATTTATATTATGCATGATATCTTTAGTGTGTTTAGCAGCAAAGGATGGTAGTCCCCATGTTGCGTAATAGATGACATGTCTCCTTTGGCAGACACTTAGCCCATTCAGCCAGCTAACTAATTACAATGCCTTATTAAAAAGAAAAAGAAAGAACAATAGCAATAGCAAAATTCACAACAGTCTACCCCTTGACTGCTTCTCCCTGTACCTCAAAGCAATTTTTCAGGGTGTGCAGTATAACTTGGAAAGTGGTCTGTCCATTAAAGGTAGTATCTTAATCACACTGTTCCCTGCAGACTGGAGCGGATTAGAGAAACAATAAAACCTCTGTCATGTACAGGACAGAAAACTTGATAGCACCATGCTCCTCAGGGGACAGCAAGGTATTGAAGGTTTTTGGGGCAGTTTTTGTGATCTTACTGACTAGTTGTTCTGTTACAGTACCTCAAGTTTGTTACGTATTTTAATGTTGTAGAAAAAAACCCAAGCTCTTAAAATATTTCTTTTTTTTCACCTTTATCTCTGCATTTCACCTATAGCAGTGTGGGAATTAAATATTGTCTTTTCTAGAGAGCATGAAATATTCAAGAGAATGAATACCATGAACACAATCTAAAGCTGTAGGGGCTGTGAAAATTTCAGTTTGAATTTTGCCCCCTTTTTTTTTTTTTTTTTGTTTTCAATATTGTAGTATTTCAGTCAGACTTTGGTTGATTTTCATCTTGATCAAACAATCCACTGAAGAATTGAAATGTACTAAAAAGATTTATATTGAATTAAAAGCTTTTTTAAATATGTGTTGACATTCTTATTGGCTGTAATAGGTAAAGGTCACACAGTCTGTCCTGTGGTAAAGCAAGTCCACTTGCACTGAACCTGAATGGAAGGGCATGATGCTTGATGGCGATAGTGAAAGGGAAGGGGATAGTAAGGCATTTGAAGTGATTACTAAAAATACCACTGGCTGACCCAAGGGCAGAGAGCAGCGCAGTGTTCTCAAGTGGAAAGCAGAAACATCCACCTCTAGTCTTCCCCAGGGATAGAGTGATGGATATGACTAACACGGGATCTGTGATGCGAAAGAGGAAAGAGATAGAAAAGGAGAACTTAACATACTGATTTCATTAAACTGGCTGTAAACTTGCCACTTAAATGGCAAGAGTACTGAGGAACCCTGGCCAGAGCAATGTAGATTTCCAGTGTCCAGATGGTGGTAGCAGGAAAGCTGCTGAGAGACTCTGGGACAATTTGCATCTAGCTGATGTTGAGTGATTTACAGCTGGAGCTTAGAAGCCCCATGACAGCAGATACCACTGAAGCAGGGACACCTGTGACAGTGTGTAATTCTTGTGATTGTTAAGGATGATGTTTGTAGAGAGGGAGCTCTGCACAGTGATGAGCTCTCCTACAGAAACTTTACCTGAAGTGGTCATGATTGCCCCAGGAACAAGGCAGAATAATTGCCTCAGCTGTTTTAGCTTTTATTCTTTCTTGTCAACCATCCTACTCCTCATGCAGACAAAATTCCTATTTTCAGTGATGTGCTGAGACAGAAGAAATGGTTCTCCTTCTTTTGCAGACCTTTCATTTTCAAAGGCAAAATGGGGAAATGGTCTAATTGTTCAGTAAGAATGTAAGCCTAATATTTTAAAGAAATGTAATCTTTCCTTTTAGTCAACAGTGGACACACTTGAAAACAGGCAAGAATATAGTTAAAAACATCATAAAAAAACCCAAAACAGATGGGGCTAATCCTGCAAATGAAATCAACTTTTAATTGCACAAGTGCATCAATGCTTTATTTTTATTTTTCATTTTATTTTCATGTCTATCAGAGATAGCATTTTTCACAATGCTAGTTACTCATCTTAGGTTGGAGTTTGGATGATGAGACTAGTAAAGTGTCTACAGGTCTTCACTGGATCAGGTTCTTGGAGTGAAACATATGTGGCCATTCTGGGTTTTTTTAAAGTAATATGTTTAATTATAATATTTATGATCTCGAAAATCTGACGCTGAAATGAAATTCCCTGTGGAGACAGGTATTGCAAAGATAGTGTTCAGTAGGGGCAGCAGTTAGAGAACAGAACAATAGTTTTAGATGCAGAATAAAGTAGAAATGTGTGTTCAGCTGGAATTTTTTGAAGTCTGTCAAATATTTTTCAAATACCTGTCAGCCTGATTGTCCTATTCTTCTAAAGCAAAGTCCAGTTTTCCTAACTGTGCTCATCATTCTAAGCCTATTCCATCTGGTTGCTCTTGGCTTGCCTTGGATTTTCAAGATATGAGGCAATTTTCAACCGGATGCAGACAGGGTGGCACTGAATTGCGGTGCAATATCTTATTTCAATATGGAAAATCATCACACAGGAAGAAGCCTAATAAGTCCCCTTTACAATTTCTACCAAGGTTCTCTATGATATAAGAAGGCCAAAGGCTACCTCTGATTAAATGCGGCAAAAGTCATGTGATGGATCTGGGAGATTCCCATCTGTGGGAAATCAGAGTGGCGCAAGGAGGGGAACCTGGGACATAGGGCAAGGGGTTTGGAGCCTTCTGCAACTTCTGTCAGTCATGTGTGATAAATGACTGTAAATTATTATCCCCTGCCTTTTCCTCTTGTTACAGGTAGAAATTAAAGCCTCACAATATATACTGAGTGAAACCTGACCTGATAAAGCAGATGCCATTCTCTCCCAGAACACGTTAGGAAGAGTATCAGGAGGTTTTCATTACTGAGTGGTAGATGGAAGGATGCTCCCTATGCAAGTCTCAACCTCTCCTCTTTCACCTGCCTGATTCGTTCAGTTGAAGATCCAAATCTTCACATACAATCTCCCAGATTTGTTTCAAGTTGCATAAATAGTATATGGCAGAGGGATAAAGCATGAGGCTAAACAACTTGTCCTAGTCCTTTCTACTACTCCTGAAAACATCTATGATATCTTTGTTAAACATTTTGGAGCTCTTGCAGTGTATAAGGTGAGGCTCAACCAGTCATTCTACATGTTGCGGTGGAATCGCTTGGAGGAAGAACTTTCTGGTGGAGCACAGTAGTAGCATCAGTGATTAAAACAAAACTGATGTTAAAAGAGGAAGATGAGTAAGGCTGACAAGTGAAATACTACTGCAGGAAATAAGGCTGAATTAATTATCTGACATGTACATTATAATTTGATTTTTGATTATGGGATCACATATCTTTTTAAGAGGATCCTCACCTGATTCAGTGCATCTGATGGGCTGCACTCACGTAATATACTAAACAATGTTAAGCCACATTCTCCTTGTTCAGTGTGTGGCTGGATGCCTTATTTACTGCAATCCTTTCTAAAATTAGAATTATTAATTTCCTCAGAGGCTTTGCTGTGTTTTTTGTTGTGCTTGTGTGAGGAGATCGTTAAACTAGGAAAGGTGCAGGAAGGGTAGAATTACAGAGACCCACATGCAAAACAAGGCTCAGGTGGGAATGCCTTCAGCAACTGCTTGCAGCCAAGGAAATGCATACAGGAGATGACTATGGGATGTCCTCTTGCACCATTCATGGGAAAATGACACACTCAAATACCTCTCTGAAGTGCCTGCATACCAATGCATGTAGTATGGGAAATCAATAGGAAGAATTAGAGATCTATGTGCAGTTGCTGGGCTTTGATCTCATTGCAATTACAGACATGGTGGGATAGCTCACATGGCTGGAATGTCATGAATGGCTATACACTTTTTAGGAAAGACAGGCCAGGAAGGCAAGGTGGTGGAGTTGTCTTTTATGTGAGAGAATACCTAGCATGTAGGAAGCTCTGTCTCAGGGTGGATGATCAGCAAGTCAAGAACTTAGGGTCAGGATTAAAGGGCAGACCAGAAAGGGTGACACTGTTGTGGATGGTTGCTACAGACCACCTGATAAGGAGGATGAAGTAGGTGAGGCCTTTTACAGGCAGCTGTCCATCTTGAAGAAGAAACTAATTCTGCAATCCTTTGTGTCATTTACTACCCATTTTCAACCTCTACAGTGACTGACATTGGTAGGTATCCTGCAACTGAGGTTTTCTTTGCTGCACAGTATTGATGCAGCTCAAATCTCCCTTCTTTTAGTTTAAAACCATTACCCCTTGCCCGATCACAACAGCCCTTGCTCACAGGGAAAGACTTTTTAGCAAGGCCTGTTGTAATAGAATGAGAGGTAATGGTTTTAAACTAAAAGAGAGGACATTCAGGCTGGATGTGAGGAAAAAATTTTTTACAATGAGGGTGGTAAAATACTGGCACAGGTTGCCCAGAGAGGTGGTGGATGTTCCACCCCTGGAGACATTCAGGGTCAGGTTGGATGTGGTTCTGGGAAACCTAATCTATTGAAAAATGTCCCTGCTTATTGCAGGGGTGTTGGACTAGGTGAGCTTCGAAGGTCCCTTCCAACCCAAACTATTCTATGATTCTGTAGATTCTAAGAGTCCACTGTTACCATCTTGTAGGGGGAAAATAGATAATGTATAATTAAAGCCTGTAGCATAATGCATATACACCAAGTTCTGTGTACCTGAGAACTGAATTTTGTGGTGGGTGTTGCTAGATAATGGTGTACCAGCTCTAGATATTATAACACGAGTTGCAGGTACCACCTTCACAAAGATAACTGATTTCCTAGGGGTGGTTCCAAAAGCCACTTGGAATATACTGAAGCAAACAGTCTCGAATGCATCTTTCTTATCTTTGTACTTCAGTGCAAAGTTTCTTCTGCTATAGTATTTGAGGTCCTCGCATCAGAACTGAACACTGCTGATATTCTGTCTCCTATATATGGGGCTAGTCTGTGTATAGTTTTATTCATCACTTTAATGGCATACTGCATTTAATGGCACCCAGATTTCCCACCTACAAATGTTGTTGAAAAGAATTTTGTTTTGCTTCTTCAGGATTTCCAGCATATGTTAGTTCTAATTCTGAGGAAAAACCACAACACTACTGTTTATGTGCCAATTATTTACTTAGTGGAAAACAAGTAACACAAGACCTTTGATCAGTATCTGCCCCTTTTTCTGGACTGAAATTTGTTTATCTAACATAATTTTGTACAAAATATCTTGATTGCTTAAAAAGCTGAATTCCATGGGTATAAGCTACAATGTATTTGCAACCATTGTCCACAGTGAAAGGAAAAGTGTTTTCTTCTTGGAGACAGGCAGTTTGTACTTTTATATGTGAAGGCACTGCCTTCACTTTACATGAAAAAGAGAACAATCACATTTTAGCAGCCATGATGTGATGTAGGAACATCTGGGGGCAATGACCTTTGGACATAAAGGGTGTAGAGAGATTAAGGCAGGGAAAGAAGCCTGTGGAGTACCACAGGAAGGGTAGCCTACAGGAGCTGAACCCGCACCATGCCTGCCAGCATGAAGTTGATTGGTCATTATTTTTGAACTTGGTTGATGTGTCTCTGTGATTTGATATCAAATCAGTGATTTGGACCACATGGTATCAGGAACCGTAAAACTGGATTTGCAATTTCATGGAGACATGGCCTAGGATTTTGCCTTGTGATTGTTGCCACACATAAACTAACATATATTACTGGTTCAGATCTTAACAGCAACTAGGATACTTACTCACAGTGAAGATGCCCTAGCAAGCTACTGACCCTATAATGGTCATGTTATGACCCCCTCAGCAGAAACCCTGCTACCATGTCCAAAACCTTTTTCCAGTTCTTCATCATTTAAGTAAAGTTAAAAAAAAAAAAAAAAAAAAAAAGCTTTAAAAAAGCTCATGTAGAAGCCTTAGAGCACGTAACAGGGATTGTTATGTTTGGACTGGTTTGCACATGTTTCGCAAATTCCTGAGCCTGAACTGAACCTGGCCTCTCAGCTGCTTCTCTGTAGGAGCAAGGTGGAGTACTGCTATGGCCTGCAGGCATCACACGGAATGAAAATTATCCCCTTATGCTAGCCTGTCTCAGCCCATGTAGGATTTTTTTAGCAATCACCAAGGCTTGACAATCTGTTTGAAAGCAAAAAGTTGCAGAGCTCTGGTTCAGGGACATAGATGCTGTCAGCTGGATCCAGTCTCAGTTCAAAACCTGCTGCATTTTCACAGAACCACTGAATGGTCAAGGAGACCTGTGGAGGTCATCTGGTCCAGCCCACCTGCTCAAACAGGGACCCTTAGAGCCGGTGGCCCACGACCATGTCCAGATGGCTTCTGAATATCTCCAAGGGTGTAGCTTCTTAACTTATCTTGGTCAACCTGTGCCAGTGCTGTAACAAAGTGTTCTCTGATGTTCGGAGGAAACCTGCTGTGTTTCAGTTTGTACACATTTCCTCTGGTCCTTTTTACTGGGCGCCACTGGAATGAGTCTGGCTCTATCCTCTGTGCACCCTCCCTTCAGGTATTTATATACATTGATAAGATGCCCTCTTAGGCTTCTGTTCTCCAGCCTCACAAGTCCCAGCTTCCTCAGCCTTTCCTCATAGGAGAGACCCTTAATGATTAGTGGCCCTTCACTGTGCTCTCTCCTATATGTCCATGTGTATCTTGTACTGGGGAGCCCAGGTCTGGATGCAGCACTCTGGGTGTGGCCTCATCAGGATTGAGTAGAAGGAAAAGATCACCTGCCTCGACCTGCTCACAGCATTCCTCTTAATGCAGTCCAGGATATTGTCAGACTTCTTTGCAAGAAGGACACATTGCTGGCTCATGTTGAACCTGTTGTCTATCAGGATCCCAGGTCCTTTTCTTCAAAGATGTTTTCCAGCCAGCCAGCCCCCAGCATGTACTGATGCATGGGTTTGTTCCACGCCTGCTGCAGGACTTTGTACTTCTGCTTACTGAACTTCAGAAGGTGCTATTTTTCCAGCCTGTTAGTCTCCTTCTGAATGAGAGTGCTACCCTCTCATTTATCAGCCATTTCTTCTTAGTTTTGCATCACCTACCTGCAAACTTGCTGTCAGTATATTCTGCTGCATCATCCAGATCATTCATGATGATGTTAAATAGGATCACAACCAATACTGATCCCCTAGGATACCTGCTAGTTGCTGACCTCCAAATGGACTTCATGCTGCTGGTCACTACCCTCTGGGCCTGGCAGTTGAGGTATCTTTCAGTGCACCTCACTGCTCGTCTAGCCCATATTTCATCATCTTGTCTATGAGGATCCTACGGGAGACAGTGCCAAAAGCCTTTCTGATGTCAAGTTAAACAATGGAGGTGTCCCTGCCCATGGCAGGGGGGTTGGAACTAGATGATCTTAAGGTCCTTTCCAACCCTAACTATTCTATGATTCTATGATTCTAACATCCACTGCTCTCCCCTTGTCTACCAAGCCAGTCATTTCATCATGGAAGGTTACTAGGTTGGTCAAGCATGACTGTACCTTTGTGAATCCTTGCTGACTATTCCTGATCAGCTTCTTGTCTTTCATGCATCTGGCAGTGGTTTCCAGTATCAGTTGTTCCATCATGTTCCCAAGGATTGAGGTGAGATGAGACTGACAGGCCTGTAGTTCCCTGGGTTCTCCTTCATGGAAATAAGAGCAACATTTGCTTTCCTTCAGTCTTCAGACACTTCTGCCAATCACCATCAATCAAAGATTATCCAGAGTGGGTCAAAGATTATTGAGCATTTTGAATAGGATTTAGCAGATTGTAGATTGTAAATAAGCATAATTTATTGGACCAATTTAATCTCAGTAGCGCTTTATCCTAGTGAAGACAAAGCTGAGGGTTTTTATTAACTGTAACAGTTAGAAAAAATGAAAGCAAATTAAGTCTTTTTTTTTTTTTAATCAAGAATCTTTATGCAGCTGCAGAATTGAAGTGACTTTGTATTATTAATTCCATTGATTTTGATGTATTTGACATGCTGTCTTGTGCAATTCTGATGAGTACAGTACTGGTAATAAGAATAAAACCTGGCATTTGTTGTTTAAGATTGTATAAATTTTGTATTTGCTTTCAAGTTTGAACAATTCTTTGTGTTTTTATTAAAATAAATTGATGGTGAAAGGAGTGTTGGAGCACATTATTTTCCAGGCCATGACAGTCTGTATTTATTATCAGTATTTGTTGAATGTAACATAATTCCTGATGAGCCATAACCAGAAAGTTACTTAAGTGCCCATATATTGACAGCTCTTACGGAAAATTTTCTATTTTATTCTAGTCTCTTCAGTTCACCATTCCATTATAGATCTACATTTGTAATGGTAAGATTCTTGTTCATCTTTTGTTAATACAAGTGATAGATGATACTTGAAAGTTTGAGTTTGGTTTTGTCTCATAATTCTTTGGATTACCTGAATTATTTTTTTCTTCATTTTAAATCTGTGTTATCTCATGAGATTTCTGCCATTTCTGTTGTTTATTATCAAAACAAGCCTTTTGCCTTTTATCAGAATTTTTGGACATTAGTGTTCTGGCTTCATGCTGAAAAAAAAAGAAAAAGAAAAAACCCAAGCAAAACATCTTAGCTATTTTGTTGAAAATGTTCATGAAGGTCCAGTTTAGGCATGTATGGCTGTACAAAGGAGCTGTGGAGTGAACATGCATCCTCTAGTAATATCACAGTTGCTGAATGACTGCATCCAGTCTCAGTCATCACTTTCATTTCCTCCTGTAACAATGTCCTAATGAAGGATTTTTTACTTTTATGGAAACTTTCAGTAATACTCTTTGGTAGGAAAAGTGATGACAGAAAGGGATGTGTCCTTTATGGGAGAGGGATCAGAGGTCAAAACATACAGTTTAGAGGCAGGAGAGCATTATTCTACTTACAACAAACTACCCCATCCTAAAAAAAATTATTTAACACTCTGTGCAGCATCTACAATATAAGTAAATATATAAATAAATACATGGAGAGACAATCCTAGATTCACAAAGAGGCAATCATAGATTCACAAAATAGAATAGTATCATAGAATTTTATAGGTTAAAAAAGACCTTTAAAGTCATCAAGCCCCACTGTAAACACAACACTGCCAAGGCCACTACTGAACCATGTCCCTGTAAGCAACATCCACATGTCTTTTAAATACCTTCAGGGATGGTGATTCAACCACTTCCCTGGGCAGCTTGTTCCAATGCTTGACAACCCTTTCAGCGAAATGTTTTCCTAATATCCTTTCTAAACTTCCCGTGGCACTACTTGAGGCTGTTTCCTCTCATCCTATCACTTGTTACTTGGGACAAGAGACTAATCCCCACCTCACTACAACCTCCTTTCAGGCAGTTGTAGAGAACAATAAGGTTTTCCCTAAGCCTCCTTTTCTTCAAACAAGTGAGTTCTGTGCTCAATTCTTAGTGATCTTCACTGATAGTCAAGTGTGAATTTGCCCTTCTGCTTTCAAAATACTCTTCCACATCACTTAAGGGAGTAAATGCTATACAGTTATTTCTGTGGAAAAAAAAAAAAAACAAAAAAAAAAAAACAACAAAACAGCAAAAAAATTCCAACCAACTAACTAAAAGCCCCTAAAACAAAACAATCAACAGCAATAAAACTACCCTTGAATTCTGTTTTCAGGTTCGTATTTGGTTTATTCAGAGTATTTGGCCAGTTCTCAGGTGTTTGGAAAGGTGGGGGCACACATTTTAGGCACTGTTATGAAGAGTCAGACCAAAAACTTGTTCTTTACAGTTACTTGGGACCTATGTTTAAAATGTTAGCATCTAGTCAACAAAGATCAACTATGCATGTGATTTAGTTGACTAATCTCACAAAAGAAATAATGAAGAGTCATAAGATGGCCATAGAGCCATCAGGTAATAAAAAATATCAAAATTATAAATATATTATCAGAAATGTTTCATAACGACCTAAAGAGTAGCTAGCTGGTATGCACTCCTAATACATTGTTTTTGCTATTATTGCATCCATCAGTTTTCACTGATAAACCTCCTAAGTGTTCTGTACTCCATGACAGCCACTGAAAGTGAGTAGTACTTTACTTCAAAAATAAATAGCTAAATGGAACTGCATAGACTGTACACTTTGTTCAGTGGGAGTCAAAGTACCAAAATCTGGCCATTCATGAATTAGGGTCAGATCAAGCCTCCCATTGACCTCAGTGGGAGTTTTGCATTTACTTCAATGGAAGTAGGATCAGACTATCAATGCTTTAAAGTGGTTCAATACAAAGTGTTATTGAAATGCAAATGTACGTGTTCTCTTAATCTGAACTTCCCATCTGCCCATTCTGTGCTGTTTGTAGAGTGTTATCATGGGCTGTTACTCTGGGACCTGTATTAAACAAAGAATTTTGTATGCTCATCAGAGTAATACTAAGTAGTACAGGAGAATACAACTGTAAATTTTGTAATAACAATTCTAAGGAGATCTGGTGAGCAAACAAGCCTTACTCTACCACCAAGCTTGAACAAAGATGAAGTTGTCTATGCTGTTGAGTACAACACATTTACTTAACACTAAATGTGAGCTGACCTGGTTGATATCTCTCACACACAGAAATCTCTCAGGTATTAAATTACCTGGAGACACTACTTGCAATGGTTTTAAGTAACACTTAAAATTACTACAACTGAAAAAGACATATAGGGAAAACAGAAGTTGAGTTCATGTATTTGCTATAACTTACTGCTTGCTCATTTTTATTCTCTGTGGATCAAATATAAACACAAATGAGTGGATAAAGCAGTAAAGACTCCATTTTATTAAGTTTAAACTATGTATCTCTTCTCCTTCTGTCTACAGTAAGTCCCCATTCTATTGCAAACACTTGGCTTTCTCTTCCTCCTCCCCAGCAATGCTAATTACTAATAACAAGCAAGTTGCATTAGGGAGTAGGCACATCCTGTTTAGCTTGCCTGAGATCTTGAAAAGCAGTCTAGAGCTCTCAGCTGCAGCCAGCATGCCAGCATGCATATTTCATATGCCTGCCCAGCCAGGAAATACGTACCTTCTGACTGGTGGCTTCGAGGCAGTGTATTGACTAAGCCTTCAAGGGGGACAGGTGTCAGCATCACTCTCATTGGGAAAAGACCAAATGAATTATTTTGTGAGATATGTTGTACTGGCCCAAGTCAGCTATTTCCCACTGGTCTTTGAACGCAGCAGCCAAGTCAAAAGCAGAAGGAAGCATTAAAACAATAAAAAAAAAATTAAGATGTAGTTGCAATCACTTCATGGTGTGGCGATGGTAAGCAAGAGCTAAATGTATTAGCTTAAACTCTCTTTATTCTACCTGCTAGGTATCAAGTCAATGCCATCACTTGAGCATGAGAATAAGGGGCACTGCTGGTCAGGTTAGAGTCTGTTAACATTATGTATGGCAATTGTTACAAATGTGGTCTAAGTGACTGGTGTGTACTAAGCTAATTAAAAAGGCAATTGGATTGTTCTCTATAAGTGATTAAACCACTAATAGTAAGATCTCTTATTTCCCTATCAGTAATATTCTAATTGCCAAGGACAAGTGTGCCAGAGCACATTGCCACCTGCAATTTTGCAGGGACCATAAGTTGCATCTTTACTGTAGTAAACACAGGCTGGATTACTGTCCCATAACTGTCAGAATTATTGAGTTTTTAACCTACTTTCTGGCGTGGTTTTGGCCCTTGTCCCTCAGATGTGTTCTAGACACAACTTGGGAAGAAGCATGGCCAATCATCTGCTATTGGCTGCTGTCAGTAAGCTCTAAAGCTGAGGCTACCATGTCCTAAGATGGCAAGTAGCCAGAGGAAGACAAACAGAAAACATGCAAATCATGAGCTCACGTTTATTCCTGAGGAAAGAGAATGATTTCTAAATAGTGTCATTTACTAAACTAGAGTTAGAGCATGAATTCCTACTGTCATGAGACATGTAATTGCCATTAGAACAACTTTTGGTCTTGCAACACCAATAGCACTCTGCCAAGAAGGAGGAGACATAGAGCTGTGAAGAGCTTCCCCAGGGCTATTTAAAAGAATATGTTCATGCTACTTACACTCTTTTTTTTGTTCTTTTGGCCACAAGTAATTTTTTTGCCATGATTTTGTGCAGCTGAAGAGGATTGTAAGTGCATGAAAATGGTGGAATTACTCTAGAGGATGCAAAAGATCCTGACTGGCCCTGGGTCACAGTGAGGTTTAAAAGAGAGATGATGTTTCATGCACTTCTCAGTACATACTATATTATTATACTGGAAGAATTGTTGGGGGAATTTTGGATGGGATTGAGCTATGAGGGAGAGGTTAGAGTTAGGTCTACTTTGCGAAATAGCAAGATGATCGTACTGGGAACATAGGTATGATTTCTCCCAAGTTATTACTTTTCCAGGTGATCCACTCATAACTGTATGCTTGCACCTATGAGTTAGAGAGCAATGTCTTCCATCACCACTTGTTCTAGATACTAGTAGCGCAACTCTTCCTAAGAGCCAGCATGGGTCCATGAGTCTGAGAGGAGTGCTACTTCCACTCTTATTAAAAACTGCTTGCAAGCCTTGCAAGCACCTGTGCTCATCTTGGAGAACTCCCCATTGAGCAACTTTGCTGAGCAGGCTTAGCCCTGCTAAGTTTGTGACATCCAGCGTGATCATAGTTGAGGTCGTGTACCACCCAGCCACGAGAACAAAGCGGCTGCATCTTGCGCATATAAAGGTGTTCATTTTGTTGAAAAAACAACCAACCAACCAAACAAAAAGTACAAACTAATTGAGAAGAATTAGGAAGAGGTTTTTGTCATTTCCCCCTTACTCTCTTTATAATTAAGTACACTTTGTCACTTTGTTCACCCCTTTGAGGGGATTTATTTTTAACTTTGGTTGAAACTGTTGCACAGAAGTCTGTGTCCTATGAATTCCAGACTTTGCTAAGGATGGATTAAGTTGTGGAGACTCTGGCCTTGTGATACTACCATGTTTCTGCTAAACAAAGTCCAGTGTGCCAAATAAAGATGTAGCAAGTAGTTACGAAATGGCATGGCTATTACACATGAGTTTGATTCTCATTTTCTGGTGTTTATTTTGGGATAATTCTGTTTTGAGAGTGGAAAAACCAGACTGTAAATAAAAAGGAGGCCTACAATAAATGCATTATGCTACACAGTTGTCAAAAGGCTAAAAGAGGGCTCCTCAGTGAGTGCCTAGAAGATAGGAAAATTATTCTCAACAATAAAAGAAGAGGGTAAGAATATTCTGGGACACCATGTCAAGTCAGAAAAAGAATGAGATTCACCTACTTGCGCAAA
This sequence comes from Amazona ochrocephala, assembly GCA_039720435.1. NCBI lineage: Eukaryota > Metazoa > Chordata > Aves > Psittaciformes > Psittacidae > Amazona > Amazona ochrocephala. The sequence goes on from CM077878.1 coordinate 69,893,932, forward strand.
GCCTGAGTAACTTATTATTGCAGCTTGCAGTATATGTTTCTAGGTCACTGCCTCTAGTATCATTCTAAACAACATAGATCCACTCCCAGCTCACGTCCCTTCTCCAGGACATTGGGAGAATCTCTATTGCAACTTCCAGGAGATATTGAGTAGCCGGTACTGCATTTCTGCTCCTAACTTCTCACCTGTATTGCCCCATCTGTGTAACTAGATGACAGGAAAGGGAAGAAGAAGGAAGGGAACAGGGCAGAAGAAGGAAGGGAACAGATCAAACTGAATATCACATGAATCCAAATATCTAAAATAGCATAACAATAATCTAAAGTTGTATTCCAAGGGATACTAGTGACATTTTAAGATGAAACTTTTGTTAGGGATGTGGAATCAGCCCAAAGTTCCAGAAAACATCATCCAAGATATCTACTTGTATTTTTATAGCTCTATAAATCCTTAAGGCTAAAGTCTGCCCTTCTACACATGTAGAACTCCATTTATTCCACAGGGAGTTGCATTCACATATCAGAGGGTAAAATCTGGTCATATTTTCTAGATAGCAACAGGAAAAATGGGAGGTCTTTCATTTTTAAAAACATTTACTGTATCCTAGCAATGTGCAGCAATGCTATGCAAGCCTGACAACAGACAAATGGCTTTGAAAGATATTAAACCTCACAGAAATTCTGTAGGAAGACAATGTCTTTGGACTTGGGAATCTGTAGGTAGTGCAGGTTCCAAACATTGTCTTGCTTCTAGGCACAAAGTAACTAAGGTAATACAGAAGGAAATTTCTTAAACACTTGCGTTGAGGTTGATGCAGGACTCAAGAAACTCTGACTGTCCAGAAATGAAAACAAACAGGGGACTTAGAAGAAATAAACATTTTGTTCTCAAGGCTTTTTAACAAAAAAATATCTACCTTTTTTTTTTTTTTTTTTATGGTCTGCCTTTCAAAAATCTTAACTTGAGGATGTTCCTTTACAGTGTAGAGATTTCAAAGTTTTTAAAAACAAAACCAGCAAAACTTTGCATAAGCAAAAAAAGTATGAATCAGCCGTTCTAATTCTCCAGGATAAAAAATTAAAACAGAAAGAAGAAATGTACCGAAATACCAGCTTTATGATCTTGTTAGCTACAAAGTATTAGAAAAAGCATTCTGAGTTTGAACTTTGCCGGAATGAAACATCATTGTTATTCATAATGGCACAGTATAGTTGCGCATACAGCCTACCACTATCTATGATACCAGGTTGATTCTTCAGTAAGTTGTGTTACAAGGACGGATAGATGGGAGTCTGAAGATTACAAACAATTTAGAAACTGACAGAAGGCTTCTAGTTTCCATAAGGTCAACTTCTTTCAGCCGTCTGTAAATATGAATAGAGTAGAAGGAAAATGACACTGCTGGAAGCTTTTCTGTAGAAACTTTGAAACAATTTTCTTTCCATCCTCTAAAATACCATAGGGTGTGTTCCTAGTCTTCATGATGAGGTTCTGCCTCTTTATCAACTTACCTTCTTCCAGTTTTAAATAGTACCATTTGGTCAGTATTTATCATTGTGCATTAGAGCTCTGCCAAATTCTTTGAAATTAAGTCTCCCACAAGAATGTGTGAAGAGGTATGAAAGAAAATTTGGGAAATATCGGCCAGGGGAAAACTGTTTTATAGTCAGACCGCAGTTCCTATAAATGCAGCATTTTGGTATGGCTTCATATTTTATTGACTTGCATACTCGTGACTTGACAGCATCACACTCTGGAACTCAGCCATAGAGAGGAAGCGAAGGAGCAGAATTTCCAGGGGAAATTGCAGCATCTCTGACCATGGTGGCAGGAAACTCTGCTCCATCCTTCCAGCAGAGTTGACATGAATTTTGAAATATTTATTCTCATGTTGTTACTGAACAGTACAGCAATTGTAAATGAGATTTGGTGGAAACTGTGGTTGAGAGAGGAACCTGAGTGATTTGGGGTATTTTTTTAGATCAGCAACAGATTCAGCACAACTTTTTGCCAAGGATCAGATGATAATATTTGAAAGGGAAGTTATATTTACAAAAAAATTAACTCTAATATCCAACTGTCATAATATAATGATAAAATAATTTCAAATGCACACTTAGAAAACAGATACAGTATTCGATACTTCTTTCTAAAAATACTTGGGAGAGAAAAAATAAGGTGTTTTATGAAAACCTAAAAGCCATTGTTCCTCTAGGTGCAGTACATTTGGATTCATGAAGAGGAGATAAAGGAGATTCACAGATATTTTTGCATCTACTGAATGACAGTTTTGGAGCCATTACGATGGAGGCCCTAGCTCATGACAAATGCTTGCTGCTGCTTTCTGCCACAAACAAGAGTCATCTGAGACCTTTTTCTATTCAGGCTGCTTCCCTTCTTAGGAGTTTGCTGATGAATTGCCCAGTGATTTTGCAGTAACTCCTGCTTTAGAGTCCTCCAGAATTATATCTTCCGTGTACTTAAGAAACTTCTTCACTGGTAAAATATGTGTGCTAAGCCCAAAACCAACACTGGCACAGCTGGGGTGTCTATATTTTCTGGCATCACTTTCCAGTACAACCACATTATAATTAAATATCTAGCTGATATCACACCCAGTCTGGATAGCTATTTTATCAGATATTACATAGCAGAGAAACATACAAAAATAGCAATGGCAAGCTCTGCTTTGTATGATAACCACAGAATGCATCATACAAAATAAGAGATTATTCGCTCTTAGTGCTGGTTAAAGTAACATGCACATTTCTGTGGTAATGAAGTCAGTGAACTGATAGTAATGGAGTTCTAGTAAATGGATTCTGTGAATTCTCCTGGAAGCTCTGGTGTTGAATACAGCTATTCCTGGAGGTAGCCATGATGGAGATGGATGGGCTGCCAGTGGGGTGATGTTTTCTTCATCCAGAAACTAAGAGATTGCTCTACATCTGACAATGCCAAGCCAGGAGCTGCAATTTCTTTTGCCCTCATACATCCCACTTAAATCCGTGTCTCACTGTCCATTTCTAAGTTGCTGCTCCTCACAGACAATCTAATTGTCTTCCTCCTTATCATTGACACTGGTAAGGCTGAACAAGACCATTTGCAGATCATTTAATCAAGCCAGACACTCTAATTTCTGCATTAGTTCACTACGCCACTACTGTGCCCTGTCCATTTGCAGCAGATGTAGTGCCCCACAATGCTCAATGTCTCTGGAGAGCAAATTATTCTGCCTTGTCATGGTTCTGCCACTTCCTTTTCATGTAAATCTGCTCTATGTCCATCTGCCACCCATGGAATGGGGTTAATGAAATCTGCCTCGCACACTGGGCTGCTGGGTAGGGCTTAATTCACTGGGAGTGTCTCTACTGCTGCTTTATTTTGATTGAGGAATGCTTTTGAAGTGGACTTCTTCATCCTCACCAATTATCACACTTTGGTTCACATCATAGAGCAGTCTCACCACATGCTAGCAGTGTCCTTTCTTACACTGAGCTGGAGGACACACTCCAACTGCGTATCTGATACAGCCCAATCAACAGGAATGGATTAAAGCTAGTCCAAAGTAAAACCCTGAAAATAGTTAGTACTGGGGACATTGGGTCCTTGATACTACCTGTTTTGCTCTGCACTTCCATTCCTGTTATGCCACAATATATAATGGAGACATAGATATTATTATAACTGATGATTGCCTTTGTGATCCTTGGATGAACAGAACAGCAAAAGTATGAGGTTTTGTGTGCGTTTCACAGAATAAATACAGCCTTTGTATTTTAACCCCAAATTTTGGCTTTCTTTCACTGTACTATTTTAGTGGGAGATTCCATAGTTTATATAAGAAAGTTTACCTTAGAAGATCTAATAGCAAATGGAACCTGCGTCTGCACTTATGTAAATAAAACCTATTCATGCTGTGATCATTCTAGTCCACGGACATTAACCAGCAATGTTTATTTTTTTATAGCTGGCAAATGTCCCCGAAATTTTCATTTTGAATAGATGCAGAAGGTTAACACCAGTAGTTTATTTTAATACTCACCCTATGCACGTCCTCAGATACTAAGCTACATTTTGGGGTTAAAGTTATTTTTGAAGACTTTGCACTCCAAAACAATATTCCCCTTACCCCACCATATGTTTGAAATGGAATTATAAATGCCAAAAAATCCCCAACCCATACACATAATTTCATTGCAGCACTTCTGTGTTTTACAGCATGTCATTTCTGCTGATGCTGTCTTCTGCTTGATTCTTATTCCACCTTCATACTCTCCATCTGATAAAATTCTGATTCTCTCTGCAGTACTACTTTTGATACAGAGAGACATACAAAGACTCAGACAAAGACAATTAACTTATATTACTTGCTCAGGTCTCTAGTTTTTCTTCTGTCCTGTAAAGGAGCTGGCGAATGAAGTTGCTAAGCCACTATCCATCATATTTGAAAAATCATGGCAGTCAGGTGAAGTTCCCGACGACTGCATAAAGGGAAATATAACCCCCATTTTCAGGAAGGGGAAAATGGATGACCCAGGGAACTACAAACCAGCCAGTCTCACCTCTGTGCCTGGTAAAATCTTGGAGCGGATTCTCCTGGAAGGCATGCTGAGGCACATGAAAAACAACAAGGTGCTTGGGGACAGCCAGCATGGCTTCACTAAGGGGAAATCCTGCCTGACCAATCTGGTGGCCTTCTATGATGGGACTACAGGACTGATGGACAGGGGCAGAGCAGTTGATGTCAACTACCTGGACTTGTGCAAAGCGTTTGGCACTGTCTCACATGACATCCTTCTCTCTAAGTTGGAGAGACATCAATTTGATAGGTGGACCACTCAGTGGATAAAGAACTGGCTGGGTGGCCACATGCAAAGAGTTGTGGTCAATGGCTCAATGTCCAGCTGGAGACCAGTAACGAATGGTGTCCCCCAGGGATCGGTGTTGGGGCCGGCCTTGTTCAACATCTTTGTGGGTGACATGGACAGTGGGATTGAGTGCACCCTCAGCAAGTTTGCCGATGACACCAAGCTGTGTGGTTCAATTGATACGTTGGAGGGAAGGAATGCTATCCAGAGGGACCTTGACACGCTTGTGAGGTGGGCTGATGCCAACCTGATGAAGTTTAACCATGACAAGTGGAAGGTCCTACACCTGGGTAGGAGCAATGCCAGGCACAGCTACAGGTTGGGCAGAGAAGAGATTGAGAGCAGCCCTGCGGAGAAGGACTTGGGGGTGTTGGTCAATGAAAAGATGAACATGAGCCGGCAGTGTGCGCTTGCAGCCCAGAAAGCCAACCGTATCCTGGGCTGTATCAAAACAAGCGTGACCAGCAGGTCGAAGGAGGTGATCCTGCCCCTCTACTCTGCTCTCGTGAGACCTCACTTGGAGTATTGTGTGCAGTTCTGGTGTCCTCAACATAAAAAAGACATGGAACTGTCAGAACAAGTGCAGAGAAGAGCCACGAGGATGATCAGGGGACTGGAGCACCTCCCATATGGAGACAGGCTGAGAAAATCAGGGCTGTTCAGCCTGCAGAAGAGAAGGCTGCACGGAGACCTCATAGCAGCCTTCCAGTATCTGAAGGGGGCCTATAGGGATGCTGGGGAGGGACTCTTCATTAGGGACTGTACTGAGAGTAAAAGGGGTAATGGCTTAAAACTGAAATGGGGGAAGTTTAGATTGGATATAAGATCAAAGTTCTTTACTGTGAGGGTGGTGAGGCAGTGGTATGGGTTGCCCAGGGAAGCTGTGAATACTCCGTCCCTTGTGGTGCCCAAGGCCAGGTTGGACAGAGCCCCAGGTGACATGGTTTAGTGTGAGGTGTCCCTGCCCATGTGAGGGAGGTTGGAACTAGATGATCTTAAGGTCCTTTCCAACCCTAACTGTTCTATGATTCTATGATACTATGAAAACCTGTTCTTTCTGTTTACCATCGCTACTGACAATGTTACAGATACCCCTGGCTTTCTGAATGGTGGCCAAGTATCACTTAGTTTTGTGCATATGATTTTATATGCCAGCTATGCTCAGCTAGCCCTCATACCAATAAAAATCTCTCCATTTCTCTTCGCCAGCAGGAGGTGCTGAGGAATGATGCAACAAATATCTTTTCACTGAGATTGTCAGATTCCCTCTGTGATCTACAAAAAGATTTTCTCCTAGTTGTGAGTTGAATTTAATCACTGCCCGGATTTTAGTTCTATTTTTAGGATGGCACTTTAAGTTTGGCCAGAGCAGAGCCATTCTTCTTTTGCTCATGTTTTAATTAAATAACCTTTAAGAAAAGCGAGCAGGAACATTTATCCTAAATTAATGCTTTCTGTTACTCCAAGAGGAAGCAGTGATAATACACAGCATGTATTAAAGGCTTTGCTTTTCTCAATCTATTTGGGATAGATAGCAATATATTACAATGATAAAGGTGAGTTAACCAATAAATATTGCTAGTCCTTAAACCAACTAGCAAGTTAAACTGTAATCACAGCTTTAGATGTTTTATCTTGTTAAGCAGTGATCAAAGAAAACATAAAGAGGATAAGAAAAATATATTAAGATATTCTTGTTGTCAGATAATAATTAACTGCTGGTTATCATACACCTTCATATTTGCTAGCATTAGTCCTAACATAACCAAAATACTGAGTCATTGAAACAGGAATTCCCTTCCCACTCCTGTGCTGCAGATGAAAGTTTCCTTCTATTGACTAAGAAAATATCCTTAGTACTCTTCTGGGGAACCATTCGTAAGGACTGGAAAATACAGATTGTTTCTCATGTCACTGTATTCCTTCAAGTCCCTGGAGGTTTTAGTTCTGGGTGTGTCAAACCATACAGGCACCAAACACAAACATTTTGTTGACAGTAACAGGCAGGTATATGCACCTTGCAACACTTAGCAGCTAGCCAAAAGCAATCACCAATCCATGAACATGTGTATTAAAGAAAATGCAGAATACCATGGAAGATACCAGGGTGAGAGAATGTCTGCTATAACACCCATCTGTAAAAGTGGGAGTCTAACTGTAGATACCTAGAAAGATGATACTGTTATCAGACAAATCTTATAGTACTACAACATATAATCAGTTTGTGAACACTTTGAACATTATACTGTGATAATAAAGTGCTGTGTGAATTTATCAGAAACAAATCTATCTCATTTTTCTTTAACAGGACAGTTGATGAAGGAGGTAAGTATGAAGCAGTAGACTTGCTACATCTTGATTTTGAGAAGGCTTTCCACAGAGTCCTACATACTTTTCTCAAAAGTAAACTAGGAAAATACAGTACAGAATGAGTTCACCATAACATATGCACAGAAAAGATGTAATTTTTTGGTCTAGTTCTGCTCAGTATTTTTATGAGTGTCTTGGAAGATAAAGCAGTGGATCTTCAAGTTGCATCAGCAGATAGAAAGTGCCAGCACTTTGGAGGACTGTATTAGAGCCTGAAGAGATGATCTGATACTGGTAGTATAAATTCAGAAAAATATGCCAGTGTAATTTGCCACAGATATCAACTGCATGAGTACAAAATGCAAAATATTTATGTGGGATGCAAGACAGGAAAGAAAGCTGAAGTCTATACTGCCCCTAAACTAAGAGCGAGCTGCATCATATGTCTGAGGAAAGACAAGTCTTGCTGTAGTGGATATTAGCAGGAGCATCTTAGGCAAGAAGTGGATGGCTGTTCTGTTTTATTCTGTTGGCGACACTCAGCTTGAGTACTTTGTCCTGTTTTGAGCACTGCACTTTAAAAATGATAGAGACAAACTGGAGAGGGTTCAGAGTAAAACAAGAAGAATGATAAGTGGTATGGAAAACATGCTGCATGAGGAAAGGTCAAAAGAATTGGTTTTGTTTAGTCTAGAAAGAGAAGACAAGAACAATGTGACAGCAGCCTTCCTGTATACAAAGCTATCTGTTCTCCGTGTCCATGGGGGGTAAACAAGAAGGTGTTGATTTAATGTGTAGCAAAAAGGCTTTGCTGCACTTTTGGGAAAAAGCTGTAAGTTGAAAGACACTGATGTGGTGGAATAGGTCCCCAGCAAAGCTTGTAGAATCCACTGCACAGGACAGTCTTGTGCAGGGCAAAGTGTCTCTCTAGCATGGTCCAAGGGATGAAGGATGCCTCAAAGCAGGGAGAGAGAACAACTGTCCAACAGTGTGCCTGTGCTTTATGTCTTCAGCTTTCTTACAAGAAAAGAAATCCTTGATGGATTTCAACTTGTGACGTAGAGTTTTTGTGCCCTACCAGTATTTTCCTGATCTCCAAAGGATTTATTTACCCATTTTCCATGATTTCAGTATCCTCTCTTCTTTCTCAGACTACACCTGAAACTCATGGCAACACGTATGTTAGTATCACTCTCTCACTTTGGGTTTATTGCTCATATTCCCATTTTATGTAATATGAAAAAACATTCTTACATTTAGAAGTATGCAATATACTGATAACAGTTTAAAAGGAAAATACTGACATTTGTCTGGTTGTGATAATGCAAGCAAGTAAATATTTAGCTGACTATTTAGTAGCAGGGTAGTCAAGAAATGCTGTACAACCCCAAACCAGATGTATAACCAGAAGATTCAGTTCCCTTCAGTCCTTTCCTGGCTCCACATCTAGGTACTAGCACAGAAGCAGAGTCTTAGTTGTTTCCCGCATGTCTGGACATGCCAGTGTCTCAACTCATCTTACTTCAAATGCCATTTTAAAATACATCTGTGCTGTAATGCGTAAAAGGAACCTGCTGTGCAATAACATCTTATGTAAATTGTGCCTTGTGGTTGTTGCTACAACTCGGCTAAGTATTACCAGCACATTTCACCCCTCCACTTTAACTGGTCACTGCTTGTCTTGAACACCTGTCTTGTGTTTGAGATTGCAAACTTTTCAGGTCAGAGTTTACCTATGTCTGTAGAGTGGCCTCCTGCCTGTTATTCCCATTTGTGCTCAAAGCATTTTCCACAGTCTCCTTTAGTTCCACAAATCCAGGCTACGTCTAGACTCTTATTTGTAATACCTTTAAAAGAAAATTTTCCTGTCAATCCAGAGGTATCCTCTAGATCTTTATTAACTCACCATGAACCTTTATACTACAACATTAATTTATCTTTCATTAGGTGATGCAATGCTGTCCTACTGTTATCGTTACAGATTTCTGCAGTGCTTATTTGCCTGTTCCGATGTCCCTCTCACGCCTTCTGATCTTCTGCTGGCTCCTCCTTCACTGCCACATCAAATGAATTACCTCTTGCTCTTCTCAGGCTGCCTCATGGCTTGCTGCCATCCTCCCTAACAGCCAGTTCTGTTCTCTCCATTGGCCAGCTTTCACCACCCACATCCTAGATTTTCAGACATGTACTTGCACATTTGCAGCTCAAGGTTTCTCAGCAGTGTAGGCAAAATTGAATTTTGCTACCCCAGCAGGTAGGCTGCTGGTGTGCTGGCACTTTTGACCATGGTTTTTAATAGTTTCTTCTACTCCCTTTTGTATTGGCAATCCATATCAATCCCCAAAATCTTCCCACCCTCATGAGGTAGAAATTTGTTGAGGAAGGAGCCATTCCTTTGTTTCCCTATCCAGCACAATAGCCTCTTGGTCTGTCTGGAACTCAGAGACAGATTGTGCAGTCATCATTAACATCTCAAGGCTTCTTCTTTCCATTGCAACTTATATGTTTTTTTAACAAGAACAACTAACAAAGTCACTTCCAAACTTGGATTCTAATCATTAGGCATTTATTCACTATCTTTTAACACTGACAAATCCAGCTCTCATTTTCTTATCGATTTGGAGTTCAGTCACTCCAAATTGACGCCTTTTAAGAACTGCCCAAGACTTTCTATTTTTCTTTTTGTGTTCTTTGCTGGTTATTTTGTCTTGCCCAGGGAAGTTGTGAAATGTTCCATCGCTGACGATGTTCAAGGTCGGGTTGGACAGAGCCTTGGGTAGCATGATTTAGTGGGAGGTGTCCCTGTCCATGGCAAGGGGGTTGGAACGAGATGATCTTAAGGTCGTTTCCAACCCTAAGTATTCTATGATTCTATGATTCTTTGACAAATAATCACAGAATCACAGTTTGTCCTGCTTGGTCACTTTTCGATGTCCAAATTATATTTCAAGCATTTTTCAGCCTGGTAAATCATATAATCAGTGACTATTGTTTCACATTAACCCTGAAGAGTTGTCTGCCTATTTCATAGGAAAGCTTTCTGGAATCCGCAGTAACCTCTAATGGCTGTAAAAACCCTGTACTGAGTGCAAGAATGGAGGCATTTCTGGGTTTCCTACCTTTCTGTTCATCTGCAGAGATTAACATCTTCATCACTGAAGACTTCTAGTGCTATTCCTTTTTACTCAAACTGAGGACTCTGTAAGTAGAATGAATCCAATATGCCTTTTACTGTCAATTGTCCTGTTCAACTCCTATTTGAATGCCCTGAAGGAAAGCATGAGATATCTAGGTCAGCAGCATGCAGGTACCCTCATCTGCGCATCTTCTTCACTCCCAGTGCCGATTATCCAGAGGCTTGAACACCTGATTGAAATTATCATGTTCATAGAGGTCAATCAGCTAAAATTCACAGTAAGCAAAACAGTTGCAATAATCTCAGGAAATGAAAACTATTTGGCAGAACTAGCTACAGCATTTCCCAACATGGGGAGCTCTGCTCTGTCAGATAACCGGCTGTAGCTATTGTCTCTGCAGATTTGCAGAAGCATGTTGGTTTTGATGGTGAGTGGCAGAAATGCTAGAGCTACATATCTCACAACTTTGTCACAGTGACTTTCCTATTGCTGGGACTTCAGCAGCTTTCAGCACATTTACTGCAACGTAGTGTACTTGAAAAGAAGTTGCATCCACCCTGGAAAGAGTCGGTACAACAGCATTTGTGCCTGCAGCAAGGCTGGAGATCTCATTGCTATGCTTGTTTTGCCAGATGGCTGATGTATGACAACGTGCTTTGAAGTCCCAGGTCTCCAGCTGGAGTAAAGAATCTTCAGTCAAGAAGTACCTGCTTTGTGTAACACAGCATGTAAGCTGTTAATAAGGGTTCTTAGTAAGAACTCTTTTCATTTATTAAAATATAACTATATGTGCGCGCAGTGGCAATGAAAAGGAAGGCCAGGCAGAAACCACAGCTGGCATTTTAACACGGTGGCACACAGATGAGAAAATAACCCAGAAGTCAGAAAAGAGCGCACTTGGTGAATCACCCTCATAGTTTGTGGCTAGTATAGAAAATGAGAGTTATCATTACCATATACGAGGTTGGACTTCATGGGAAATCTCAATGAGTGCTTTGAAATGATGAAACTGCGTAACTTGTTGGGTTTTGGCCAAATCCCCAAATCCTTCATTCAGGTTGCAGTGTCTGAAGGACAGTTTGACTGAGGAGGGAGATTAAACCCAAATGGTCATCTTGCCATTCTGCAGAAAAAAATTGCAGCATGCAAACCATTTGTTGAGCAAAAAATGCACCTTTTTTTCTACCTTTGTTTTTTGCTCAAAAAGTAAAAAAGAAAAAAAGTCAAGCTCGGTGAAAATTCAGTAGTGTTTTATAAGCACTGCAAAATATATCTGTAATTTCCTCACTTATAAAGGTTAATTCAGAACTTTATCTTTTTGTTGCTACTTGGACTCAGTCTTGACATCACAAAAAACCCAGGTTCAATCTCTTGACTCAGCAGAGAGCTGTTTGTTAAAAATAAGAGTAGTAATTGTCTATAATGGATCACAGATCAGCAGTGGAGGGTGGTGAGGCACTAGAACATGTACCCCAGAGAAGCTGTGGCAGCCCCATCCCTGGCAGTGTTCAAGACCAGGCTGGATGGGGCTTTGAGCAACCTGGCCTAGTAGAAGGTGTCCCTGCGCATGGCAGGGGGCTGGAACTAGATGAGCTTTAATGTCACCTGCAACCTAAACCATTCTATGATTCTGTGAATGTATGTTTCTGTGATTTTTTAGAGAGAGCCACTATGTGCTCATTAAATGAGAGGACTCATCTTCTGTCCTTTTCTTGACCATCCTTTTCAGGACTCATCTATCTTTTTTAAGGCTCTAATGATCAAGTTTTACTGGCACAAAACTTACAGGAAAACAAAGGCATTGGTGGCAGTTTCAGTTTATGTTTGCAGCCCTGGAAAAAGTTTCAAACAGCAATTTGAACTGTGCAGGAAATCCACAAATGTGAGTGTGAGCTAAAAGTGGCACTGCTTGGGATAGTGGTTTGGTACAGAAGCTTTGGGCAGACAGTACATTTCATACTCAAGCTAACAAAAAAAGGGAAAAAATGCTTTGAAGAAGCAGCAAGAGTCAGACAATCATTACATTTAGAGAATAAAAAAAGGCATGAAGTTTTATGTCTTAATGTAGAAACAAAAGAAAATGGTAAAGGAATTGAAGGTTGTGAGATTTTTTTTAAAACGATGGAAGCCATCTTTAGGCACTTTAAAGCATGTTCATCATTAAAAACCAACTATAAGCAAGAGTTTGAGTGTAAAAAAGAGTAGGGAAAAGGCTACTTACTGTCTGACCATGCACTTTCAAAAGAATTCACTTATACCAGAGAGCTATCAGAAACAGGACCACAGAGAAAGGCCTCCAAGTAAAGCATCAAGACTGGCACATGAGCAAGTCAGAAAAAGTTTCCAGAAAATACAAAGGCTAAGAAATATTCCAAACAAGCAACAATGCATGTGATGTGGCTGTCCACATGAGAGGTGTTCATTGTCTGATGCATACGTGGAAACTCCTAACAAGACAAAATCTGCAAAAATGTAACTTCTTAAAGATGCCAGCAGAACTGAAGGGTTCAAGGACTTCAGTGTGTGAGCAGGCTGGAATTTATCAGGTAGACCAGGAACGAGGGTGATTCACTAGCCCATCCTGGAGTGAAAGGCTTATAAAGAAATATTCCTAACCTAACTGATTGAAGAGCCAGATTCAGAAGGATATTAGATATAGGAGTGACACAAGATTTTGTCAGAAAAAAAATCTGTTTTTTTAAAGGTTGAGAAATTTCAAGGTAAAGGTGGGTATTGCTAGAAGCTGAGATAAGTTCAACTTTGCAAAGAAAACTAGAACAATAACAAAAATATTTTTGATAGTTATCTAAAGAGCAAGGAAAGAAGAGGCTTCTCATTAAACGTGGCAGTAATTACTAAGCATATCACAGCTAATGTAGGTTTGACCCCTAAAGTAAATGAATAATTTGCCTCTGAGTTTGGTGGCAAGGATGATGGTGGCCACGAAGGCTGGGGTGGAGGAGTTAATGGAAATAGATTCTTCCAGAGGTGAGGAGGAAAAGATGTGTGGAACTTGGGTTTTTTTCAAAGCCTCCACAAGGTCAAAGAAATGTTATAGAGCAAATAGCATCCTGTCTTTTGTACAGCAACTGAGTATTTTAAAACTCTTTTGTACCAATGAATTCAGCAATGCCAGACACTGCTGAAGTCATTATCTGCCATCAGGCAGTTGCTTAGCAGGAGGTATCTGGTGCTTCTTATCCCAGTTCTCTCCCACACAAAAATGTGTATTTTTCAAAAACACCTTTTCTGCTGGCATCCTCCCCAGTTCCTGAGTGAACCTGGAACTTGGAGTCACTTATAATCAGTGGGGGAAACATTAAAAGAGAACTATTCTTATTTCTTAATTCTTTAAATGAACAGAATAGCAGAAGACTGTATAAAGGTATTAGCTAATTAGCATTGTGTATTTTAGGAGTTTCCTTTAAGCAAAAACATTCAAAAGCTGTTTTAGAAGAAGGAATCGTCATTTAAAATGTCTTAAAGCAACTGTGCAAGAAAATACTGGAGAAATATTAAAAAGAATAGCAAGTACTGTGGAGTAATTTAAACAATTAATAGAAACAATTAAGATGAAATAAACATAAGCAAAGCTAAGAAGAATTACAGCATAAAGCAAGCCCATGAATGCTATGATTAATGTAAAGAGATATTGCATATTCTATTATAAATGTTTAATGCCTTTATTTTTAGCATTTTGGTTTATATTATGGTTATAATGACCTTTCAGAAATGGCAGATAAATGACAATTTCAAGCTAAGAATATTTCAACTACTTAGGGAAAGTTCGAATGCCAAGTTTTCCTATGATTTTTATTGCAGTATATTTACATTAAAAGCTACAGATATATAAACTAGAGCAAAGAACACTTTACTCAGAAATATAATTTGTTTGGAATTCCTATAGCTCTGCTCTCTTACAGTGATATGCATATATTTAAATGATCACAATAAATCTAAAAAGAAGAAATCTCAAAGCTAGCAGCTTAATGTGTATAGAATTTCACAGAAAATTTTATGTTGATAGTTAATTTTAAAACTCAATTGATAGGAAAACCTCATGCAATCATTTACAAGAGCCTATCTACGAATTTATTTGTTTAAAATCTTATCTAACCTATTCTTTATAGATACAGAGTAATAGTCTGTTTTGTACATTTTTGACAGACATAAGTATCCTCTACTGATGACTTTTGTATTTTTACACTGCTACTGGTGAATGTGTTTCATAAGACACATATCTGCTTCCAAGACTGAGACAAATGGATGAAGTGTTGATCTGGTAATATACTAAATACACTGATGTGTGATATAAAATGTCTGTGTCCTTTTCCAGATTGCTGGAAAAAATTTTGCTAATAAAGGAAGTTAGCACTTTTGGGGAGGATGTAAACCCTATGGAAGTCAAAGCTTATTTTGGGAGACTTCTTGCATAACAATACTTTTATTATATCCTTTTTTTAGCATCACGGAAAGGTAAAATGGGCACCATCATGATTATAGATACTCTGGAAGATCCAGATTAAACTCAATGACCCCACTGATGTCATTCAACTTCACCAAGGTCTTCAGCTGGAGCCAATTAATGTGGTCACTGAAATGGATTTTGCTATGGGCTAGGTGAGAGGCTGTCTTATGCTGGTGTTGCAGTGTGATGGTATGAATTCAGGGCAAAGAAGTATTGGACTGAACAACCTAATACAGATAATTACAAACTCTTTTATGTGTATGTGTGCTGCCTGCGGTTCAGTATGCCCTCATAAATTGTATGTTTCCTCCTAGCAGTTGATCTGGAGTTAGGAGAGATACTATCATAGAATCATAGAATAGTTAGGGTTGGAAAGGACCTCAAGATCATCGAGTTCCAAACCCCTGCCATGGGCAGGGACACCTCCCACTAAACCATGCCATCCAAGGCTATGTCCAAACCCACCTTGAACGCCACCAGGGATGAAGCATTCACAACTTCCCTGGGCAACCCATTCCAGGGCCTCACCACCCTTACAGTAAAGAATTTCTTCCTCATATCCAATCTAAACTTCCCCTGTTTAAGTTTGAACCCGTTACCCCTTGTCCTCTCACTGCAGTCCCTCATGAAGAGCCCCTCCCCAGCATCCCTATAGGCCCCCTTCAGGTATTGGAAGGCTGCTATGAGGTCTCCATGCAGCCTACTTTTCTGCAGGCTGAACAGCCCCAATTTTCTCAGCCTATCTTCATATGGGAGGTGCTCCAGTCCCCTGATCGTCCCTGTGGCCCTCCTCTGGACTTGTTCTAACAGTTCCATGTCCTTTTTATATTGAGGACACCAGAACTGCGCATGCTGGAACTCTCCTGCTATGCTGTGAAGGAGGTAATTTACTATTGATATGTGAGTTCATGGTGAAGAATGGAAGGCTACTCTGCTTTCGATCACTTTGTTATGCTGTTGTCTGAGGCATTATATAAAACCTCTTGGGCAGAGAAATTAAGCTAGCCAAAGCATTGGTATAAGACTGGTTTGCTGAGAAAACTGTGAGGCGGCCACATGGGGACACACACCCAATTTATGATGATCTAATTCAAATTTGTGCTGCTGCATAGCTTTTTATAACGTTACTTGCTTTATGCTGGGGAGGGACTCTTCATTAGGGACTGCAGTGAGAGGACAAGGGGTAACGGGTTCAAACTTAAACAGGGGAAGTTTAGATTGGATATGAGGAAGAAATTCTTTACTGTAAGGGTGGTGAGGCACTGGCATGGGTTGCCAGGGAAGTTGTGAATGCTTCATCCCTGGCGGCGTTCAAGGCAGGTTTGGACGTAGCCTTGGGTGGTATGGTTTAGTGGGAGGTGTCCCTGCCCCTGTCAGGGAGGTTGGAACTAGATGATCTTAAGGTCCTTTCCAACCCTAACTATTCTATGATTCTATGATTCTATGCTGCATTATGTGCAGCGCCACTTCTCTCAGACTGGCAGATTAGTTTGGAGGAGGATCTGGTATTGTCTTTCCAGTGTTTTAAATATTTTTTTATATTTGGAAATTGTGACGTTTAAATTAGGATAAGAATCTAGTACAGTATGAAAGAAATCAAAATGACAAGTAAAGTAGATAAATTTGCCTACTATCCATCAGCCATTTTGTTTTCCAAGTGTTTATAAGCCTCCTGCCAGAGTGGCTATCCTTAGCTGAGGTTGATGTTCCCTAACTAACTGTTTCCATAGTAATGTCCTTCAGTCTCCCTTTAATGAGCATCTATTAAGCAAATGATGGCAGCTGCATGATAAATGCATTTCTATGACATCGCACTTTCAGCAAGTGGGATTTGTGCCCGCTGTAGGAGAATGATATGGCAAATTTTCAATTAGGGTATGCTATGATGCATGCCAAATGATGTAGCTGTGTTTTACTTCTTCACTGGCGCTGGTCTTGATGAGGTAAAAATAATTAAGGACTCTGATATTTCCACAGTTATTGTTGTGCTCCTAATTCATGATGAGCTATTAAAAAGGTTGTCATTGACAATATGGCAAAATGATTCAGAAGCATGAATCTCACTGGTTTTCAGTAGGTTAGCAGTCTGCGCTTTCTAGTGGTGTGAAGGACTCTACCTGCGGAGCTGCATGGACTATTCGCATAACAATGGGGAGCTAAGAGAAGCACAATTAACCATCTCTGCCTCCTCCTATCCTGGGTAGGCATGGAAAGGGCTAAACATAGGTACATTCCTTGCTGCCAAAGAAAATTCACTACAGTTTGTAGACAAGGCTTAGTTTTCCATCAGTATACAGTGCTGTCATTGCCACGCTTTGTTTAATATGTTTCAAGCAATAGAGAAACTGGCTAACTGCTTTCCAAATGAGTTATATTGGTAGAGGGTCTAGTGCTCTTAAGGAAGCAGTCTGCAAAGATTTAATGGGATATGTGTAAAGAAGAGGCTGGGATCAGTTTCTGTGTTCACTGATCTGTATATTTTTTGTGGGATTAATTTTCAGTGCTTTACATGTTTCTGTTTCACTTCTTCAATTGACCACACTGCTATGGTTTATTTTCTTGCTGACTGGCTTTATGAAGTCTTCATCTGGAGCAATTAGTTGGAAATTAGGGTACAGATAAGGTTAGGGAGGCTAATTTGTTAATGCAACCTCTGTTCCCAAAACCCTCCTTAACACTCTCAGAGGACAGAGGATGTGCTGTTAGGTTATGCAGCCCAGCTGTCATGATAATGAAGGTGGCATCAGAGCCATTGACTAGACAGCAGCCAAATCTGTGACCTCGGGGAGGTCGAGGGTGACCTGGGTTTGTCCAGAAACTGGGAAATGCTCTGATGTATGACTTGCTCCAGGCAGGAACTTGCTCTTAGCTCTAAGGACATTAAGAAAATTAGAATTCCTCTTTTATATAGTCTATATTCTTATTCTGTGCAATATGAGGATTGCTGTATGTGTCTTTATGTGAATGGAGCTAGGCATACATACAAAATCATAAGTATAAGGCTTCTCAAGAAATTGCTACAGGACAAAATCTGCCAGCCCTGAGTTCAACTCAGTTCAGAGATACTCATGGATGCCTGCTAACTTCAGTGAAGGTCTTTGTGGCATGGATGTTTATTTGAGTCTGCCTGCTTAAGAAGGATGATGATAAGAAAAGGTAAACACAAGTGTTTGGCTGAATAAAAGTAGTGCTTAAATGATTGTGTTGAGTGAGTACCTCCAAAATAAGATTTGTATTTCCCATGACCTTGTCCATATTATCAAATTTGCACCTTCCTAGCAAGACAATGCTTTGAAAACCAGAGTAAACAAATCAGTCCTTCAACACAGATTTGTAGGATGGTTTTGTTTTTTTTCAGTCTTTCATGGGATTTGCAATTTTCTCCACAGTCATGTGATGGAAAATGTTAGCAGAGCTGCCCTCAGATGGTAATCTGCATTCGCAACAAATTCAAGCAGTTTGAGTGAAAGCTGGAGAATGATGGTAAAAGCACCTTGAAATGATCACTGAGTAACTTCAATCCATTTTGTCTCTCCTAATGGATTACCCAGTGCACAGTGAGCTCAAGTGGGTCCCTGAATCAATAGTAAGAGTGTAGAGGTATTGAGAGATAGAATAAAGCCCAAAAGTTATGTATTATCAGCCCAGGAATAGCTTGGGATAGCAGGCTATCCTGAGGCCTAAAAAGGTGGAATGCAATACCTTACTGGCACATTTACCCACAGACAGGACACTCTTCACTTTCACATGCATGCACATCAACCAATCAATGCACTGTACTCAGAAAGGGCTCTTAGGAAAGAAGACTATAAGGAAAATTTGATGGAACCACATTTTTTAAACTCTGAAGAACAGGAGAATGAGAAGAGCTGTAATAATAGCATGAATTCACCTTTAAATGAAGCTCTGATGAAAATAAATGTATTGGAAAAACCTGAGCTACTTCTGATGGGCATCCACAACCATGCAGGCCTAAGTCATCACGGAGAGAAAAAGATGAGTTGAATTGCCTGTAGTTTCCAAAAATCGTTCATGACTTCTCAACATATATAATCCCTCCTTTTTAAGGCTAAAGGAACAATGTCTCTCTACCACCCTTTTAGGTTTAGTGGTGAAGATATCCAGACACAGGACAAATGAACTTTTGTAATGAACTATAAGAATGGCCCCTTAATGAAACTGAACAATAAAATGTCTGGCGCCAACTAGAAATTTTATACTGCTGATTGTAACTGAAGGGTAAATAATAAAAATATTTGGTGTTTCACCAGTACCTCAGAGTGCTCAAAGATGTGGGTGAACATTATCTTCATAAACACACTTGGGAAACGGGAGCCTCTGAGTAATATCTCTGCTATTCCTAGAAGAAAAAGCACACCTGGCTTGAGCAGATAGAGCTCTCCTTGAAGCAAGTGGGAGCTGCTGTGATAGCCAGAATTGAATGTGGCCTGATGTGACAAATATCTGAGAATAGAATAGGAAACCCTTATTACCAGTCTCATGCTTTAACCACAAGAACATCCTCTTTACCAGGACAACTTATTCCTTTTCATATAATCTGACAAATGTGTCCTATTCCAAAGAAAATGTTTTTATGGTGTGGTTGCTTTTATTTTTTTTTTTTCTTTAGGAGAGTTAAAAAAAACCCAACAAAACCCAGAAATGTGAAGAAATTCAATCAGCATTACCTAATCTTTCTCCCTTCATCTGGATGTTCTCAACTCATTGATATGGCACAGGCTGTGTTACAACAAACAAATCAATCATGCCATGGCACTGTTACTGGCTCAGCCTTTCTTCAGCCAGTGATGTTACCTTTTTTTTCTTCTGAAAGAATGCATTTCTTCCTAATGCGAGAAACACCATCAGTCTTACTAATGTCAGTACAGGTGGGGATGCTCCACAGTGCTGTCCTCTCCTCTTCACATACCCCTGTATTTGTACAGACAAACCGAATACTAAGAAGCATTTTCCTACCTGTGCTGAGATCTTTCTTAGAGGACAATCAATAAATAAATAATAGCAGTTCTTACGAAGCAGGAAAAATCTAGCAAAGTGGGAAAGTGGGCAAACTGCAAGATATAGTTCCAAGTCAGGAAATAAAAATCTCCGCAAAGCCATGGTCGGCAGGAGGACCATAGCTTTTTTCTATAATACTAAATGGCTGCTGCATAATAGTGCTTTTGATGCTAACCCACTGGAAAATGCTTTTTTCATTTCCTTTTCTGCCTGATTTCTCTTATTGTTCTGGTAAGTTTTGCCTGTGTAAATACTGTTTAGTTCTTTCTTCATTTACTTAAGAGCTGTATTATAACAAGTCAGAAGAATAAACAGTTTGCCTGATTCAACTGAGAAAAGTCTATATTCTTTTTCTTATATACAAATCAAAATGTATTTTAGAGGTAGACAAATCTGAATGTTAGACTTGCGTGCTACAAGTTTGTGAAGAGGTACTAATTCATGAAGAAAACCCATCTGCAAAATATTGTAATTTGAAGAATTTTCTGCATATATTATATAGGTGCATGTGTGAGGGAGATTGAGGGAGGTTTATTTTTGTGTTTTTAATACCTGTGCCCTTATAACTTGGAAAGTTCAATAATAGCTGCTTTAATAAAATAGAAAACCTGAGAATACTAACATTCCCCTCTCCTTCCCAACTAGAGAGTGAGCCTCTGCTGAGTGGTCTGAAAAACAGGGCATGTGTTTGTGGCCCTCTGTTTCTGTGGATAATCCGTAGTCACTTGTTTCGCAGCTTCACAGTTGCACATGCAGCCATATGGCCCCTGGCTGCTGGATGTGAGCTCTGTCTTGCAGCACTGTAGCAAGAAGTTGCAAAATATAGAGTGGGAGTTAGGCTGTTTGCGGCAACACTTGGCTATTATACGTGATGAGCTAAAGTCTAGTCATAGAGTACTTCAGTTAATGTCTCTTTCAGCTTATCCCATTCCAGTCCAGTCTAATTATTCCTCAGAGGCTTTCTCTGTACTTTGCTATGATGGGGGCAAATCACTACACTTTTCAAATTTTTGCTGTGTGGTTTTATTCCTGCTCTGCAGCACATGTCCAATCTAGCAATAGTTTTCTTTCTCAAGCAGTGTTACCAGTTACATTTGGGTTCTAAACATACATTCATTGCAGCAATCCTGCTCTAGAATTGGGTCCCACAGGCCCTAAATTAATGTAGTGTGTTCTCAGATTTTCTTCTTTTGATCTGTTTTTGTTTGTTGTTGTAGCAGTCTTCCTTTGGTGATCATTTTAGGAGTGCCTTATAAGCCACAAAAGCTGAGGATCAGCATCCATCAGCTTTAACTGATGCATAGTGCTTCCCTAGATATCTTTGAAAGAAAAAGAGTATAAATGGTAATATAACTAACGTAATGCAAAATAATGGAAAAAGATTTCTTGCATCCAAGGCTATGTATTCTGCTTAAAATTCTGTTCTCACACATTTCTTGCCATATCTAATCATTGTCCATGGAAATGGCAGTCATCATAACAAGCAAAAAGAGGGTTATAATCTGTGGTTGACCTTCAATGGAGATAACGATGTATTTTCTCCCCAAATCTGTGTGGGGCAGGGTTATTCATAGCTTCATGAAAATGCCCTGTTTAGAAACAGTGTGTTGTTTTAAGTGGAAAAAAAAAAACGATTAAAAAGAGTTCACATTTGATTATAGCTTAGAAATGTCACAATCCTACCCTGCACACAATGGGAGAGCTGTGTTTATGTGGAAATTTGACAGTTGAAGAGACCAAGTTCAGTTTAAAATATAAAATAAATGCATGCAACTAAAAAATAGAAGCAACTTCATGTTTTGCATGTTATTTAAACATGAGATCTAGAAGTGGCGTGATTAGATAAACATAAGAATTCTGCAAAAATGTTGTAAGACATCATATAATTCTGTAGAGTTTTGACCTAAAATCATGCACTGAACCATGTAACACAAGTTTGATGCATTCAAAATTCCAATGGAGTTTCTTACAGTTTGTTTTTTTCAAGGTGTTTTTCTCATCATATAAAACCCATTGTCTGCCTTTCAACTTCTGATCAATATTATATATAACAACCCTGAACTGCACAACGATTCTAAAGGGCGCAGCTTTGGTCAAACTATACCTATTGATCCAGTCAATGTTAAAATTAAGGTAGAGTTTACTTGAGGATCTTAGAATCATAGAATAGTTAGGGTTGGGAAGGACCTCAAGATCATCTAGTTCCAAACCCCTGCCATGGGCAGGGACACCTCCCACTAAACCATGCCATCCAAGGCTATGTCCAAACGCCGCATTGAACACCGCCAGGGATGGAGCATTCACAACTTTCCTGGGCAACCCATTCCAGGGCTTCACCACCCTCACAGTAAAGAATTTCTTCCTCATATCCAATCTAAACTTCCCCTGTTTAAGTTTGAACCCCTTTACCCCTTGTCCTCTCACTGCAGTCCCTCATGAAGAGTCCCTCCCCAGCATCCCTATAGGCCCCCTTCAGATATTGGAAGGCTGCTATGACGTCTCCATGCAGCCTTCTCTTCTGCAGGCTGAACAGCCCTGATTTTCTCAGCCTGTCTCCATATGGGAGGTGCTCCAGTCCCCTGATCGTCCCTGTGGCCCTTCTCTGCACTTGTTCTAACAGTTCCATGTCCTTTTTATGTTGAGGACACCAGAACTGCACACAATACTCCAAGTGAGGTCTCACGAGAGCAGAGTAGAGGGGCAGGATCACCTCCCTTGACCCACTAGTCATGCTCGTTTTGATACAGCCCAGGATATGTTTGGATTTCTGGGCTGCAAACGCACACTGCCGGCTCATGTTCATCCTTTCATTGACCAACGCCCCCAAGTCCTTCTCTGCAGGGCTGCTCTCAATCTCTTCTCTGCCCAACCTGTAGCTGTGCCTGGCATTGCTCCCACCCAGCTGTAGGACCTTCCACTTGTCATGGTTCAACTTCATCAGGTTGGCATCAGCCCACCTCACAAGCGTGTCAAGGTCCCTCTGGATAGCATCCCTTCCCTCCAATGTATCAATTGAATCACACAGCTTGGTGTCATCGGCAAACTTGCTGCGGGTGCACTCAATCCCACTGTCCATGTCACCCACAAAGATGTTGAACAAGGCCGGCCTCAACACCGATCCCTGGGGGACACCATTCGTTACTGGTCTCCAGCTGGACATTGAACCATTGAGCACTACTCTTTGCATGCGGCCACCCAGCCAGTTCTTTATCCACCGAGTGGTCCACCTATCAAATTGATGTCTCTCCAACTTAGAGAGAAGGATGTCATGGGAGACAGTGCCAAACGCTTTGCACAAGTCCAGGTAGACGACATCAACTGCTCTGCCCCTGTCCATCAGTCCTGTAGTCCCATCATAGAAGGCCACCATATTGGTCAGGCAGGATTTCCCCTTAGTGAAGCCATGCTGGCTGTCCCCAAGCACCCTGTTGGTTTTCATGTACCTCAGCATGCCTTCCAAGAGAATCTGCTCCAAGATTTTGCCAGGCACAGAGGTGAGACTGGCTGGTTTGTAGTTCCCTGGGTCATCCATTTTCCCCTTCCTGAAAATGGGGATTATGTTTCCCTTTTTCCAGTCGTCGGGAACTTCACCTGACTGCCATGATTTTTCAAATATGATGGATAGTGGCTTAGCAACTTCATTTGCCAGCTCCTTCAGGACCCGCAGATGGATTTCATCCAGTCCCATGGGCTTGTAGATGTTCAGGTTCTTCAGATGGTCTTGAACCAGATCCTCTCCTACAGTGGGCCCAGGGTCTTCTTTCTCACTGTCCCTATGTTTGCCTTCCAGGAGTTGGGTGGTATGGTCAGAGTATTTGCTGGTGAAGACTGAGGCAATGAAGTCATTAAGAGCCTCAGCCTTCTCTAAATTCATGGTAGCCAGGTCTCCCGATAGCTTCTGGAGAGGACCCACGGTGTCCCTAACCTGTCTTTTATTTGCAATGTACCTATAGAATTCCTTTTTTGTTATCCTTAACATCCCTAGCCAAGTTTAATTCTAAGTGGGCCTTAGCTTTCCTTACCCAGTCCCTAGTTTCCCGGACAACATCCCTGTATTCTTCCCAGGCCGCCTGACCTTGCTTCCACCTTTTATAAGCCTCTTTTTTCCTTCAAATTTTGCTCAGCAGCTCCTTATCCATCCAAGGAGGTCTCCTGGCCCTCCTGCTAAACTTCGTTCTAGCTGGGATGCATTGCTCCTGAGCTTGCAGCAGGTGATCCTTGAATATCAACCAACAGTCTTGGGCCCCCCTGCCCTCTAGAGCTGTATCCCATGGAACCTTACTGAGCAGGTTCCTGAAGAGGCCAAAGTCTGCTCTCTTGAAGTCCAGGGCAGTGAGCTTGCTGCACGCTCTTCTCACTGTCCTGAGGATCTCAAACTCGACCATCTCATGATCGCTGCAACCAAGGCTGCCCTGGAGCGTCACATTTCCAACCAGGCCTTCCCTGTTGGTGAGGACGAGGTCAAGCATGGCACCTCTCCTTGTGAGCTCCTCTATTACTTGCAGAAGGAAGTTGTCTTCCACACAATCAAGGAACTTCCTGGATTGCTTCCACCTCAAACTCTTCATGAATTACTCCTGTTCAGCTCAGAGACTTTTTATTGCATGTGAAGTATTCATGTTAGCAATTAATATAGAAGTAAGATTGCTGGGTGACTGATTTCATGGGCAAATCCAGTTGGATTATTTGTTTTCTTCAGTGTCCAGACTTGTTAATTTTCCAGATGTTCTGCACTGCCTCCTGCAGTTTGCGGCCTTTCTTTTAGATGGGATGACAGGTAGAAAAAGCTGCAGGAGGGCAGCTTGTGTTTGCAGTGTTGTGGAGTTGTATGCCTCTGACAGTTAACAGTAGATTTAAATGTTTAAATGTATTTGCTAAGTGCTGTGTTAGTTTTAGTATTGAAAGGGGTACTTGGAGAATAGAAGTTGTCTGTATGCAAATTTTAATAGCAAACAGATTTAAATGAACTCTATATGGAAAGACCTATTCATGAAAGAGTTTAGGAACTTCTGCATTATTAATGCTTCGTATTAAACTTGTGGTATGCTCCAAAAAACTTTGTTATTGCTAATGGATTAAGTACCTAATTGATAAAAGTGTGAGGATAGAGGAGAGGGGAGTAGAGAACCTGGATGGTTTAGAAGGTACACTTTGGATACTAGGATAAGCACAGTAGCCATAAGTGACTGCTCAAATGATGAGCACTAGTATATCAGCTGAGACAAATTTAAGAAGCAGTTAAAATGTTGGCATTAGCACCCAGTCTGTGTAAATAGGGCAGGCTGTTCAGATCTCTGAGTTGCCACGTCTGATATTTTACTGTGCTATGATTTATAGCTTTTCTAAGGTAGTGTAAACTAGGTATGAGATCTTAGCCCATCACTTGCTTTGAAAATATGGCCTCTTGTCTGAAAAATATGGAAGAATTCATTTAGGTTCATAGAAGCACACATTTAAGTACTTTCTGAGCAGGGACAGATTTGTGAACCACTATGCTGGCCAGTGACTAATTAGGCCTCTAATACGCTGTGTTCAATAAAAGTAATACAGCCTTTCAGGCACAAGAACCAAAGCTAAGACTTAATATACTTCAACCTATGTGCCTCTGTTTCCAAGGAATTCAAACATCTAAAAAACTTTCCCATCACCTCAGGCTTACTGTCTTTTCATTTAGACATCAGGTTAAAAATAAAAAACTATTAAATTCTGATGAAATATCAGGTACAAGTATACAAAAACACACTGCTATGACTGCCCTGGAATCTCTTTCCTACTCCAAGATGTACCTGAGGACTTTTTTTGTCAAATAAAAAGTCGTGGTGCTTTTTTCCTCCTTTTTGTCAGGATGCAGTTCACAGGCAAATATAGCATTTTAAAAAGATTTTGTCCAGACTTCAGTATAAACTCAGAAAAAAAAAAGGACAACCCAGAGCAGATGGGAAATGATCCACCAAAATAATCATTATGTGGTACCTTTTCATACAACAGAAAATTAAGGGTTCAGATTTCTGAAGCAAAGAAACAAATACATCTATGCAGTTTCTCAAGCTGCTGTAAATAGATTCACCTTCAGTGACCTCAGCAGCACAAACAGAGCCTGCATTTCATTTTGTTATTCACATCATAGTATGATCATGAAAACCTAATACAGTCCAGGGGTAGAAGAGAGATAGTAAGGGAGGGATCCCTTTCTCAAGTGCAGATGGTAAGAGGTCATAAAGGCAAAGAGTGGGCAGAGGGGCGAAGAGCAGAAGTAGCAGATGCTTTCTGCTGACATAACGCAATGCATCTTAGAGGTCAAGTGCTGGCACTATGGGTGGGAACTGTGGAAGCACCATCCAGAATAAGCATGAAAGCACAGGGCTGTAATTCTTCCTGCAGCAAAATCCCATATGTACTTTCCCCCTTTAGATACCACTTTTAGTTTTACGATGTTTCAGGCCCCCGAGGCTGTACCTCTGCACATGCAGAGCCCAGGCTTTCTCTGTACATGTCCAGAGCTGCCCCAGTCTTGACAGGAAGAAGCAGCCCTGAGCCAGTATCTCCTGAATTTTTTGCTGTGTTGTGGATCAGTTTGAGCAGGGTGGGTGGATTGAAAGTTTTATTCCTCTCCCACAAGCTAATATGCAGCTGATATGCAGGCTGCTCTTCTGAGGGCAGTGGGTTTGAACCCTTCAGGCTAAGAAGGTAAATTAATTCCATTCTTTTATCACTTGGATTGTATACTGGGGGGGAGAGAGGGAGAGGTAACGGGGGGAGGGGAACCAACAACAAATAAAAAATCAATGTGACGAGCAGTTATTTCTTAAAGGCAGTTACAGGGAGAGCTGTTTGGTTCTTTGCAGGAGTTTTGCCTCTCAGCTTTCTCAGGGGCTGTTTGCAGGCTGGGCAGCAGCAGTGGGCAGAGATGGCTACCTGCAGCTCTGTGCCAGCAGCAGGTTTCAGACCACCCCTTGCCCTCAGCGCTCCCTAATAAGTAGTTTTCATCAGCTGCCTGCTGAATGTACTGATTTTAGGCAGGTTCAAGCTTAGCATGCTGGCTGTTCTGGATTTCTTTCAGAAGTACCTGGCTCTCTTCTGAAGATATACCATGGTGAAGATTTCACTCTCAGACCTAAGCTGGCAGCCAGTGCTTTTCTGGGGCTAGTCTTTATGTGCCCATGGGAAAGGAGCAGAGATCAAACCTGGCACTTCCTTTAAAAAATATTTATTAAAAAAATATTTTAAAAAATATATTCCTTTTATAATATATTTATTTTGAAAATATTTGTGAATTCTTGCAGAATAAAACAAGAGCAGTCCACAAATTCACTCTTCTGCTGTAAATATATATCCCATGAAAATAATCACAAAATGCTTTATACTGCTATACGTGCAACATATACGCAAGGTCTAAGCCTTTTGTACCCAAAATTGTCAAAAATCAGTCCTACCAGGAGAGGTTGTTGTGTAAAACTTTCATCATATTCTAAAGTTCAGGTATATTTTTTCCTGTGTCTGAAGATCCTTTCGCCTGAACTAGTAGCACAGATTAATTAATTCATGAAAGAAAGCCACATTTTTGTCACTTTATCATTTACAAAGAGCAATTTTATACAGTTTATAGGCTCTATTCTAACTGATACAAAGCCTTCTCAGCTTTGCTGGTTTTGGCTTAGGCTCATTGGTGTATGCTTGCCAAAGGTTTTGCCCCAAAATATTTGCTGCCACATGGAGTGATACATGTTCTAAAGTGTGCCGAGGGGAAAAGAGCTCTGTTTCTGCTGGAAATTTCATGAAAATGAAATAATTTTAGAAAATACAATAGTCTTTCCTTAGCTGAAATTTTGTGGTTTTCAGATGCCATTGTAAACGTATTCTTTCTCATGCAAACACAGTGTTTCCCTAAGTTAAAGGGACAACATATCTCATTACTGTACAATCTAACATTATTCAAGCAGCCCTTCTAGTTAGTTCTTTACAAATCTTCTGGAAGTAATTTTTAACTATCTATCAGTGTTTTCATCTTTATAGTTTTGTGTTGAGCTTCAACAAATTTCACCTCCCCGGGTGTGATGTCATGAAGGATGTTACTGAAATCTGTGGGTCTATAATCTTGCTGGAAGAAAGAAGGCAGTGATTTTAATTCATCGCTGCGAAAGCTAAGATGTGAGTCAGTCTTACAAGAGCTGCTAAATGACAAATGGAAAGAATAACAACAAACTTAGTTTAGAGCCTTACAAGGTACTACTTTCTTATCAATGCAGCTAGCCCATTTTCTTCATAGAATAACAGAAACATAGAATCACAAAATGGTTTGGTTTGGAAGGGACCTTTAAAGATCATTTAATTCCAACCAGCCATGAGCAAGGACATCTTTCAGGTTGCTCAAAGCCCCATCCAACCTGGCCTTGAACATTTCCAGGGATGGAGCACCTGCAGCTTCTCTGGGCAATCTTTTCCAGTGTCTCACCACCCTCATCATAAATAATGCCTTCCTTAAGTTCAATATAAACCTACCCTCTTTCAGATTAAAAATGTTGCTCCTTGTCCTGTTGCTACAGGCCTTAGTAAAAAGTCTCTGCCTTTCTTATAAGCCACCTTTAAGTATTGAAAGGCCACAACATGGTTTCCCCAAAGCCTTCTCTTCTTCAGGCTGAACAACCCCAAATCTCTGAGCCTTTCTTAATTAGGGAAAGCCCTCTGATTATTTTCATGACCCTATTCTGGACCTCATCTAACAGGTCCATGGCTTTCTTGTGCTGGGGACCCCAGAACTGGATGCAGTACTCCAGATGGAATCTCATGAGAGCATAGAAGAGGGGAAGAACCACCTCCCTTGACCTGCTTGCCATGCTTCTTCATATGTAGCCCAGGATAAAATAAAATATTTCCCAGGCTGTAAAAACACGTGAACACAGTGGGATCTTCTGAACTTTCCTTGCTGATATATGACCAAGGAGATTCTCTTTCAACTGAAAAAGCCATTCAGTTTTTTTATTACTACCTGTAAGTATCGACAAGGCTCTTCAGCTTGAAAAGTGCAGGTGTTTAGTGCATGACAATAGCAAAAATGCGGCCAAGAAGTATATGAAATAGTATGGTTACGACAGCTTCATGATCTGTGCCAAATACAGCATTGAGCAGGCTTGAGCTTTTCCAGGCCATCCTCTCCACCCAATGGGTCCTGCAAGGACAGTGCTTTGCAGGGTTGCTCACCTAGAAACAGGTTGGTCATGGTCCTCACGCTGAGTTACTCAACCACGTAGGGCACTAGGAGTAAAACAAAGAGGAGTCCGCAGACTGCTGGAGCTGCTAGGAGCTCTGCCAGGGCTGAAATGCTCTAGAAGTGTAAGGGATTGCTGGAGGAGGGCTAAAAAGTAATTCAGCGTATGTGCCAGCAGCACCTGCCAGCACAGGAGAAGCTATACAGAAGGTAGCCTTATTTCAACAATAGTTGCTTCTGCAGCATTAAGTATATTGAAAAGGTTTCAATTCAGTCACACAGAGGAGGCTAGCATAAAACTTTAGTAATGAAATGTTAAACATCAGTATCAGCAGAGCAGAGCCGAGATCCCCCAACTACTTTTAAACAAACTTTGATATTGGCAGCAATAGGATCAGAGCAGCCCTGAGTTCAGCATATGCTGATTTATCCTTCTCGGGGGAGTATTTGGAAGTGATTATACTGTAGTCGGCTTCTATAACAGAAAAAAAAGTCATGAATACTGCAAACCACATGAAAAACAAACCAGGTATGACTGTTGTGCTCCAAGAATACCAAAGCTGGAGAGAAAAACTTGGAGTTGTTCGTAGTTAAAAGGGTTAAAATTAGATGAATGTATCCCTTATAAAAGACCAGATCAAAATGAATTCCACAATGTTACATAGTTATTTATGGGGTGGGTATGGATCCCTAGCATTTATAATATACCCCTAACTGCTCCTGAGGTAGCTATAAACAATTGCCTCCAGCCAGGTCCAGCCCTTGTTCTTGCCTGGTAAGCTGCACAGGACGCATTCATAAACCCGTTCGTGAAGTGTCTGCCCTCTCAAACACCAGTTCTGTCGCCAGCCCTGCAATAATTAATTCTCTGAATGTGGGCAGTAACCAGTAACAAAGGCTGCTTTCCTACGTGTTTGCCTGTTGGTTGACTAGTTTTAATGAAATTAAATTTTCTGTTATCTTTGTATATCTCTAACCTGCTTCTGAAACGCATTTTGGCAATGATATATGTATCATGCATTGCATATACACATATTTTACTACAGAAATCAGCTGGCAATACCTGTTGAGGACAACTTGCAAATGCTCAGGCCCTATCTCTCTTGTCAAACCTGTATCCACCTGTCAGATTTGTTTGACATCAGACAAAGGAGGCAAAGTGCACTGTGGCTGGCACAGATAATCAGACAGTGTGATGTTGCAAGTTTTACTTCCACTGGAAACGTGCCTAAGGAAGTTAAAGAGGCACTCTGAAGGTCAAGAATTAATCTTTGAACAATGTGTTTGGTGAGCCAGGACTCACTCAAGCTTGTGAAGCGCGGTAGTGGTTTGACTTTGTGGGCCAAGGAATCAAAACTATCACAGGAAAGAAGACACAGACTGAGGGGCACTTGAGTGTTGCATATAGATTCACTGCTAGAAACTGGAGAGTCACTAGAGACTTTCAACAGCCAAGGTGAAAAAAAAAGCTCACTGTAAACTGGGGCTCCAGAGGCTGCTGCCACTTTGCAAAAAGCAGGACCGCCAGGGAGATGCAGGGTTCCTGATGGCCTCCGGTGGGGTGGCTGCAGTTACAGCAGCATGTGCAACTCAGGGTGGCTGGGAGGTGGAGTGCGACACACACCATATGTACTTGAAATGCTGCACTGGGTCATTGGTTGTTGGTGACGTTGTTTTGCTCCTCTGGGGAGAGGAGTTATTGAGAAACTCAGCCTTCATGAGCCCTGGGGAGAGCCAGCCAGGAGGAGCTACACCGGTGATCAGGCCTCCAGCAGCAGTGTTGACTGAGGAGGGGTGACACTGGTGCTGGGTGAAATGCACCACTGCCAGCCTCCTCGACATTCCATGGAGCAGCTCTGGGGAAGTTACTTCCTGTATGTGCTCCAAAAAGACCATTGATACATTTGGGGTTGGACTAGGTGACCTTTGCAGGTCCCTTCCAACGCAAACAATTCTATGGTTTGACCTAGGACATCCTACCTAGAAACTCAATACAGTAGGGAAATGGCACTTAAACCTCGCTTGCCTTCTCCCATAGGAGCATCATGCTCACTCATGTTCTTCACAGCTGTTGCAAAGCTGTGGTTTGTTCCTGTAGGAGCTTCAAAGGGCAGGATGGAGAGCACTTTCACCCACAGCGGCCCCAACCTTGTGGCAAGGGCGTTGGTTTTGATCTCTTGGCACAGGAGGGTGTAAACTCCAGCTTTCCCACATCTAGGGTAAAAACCCTGACCACAGAGCTCTTGAATGTGGCAGGGGAAAGCAGCAACAGCTGCCACTGCGCTTTGAAGAGCAGCAGCAATCTGTATTTTGGGAGCATTCACTGGCTTTACCCCCAGACAAGGTGGGTGCAGGTGCAGGAAAGCTGAGCTCATCGGAACTGACAATGCTGGGGTGTGAGCTAACTCCAGTGTCATGACATGAGAGGCATTTCTGGACATGCCCACAGCAGAATTTCAGGAGTCTGGGGAATTTTAATGTGAAAAGCTGGCACCTACGGAGCTTAAGCACCTCCAGGGTGTGGCAACAAATGAGAAGGAATTTAGAATACTGCAGTTTTGGATGTAGGTGCTTAATCCCATTGGAAATACCTACTTTCCTTCTGTCAGGATGGACACAGATCCCTAATTTTGCCAGCTCCAGCAGTGTAACTGTTTCTTGCTAAGTAGGAACAGTTTTTCTCCAATTTAAGGAGCATTACGCCTGGCAGAAGAATGAAAATTCTCAGCAAAGATTATGCTACAATGTTCTGACTCTATAAGATTTATGGGGCCGTGGGAAACCAGTTTGGATGAATCAGAAATAATAGCATGTAACATACTAATTTAGTTGCAGAACGGGAGTGTGTTTAGCTTTATCCATTAATTCAGAAGACTCTCCCTGTGAGCATTTGGGAAGAGTAATTTAGTAAATTCAAGCATGAGTCAAGGCAACTAAAAATAGAGAAAAACACTCCCGAATGGCTGAAAATGAAATGGAAAAAAGAGGAAGAAATAAAACCTGGTATCACAGTATAACAGCCCTTTTCACATGAAGGAAGTTTCCATAAAACAGGTGCATAGCTGTTAATTTATTACTGAAGAAGAATTCTTTCTACTTTTATAAAGATACCATGTGTCATTCTGACTCTGGGAATAAATTATGTGTTTAGTAATATGTGCAACACTGTTATTAATGTTGAGAGCACAGTGCTAAAGTCAGCTGTCTTTGATATTAGCTTAACATCTCCAAGACTCAACAGTGCTGTGACAGCAGAAGTTGACCTAATGCCTAAAGTCCATACAACAAAATGGAAAAACACCCCCACCAACCAACCTGTCAAGTACTAGTATTTCAAAGGTTTCATGTTTTGCACTGGGGGCTGATTTTATCACACTGACCTTGGCTTATGCTGGTATCCCTCTGTGGCATCAAAGAAGTTTTTTGGCTGTACATAGCAACAGTATCAGGCCCTAACTGGAAAGGTTCTTGAGGATGAGAAAAGCCCCATCCTTTTCATGTCAAAGCTCTAAAATTATGGAAGCCGAGAACTCCCTGGGCAATGCAGATGAATGAGAGGGTTGCATTTGCAACTAGAAGCTGAGAGCTGTGCTGGAAGCAGCTCAGCCTGGTTTGCTACAGCTGGGTCTTAAAGACTTCTCCTAAGAAGATCTTATTCCCACTGCTGTTGCAGCCCTTCTTACCTTCTCTACTCAGACCTAGACTGGGAGGTCCCTACAGCTTGACATTGCAAAATGTGGCAATACTGCTACCATAGAGTGTCCAGGGTTGCACAGAACAGCTACAGATTTTAAGGGTATGTGTTACGTAAAATATTTTAAAAGTTAAATAAGAGATGCAAAAAGGCAAAGAACTGGAAAGTAAACCCCAAATCAGTCAGAGCCGGGGCTAGAACATAAATCTCCTACTGCCAACTCAAAGACTGGTATTTCAGATGACTCTGCCTGTCATTCCACATCTGTTTGTTCCACCAGAAGGATGCACTTAGCATGTGATTTGCCCAACAAATACGGTTATATTTCCTCCCTTTCATTTTCCCTTTCCAGAAACAAACTTGCAATTATAACTGGCTGGGAACTTCTGACAATGTATTTTTCCACCAAAAAAAAAAAAAATGTTTACTGGGTTGGTAGTGTGAGATTTATTGTCAAAATGAAAGTGAATCCACACTGTAATATGTATTACTTACCTAGAAAGTAAGACACCTGGAATCAAGCCCATAGCCTATATGAAGGAGAGCAAGGACTTTAATCCTTTTTTTCTTGAATACTCAATGAAAGCACGTTGTACTCAGTGTTTTCTTTTGTCTTTCTTACATTAAAAAAAAAAAAGAGAAAAAATAGAGAAAAAAAAAAAAGAAAAAAAAAAGATAAACTGTTGTCCAAGTTTAGATTACTTGAGCAGCACTGTGTATTTTTTAACATCTGTACTATTCCAGTTTAAAATCTACAAGTGGAAACTTTCTCAAATACATGGATTTTGGAAACTTTACTATGTAATTGTTCTGAATAATTCTTGGCCTGCAGATTAGTTGCAATTAGTGTGTTGTGACTGTCATGTATTCAAAAAGAGAAGTTTGAGTTGTTTTGATTATGTGAGGTGGGAGAAATGGGTCATAACATGCACTTCGGTTCTGACTGGCTTGAGTCTGTGCTTAAATCCAGGTTTCTGTTTTGGAACTCGTATTCTGCACACTGTTAATGACTACAGCCTGTACTTCAGCTTTTCTGTTTGAAAATATCTGACAGTAAAATCATTTGCTTGAACAGAAGAGGGTGCAAGCAGAGATATATTTTCTAAACATTTGCCTGATTACTTTTGCAAATTCTTTTTTGCAGTGATTTCCCAGACTGTTTAACATCCAGATAAAGCTCCTTGAACTTCTGGATGGGAACTCAGTGTAAGGAGACATTAAGAAAGCAAATGCAGATGTAGAAATAGATTTGAAGCAATGCAAATTAGATGTAAGCCAGTTTATCCAGATCCTTTGCCTGCCCAGCAGATATCACATGGAATTTGGTATTCTGGTTTTCCACCCCTCACTCCCAACTCCATGTTATTCTATGTAGACTTTAGGTATGCTACACTGCTGGGAGTGTAAAGAAAACCTGAAGCTACTCAAGTCCCTCTTTGGGACCAGACAGGTGCCTCTCCTAGAGAGGTACTTATGTCACTACAAAAGGGCAGACATAATCAGACTCCACTCACTTTTATTCCAGACCTGGTGTAGGGAACCTGCTTCAGCAGTGCTACAGTGCTCAAGCGGAATTCATCTGGCACCCCGAAAGAGAAGAGTTGGGTTAGTTTTAGTCCTAAGCACTTTTGTTAAACAGGCTGCCTGCTATGGTGTTGTTTATACCACATTCCCCTTTGGATGATGCAGTCCCCCATCCTTTTTAGCTTGTCTTTCCTCAAAAAAGCATTGCAAAAGAGAGAGTCTCAACAGTCTGAGGATCAGATATACATGATACACCTGTATCATGTATGGAAGCTGTGAACATGTTTAGTGCAGCCTTAGTTCTCATGTAACTCATTTTCAGCTCAGTGAGTCTTAGTAGCTCGGGTTCAGAGTGGCTTTTACCTGTGTTCACACAATTTCTTACCAGCCTCTAATGAAGCAATACAAATTGCTATATTCTTAGAGAAAGACAAAACTAACTTATGCCTCTAAATTTATGACATTAAAATGCTCTCATTGTGTAATCAGATTTTTTTGCCCAACTCATTTTTTGAAAAGCCAGATTTGAAAGTAACAGAAATAATATGTAATAATGTCTCTGAATCTTCATCTATCCAAAGCTGGATAAAGCTTTAACAAATGAAATAAATAGTTCCACTAGCACTGCTAATGAGATGCTTCTATGAATAAAGAGTACAGTAAGGAATTATGAAATCATGCTGTAAAAGTGATATTCTACACCTGATTTCTTTTCTTTCCCTACCTAATGCAAGAAATACAAGTCCTAAGAGTGTACTTGTATATTTTTTTCCCAGAAGTTATGTTTGTGTTTGTCTGAAGCTAATCTTTTTGCTGTAACAAGATCAACTGTACATTGACTAGCTAAGCAAAAATCCTTGCGTACTCCAAAACACTGAAAAATACAATTATTAATCGTCCTGAAACAAGCTTGGACTGGCTGAGGCAACACACATAAACCATAATTTTTAAACCTAATGTCTCTTGAATTTACCAGATGCCTTAATTTCTACTTTTCATTGAAGGTGCCAGGGACACTTCTGGGCTGATCATCCTCCTGACTGAAGAAACAATAGAGATACAAGTAAACCTAGTCACAGAAGTTACTTGTCAAGACTAGTTCTTGCTTATAAAATGCATTTTTCAGAGTTTATATAACCTCCAATTTATTAAGGGATCAGATTTTTACATTAAGGACATTTATGAGGACATTCATGCTTGCTAAAAGCAAAATGTTAGGTTTAGGATTTCAAAGCACTTTTCCGTGGACATGTCAGCTGGTGACCAGAAGAATTCCTCTGGAATTTTACGACAGTAACAAAACTGTATTTAAATAATTTTTAGTTCAGTTCTCTTAATGCATGGTAGTCTGGTTAGTTATAGTCATCAGACGTAGATTTAGATGGTTTAGCAAACTGTTGAGAATGCATAAATGTTTTTAATTCTATCATAAAATAATCAAAGGTATAACACCTAGAAAAGTAGTTTAATTTCAGCTTACTTATACTGCTGCTGCCCACTACTTATCCTAATAGTATTTGGTGTAAAAAACAGGTTATTAAACATGAAACATATTATGACACAAAGATGTCAACTGGATAGCCATAAATTGTTTCATAATTTTGATTCATTTGCAGATTTTCTTGATTTGGTGAACATCTACAAATGAAGAATTCTCTATTCTAAAATGATACCCTATGTTTGGCTCCACAGCAATCCAAATTTGTTGGGAGGTCAACTAGTCACTATATTCATATGACTGTTTTTTTGGGATGACCTTTAAAATATACACAAAATATCAATCCATGCATTAATATAAAGCTTTAGAAGTGCATACTATGTTTTTATATCATCAGTGCTATAAAAGACAATGAAAAACTCTGTACTTCATAGTGATCCCAAGCATCACAATGCATTAGAGCTCAGAGACGATCACGTTCTCTTCTAAAACTCTAAGAATGAATAATAGTGTGCCTGGGGGAAGAGTGCTAGAAGGCTGGACATCCTAACAACTGGATTCTTCAGGAGCACGAAAAATCCTTGGGCTAACTTACACAATGAAGGAACTCTCTAGACAATGGCAGATTCTTTGGGTTATCTTTGGGCTGTAGCACTACTAGGAATTCTACTAAGGTTTATGGTAACTCCTTGTCGCTGGTCTACACCTCCCATTGCTGCCATTCCCTAGTTGTAAGAGGAGCAAGCAGACAGAAGTACTGGCAAAGCAAGTATCGTAAAGAGAAAGATTTCTTTTTCAGAAGCCATCATTTGTGGAAGGCAATATGGTTCACCTTTTAAGCAGAGAAGTGAATACACAAGGTAAATGGTCCCTGTCTCATCAGCCCTCTGCACTAACTGAAAGACTTAAATTTACAGTGAACAGGGAAAAGAATACAAGACATGCACTTAATGGAATGTCAGACTGTCAAAACAGCCTTAATCAAGGCACCGAGGAGCATGAAGGAATGTCTTTAATTATCTGTCTATGCTAGGATCCAGTGTAATAAACAAGAAAAATGAGAACTGCTCATTTTATGGGCTTAATTTGAATTAGTTGGTATTAATGAGATTTGGAGAGATGTTCATGACTTGAAAGTTAATATCATAGTTATAGAACTTAACACAGAAAGTGGCTAGCTGAGTAAATGGAGAATGTGAATGCACTCCATCAAAATGAAGTTTTTTATTTTTGGCTCAGCAATAACTTGGAAATAAATTATATTGAGTCTTTATAGATTAATGTTCTAATGAAGAAAGCACAATGACTGCTACTGACAACCAAACCAAACTAGTAAACTGGATGATCATCTCCCTAAGCATGGGGGGGGGAGGGAGGAAGGAAGGGAAGGGGAAACAACCCTGCTATACTGTCAGCACCTTGTCATCCTTGAAATCTCATAAGGTTTCAGAAGAAAATGTCCCATCTCAAAAATTACCAAATGAAACAGAAATTCCCTGTTAGGTCATTGCTTAACAGATGCAGTGTGCTGGTGACATGATTAATAATGCTGTACTTGTATATATAATTTTAGGTGTATATTAAGCAAGTTTTCCTTTCCCATCATGACTCAATGCCAAGAAATCCAATAGAAAAATCTAATTAAATTCATTGAGCTTTAATTGTGCTTCATATACTTATACTCTCAATTTCTGGCTAATATATTATTACTCATCATATATAGCTAGCTCTGGCAGTTAGTCTTACTTGCATGAGTAGTTCTATATGGGTCCTTTATAGCAAGGAGCTTTGAGAGTCGCTAATAGCTGGACAAGGGACACTGGTTACTGAATTCCTGGCTCCGTTTTCAGCATTGGACTGACTAGTATGTTTATATGATGCAGAAGTCAACCACAGGATGACTGATTCATACTTACAGCACTGCATGTTCCTATATTATTTTGTGTAATAATATATAATTTGCTTTACAAAGACTTTTCTCATTCTATTTTATCAGTGGTTCACAGGCGAATTTAGGAGCAACTTGAACATCAGGACTAGTAATCTTTCTAAGCCTCTGCTTAGAATCTTTTCCTGTCCATGTTAATTATAAATTGCATTCATCACACTAAAGATTATTTATTTGCTTCTTTTGTTTATCTGCTTTGCCTATCTGTAATACCACGGTGGGAATGGCATCTACAATGGCAAGAAAATGACCTGTGGGTTATAGTCAAACAAATGGATGGCTTGCACACAGTTAAAAAGAGAGATAAAAAAAAAAAACAAAACCAAAATATTTGCAATACAAATCAGATTTTTCTTCTATTTTTTTACTTTTCATTGTTCAGTGTGAGTTAAGATCCAAATTGCTATCAGCAATCCTTTTGTTTCCATTCCTCCATCAAAAATACTTAATACCCTTCTTTTCTGCTTGCTGTCCAAGGTATGAGAAGAATTTTTATTTCCCCCTAAGAAGTGAAACTGGATTTCAGTATCCTAAAACCTTACCTCAGCTTAATTTGATTGGATTTTTTTAAATGTGAATTTCTTATTCTTCCTTTGGTACTTGTCATTAATACATGCCATTTCTGTTGATTTAGGGGGAAAAAAAAAAGAAAATAAAATAGTGCAAGAGTTAGCAAGGGGAAATACACTCAATATGAAGGAACAAATAAAGCAGTCTGCGAAAGGCAGGGATGAACATGTCTAGTAAGTGGCACAGTTTTAAAACTTCAGTCCTGGCACAGCACTGCAATGTAACCCCAGAAAACCTTAAATATACGAACAAAAAATTTAAGCTTCGGTGTGACTGGCAGGTATTTAGCTTTCAGATTTTATTCAACCAACTCATCAGTTTAGGGGACCAAGAGTGAACTGTAAATAGCACTTAAGTTCCCAGAGTGTAATGCAGGAGAGAGATGCAAACAAGCTGGCTCTAATCCATCTGTGTCAACATGCAGTTGAGCATGGAAATCTTATCACAGGGTGTTTCAGATGCTGAAAGTTTACATGATTTCAAATGGCAACTGGACAAATTCATGTAAGAAAAATCCACTGAGAATTATTGTATGTAAGACAACTGGTTCAAAAAGTTAGTGAGGCACAAATGGTTGAATGCTGGATGAATATTCTTTAGTAGCATCACTTACACCCTTCTGTGGGCATCCTCTTTTTGACTTTCTTGAGAATAGGACTCTGAGCTGGATGGGCCTGTGATGTGACCCAGTCAGACCATTCTCTTATTCTTAGGCATCAAAATACCTGCGGTAGCACATGCACATATCTTTTCTGATGGAAGCTCCACAGCACATGTGTCTCTCTGAAAGTATATGTGACCAGAACTGTGGCTGCTCACCTGAAATGATTAAGTGATTATTTTCTACTTAGCTCCATTTGATAATTATTGACAAAGTATTCTTAATTCTCTGTTCAGAGAGCATGTAATACTTCTGGATGGGTTTGAGTTCACTACTTGTAGGCACCTTCCCTGAAAAAACTGGTTGATGCCTGCTTCTGGTACAATGGCCTAAAGATGAGAGCACATCCAAGGACTGCGGCAACTGGATTTTGGTTGAGCCTCACCAGGCTGGACAACATAGTTTCCAGCCCCTCGGGGAGCATGCTATTTGAGAGTAGAAAGTCCCTATTGTGTACGGAGGAAAAGGTATTGTTTTCCTTTGAGTTGAAAGCTGTGATCCCAGGAGCACAGACACAGGCAGGCAGGGAGACCCGGCAGGAGTGTGGCTCTCTTGCAAAGCGCTTAGAATACCTGGGCAAAATTCAAGGGTGTGAATTTGCCCCCAGACCACTGGGGACATGTGCTTCATGACAAGCAAGAGAGTAAATATAACAAAGTATCTAGACAGCAGACTCATGTATCTCTATGGCCTTAAGAGTAAATGGAGAGTCTCTTAATGCCTTTGGTATATTTCCCCACATTTAGCTCAAGGAAAAGCAGAAATGGAAATCAAATCCTTCTTGGCTGAATACTTTGTATATGAAGATAATAATTTCCTCTGCAGAGCATATGTTTTGAAAGACTTCTCACATTGCTGCTTCAAGGAATGGTCTTTTTCACCCTGTGGTTGATACCATGTAAGTGGATGCAACTGGAGGGAATGGGAGAGGACAGCTAAAAGTGACATGGCAATCTACATTTCCCTGGGGAACACAAGTAAGAGTTAACCACAGCAAATGGAAGATTAAACTCTGAACAATGTTTGCTTAAACCTAATTTCTAGCTACTACAGCTTGATTTCCAGGCAAACTGTTGCCAAATTGGAAGTTTGTATCAAATGGCCTCAATGTGATCACAGTTTACCTCTTGCTAGAGGCATTTTAACATATTCATGTTTGTAATAATTACTATGCTTATTTTTTATGGCTAATCACGGCTGCTTTGAAATGTAAGTAAATCTTTCTGTATTTTATTTCTGCTATGAACAACTGTTTTTTAACCACAATTTTCACAAGCCTTCGCTACACTCATTAACTGTGGAGATGCTAGGGCAAAATACTGCAAACCCAGACAGGTCTGAGCCTTCTCTTGCCTGAATTTCAAACAGCTAAAAAAGTCTTTTAAACAAAAGGCCTGTCTCAACATCATTCTGTTCCTGTCAGTTTGCACTAAGAAGAGGTTCAATATTGTTTTGAATAGACGTTAGTTTACAGTGGTTTGCTCCTTTCTTTAAGTCTTGACGTTCATATATGTGTCGACTCATTCACATCTGTGTGACTGAGGACAAATACAGGTACATGGAATTTAGCCTGCATAAACTGTAGGTACTTTCACATACACCAAAAAGTATTTCTTTAAGTACTCTTTTATTTTCTAGGCCATGCATGCATCTGTCTTTTGTGCTTCTTTCAGAAATATTTCTACATCCCTGGCAGTGTTCAAGGCCAGGTTGGACAGAGCCTCAGGCGACATGGTCTAGTGTAAGCTGACTTTGAAGTCGCAATGGTAAACATGTTAGCAAACTTCCAAAGCCATCCTCTGGCATATAGAGAAAAAAAAAATAGATCAATTACTAAATATTTTCAGAAAACAATGCTTTTCATTTTATGCGGTTTTCAATCAGGTTATAACTATACCAGCAGCTAACCTGCTCTTGGGCAATTGTGGATGAGTTAATAATTCAGATGCTCTTGTGAAGTGTCAGCCAGAAACAGCAATTTTGCCACTTAAGGATGTTTGGTGGAATGAATGTCTTGATATGATTATAAATTGGGACACACAGAAACCTGGTCTGCAGATAACCTGCAATTCTCAGGAGGAGTATTTGAAACAGAGGTCAGAATCCCTTACAAGCAGTCCTTCCAGACATTGCAATGTTATCTTGAAGGTAAAATAGGGTGACTGTTGTTGGACAGTAATTAGATTGAAAAAATAGTGGATTTGTGTCATATTGCTAGCAGAATATTGAGCTTAATTTATGGTTTTGGCGTATCAAGAGTGAAGAAAAAATTTCAGGAATTTTCCTTTTTTCGTAGAACGTTTCTCTTAGCTGCAAGTCTGCACTTGGACCACATTTATTTTTTTATTTGCTTTATTATTACATTAAAGTGCACAGTCTTGCCAAAACACGGCTTCATTCACATCTGGCAAATAACTGAGCCAAATAATGAACCGGCAAGCACTTTTTGTTGGAGTTTCCCTTTCAAGTATGGGAAAGGTGATGGGCTTATTTAATTAAAAGAAAAATCCCACATATTTGCAAACAGAGAAATTAGAAGACATGGATTTTAATGAAGAAATTTCATTTAGATGATGACTGGTCATCATAATTACTTGCAGGATGAAAATGTCTCTTCCTGAGAAAGTGTTTGAAGAACAATGTTCATGGTTGACTCTGAGGTGTCCTCTTGTCTAATCTGTTTTCCATTTCTCGTCTTCCGTTCATCCTTGCTTTCTCAGTACTTTTGTTTGATGGGAAAGAAACAGCAAATGGGCTGAAAATCACCCAGTGCAGATTTTTCTTCCAAAGAAGAGATTAACAAAGTGAAGCTTACAAAGTCCTTGTAAACAGGCTGCATACTTATAAATCCTTGCAATTTTTTTAAGTGTAAGGAGCATTTTTATTGAAAAGAATTTTATTCTTTTTTCCCTTTGCCCTCCAGAAACAAACTTTTGAGAAACACTTTTCTGTATAGTTTTTAGATACTAGTGATTTTTTACTTCTCACTGACTTTTGAGATAGTTGCCACTTCTATTTCATTCTTCATTTTTCAACATGTGTAGCTCCCTACCAAGTTCATGTCTCTTTAAACTCACCAGGATTACATTAGTTTAACAACTTTTTTACTTCTGTGGCACTACTATCTGTCTTACTGATGCATAAAACTCTGGACCACTAACTGCACAATAACAGGCTGATTGATAGGCGATTATAAGCAAGGATTTCTTCAAACTATAGTTTCCCTTTATAAAATAGATTCTACAATAAAACTGGGTGTGGGTAGAGAGGAGAAAGGAGGGAACGGGAAAGAAAGTTAGGTGACAGGGCATCTCATTCATAATGCAATGGCTGTTTCAGGACTGGCTTTACACGTTCCTTCTAGCCAGCATTTCAATAAAACTAAATTTTTTTCAGAAAAAGTTCTGTACTTTGGAAGATAATTCTGCCTGCAGGTGTAATATTAATTCTTTTATACGTTTTGCATAGCTCCCTCATTCCTTTCTGACAGCCTGGTTTCAAGTTTCCCAGACTTCCACAGATAATTTCTGACTTACATATTTGGATCCTGCCTCTTAATTTCTGCATTTTTGGATTAAAAAGATATAATTCATGGTAAATCCAAGAAGTTGGGAGTGGCATAAAAATCTCAAAAATGGAACAGTATCTTCACCAGGTTGGTGCTAATTCCTACCATATTCTGCTCCTAAATTAGGGAACCTCAGCATTTTCCTAATATTATTCTACAAAATATGCTGCCAGTAAATTGCTTCATTCCTTAGACTTTGGGCCAATAGCACTAACAAATCATGCACTGTGAAAGTTCAGATCACCTTCAAACCTCATAAAGTTTTGCTAACTACTGAAAAACTGTTAACTACTCCTAAAGACGTGGTCCTCAGGGTCAGTACAGGGCATTTTACCGACCAGTGGGAAGAATGCAAAACTTGATTTTTTTTCTTGGATGTTATTGGAGTAAATCTTTACGAACAGGACTGCCGCTGCATATGCACTGGGAGTGTCATAGCTTACAGAACCAGTTTAAATTTGCGGTGAAGAGTATCTTCTCCCTCAAATCCTGCCAAGAGACGTACGTGCAGATGAGAGAGACAAGTAGGAGAACTCTAAGCAGATGTAGAGACAAAAAGGAAGCAAAATGCCTTTATGGGGATGTCCTTTGCCTCAAGCAGGTCTCAGAGGTCCTGATGGTGCTGTGGGTGGGACCCTTCAACACTTCTTATGGGGCAACTGAAACCTACTGAAGTCTTTTCTGAAACAGTTTGCCCTGCCCTGTTCACAAGAGTTACTCTGTGAAAAAGTCTGTGCAGTCTGGGAAGGCTGCATTCCACTATTATGGATTTCTTAAGCCCTATAAAAGCTGGCATGCAGATTTAGGAACCTGAAATATTTGCATAAACATCTTTTAGTAACTAAATAATTGTCCCCTGAAGCACCCCAAAAGAAGCCAAAGGAAACAGAAATCACCATCTACAAAAGATTAAAACAAATTTCTAGTTTCTCAGCCAAGCCATTTTGTAGTTGCTATAAGTCAAAAAAAAGTCAGGGAAATTTTGAGGAGGTGAAACTGCTTCCTTTTTAGAGCCCTCATGTCTCCCAAACACCTCGTTGAATTTACCTCAAAATTTCCATTAAATTTCTACTTTGGCAGAATAACACAGTTCTGAAATTTCAAGCAGATTGGTTTGGTCTGGTAAGAGGCTAGAGGTAAAAAGCCTGATCTGGAGTGGAAACCTAACTTCCAAGATATCTGTGGAGAGAATATAAAATGAGAAGTCTACCAAAGTGAACCAAGAGTACTAGGTTGTGTATGCAATACTTATTTTTGAGCAGTAGCATACAGTGCCATTCGGACTGCTGTCAGAGCATAAATCCCAAGCTTCACTTTGATTTCTCCTCAGCAATTTGTACTACCAGTTGAAACAAACATTTCAAGAAATAAAAATGCCGTTATCCAGTTTCTTTAGCGCTGATGGCAGAAGGAGGTGATGAACCCTGTGACTTCTATAATCGCACTGAAATCTGATTATTCTTAAAGGTTATTGATATGTTTTCTTCCCAAATTCAAGTAGCACCCTCTGCTGGCAAGTTCACATTGATCTACTGCCAACAACAACAAAACGACATCTTGTCTTCAGCGAAAAGTCTGTATAATGATCTATACTAGAAAACTAGAGAGTGAGAGATTGGTGTAGAAATGTTGAGGTGAGCATAAGAATCAAAAATGTATAGAAGCACAGGGGAAAACTGTATGCTGTGCTGTGGGGTTCAAATCTACAAATTTCAGTGGAGTTTGGCTATTCACCACCAAGACAGAGTTTGGCCATGACTTTGTGGTTAGCTTCATATTTAAATTTCAACAGAAGCTGAGAGCCTGAGCAGGAAACCGTGTGTTCCTTTGATTGGTACAGATATTTTGTCTCCAGACCAGTGAACATGCAAAACTTTTTTTGAAATCTTTGGAAAATCAGCTCACGGTCCCCTCCAAGGTAATGCAAGAGATGCATATGTTGATTCTGCAGCACAAGAAGAAAAGGCATACTGAAGTGCTGTGGTTTTGGAGGCTTATGCACAGACAATG
This sequence comes from Amazona ochrocephala, assembly GCA_039720435.1. NCBI lineage: Eukaryota > Metazoa > Chordata > Aves > Psittaciformes > Psittacidae > Amazona > Amazona ochrocephala. The sequence continues at coordinate 69,938,355 of CM077878.1, forward strand.
TTCATGACACGCACATACGTCAAGCAGGCATACTAGACAGATTGCCCTTCCTTTCACTTCACTTCAGAGCCCTCAGTGGGTTCTCTTAAGGTTGAGAGAAATTTGGCTGTTACTGCTTTAACCTCCATAAATGCCTGATGTCATTTACTCACACATCCTGGCAAATACTTCTGTCTGATCTTTCCCTGTTTTTTTTTTTTTCTCTCTCCCTCCAAGGAAGTTTCATCTTAGTGCCTATTTTGTACTTAAGTTTTCCATCTATTTTTCAATCCTTTCCCAGGAGTGATGCGACAAGACCAATCATAAGCATTACACAAAAGACTGAAGGCAGTTAGAAAAGGAACAGTGTTTGGCACAGCAGCACAGAAATGACCTGGTGATATGGCACTTGACTGAGAAGTCACTTTTCTGAGAACCAGCTCTGAACAGTACTGAAATTAGTGAGTATTTTCCCACCAGTCTTGGTAAGATTAGATCAAAGCCACATTGCACATCTGGACACAGTTCATTCAAATGTGCCTGCACTATCCCACCTTTTATCTGGTAGCACTTTTGAAAGAGTTAAGGAAAGCCTCAGCCTTGCCACTGGTGCTCCACTGTTTCATGATTCTTTTCCAGTAATGACATAAGTGACTTTCACATCTGTGTATTTTATTGTTAGTGTAGATTTAGATTAATATTTTTTTCTCTGCTGTCAGTATATTAACCTCAAAGAATGTGCAACCTCCTGTCTCAAATGCGTGAGTTGGCTTGTTTTTTTTGTTTGTTTGTTTGTTTTATTGTTGTTGTTGCCTTGTTTGTTTTTTTTTTTTTTTTGTTTGTTTGTGTTTTTTTTTTTTTGTATTTTTTGAAGTAGGAACCTACAGTTTTGCCTGGGATTAGTATACTAGCACATAGTATGGTTCACTACTCTATTGTATTTCTTGAATAGCCATTAGCTGAGAATAAAGTATATCTGGGGGAAGTAAACTCCTTAGCGCAACTGATACAGAGAATTTTAGTAAAAAATTCTAACTTAAAACGTTTCTAAAAGTCATAGCAGGATTCAGTCTGTATCAGGTAAATTCCAATCCTTCATTTCTTCCTTGTATCATATGTAAAATCATGCAATTATTTTTAAAAGTTCATTATTCAGTAGTTTCTGTAAGAAGATTTATTCTCACAAATACACGGCTATAGGTGACAGGAGGAGGAGAAGTACTATATATTTGCTTCTCATGGCTGGAAATGACTCAGATTTCAAAGCTGGAACCACTTAGAAGTGTCCACTCAAATGTGTCATGGAAGAGATAATAACTTCTCTGTTTGCCTTAAAAATGTGGCTTATGAGTAATGTCAAAACACTTTTATTTTACTGAAATATAACCTGATTCTGTAATTTTAGCTTTACTTTGGAAAGAATTGGTTTGTTGAAGAATTCACACAAGCCTATTTTCAGTTGTTACAGAAATGGGTTGGAATACATCTTAAAATAAGATACAATTTCATCTTTATGTAGAGGATTTTAATAACACAGTGGAATCAAGTTATAATTTTGCATTGAAAATGCAATACTGACATGTTTTTCAAGGCAGACATTACATATAATTTTGTATTATCCTTTGATGATAGTACAAACCAGTAAAGAATTTTTGAGAGTATGTAGACTTGGTATACCAAGAATATGATTACTTTGAGTTGGAAACATTTCAAGTCATGAGGTTTTTCTATATTTGCAGTTGGCAACTGGCAGGAAATCTTCACAAAACTATTGGACTGGACACTTAGTATGCTCTTACCTGTAAGAAAATCAGATTTCTCCTGTAATACGCTAATCATCCATCCAGAATAGTTGTGAAAAAGAATTGTCTCAGTATTCTCATATAATTTTTCCCTTGGACTTTTGAAAGTATTTTGGTATGTACCATAAATTGCAAGTTATTTTATTTAAAGCTGTGCAGAGGGAGGTCTTTTCTAGCTTGTGTTATGATTTTAAAGTTTTTATTCCTTGTAAATCAAAGTCACTTTTCAACTCTGGTATCATTAATGAAGGGAAATTCTAAAGAAAATATGCCACCTTTTTGAAACATCCAGTGCTGGAAATATGACAATTTCAATCTTTAAGATTTTTGTATTGTAATAACATATTTCAGAATGAAAACGTTACAAAATAAATATTAAGAAAAATTTTGTAAAGAAAATTCTTATTTATTACCTCTACAAACTTAAGGAATATAATTGCATATTTGTCAGTTATTTTGCTAGATTTTCTTTTCAGGAGAAATTTCTGCTCTCCTTTGCACAGTCTTTGAACACATTTTCAATGGGAGAAACACAAATGGATTTTGGAAAAGCATATATAAAATTTACTGGATGAGACACTTCCATTGAATAGAATGATAAGGAAGTTATGGGCAGAAGTTCAGGAAGATTTGAGGACAGACCCTGAAGCTAAGGGCAGAAAATTTGGAAGAGGGATGAATATTTAAAACACGGAAGCCCTGAACACAAGAAGGAGACAGTGATATAACTGGCTGACAGATGAGTGAATTGAAAAATGTGGCTAACAATTTAAAAGGTCTGGGATTAATAAAAGCTAGTTAGTATGAACTGGGGAGACTTGAGTAAGAAAAAACATAGAGGAGGGAAGAGGTTACAGTGGGTAGACCAGAGCAGCACTTGGTGACTGAAGATAGGCTTGAGAAATATATAGTTCTGTAACTATTTTTTATACTTCTTTATTTCTTTTCTTACTCTCCCAAATGTTTGGGTTTTCTTTCTTTCTTTCTTTCTTTCTTTCTTTCTTTCTTTCTTTCTTTCTTTCTTTCTTTCTTTCTTTCTTTCTTTCTTTCTTTCTTTCTTTCTTTCTTTCTTTCTTCCTTTCTTTCTTTCTTTCTTTCTTTCTTTCTTTCTTTCTTTCTTTCTTTCTTTCTTTCTTTCTTTCTTTCTTTCTTTCTTTCTTTCTTTCTTTCTTTCTTTCTTTCTTTCTTTCTTTTTCTTTTTTTTTTCTTTTTCTTTTTCTTTTTCTTTTTCTTTTTCTTTTTCTTTTTCTTTTTCTTTTTCTTTTTCTTTTTCTTTTTCTTTTTCTTTTTCTTTTTCTTTTTCTTTTTCTTTTTCATATAACAGTTTTTTCAATGATATTTATAATTTTGCTTGCTAACTCTCCTTTCCTAAGTTCATGAGTTTTCTTACCTTATCAGCATGGAAGGGGCATGTTCACATGAATATGGAGTCAGCTGTGTGAGCAGCCGCACCTGTAAGGTCTGACACACATCCACGTGTGTGTTCTTGGCATGGATCTAACAAGACACGCAGCATCACAAAGCTCATCATAGCTTGCTATGAGCAATGGTCACTTTTTTCAGCATCAAATTCCTCCTCGATTTTGTCCCTCTTGGTTCCAAATATTATATTTTCTCAGAAGATGGTGCTTTCATGCTTATCACTTTTTCTTTAATAGGAGGAGAGATAGTCCTAGCTGGCTGTGTGGGTGGAGGACAATGCAGTCACACACCGCTTTTATGTGACTAAAGGTATTCACTATCCCTTGCCACTCTTTTTGATAATCCCTCCCAACTTTTAACCCATCCATCCCTAAAGTTGTTGCTTCAGAGGCTGGACACCCAATAAGCGAAGAGTTGGGAAGTCCATCCTGAAAACACAGCGGGAGATGAAGGTGTTCAGAAAAATAATGAAAAGAACGGTGAGAGGAGGACTGTTCTTGGGGACTAATATCTGTACAGGGGTGATCACAGGCTCCACATACAGTTGAAGCCAACTGCAAAGTCTCGGTGCCTTTACTGGGGAGGCAGATTGTATCCTATGGGCAGGGGTTCTTCCTGCAAGATAAGTTTCAGAATGCTTAGCACAAAGCAGCAAAACCAAGTCATCAAATGGTGTAGGTGAGCTGGTGAGCAATTTGTATAGGCAGAGTTTTATACGGTGGTTGAGTCAGCTGTTCTGAACTATTACTTTTATAGAGAGGGGCGGGCACTGAGTCACACTTGTGCTGCTGAATTCACTGCAGAACAAGTTGCTTTAGGCACCCTCTGTGCATCGTCAGCCTTTTTTGCACCCTACTCAAAGAACAGATGGATTGGTGTTTGCTGAGGTTGCAGCTAACTTGTTAAATACACTAAGGACCCATAGCTTATTAGTAAGGAAATTAGGGATCACAAAATGTAACAAGAGAGCTAGTGTTCAGCAAGCCAGCAACTTTAGCAGCTTAATGTTAATATTATGAATTGTATTAAGGACCTCTTAATGAAAACATAGCAACTGTTACTTTAGATACTCCACCGTCCAAGATCTTGATATAAAATAATCCCTGATACTTTAAAAACTCTTAATTAAACTTTCTGTTCAGGTCTGATACGTAAGAAAAAGACAAACAGCTGCATTTGGTTGATGTAGAAAAGATAACACACTGGCAATTGATACAGGCTGCAAAAGCAAGACATAACAAACTTAACATTCAACCTGCAAAATTCAGGGCTAATTTTCCCAAATTGCAACTTGCATCTGCAGATCATCCTCACAGTTGCCAGAACATGTCACTGCTTTCATGTTCCCGTATTCCTTATATATATATAATTTTTAAATTATGGATCTCACTAATCCTCAAATACTGTCTCAGACATCAGACAGACAAGTACAGTAACTAACGCAACAGCAATTGCTCACATACAAAGCTAAGGGTTTTTTAAAAAATCCAAATGAATTAACATCCATTAGGAAGTTCAGTAAGAAGAATGGCAAAATGAGACAACTGCAGAGCAAAATTTCAGCATGGGGAAGGTTCAAAATTCATCTGGCATCTGCTGGAGAACAGCTGTCTGCAAAAGCCCCTCTTGTCTCTACAACCAGAAAGGAAGTACTCCTCAGGGACCTTGGCCAGATGTAGGAAAACAAGGAAGAAAAGACAGGGAAAGGCAGCTGCTTACCATGCAACAGCAGAATTGAGAAATCCATGACATGAGGTAAAAATGAGGGTTCTCTTGGGAGAAGGCAGTCAAGTGTCCAGCCAGAACACTCTTGCCTCTCTGCCAGCACATTTGTGTCCATGATGCGTGGAAGGAGATGGTGTAACATAGGAGAATCCACAGAGACAAATCTTAGTGGAAAAAGGACACTATCTGCTCAACACATTTTACAGATATTGTGTCAGGAGAGTACTTTTATTCAAGGCTGTAAGTACAGAGGATGACCAGTGGTGCCAGTGTGAGCGTGGAACACCCAGTAGAGGTACACTCCCTTTTCCTGCTCAGTAAATATGCACCTGGCTATATTACCATGATATCAAAAATCACTGTAGAGGCATAGCTATAAGCCTGCCAAGACCATTTTGGTGCTTATGTGGGATGATACTACTAGTACAAAATTGGACAAAGTCACCTTTTCAGAAAATGCTTTCTAATAGCAGAATATCTCTTGCCAGGCACTGCATCAGCTTGCTTTTTCATGAGTCTGCATAGAAACTTCCTCAATAACTACATGGATGTCAGATTGGTCTTAGGAATTGCTGGTGTTATGTGGATATCTGAAAGCCTTCCAGAGTATTTCCAATACAACAGGAGGTCTTCTGATTACATACCTGTAGGAATATACTTGAGGGAAACCAATCGCAAATAGAAATGGAGTTGCAGGTAGCTTAGCACAGGTTAAGGGCGTAAGGAAGCATGCAGTCTCCTGGTGTTGGCAGAATGGTTCCCAGTAACCCAGCAAGGTACTGGGAGTACTGTAAAGGTAACTCAAGTCTGCATGTGATGCAATCATAGATCTGCCTGCAATCTAGATATGCCTTTGTAGTGACTTCTTCTGCTAAAAAGCCGAAGAGTGGCGTCTACAAGTCTGTCTGTGGGAAGGAGAGAGAGAGAGAGGGACTCATTAAGTGTTATTATCTTGTGAATAGACTTGGTCAGACAAAACAATAGGATAGCTGAAGCTTAGGGAAAAGTTCCTCTGTGAGCATTGAGGTCTACATCATTAGCATTTCTTCAGAGGCAGAGCCAAAGAAAGAAGTTCTGGTAAAGCCTTTTGAAAAGAGAAAGGCCAAAGAGGTGAAAGCAAGGACACACATGGGAACAGGAAATATGGACATAAGGTAGAAAGGGGAAATGCTGCTCTTCCAGCAGGGAAATGCTTCCATCAAATTATTTGTGACTGAAGAACCAGAGAAGGACTCAGGTATTTGAACAACTGCAATAAAGACAGAAAATAAACAATGTGGAAGATGAAGGATATCCCCCAGCTACTCAAAAATGTAAGAAACACAAGATAGGGGAATACGCATAATTTTGCTTGGACTGATGTATTTCACATGCTAACCAAAATGAAGGTATTCTTAGGATTTCCCCGTGTCTACACATCCTTAAATATCCCATGGATTTACAGAATGAAGGGAAAACATGGCATGCCAAAAAGACTGGACATGTGAGATGAGGTGCAGTGGAAAGTCAAGATGTGTGGTCCTATGGGTGGTACTGGGCTGAGGTTAACCTCTGCTTTAATTCACAAGATAAGAGAAAGGGAAGGCTATCTGATAAAGCACTCAAAGATAACATTTGCTGGTTAGACCAAGGGGTTCTGAAGATCGTCACACTGATACTACTGGAGGTGTTTGGGATACAAAATATGATGTTTCACCGAAGTATAGTCATGTGAACTCAACAAAAACACAATAAAATTTTAATAGTAGTCAAAACCTACTCATAAAGGTAACAAAAACAATAGCGAAACACTGTATAGAAAAAATTAAAAAAACCTGCCCCAAAACAACAATATTCACAACAAATTTCAAAATATGCAAATAGAATTACAAAACACAGGAAACAGATACTTGCCCTACCTTTGAGAGCATTCAATCTATATTTGTTCATTTTGACATGCTAGCAGTTTCTGAAGGAAGAAATAGGAAATATATTAAAATGCACTACCTAATTTCAGAAGTGAAGGAATATGAAGGCAAAGGCCACTGACAACGTATGAGTTTATTGTATGCAGGCTCTCCTTTCATGTCTCTCATTTATATCACTGTCTTGTGACAGCTGAGAGACTGAGACTATCTGGGGACAAAATCTTTGCTGCTGTCATCCTCTTCATCCGATCTTCCACCTCTCAAGGTACTGCTTTAGGATACTGCACCAGCACAGGCAAAAAATGAAGACTTTGTAACAAAATGGTGGGAGACTTTCTGGGAAAATAAGATAGCCATCTAGCATGCAAAAGAGGAAAAGTGAGCCAGTAAGAAGAACAGCTGAGGAGCATGGCTTTTCATCCCCGCATGGCTCTGAGGGGAGAAGTCTGTTATCATACCGTTATTGAACTCTGTGCAGCTTTTGGAGAACAGGACTGTCTTCAGCCAACTGAAGTGGACAGAAGGACCATATTCACTCCTTGCTATTGATGATGTGTGCAGTGCATTACAACAGAGCAGGGAGTATGCACATATCAAGTACTTAGGTTGGTTATCAGCAAGACTAGTGCCACAGTTCAACAGGTGATTTTAATATACCAAGGAGCAAAACAGCTCTAGCTCTCCTTTGACAGTAGGGCAAGGCCTCCTAAAATGGCAATAGTTTCAGGCACTTTGTACAAACATGCCATTTGTGAAAATCTTGTTCGCTTCACAGAGATGATTGATGAGTGTGCTATTTTGTGCTAAATGTGACAATTTTTCTGGAACATTCTTTGCTGATGACCTTGAACTTCATTCCTTGCAAAGTCAGCTGAGGCTGCAGAAATGGAAAGAGCATGTTCTTAGTCTGTCATTGACAACTGCTTCTAGATAAACCTCTACTCTAGATAAACACTTGCTTTTTGCAAATGAGAAAAAAGGCCATCAATGTCCTTAGAACACTTTGGAAAATAATTTTCTAAAAGCCAACTGTTATTTCAGTTAATTCTATTTTGCATACAGGAAACCTTTAGCTGTGTCTGAACCATTTGGTTATACATTTTGAAGGGTACAAAAAGTCACTAGAGCACTTGTTGCTGCATCACAGATGCTTTATCAGTATCCTGAAATAATACAATGTTTGAAAAAAAATGCTTTTCCCCTAGCGTTGTATCAACAGCTTGGCTGGGGACAGCTGACATAGCAGTACGTATAAACCCAGAGGACCTTCTGTTAGATATATTTGGTGGACTAAGGAAAGAATTTTGGGTGGAAAGAGAGAAAGGAAGAAAATATTTCCAACTCCTTTTGGCACCTCTTTTTTTTTTTTTTTTTTTTTTTTTTTTCTTTTTTAACCCCCTCTGCAATGCTCTACAACATGGTACTTTGTAACTGCGAAGTAGCAGTGCAGCAACACTGGTTCTTGGTCATTCCCAGCAGGAGAAGTAAGGGAAGATCCAAGAAGCAGAACAAATGCACTTGTTTTACTGACTCTACTTCTTGGTTGTTTAGCATATTTTCATGTAAATAATTTATTATCTGTCATTTCCTCACAATCCTTCACAGGCTTAAAAACTTTGAATGGGCTGAAGCGTTACGTACCCCCTTGGTACAGTTCGCAAGGCCTCCTGCATCTCTTTTTCAACATAACTGCAAGGTCTTTATTGTGGGTTACAATATAATTAGAATGGTGAAGTGACTTTAATGTCAATGGAAAATAAATGAGATGGATGCTGTTTGTAACATCATTAATGATAACCTCAAGGCTTCTTGGTGCAAAGATCATTAAAATTAGAAAAAGCATCATCTACGAAACACTTCACAAGGTCAACTCCTCTAGTTGATATTAATGGCATATCCTATGGCAATCTACTTTATTGTGCTATTCAGAATGGATTAAATGATCACTTTCTGTTATACCAAGAGTGTTATGTCTAATTTGCTACACATAGCACTGGAAAATAACCCACATGTGCCATGACTTTGAATCTTTCATTAAGTAAGATTCTGAACAAATGAAACTGAAATAGAATCACAGGAAATAGCGCTTCAGTTAATCCAATTTTCATTCAGGCCTGAAAAATCTCTTCAGACACTGAACGAAGCTCCTCTCACTATATCCTTTTGTTCTGCTATCCTGAAATATATACAGTTTTCTTATTCTTTCTAATGGAGCAGACTGTTAAACCTGGCTGTTGGATACTTTGAAGAGTCAATTTTCTGGGCAAATATTGCCTGAATCCAAGGAAGTAGACAAAAAAAAAAAAAAAAAAATTACAACTCTTCTCAAAACTTTTCTTACAAATCCAAGTGGATCACAAAGAGAAAATCTGCTTTCAACACAAGCAGAAAACATATTCAATGCTAAATTTTCAGCCTAAACAAAGTAATGTTCCTAACATAGAACTGGACAGTTATGACAGAGAAACGGAACCATTCCAACAACAGAGCTATTGGCCAGGTACCATCTGCCTCTTGTATGCCCCTCCAACATTATGTTACACCTGGGCTATTAAAAAATGACCACACCAGCATGAGAGATTTAGCAGTGACTACTCTGGCTGTGTTCCCACATTTCTTTATAGTCTCTGGATCATACTTTTCTTCCTAGAATGGAAATGATGGAGAAGAAAATGTTTCAGTGACTTAGTTCATAACAGCCTGGACTTACTCCCATGCACCATAGCTGAAGGGATCAGAGAACCTTGCTGTCCATTGCTGGCCAGCAGAAGTTGTTAGTGATTTGCTCAAAGTAAGCTTTGTGCTCTTATTTGGCTGTGTCAAGACAGTTGAATACTTTGCTGCTATCCAAGGAATGTGCTGCTAATGTCAATGATGTATTCACAGGAAAGCATTGGTTCTTGAGTGTAGGCTTAACACAATCATTGCAAAGTGTGGAAGAAATGAGGCAGGGAATCTTCCATGAGCAGGATATTTACTATGAACCCTACTAAAGTTCCTCCAAGAAAATTAAAAAAATAGCAAAGCTACTTAAGATGTCACTAATTAAAAAGGCAGGTAATATTCAGTTTGAAAGCCACAGGAGGGATTTAGTTAAGGTGAATTTTAGACATATAAATACATACGAAACTTTTATACACTCCAAGAATTATAAGCAGAGCTACCTCCTCTTCTCCACTAGCAAGTGGAACAATCTTGGAGAATAATTTATGAGCTGTCTTGAGTAACTGTATTAGCAGTTGACGGGTGTTTAGAACAAGCAAAAATGTCAACCCAAGAGGTCAATCAGGAAGAAAAGTAATAATAAAAATAGCACTAGCATATTTTGGAAAGAAAAAGAAAATCCAGACTAAACTGCAGTTGCTGTGAATCCCAATGGAGTTATGCCCACTTACAGAAATGACCTGTCATTTAGTGACATATATTTGATGGAGTCTGAGGGAGAAAAATCAGTTACTAATGTCGAAAGATGCAACCAATCATATGAAAGACCAGGCAACTTTCTCACAAAGAATTGAACAGATGATGTCAATTCCAATGTCAATTTCAGACAGATAATGAACATTGCCCCTGTTTATCAGTTGTGCATGCAAAAACACAGTAAAGATAACCGAGTTGAACACAGTCATGCAAGAAGGGTTAAATATGGCAGTTCTTTTCTAGGTGAAGGGTGGAGGCAGCAGACCAGAACCTGAGGTGCTTGATGTCAGATACAATCCTAAGGTTGCAGTAGCTTTCCTTTTAACTCAGCAATGTGTTTGGCGTATTGTGTCTCCAATACATCAAGCGCAGGAAGACAATATGAACAGTTTCTAACTCTACCTCATAACTTCCCTGAGCAGGCACTGGAGTTACAATAACATCTTTGTTGGCGAACATTTCCAGGCACTGTAAATCTGTCTGACTCTACAGGAGAGATGGCTGATGTACAAATCTCTAAGTCACTGTTGTTAAAAAACAGAGCCCCTGTTCATCCGTCTTGCGCTTTATTTTATAGCACACGATATAAATGAGAACTTAAAATAGTTCTTTATCCTTCCAAAGCGCACAGTCACTGCAAAGGGTAACACAACAAGTTTAGCCTCAGGAACCTGAATCAGCTTAGAAAAGAACAGTTGAGGGACACATCTGTGTTTGCCTTCTCTGACCCAGAGGTAGCCTCTGCAGTCCACACCTATGTGAGGGTGCTTTTGCTCACTTAAGAAATTGAATCTGTCACACAAATGTTCACCAGATTGAGTCAAGGAATTACAGTCCTCATCTCTTACCATTGGGGAAGCAGCGCAGTATTGTACAGGAATGTTCTCAAGGAATGCAATGACATGGTCTGGAAAGATCTGGGTTCTTACCACATGTGGCTGTGGAGAGAAACACAACTATTTTTCCCTGCCTATGAGAATGCAGGAGGATATATATTTATCTTTGTTATCCATGCTGCAATATGCATTTATTAGTAATAGTACAAAGACATTTTTACTCATGGTTTTGACAGAATCTTTGACATTAGAGCTTGATTGAGAGGACTTCCACTTCATGAAGAGGTTTAAGGTTTTAAAAGATTTTGCTGAATACAAATACGTTTTGTTATAACTAATGACCTACAAATGGAAAGAAAAATATTGGAGAGTTAGGGCTATCAGCTACTATAAAGCATTTTGATTCCCCACTCCCCAGTAATATTCTGGACCTGAGAAACTTTCCAGGTGAGGCATGCATCACAATCTAGATATTTCTTTAAAGCTTGATGGGTTGAACAAAATGCCATTTATCAGGGGGAAAAAAGCTGCTTTTTTTTTTTTTTTTTTTTTTTTTTTTCCCTCCAACAGCTCTACTGCAGAGCCATATTTAGAAATGCTTGATCGTAAGGTGTTCGGATTTGGCAGGGACCATGCACTTTCCCCAGGGCCTGGGAAAAAGAAGCAGGCTCCAAAGACAGCTTTCACAAGTTGCTTTGGAAAGCAGTGTGTAATTATAGAGGCTGGCAAAGAAAGACGGAGCAGCCTCCAGGGATACCCCTTTCTCATTCTGCCACTTACAGGGATTCTTTGCATTCAAGTTGTGTCATGTCCCGAGTAAGAAGCTCGGTCAGCACTGGGTGAAACAGCTTGCATCATCTTTCTCCAACTTCAGCTGAACTATTAAAAGGAGGCAGGTCTAAGCTTCTTTTTTCTTTTTTTTCTTGACAGACTTGTGACTCAGAATGCCACAGAAAGGAGAAACCAATAAAAACCTATTTCTACACTAGCTTCTGAGCTTCCCTTTTAAGGATCACGTAAGGTAGAGTGCTCACAGCTTTTGTTAATATTGCTGGTATAATTAATCATTATTATTATTATTTTAACAACTTTGTATTTAAGCAGCTTACATCCACTCTAAGAATAGGCTTAAGTATACAGCAGATCTGTGTGATGATGCCTAAAAGCTTTGTGTTTCTGAAAGTTCAGTGCTAGGGCCACCTGCAGAGCTTCCAAGAAATGTACACTGCTTCCAAAGATTGTTTTCAAAACCAATACTGTCTTCCCACAGCCTGTTCTGCTGAAAGCAAGAAACTGCTTGTACCAGTGTCTCATCTCCCTTTGTGCTGCACATCCCTGCAGTATTTCTGGTTGCAGAGCAGGGAGGGAAGCACTGTGGAGCTTTCAGAAACTGCATTTTTGCCCATCAGCAGCACCCTCCTCCCTAATTTTTATTACATCAAATCCAGTGCCAAGTCTATGGCTTAAACCCACCTCCACACTGAACTTGCAGAGAAAGTACCAAAAAAATTTAATCACCCCCATTTCCCTCTGCCTTATGCTGTTTCAGAGGCAGATGTTATGTATTACATTCTCTTTAAAGCAATGAAAAAAAGTATATCTATGGAATGGAACTGGCATAAGGAATGAAGGAAGAAATGGGCCAGGAAATGGCAAAACAATAAAGAAAGTGCTGAAGTTTAAAAAGACTTTGTTATTTTTATTGCCATTTCCAAATTAAACCTGAAACCATTCAGATGAAATGTATGTTGATATGTGGCCATCATTTTTGTTCATGTTATTAGTTCTGATCTCTGTAAAGGCCATTTCCATCACTGACATAATAAACAGCACTAGCTGGAAGTACAGTGCTCCCAAATACACTCCTCCTGGTTCTTCTTTCTGGAGTGAAGGATGCTCCAAAAGGTGTTACAGAACGTAACTGTGCTGCAAATGGAAATAAATACAGCTGAATGGAAGTGGAGTTTCTGTCACATTTGTTCACTTCAGTACCTGCTTACTTTCCAAACAAGGACAAAAAGTCAAAGGACACTGTAGAACAGAAATTACAAAACATTTTGATTTAGAAATGCTAAGCTAATTCATTTCACCATTTTTCAAATGAAAAGAAGCATTTTTATATTCTGCTAATTAGTTGAATTTACCAAAGTCAAATTATTTTGTTTCAGTTTTCCAAAATGAAAAGTCTCTGGAAAATTAAACCCTTTCCATGAAAATACAGATCTCTGGAAACTTACTTGCCTATTCTGAAAAGAATTTCCAAGCAGTTCAAGAAAAAACTCATACCATAGTATAATATTCTGTCAAATCTTTCTTAGTGTGCCTTAGGCTCCCAGTGTCTGTCCATTGACCTTAATATCAGACTCCTTGAGACCAGTGCCAAGTGAGGAAAAAACCCCAGTTTTCTTTAAAAGATTCATAAGATTAGGCATAGATAGTTTACATCACCTTTACCTCTTCTCCAATACTCCAAAATAATCTTTAAATAAGTGTGATTTTTGATACTTTCAGAAACCTAGGCTTTACTTTTCTACAGTACTGTAGTTGCAGAGGGGAAAATAAGCTGCACAATCTTGGGTCACATGTTATGTTATGCTACAGGAGTATAACTTTAGCTTAAGGGTCTCTCAGTCAACATCACCAATAGAAATGTACCTCCGCATTTTCATAGAGGAGCTGAAAATGCTGCAGAGAGGGCTTACACCATGCACATGAGAAAATTCTTAATGATTTTTGTCTTTACAACCCCTCCCACAAAACCCAGAGAGTGACTTGGGTGAATAGCTCAATAACCAACTACAATTGGTACACTAATTATACGTCAATTGTTGCAAAAATGTAATAGATGTTTTAATTCTGCAGGTATTCTAGCATTTATAGATAAAATACATTAAACGAAGGCCAAAATTGCTATATCCATTAAGACACCAGCCAGTTTTCATACCTTCAGCTCGTCACGTTTACGAGGTGTAAACCTGTAGATTAGTCAACATGTCTGCTGTCAATTATCCCACTACTGCGATGTTGAAACCAGTAGTTCAGCATAAAGCAAAGAATTCCCAATGTTCATCTTTCATCATCATAGGAGAGCTGTCTCTAAACACACAGCAGAAGACACTTGAGCTCAGAACAAAAGCTGATGTTTAAAAAGATAAACATTTTTTTCTTCCTTTTGTTTCTGTACCTTTGTTTCTTCCCTTTGTTTCTATACCTTAAAAGAAAACCTCTCTTTGTTTCTATATCTTATAAATGACATATGCAGTTCAAATGGTGGAACAAATATACTCTGTCATGTGAATGAGAACTAATAATATGTCATTTTGTTTAGTTTGATTTTATTCTGATGTACCTGAAATTATTGCAGATGTTTCTCTGGAATCAACTGCTTAATGTGTAAAGCAGGGTGACACTTTTTACCATGTGAAATGGTATGAAAAAAAGTAAGTCTTTCAGATGTATTTTAAACACTTTTGAAGGTGCTTGCAAGCTCCAATGCTGTATCAATCTTCAATAGCCTGTCTTAGGAGAAGACTAGTGATTTTATTTGGAAGAACAGTGAGTTATAATAACAGCTCCACGTTTAGCCTAGATGAAAATAGAACCAATATGGGTGGAGGATTAAAATAAGGCTAGGTTAACTAGTAGTGACATGAAATACCAGACATCTAAATTTAGGAAAGTTTCAATGCTCCCAACTTTATTTTTATTGGCTTTTGTGTGGTGTTTCATAAAGCTGTTTAGATGGAGCTAAGAGCCTATAGCAACGACAGTTAGTCTTCGCACAGAAGTATTCTGGAAGCCATCATAATTTTCTCTTTTCCCTAAAAGCTGTCAACAGAATAAGAATAAAGATCCTTATAACTTCCATTGCACTTGGGCATGGCTGTCACAACAGCCTAGGTCATGAGAGCGACATGTAAGTTTGCAACTAGGTATTTGATCAGAAAAAAAATTATTTGCACACAATTTGACCCTTTTCTGTTCTGTGAACTGAGCACTTAATGCTGAGCTGGTCTGTCCTGCAGAACTGTCCAATGATCATTTCTCTTTCTGCAGCCTGGTCCTTAAAAGTTATCTGTGGAAAGTTAGTGCTGGAACTTTATGACACTTTAATTGAGCAAAGGAGGCAGAATGCATCTCTATTCCTCACTGAAAAATGTCCTGGTTCCCAAAACACGCAGGAGGGACTCATCCCTCAGGAGTACAATGAAAGCAGGTTAGTGTGGGAAGAATAGATCAAGCTGTATTCTGCTCTGCTGTTCCTTATCTGGGGTACTATCTTGCAAGCTGAGGCTGGCCAGACATTAGCCATGAGAAGGTTAGTCATCTGGTCTAAACAAATCACCTACACTTCCTCTGGAATCAATGGAGAAAGATGATCATGCCTGTAGGATTCTCCATCCTGCCCTAGGAAAAGTATCTGACTTACTGGAGGAGCCTTTTTCTTTCTACAATCCATAATACAACCTTCAAGGATTAGCTCAGACTAGAAGCCTGTGTTTCAGATGGCTAGTACTAGGTGAGAGAAATCTTACTTTCCTAAAAAACCACCATGTGAGTACAACCGTATGAGACCCAAAACTAGCTTTCCTCATGAGCCTTCTGTTACTGTACACCAAGTGGAGCTCATAGGCGGAAAATCTTTTCCCCTACTATTCTTTGTTGAAAGTTTTTTTAAAAACCCCTCTCCCCTTCAGCCACTTACTGAAGTCTCTTTGCAAAACTAGTTCAGGAAGAGATGGAAGACAAATACACAAATCTACCTTACAAGCAGTGTTAGAGGAAAGAATAATATTTACTTTTGTTTCCTGGCACAATATTCTGCCTTGGTTCTTATAAAAATTTCAGTACAGCTTTGGTTTTTGATATTAATTAAGAGCTATCTTTTCTAAAGAGTAGCAATAGGTGCAATTCACCTGACATAATACTTCCTCAGTGAGCCACTTTTTTCAAGATCCTAGAACCTGATATATGTTCACCAGAGAGAACTGGGGACTGGAAATGGAGATTAGTGTACTGTAATGGAGATTTCTTGCTCAAAAGACGTGAATAAACTTAGCTCTCAGTATCTCCATATTATGAAAGAGAACATACTTATTTGTCTTTATGACAACCAAAGTGATGGCAAATTGCTTCCTAATGTAAAACTGGAAGGGAGAACGCTGCCTTGGAAGGATCTTCTCGTGGCTCTTTTCTAGGAAGATTATCAGAGTTCTGTGTTGTAAGCTGACAAGACAGGTAAATGGAAAGGTAAATGAAAAAAAAAAAAAGAAAAAAAGTAGGAAAAGAAGACACAAAAGAATTCATGCGAACTGGGTATCTATACAGACAAAACAAGTCACCACTTTCAAGTTTTATTCATCTCAAATTTGGGCAGCTGAATTGTAGCAAAGAGGCGGAATTGTATGCAATTTAAAAGTGTATTTGCATAATTCTCTGGTGGCCATAAAGAAATCCAGAGTTGATTCTTCTTTGCTTTGTGCAAATCTTTTTATGTACTTTATTATTTATTATTTATCATACTATGTCATACAGAAGTAACAAAAATATTGCTCCAAACGTTTCTGGTTTATACCCTGTATCTTCATGTATATATATGTATGGCTATACCTTTACTGATGCTGGTAGGTGGTCTGAGAATTTATGAAAAAATGCTGACACTATCTATCTGGTCCACAGTGCATTAAAAGAAAAGAGAGAGATTTTAGGATTATGAAAGGTTTACATTTTCCCTTGGTACCTGCTCCTGCAATTTGAAAATTTCTTTGCTTTGACCCTTTGACAATGATGACAGGGTGTGTAGTTTAAAGAAGCAGATAAAACCCTGAAGACTTGAAAGAAAACATATTTTTCATTTCATGATGTCTGAATAAATGAACTTTCCTATTCAGGAGGGAATGAAAACTTGGCAGAGAGGTAGAGATTAAGAACACTTCATTTTCTATTTTCTAATATTTTTTTAAATGAAAGGTTTTTTCCTAGTACAAAGCATGAAACAACGTGAAGTTAAAGGATTACGCTTGTTTAAAAAATGTTAATTTTACATAAAAATATGGAGCCATAAAAGGGAATGTTTGTATAGAAAAAAACTATCCATGAAAATAACTTGCTTCAGCAATTATGCTAGACGAAGATGGCAAATAAGTCATAGAAAATTGCTTATAATCTGTTTTAACCGAAACTCTATTAATTTTCTTCACTGTGACATCTGAAGTCTTTATTTAGGTGATTATATGATTTGTGTGACCAGCTTATAGATATGCATTTCCAGATTCTTGAAACTGAGGATTGAAAATGGTAACACTTTTGCATATATCCAGCATGATCTCAGATAAAGAACTTTTTGCTCCATGAAGGCAACTAGACAGATTGGATTTAGTAACTCAGATGCTCCCAGTAGTAGCCTTTTTGGTCCCTTCATCCAATAAAATTTAACAATTAGTTTCTGTCCCATTTGTCTCCTTCCAGAGTGCTCTTGCTGATTCCACAGTTTCTCTTATCTTCAGCTGATCCAAAGAACTGTGGCACTGTTGAAGTGCCTGGCTCCCTTGTTCATCATGATTTCTGGCGCTTCACAGACTTTCAGAGTCTCTCCTCAGCCAGCAGAGCCCCAGTCCTCCGACCCTTCTGGTGTGGTAAGGCCATGTGCAGCTGCATAGTGCTTAGGGAGCTATATAATTCCCAATAAACATTCATCTACAGAAAAGTAGTAGTTTCCATTTCCTAAGTTTACTACAATCCAGTTTAAAATAAATTTATTCTAAAATGCTTTAAAAATGTTTCATATTAATCTTCAGTTCTCAATTCCCCCTTTTTAAGCTAAAGGGCTCTGAAACATCATATACTCTTTCCTAAAACATTCCATTTTCATCACAAGGAAAATTGTATTTACATTGCCTACTAGCTTATGAGCAACAAAAGACAAAACTTCTGGCATTGAGTCATTCAGTGAATAGATTGCAGCAATATTGCTCAGGGCACTGCTTGGTTGCACCAAGCCATAGGGAAACAAAAGAATTCATACTAGTTCCTCCCTAAGATCCCTTGCTTGGCAGTCCTTAACCCTCCCTCTTCTCTCCCCTCCCCACCTCCTCCTATTTCTGTGGGGTTAAAGTAAATCTGTCGTTCACACCAAACCGAAAGAGAACCTCAGTGAGTCTGAGTGAAACCCTGGCCTGTTGCATCAGCGTCCATTGTGTGTGAGCATGTTCCAGCAGCAAAGCAGTGACTGCTGTAACACAAATTTGATAGGATATTATTATTTTGTCTGGATGCTTTCTGATTGCCTTCTGTTTTACTTTTGGGCTCACTTTGAGGCTTATAACAATAACTGAAAAGATGAGGGCAGTGTCTAACCCGCCTGCACTGGATTATCTGCTGGCAAATAGAAGAATAAAGACAAAATGGTCAAATGTAAGATAACACAGACAGAAGAAAAGACAGAGCTTTTGGAGATACTAATGCTTTTCAGCTATTAGATTTAATTTTCTGTGTCACAGCCACAGGCCACTGTACTGTGAGCCAGAGCTCCCTTCAGCAACTTCTCCAAGTTACTTTGGTTTTGCTTTTGCTTTATTCCGGTTTGAATGCTGCTTCTTAAATTAAGGACAATAAGACAGTGACTGTCCTCCACATTAGTTCTACAGCTGTACTGATGGGCAAGATCAACAAGCACAAAGCCTTTGTACTAACATGAAATTATTTACACACTTTATTGCCAAATGGAAAACACAACAATTATGTCAAGGTCTGCACTTTGCCCAAGAAGTCCTGAGGTAAGTGGGCAGGCTAAGCAATCCAGCCAGTTTCAAAGCTGGCAGCAGCTTTTCCAGTTTTTTTGGAATGCTGCAGCAGATGCTATGACCAAGTAGAAGCCTTAGCCATGCAGTTCCCATTAGTATAATTGCAGTTTTGTAGCTAAATACCCTAGAGAGCTCTGATTAACAGCCTCCATTACCAAAAAACATAGATTAAAATCATTGCCCCCTTAACTTCAGAAGACTGATATTTTCTTTTATATAAAATAAATGAAACCTTCACTAAAGACCATAATTGTAGGCAACTCCTCCTCTACTTTGAAATATACTTTTACTCTTTTACAAGAGGGAAACTCATCTGTTTCTGAGCATGCTTATGCAATTTCGGTGTATTATGGTGCAGATAATTATATTTAAGTGCTTATTTAAAACAAAAGACAATAACATACAGTATAAAATGAATAAAGGGAGGCATTATACTTCTTAAAGCAGACATAAAAGGTACCTCTTTCTGTTTTCCTTAAGATGATAGCTCTACTGAAAAGAAAAACATTGTATCTTTTCAGCTGATGTACCCTTTTGAGCAGGTGACTATGCCTCCATGCTTTAGAATTTAAGTAATTTACAGCAGAGTGCCAGGGAACAAAATAATTGCACCAAGAAACTGGAGTCAAACTTCTGAAAGACTAAATAGTTGAGCCAGAGAGAGGTCTATAATTTCAGGGAGAAGACAGTAGCAATTGCAGACATGTTGAAGGATTGGCTAAAAATCAATTAACACAAGTAGCTAAAACATATTTGTATGGTATTGAGTCTCCCAAGGCATGTTGGCACATGTGGCCTTTATTGATTTATATAATTTTGTTCTCAGGAGCATGCACCAGAGTACAAAATATACTGTCAGAGATCTGTAATGAAAGTACTTCAAACTCTAAAGTGTTTGAAACATAGCTGCAGAGGGAAAACTTTTGGCAAAAGGCTGTGAAGTCATCCTGGTATAACCGACCAAAAAAAAAATGCATGTGGCAATGTGACCCTGTGATCTGAGAATGAGAGCTACTTCTGCTTCTGAAAGGACTCATCTGAGTTGTAGTGTTCTTCTAGTTTGTAAGTTATATTTTGAATGTGTATGCGTGTGAAAGTGAGTTTGCGTGGACGTGGGGGAGGAATATCACGTTGTCAAATGCTACTGATATCCTGGTCTGTGTTATGTGCTGAGAAGATTCAAAATAGAGTCTTCTGTGTTTACATGGTTAAATATAGATGATAAAAAGTAAAGGAAAAAATAATCAAAGCTCTTTGAAGAGCTATACATTTTGGTGTACTCACACAGAATATGCACAGAATATGAAGTTTCTATACTACATATGTATTTATGCCACGTGCACATGAATATAAATGTACATACATTTATATATGAACTGCATTCTTAGCTAATTGAAAAAATGACAACAGAAAATGTGAATCACCGATTTTTTATTAAGTGTTTGGGCATAATTTCTTCACTTTCCAAGCAAGCGTTTTGCTCTTTCTTGAATACCCATTTATATATCAGCAACTGAAATGTCATCAAATGCCTTTGGGAAGGAGGAGGACTTTGATAATTAATTATCCAGCATGGAGTAGGGAGTTTCTCTCTTCTCCTCATAATGTGAAAAATGCATTTTTTGCAGCATCACCTCCAATGAAGTTCAATAGGGTAAGGCATGGCTGAGTGATTTTCACTCAGTAGGAAAAGCCTGAAGACATCTTTGTCTGTACACAGCTCCTTACTCAGCAAATTCTGGTACATAGTTTCCTGGTTCAATGTCAGTACAAATACAGTATTTTTGTTAATATTCTCTTCTCTGGGAAAGTTTGGACTCTTTTATTTCTTATTTTCCGCTTTTTTTTTCCTCTGCTTATATTTCTTTTTTATTCATTCTTCTGTCTTCTTTCTTTAAATTGCTTAGTACATTGTAAGGAAAAAGAAAAAACATAGGAAAGATGTGAAACTGTGATACTGAAACATCTGAATTACCATCAGGAGGATGGGAGCTTTGATAATTTGGCTGTATGCAATATATATATTTCAGATATACATTTGACCATCTCAGATACTCATCATTCAAGAGTGCGTGCAAGCATGGCTGTTGCTAGTGCTGTCCTTTGGATCTGCTTGGGATGTGCAGTTTGCTTGGTTTCCAGGAGGTTCTATATCTTGCCTTTAAGTTGGCAGACTACGAATCAAGGTAACCATCAGTCTTCTCCCATAATAAATGTTCAAGTAGTTCATTTGTACTTATAACTCAGACAACCTTTAGGTGCAGTTGTTAGACAATTCTGCCTCCAAATAAAATAGAATATGAAGAATAACTCTTCCAAAGTATTTTTCAAGTAAATGATGCATTAAACTGCAGTACTTTCAATCCCTGGCACTTGATTTCTATTCATTTGAACTCTGGATTTAAACAGTTGAAAGCGTGCTTCGGGCTGAGGAATATATCAGGAAAATAATCACATCAATTATGCTTTTCTTCCAGATTCTTAATGTGCTTTCATGAGTCCACTTAATTAGTTACTGTACCCCTAGAATAGAGAGGACAATTGCCTTCATGAGTCAAGCATTAACTGGGATCTGGAAGTATCCCCAAAAGCATCAAGATTTCTCAGATTTTCCATGTTTGATGCTACATGACTGTGTGATCTTTCTTGCACGCTATCATGTAGAATCTTGATCTCCCTCTCAATGAAAGATTTCAACAGGCATTACAGTCTTGCCCACTCTTGCTCATTCCTGCCATCAGCACTGACTTGCAGCTATTCAGTGTCTGCTTTATTCAGCCGGAGCAATCAGTCTGATATCACTGCCTCTTTTTACAGTGCACAGCTCACTTTCATCCATGGAGCTGCATCCATCCTCTGAATATGAAGAAGTTTTATTTTAAAGACATTTTTACTTTAAAGATATTTTGTTTGATCATTTATGATGCTTCACTATGAGGTACGTATGCAGTAAGGGTGAATTTACACAGAAAGGGTGAGCTTAGAATAATTAGTTTCTAATATTTCAAGGCTTGTCTATTTCAGGAAATTGAATTAAAAAGCAAATCAAAAAAGAACAAAATCTAGCATGGTTTAGTGGGAGGTGTCCCTGCCCATGGCAGGGGGGTTGGAACTAGGTGATCTTAAGGTCCTTTCCAACCCTAACTATTCTATGATTCTATGATTCTATGCATTGACGAAGTTACCTCAGTGTCCGCAAAATCTTATAACTCTTTCTTTTGCCTTTTTTCTTTTTCCCACCAACCAAATACTGCTTGCTAGAGACCACCGGTGTGATAGACAATGTGTCCTTAAACCACAAAAAATGCTGGGCACTGCAAATTGGTGTTGCAACAAGGGTGGAGTGTCACATAGTTTGTAAGTTTAACAAAACTTAATCATGCAGATGACTAATGTTAACAGATAGTAAGACATATGAACTACCATCAAGGGAAAGTCTTATGATGTTTGCTTGGGTTTGAATATATGCATATGTGCTGGTATGTAGTTTCCCATCAGAATGTAACAATACTTATTGTAAGTACCTACATACGTTGGAAAGCTAAATGATTATTTTTGAAAAGTACTAAGGACTTTTTTTTTTAGAACAGACCTATGAATTTACATAAATGTAGGGACTGAGTCACATTTTGGCATGGACTTTTTGGATAATTTAAAAAAAATCAATAGAAGAAAAAGACTGAAATAATTTATCTTTTCCAGGCCCAGATATCTTTTGTTATGATATGGGGAGGAGCAGTGGTTTAAGAGCCTGAAACACCAATAGTGATGAAAAACCACTTGCAATTAATGTACTGTCCTGCTCTTTGTATGTGCTATAGTACCCTAGTGCTTCATTCCTTCATTTTGGCTCAAACCAAAAGCTATTGAATTCAGTGAAAAGCCACCCACTGACTTCAGAGGGGAGTAGATCAATCTCAAAAAATATGTAATTGTACAGGGTAATAACTGATTTTGTGACATGTGTTATAAATCTTTCTTCCGCAGCAGTACTTACAGCTCTGTCTCAATAGCACCAAACTGGAGCAAGAAAGAAAGAGGCGACTTAACCTTCAGCTGGGGAGGCCTCGGGTTCTTAACTCTCACCACAGAAGCAACTTTTTGCAATCAGTCCAGTATCCACACAGCAGAGTTATGGCCAGAGGGGATGAGTTTGAGGCATAAACAAGTCAAGCTACAGTAGCAGTGCAAAACCAAGAAAGTTAAAAGGTAGAGATCTGAAATCCCAATAAAATTTCTTGTCATGCTTTTGGGAAAAAAAAACACTGCTGGGTGGGGTTTATGCTGCATTTTCAGGGCTGAGTCATACGTTTTTGGCATATTGTTCTGAAATTGGTATAACTTCTCAGGTGTCCATCTCGTTAGTCAGATCGTCCACTGGGAAGTAAAATGTTAAAGAAACAGGGTCAATTTTTAAACACCTTTTCGCATTACAGATTCAATAATAAATTGGAGAAAAGCAAGATACTAATATAAACATGCTTGAAATGTTCCCTCAGCAGCCTGGGCATATCTTGCAACAGAAGTATCTGTCACAGTTTACGAGTTTAGAAATTAAGAGAAGCAGAAAACAATTAAGAATTGAGAATTTACATTTTTAATATTGTCAGTAATGTGAGGGATTGGAATTTTTTTTCTTAGACTTGTTAGATCAATATAAGTTTACTAATTTTGATGAAATCTGCATTTGTAGATTCAGGGGGAAAACAACAGAACCTCAATGCAGTCTTTGCACTTCTAGGAGAGTTTTTTCTGCAGAATTTTGGCAATGGTTAAGAAAGTAGCATTAATCAGCCACCTCCATCTATAGAAAGGTATAGCATTCTTTGGTCAAGATTAGGCTTTTGTTCATGTTTTTCTAAGACAAGAAGAAAACATATTCCCAGGACTGTTATACTGGAGTCTGGAGGCCTGATGGATGATGATCTCCACCAGTTGAGCCCTTCGTAAGTGCTTATACTTTGCTCAAGCAGACTCACAGTATAGGTGGCATAGATAAATCGTGTGCACTCATTCTGTGTAAGTACTCTCACTCCTTGACTTTCCATTTCCATTTCCTATTCTTAAACATACTAAATCAAGATCTCTTTCTGATAGCTGTAGAGTGCTTCCCACTGACCTGAATTACAAAAGAAATTAATGAGGAAACCAATCTGGATTAGTTCCTCTCCTCTGCTAGGCTGTTGCAGAGCATGAGAACAGCTGGAGCTTGCTCCTCTTGCTGCTCACACCACTCCCACCTGATAATCCTTTGAATCAATCTGGCTGGTGTTTGCTCGCCTAGCAGGGAAAGATCAGGGCAAGGTTTTTGATTCTTCTTCTTTCTCACTTGGGACATTTTTTGTCTCCATAGACACAGTCTCTGGTCTTCAGGCAGTAAGTATGACAAATGCCTCACCAAGATTCCTTCACCTTGGGAGGTGCTGTAATGGAATTTTTAAGAGCCATCTAGCACAGTCCTCAGCTAAACTTGCCTCGGGTACAGAAAGAGAGAGAATGAAGAAATTACCAGGGTCCATTGACAAGTAGCAGGGACAATAGGCTGTCAGTAGGATATAACTTACCCCAGTAAAACACAAGACTTACTTATAAATATGCCATACACTTGGAGAGGAACTGAGGAGCTGCTGGATATCACAAAAAAAAAAAAAAAAACAAACCCAAACCAAAACCCCCAGATCCTGCCCTGCCTACTGTGTCTGCAGAAAAGCATTTTTAAATGCAGAGCCTTAACACTTCAAAAACGTATTTATGGACATTTATATTTTAAGTGTAGGTCTCACAGGTATCAATGGAGAAGGGAATTTAATAAAAAAACATATAAATAAATGTAAAAATAGTTGAATCATAGAATCATAGAATGGCTTGGGTTGGAAAGGACCTTAAGATCACCTAGTTCCAACCTCCCTGCCATGGGCAGAGATGCCTCACACTAGACTATGTCACCCAAGGCTCTGTCCAGCCTGACCTTGAACACTTCCAGGGATGGAGCATTTACCACTTCTTTGGACAGGCTGTTCCGGTGTCTCACTACCCTCACAGTAAAGAACTTCTTCCTTATATCTAGCCTGAGCATACCCTATTGAAGTTTAAACCCATTACCCCTTGTCCTATCACTCCAGTTTGTGATGAAGAGCCGCTCTCCAGCATCCTTATAGGCCCCCTTCAGATACTGGAAGGCTGCTATGAAGTTCCACGCAGCCTTGTCTTCTCCAGGCTGAACAGCCCAACTTTCTTAGCCATGGTGTTTCTACTGTCAGAAAAGCAGGAAAAGTTTCTGGGACTGAATTTCTACTCTCTGTGATCTATTGTGGGAGACAGAGCTACGCTAGAGGAGACAAACCCAGATTCTAAAAGTGGTATTACCTACATATTAGGGAGTGTTGCCTGTTTAATCACTTTGTTCTCAAACACCATGGATGTTGTGTCTTGGATGTCCAGACCTTTCAGCAAAACATGACATTAAATATTGTAGAGTGCCTTATTACTGAGGTAAATATAGCAGTCAGAAATTCACAAGTACAGTCTTGAAGAGAAGAAACTGCTTAGCAGAGATAGAGGAAATGTTAACCAGGATGTTGGCATTTATTTCCATGTCCTTTAAATAAAAGTGACTCATAGACAAAAAACAGAGATGTGCAGACATGACCTTAGTCTAACTGCCATTCCTCAAGGACAGCACCTCTTCCAGAGACAGTGCTTAATTAGCATTGCAGAGCAATGCTTCCTGGTATGGAGCTTGAACTGTCAGCCGAAAGGGAAAAGAATGGGTAGAAACCTCTGTAACTTCATTTCTACATCTTTGTTTGTTAAAGGGTTTTCTTTAACATAATACTTGCTACTGAAAGCTACGTAACTCATTGCTCCTTTTCAGTGCATTTGTTTTCTCTACATAGCGAATACAGTGAACAGTCTGTGGCCTGTGCTAATGGACCTCCCAAAAATTCTTGAATAATTCAAACTCAAATAATTTGAACTTTATAGATGATGCCAAATTTACCTGTTGAAGTGGTTGTAGCATCAGTGGTTGTAGCATCAGTGGAGGAGTCAGGCAATTAGTACTGATGTGACTGAGGACTGAGGAAGGCTAGTGACTGTAGTGCAGTGTAGTCATGCTCTAGCATGACTAAATAAAGCTGAGCTTCTTTAGAGTCCTAACATCAGGTTGAGCTGGTAAAATTACCATGGATCTTATTAACTTTTAGTTTGGGATTGCAAACACTCCCTTTTGTCTTCACTGAAAAATGAGGTAGTGGCTGAAGCCTGGAAAAAATTGCTGTCTATGGTTAAAGCTTTGAAGTGATTTGACAGTTCACAAGACAAGAAGGGATCACAGAAATGGGCAGACCAGCAGTCTTATACTTCAGAGGATAGAGCCTGAGATCTGGAGTGACAGACACAAAGTAATCTGCGCTGATTTAGAAGCTGACCTTTGCCATTAAGCATGAGACTGTAGATCTCGTCAGAGCTTTTGTTTCTGAGGGGTGGCAAACCCTACAAGTGCCAGTCTACACCAGTTTGTAGTCCTGAGTGTACCTGTGTTGTCCTTTCTAGGGCCACAATATGGCAAGGCCTTCCCGAGAGCTTGTGGTAGCAAGGTCGGCAAAGTAGATAGAATTTTGGATGGAAGAAGAAATACAGTAATGAAGTTTAGAAAGTGAAAGGAAGGTCACAATGTCTCACAAGGCATCTGTGCTACCACAGTGAAATTAGCATGTGCTGAAACAGAGGAAGGAAGAAAAAAGTGTGAAGGTTATTGAGACTGATAAGTTTATCTTGGCCCTGGGCAAGTTCCACTCAGGGTCAGACTTTTTATTAACAAAATGACAATCACACAATAGCTGTGGGATTCAGTTGGGCTTGGACTTTTCCTGAATTACCTAGGGGACTCTGTCACAGCAAAATTCACAGGGAACTTGAGTCATCTTTGCTGTTACTGTGAACTAGCAACAAGATAACACCCCAATTTAAGGAAATCACATAACAGTCTCACATAAATGAATATACATATACACACACACCTCAGTCACACAGTTTGTCCAATATACCTTTGTGAGACAGAGCACTCAGATGGTGCCTAAAATTCCCTCCGAGAAGAAGAAAGGTTCCCATCCAAGATCACTCTAACAAACTGAACTATACCTTGCTGGTGGTGCAACATAACACTAAATCTATTGCTTGATAGTAGCTTGATAGCTTGATAGCTATGGATATCATCTATCTGGAATTCTGTGAGGCCTTTGACACAGTCCTCACAATATCATTCTGTCTAAATTGGAGAGATATGGATTTGGTGAGTGGACTGTTCAGTGGAGGAGGAAATAGTTGGATAGATGCATCCTGAAGGTAACGGTCAGTGTCTCAATGTCCAGATGGAGATTGGTGACAAGTGGTGCCTCTTAGGGGTCCGTACTGGGACCAGTGTCTTCATCAATGATAGAAACAATGGGATCAATTACACCCTCTGCAAGTTTGCTGACAACACTAAGCTGAGTGTTGTATTTGATATGACCACTGAGTGTTGTGTTTGACATGCCTAAGGGACAGAATGACATGCAGAGGAACCTGAGCAAGCTCAAGAAGTGGACCCATGTGAACCTTATGAAGTTCAACAAGGCCAAATGCAGGGTTCTGCATCTGGGTCAGGGCAAGCCCGAGTATCAACACAGGCTGGGGAAAGAAGTGATATATAGAGAGAGCAGCCATGCAGAGAAGGACTTGGGGATGTTGATTGATGAAATGCTGGATGTGAGCCATCAATGTGTGTATGCAACCCAAAAAAGCCAACCGTATACTGGCTGCAGCAAAAGGAGCATGACCAGCATGTCAAAGGAGGTGATTCTCGTCCTCTACTCCGTTCTTGTGAGCACACCTAGAGTGCTGCATTCAGCTGTGGGGTCCACAAGGATGTGGACCCGTTAAAGTGAGTCCAGAGGAGGGCCATGAAGATTATCAGAGGGCTGGAACACTTCTCCTGTGAGGACAGGCTGAGAGAGCTGTGCTTGTTCAGCCTGGAGAAGGCTCCATGGAGACCTTGGAGCAGCTTCCAGTACTTAAAAGGGACTTATAAGAAAGATGGGGACAAAGTTTTGAGCAGGGCCTGTAATGGTAGGACAAGGGGTAATGGTTTTAAACTAAAAGAGGGTAGATTAAGACTAGATAGAAGAAAAATTTTTTATGTTGAGTGTGATAAAACACTGGAGCAGGTTGCCCGGAAAGGTGGCAGATGCCCATCCCTGGAAACATGCAAGGTCAGGTTGGATGGGGCTCTAAGTAACCTCATCTAGTTGAAGATGTCCCTGCTTACTGCAGGGGGAATGACACAGATGACCTTTAAAGCTCCAGCCTTTATTTCAGTTCCAACACAAAATATGCTATGATACTATGATTTTGTGCCTGCACCCCAGCAATCAACTAGATAAGGTTTCTAGAATAAAGCTTATATTTCTGTTCCTGCAAAGGTACTACATACATACACATAGACAAGAAAGATGCATTAAAATTCCTAGGCATGTGCCAGGTTATTGCACTGTCCCTTTGGGTTTCTTCTTTTCATCATTTAGTGTGTGTTTGCAGAAATAATTTTTTAGTGAGAAAGATGGTGTATATGTGAATTCCAGATAGATGGGGAATAAATTAGGAAGTGGTTGAGGTAATGAGTTTTGGCAACAGCTCATTGCTTTTCACAAAGTCCTATTTCACACGAATTCTGTGTCCCTTGACTGTTTTTCAGAGTACGTGTAGGAAGAAAGATCTATTTACTATTTGATTTTGTTACTGATTTTACTTGAGGAATAAGGAAAGTAGGTTTTCCCCTAACTAAGTATTAAATTGTAAATTGGAGAATTTTCTCTTTTTCAGCAGTGGATTTGGGGGGAGGGGGAGGTGTTAAATCTTTTTTCAGGCATTCTACCTTCAGTTTGTTTGGTTTGTTTGGTTGTTTTGGTTTTTTTCTTCAGTAGGGAGAGTCTTTGAGGCTTATAGCAACTTTTTTTGGTGTTAAATTCTACCTTCTATTGAATCATTTCATATGTCGGAAAGAATTTCTAAAGTACACATTTTACTTAGTGGCTTGCAATTACAGTCTTTAGTATAAACTACTCCTTTTCTTTTAACAATGTGGTGTGCATGACTGAAGCTGCTGCTATTTTGACTGCAAGAACAATGGAAAGGCTCTATAATCCCAAATATGTTTGGAAAGGCTTAATTAGAGGTATCCTTTAAAGAAGAGCACTGTGAATTCCAAACTTCATGAAAGCATAATACTATAGGGCAAATCTAGATTTGTACACTGAGGCCAAACCCTGACCTTTATTTACATGATTTGTGTGACACATGCAGTGACATTGACATCCCAGCTTTCTGCCATGGGTAGCAGTGAGAAAAGGACCAGAGCAGCCCCCTGCCAGTCGTCGGGGAGCTGGGTGCTTCAGGAGGTGATGCAGCCCTCTTTTCATGGTACAAAATTTCTTCTCACTAAAAGTGGGTGCAAGGCTGAGATCAGGTTTGGGTTGCAGAGTCTGAAGTTACCTTATTTCTGAAGAAAAAAAGAGCATTCTCAGCTTCATTTAATTTCTTCTTTTATTCCCCCCACCCACCCATGACCCCAAGTATGTCTTTGTAGGCAGCCTCAGCAGACAAAATGAAACCTTTACTACCTGCAGAACCAGTGAAATCAGGGATTTTTTCCACACAAAGGAGGATTTCACTCTTTATATTCCAATTTATCATTCTTGCTCATTCTCTCTTGAGCACTGCTAGGTAACCACTGAGGACATAGGTGTGTGTTTTAGGACAGAGGAAGAAATGAGAGGAACAAAGTTTTAACCTGGGCTTCTCATTGGAGTGAGCTGAAAACTGGTCATTTTTCTCCTTAAGAAGGCTACGTTGCTGGCAGGAGCCAGACGGCATACATACCTTGGCCTCGGCCGTAACCACAAGGACACGAATGGGGAAGATAAGCTGTGCAGCTGCCAGGACCATTCAGTACTGAGCTACGTTTCTGTTCTGGTTCAATCTGTGAACTTTAAGCAGTATAATATTCAGCCTCAAATCAAAAGGCAGTAGGTTTTCTCTGTGTAGGAAGTGTGCTATCGGCTGTGATACACAGTGAGCTCAATATAAGACGGGAACAAAGGGAAATGTTTTGTTGGTATTGTTTCCTTGTCAGTGAAGCCCAACAGCCTGGAGTACTCAACGGTCTGACACATCCAGAAGGTGATGACCATATTGTTAACAATCCTGTGAGCGACTTCTCCCGGCAGTTCTCAGAAAAAGCAGCACCACAGTGACGGAAAGGCACAGGATGTTATGGGATCCGTCTATGGCTTCTGAGATGTGGGAAGCAGAGCGCACTCTGTTTTCAGAGGATGCACAGCTGTAAACAGGAAGCTTTGCAGGGCACAGCTGAGTCCTTGGGCTGTGCTCAGGACAGGGGGAGAAATCTGCTGAAACAGGTAGCTGCAACCAGCGTAGGATTGTCAAGGCACAGACAGTGTACTCGGGTTTCCTAAAAATATATCATTCATCCTTGTCATTGCTAGTCCATTGGGACAGCTTGTGCACTGCTGTGTCTTTAAAACACCAGAGGAAATGACATGTTCTGAAATGCAGGACATTTTGGAAGCACTCTAATGGCAAACACAGCATCTTTTAAGGTTTTCCACTTAGGAAAGCACCTAAGTTAACAGTAAGTTGTTAAACCAGTATTATGCAGAACTGCTGCCAGTGTTTCACTGAATTAATTTACTACTAGTTGAGTTAATTAGAGACCAAATCATTTCATCCAATCCCAAACATTAGAAAATTTGACCAGCTGCAGGGAAACTGCACAGGAAAGGGGAAGGGATGAGGTTCCCTGGAGTGCTTTAACAGACCTGCTCTGAAACTCCTGGCAGTCCGAAAAAACCAAACAAAAATAACTTGGAAAAGAAGCTTGTAATTTGGCTATGTGGGAAAGAATGGCAGTGCACTCACATGGGGCAGATTCGATCTTCTCAGCCCTGCCCCTCATTCTTCCCCTAAAATCATGTTGCAAAATCTATTCCTAAAATTATTCCAGTTCTGCTGGCATTAAGATGCATGAATTACTAGTTTAGCAAAGGATCATGGGAACAGATAAGTGCTCCAGCACGTCCACTATTGTGTTTTGTGTTTTTGGCAGTCACGGTTGTTAAATGACCACTAAACAAAACAAGCCACTGACAACAATGCTTATGCCACAGCATTAATGAGTGGAGAAAAACACATCAATTTTGGAGTGTGGATTTTGATAATTTTTACCACAAAGACAATGTACTTGTACATCCCATAGCAGAACCCAGAAAAGAATTGTAAGGCTAGCCTTATAATTAAAATTGAATGCATTCACCACAATACCATGCATTTTAACCCTCCAAGGCAAGAAGGTAAAAGTCATGAGGCTGAAAGGACCCTCATCCTCAGCTGGCCACTTCTTACCACGTCTTCAGCGACAAAGGCTGACTCAGGGAAGATAATCCTGAACAATTGCAAGTTAGAGCAAAGCAAAGCATGCAGAAATGATCTGTCCTTTCACCTGCAGCTCTGACACTACTGCCTGCTACAGAGCCTCCAGAAGAGACTGGGCAGAAGCTGGCTCCCAGTGCCATTTCTGCTACTCAGACTTCATGTGCTGCTTGTAAGACCCCTGAAAAATAACTCAGCAGCCTTATTACAACCATGTTACAAATAAAAATAATAAGTTATTTGGGAGGGGAAATAACCAAATTTCAAAGCCATTATTTGTTTAGGAGTTAGTTACCCACTGTGATTTATATACTTCTCATGATAGATTTTGAATTGGGAAATATGAAAGTAGAAAAGGGGAGTGGAAGACAACCTAGCAATTGAAAATAAGGATTAAGAGTACCCAGCTTGCTCTAATAGAAGCTAAGAAACACACTGTTTTTTCCAGGCAAGAAGTATTTTGCAAAAGGATTTTCAAAAAAAAAAAAAAAAAGAAGGCATTTTTTCGTGAGTATTCTGTTTGGCCTGCTCTGGCTCCTAAAAATTACCAGACTACTTGGCAGACAGAGATGCTCCTTAGATTCTTTTAAAAGTAAAACCCTCAAAAGTTTAATCACAAACAAGGACAGGGGCATGAGTCAAGTTCTGAAACACTAGTACCTCCATTCACCCAGGATCCTTGCTTCAGTCTTAAGCAAATACCCAGTCAACTTCATGCTAACTATTTTATTATCTTCTTTATCAACATTTAGGTGAGCCCTACTAGTATCTTATTACCTATAGATGGAAGAAGAAAGTTACTTTTTGTCTGCTGAAGAAGCCTATAAATCTCCTGTCTCTCCATGGCTTCAAACACCTGGCTCTGCTTATTACCCCTATGACTAGTCCAGTGCTGCCTCTTGCTCATTCTCTCCTACATTATAAAACTTTCCTATTTTATCTCTCACCCGTCTCATCTCTCATAACTGCTCCTTAATGGGTACCAGGTGGCTCCACCAGCAGTTGAGGCTGACTCTTCCTATCACAAATATTAACTCCTTCCTTGCTTTGCTTGATATTAACATTCTATGGATTTGGATCCATGATGAGATTGTTGTTCATTGCTGGTCCGCGATGAGTCTTATGATGCCATAAGCAAGGTGTTACTGTCCTTCTTTCCGCTACAGACCAGAAGAGCTTCTATGCAGGTAATGCAGAATAGTGGACAAATTAATGGATTCAAGAGCAGGAGACCTGCACCCTGTTCTCTGTTCTGCTACTGAATTGTATGAAACCCTACCACTAAGAAAGAACAAAATAGGTATTTAAATATTTCCAGCTGGCCAAGGGCTTTACAGGAAAAGCAGAGCAATAAAATTTGAAGAACTTTTTGCTATGGTAATTATTAACTATAATAGCAGTCCAGAAGCTCATCTCTACTAAGATCTGTGCCAAGCAAGTTGTTCTTTCTATAGGAAAATTATACAAAGAGATAGAACAAAAACTCTGAAAAGGAACAGAAACATGGTGTTGCTAGGACTAGTTGATTCCATATACCACACACTTAAGAGAGCCGAGACTTCAACTCCGGATGCTTCCACAGCCAGTACAACTATGGAGAGACAACACAAAACACCCAGGACATTGTTGTGTTTGAAAGCAAAAAGATCTTCAAGCCAACAGCTAGAGAAAGAGATAAAATAAGAATTTTAGTGACGCTGATTTTTTTTCTATTTAGTCTGATTGCGAAGTAGCAGAAGATATCTTTGAAAAAAAAAAATTTCTTGTGGAGAATTATCATTTAACTGCCCAGTTTAAATAAGCTCCAAGAGATTTGCATTGTGCCACTGGGTTTCTAACTACAGTCTCCAGAGGTAGAATTAATCTGTGCAAACATAAGTGTCTGTGACCTGATCTTTTAGGTTTCTTTTATTTTTTAGAGAAGAATTCAAAGACAAAATTCGTCTCACTTGCAACTGATGTCTAAAACTGATGAGATGAGTTAGGTGAACTGTGTCTGGGCCTATCTGCCAGCTGACACCCTTGTCTTCAGTAATTTTTTTTCATATTTGAATCAAATGAATTGTGACTTTTAGCTGTGCCCTCTATAGATTACACCTCATATAATATCTCAGAGGAGCAGAACAAAGCTATGAAGAATTGGCTTGTTACTCTCAGAAATCTGCTTATTGCTTTCTATTATTGTTGACACCAATATGGACATGAAGGATGCCTCACCAGAAGGGATATATGACATACTCTCTTCTCTGCTTTTTTGCCTCTACTTGGCTGCTTCTTCTATGGAAAAAATTGTAAACTTTTATCAACTAAACCACTTCTAAATAAAACAATATTTTCATATAGATGAAGTAAATGTTAATAAAAACAGAGGTGTGGGAACCATAAAATATTCTGAATAAAAATATCTTCATGAACAACAACAAAACCCCATAAGTTAAGAGTAAAGAGCCTTAATTGGATTGCAAAACCCGAAAGAATTTATTTTTGTATTATTAATGAAATCCAAATTAAGTGGAAATATATTTTCTTATTAAAATAGCAGTATTTTTTTCAAATTTCAGATATACCAAAACCTATTCATGGGTGGTGAAACTTTTTGTAAACCCTTCTGGACTCCAGACTGGCAGGTAATTGTATGCAGTCACATGCTGCATTCTTCACTCTCACTTTCTTTTTCCTTGTAAAATGAGGGTCAAATTAATTTTTAATTGTGATCTGCAGCTGACGTATCCAGGACACAAGTGATTTCAGCCACACACATACTGACCTTTGCTGAATTCAACTGAAGCACAAGTCTGTGGCATTGTTTTCCTGCTGTGTTCCACCCTGTGTATGCTGCTACAGCTAATTTTGTCCCTCTGAAATCAAAATTCACTGTGGAAGATTTAAACTTGATTAATGGCTCTAAGCATATGCTCTTGGATACAAGACACATAAGAGATCTAGAAGACAAATATTCTTATACAATATTTAAATTGATCTTTATTTAAAATTTTCCCAAAAAATTTTAAGGGAGAACACTCCCTAACAGAAAAACAAAGGAACAATAACTTGACTTCAAAACTCGGCTCCGCTGCAAAAGATGCTAATTCACAAATGATCTACAGTGAATATTTACCTAAAGTTGGTGAAGTACAAAACGTAGGCACCCAGTTGCTGAGCGTGAGTCCTTCCAGAAGCATGCAGAAGGATTTGCAATGAGATTGCCACAATCCCCAACTGTTGCCAGCCCGTCGGCTTAGCGGGATGTGAGCTGTGGACAACATCATGCTTTCCTCTCCATAACAGACTTACTTCCTCCAGATGTGAGCAGGCTATGGAGTTACAGAGTCCTTGAACCCTGAGATTAAAAGTCACTGGTCTGCTGGTTTATGGAGGAGGTTTTTTTTGGCTTAGTGGCATGGAACCATCTGCTTGAACGACCACCTTTCTTTTCCAGTGTGAATCTGTCATCACAGCAATTAGATGAGGCTCACAGGCTGGAACCTGCTTAGCTTAGGAAGTATCAGACTGCTGGCAAGCCACTGGCTAGGATGGACGCTTGTCTGGAATGTATTTCAACTTTGGTCTGAAGGGAACCACATCTATTATCCCTCTCAAGAAAATTGCAAAACTCTTAATGTATTCCCCTGCCTGTAGGGGGAACATGGTGGGAGACGTGGTGATGTGGTGAGGCAAGGGTGATTTTTAACCTTTTATTTCCATTATTTGTTTGATTGCATTTTGCAACAATTTTTTGGAAATTCAGTAGTGGATTTCCGTAAGTAACATTTTCAAACAGTTGGGTAGGTCTCCTGGAACACTGTTATTTTGTATAAAATCAAATAAAGACAGAAAGAATACACAGGCTCCCCTTACATGCTGTTTGCCATGATGGGAAACATACCCATGCTAAAAGAACTAGAGAGTTTTAAAGGAGGAGAAAAGGGAACTGAAGAAATCCAGGAACTGTTTGGTTAAAACATATAACCTGATGCTGCTGGAGATTGGAAATGACCTTCAAGTATGGGTTCATTATTTTTGGCAAGATTATTTCTTTATATCTTTATGTATGTCTTTGTATTTAGACAACACCTTTAGCCAGAATTACATTTGGTAATGGAGAATATTTGGATTACTGAGTATTTTAAACTAATTATTTTTTCTCTGGGCTGAAGAATTCCACTGTTTCAGCTCAGTATAGCACCTTGGATAAGCTTCTGTTTTCTGTCTGATTGCTCTGCCTGTTAAGAGAGAGAAAGCCAATGTTCCCCTCACTGTCTGCCAGGCCACCTCCTACATCTCTTATTACTGTCACATGCTGTGTTCCAGGTATCCAACTATCTCATGTACCAATGAAAATTGAGATGAGAGATGGAGGGAATCATACTCTCCTGGCCAGTCCTTTTTCAGGGTTGTATGTTTGAAGTCACACATTTTTGGAGGCAGATAAAGAAGAAGTCTAGTGGTTTATATTAAAGCACAAAGTTAGAACTATGGTCTTCAGGGTGAAATGTTTCCATAGAAATCACCAGGCCCCCACACTGATCAGAAATCAAATGGCACAATATGAAAGAAAATGACCTAATGCATCTCAAATCATGATTCATTCTGAAATGACAATTGTTATTTAACAAAAACATTTGCCTCTGTGTGTGGTTAAAGGAAGCTGGATTTATGTGTTCTTTATTAATGAGTCACGAATATTTCTACCAAAAAGTCCAGTGTTCCAAAACCAGGTAAAATATAAGGAGCATTCAGTTCACCAGTGACAACAGCTACCCACATAGACTGGAGTGCAAGGCATGCATAGTACTTAAGTATGCAAATAAAGTTAAGTATGTAGTAAAGTTTCCTTATACTTGGGTACAATGCAACGATGTTGGACTCGATGATCCTTATGGGCTCATTCCAGCTTGAGATATCTTCTTATTCCACATGTTTTGCATTCAGTTCTAAAGATGTTCAACGTTATCCATGTTTACTATTTACTAATAAGGGGGACTCAGAAGACATTATGATTTGCAGAGGGCTGCAGAGGGGAAAAGATGTTAGCATTTTTTTTTCTATGTTGAAATATTTTGTATTTTCACTAAAAAGCAAATCCTCAAAATGCAATGTTATCGTTCATTATTTACTGTATATTCAAAGATGAACAAATGTTTGCCAATAGTTAAAAGCAGCTCATTTTTCAATTCGTAATTAAAAAGCCAAACAATGGGCTTTTCCCGGGTACTTATCACAGAGGTTGAGGAAAAACACCCCACTTTAACCAGCAATCAATGGTTGCAGAGGGCATCACTATCCAGACAGATTTCATAGTAACTCATGCTTTTCTGTGCTGCTTATAATTGAAAGAATCTACATAGTTATTGAAGTACTTGCTCCACTGTATCCTAAAATATAACCAGTTCTAGGACTCCGGTGTTCTACAGACAGAACATTCTCTACTGTTTTGAGGTATTTTCTTACATATGCACAAGAGAATTTTATCTTTAAAAGCACACAGTTTAAAAGGTGTGAGTTTTCCTTAAATTCGGAAAAAAAACATAAATAACCTTACTGTTCAGAACAACAAATGTAATGTGAAATATTAAAACAACAGTCTACAGCATTATAAATAAGTCTGTTTTCTTTAAAAAATAAAGGAATTTGGACTTCAAGCCAATTTCAAGGGCATAAATTGCATTAATGGCCCATCAGATTAATTCATCAGTATATACTCATCAGACCATATATAATGAAAAAGGATGAAAACCAAGTATTTTTAAAACCAGACAGTATTATAAGGTAAATTTAAAAAAGAAGCTTACCTGTTTTACCTACTAAAATTAAAATCAATATATT
The DNA here is from genome assembly GCA_039720435.1 of Amazona ochrocephala. Taxonomy (NCBI): domain Eukaryota; kingdom Metazoa; phylum Chordata; class Aves; order Psittaciformes; family Psittacidae; genus Amazona; species Amazona ochrocephala. Next base: position 69,975,560 of record CM077878.1, read on the forward strand.
ATAGCACCTGAAACTTTTCTACTATGTACTATTACTGAGAATTAAAGGAACAGGGAAAATCTTCACTGCAATAAAGGGGCTGGCAAGAAAAAACTAAAGGAAATCGTATGCTTCTGACCTCAGGTGAACTGGTAACACATAAAATGCACAATCTTATGAAAGCTGAACACTTCTCAGACCCAACAAAACCCTGCTTTTTATTTTATGCATGTGACTGGTCCCCAGCAATGAAGGACAAACTGTATTTGCCATTCACTGTATTTACCTATTAGGGAAGTGTATGGATCCCCACACTGCAATGCATTTCTTATATGTTTAGTTGAGCAGACACTTCTTTCCTCGATCCCCTTTTGCAGCTGTGGGATGAAGTGAAAGATCTTCCTGCCTTTTGCCCTGGTTCAGTCATTCCTGGTCATTTGTACCTTTCGAGGAGTGAGCTTCAGGGTCATGGGCTTTGTTTCCTGAACTTGCAATATTTACTTGAAACTGACAAGTTTGTCCTTCCAGCAGGATGTAAGTAATGTGGAAGCCATGCAGTATGAAGTGCCCTTGGTAATTGAAGACAGTCCCACTTAAGGTTTTTGAAAGGACGCCTGAAGCGTTCCATTTGACCAACTTGTCAACAGGGCACCAGTAAAGAGAAAGAAGACAGACTTGCATGCTCTCCATGGTCTGTATCGCTGGGTAGATGGGCTGCCATGATGTGAAACAGCTGTAAATGTGATCTAAATACTGCAGAAGTCTTTGATTGAGGTGTTCCAGTCTCTGGCTGGCTTCCTTCTGCAGTCCTACATCAAGGTGAGATGGTGTGAAGCAGGGAAGTAATCCCTGGGCAGCAATGAACACAGAAAGAAAGAGAAGTTCAAATCTCAGCTGATAACACTAACATATATCGTGAGACATTTTGTCACCTGCTTTTAAATATCTATGTAAGCATTCTACAAAAGTCCACACAGAGAAAACAGATATTCTTCTATTGAAAATCCTCCCTTTGAGAAAAAATGGTATTGACATTTAGCGCTACAAATACGTATTCTGTGTATTTATTGTATTGTATTAATATCAAGTATTAATAAATACTTGGTATTTATTGCCCCAGTTATTGCCTTGCTGAAAGCACTAGCTTTCAAAATAATTCAACGTTGAATTAAAACTTTAATTACAACCTTACATTTCTGAAAAGATACTAAATGGATAGAGGACAGGATATTTTTATTCCAACTTGTCTTAACTCATCTATCATCCCTGGCGGCGTTCAAGGTGGGGTTGGACAGAGCCTTGGATGGCATGGTTTAGTGGGAGGTGTCCCTGCCCATGGCAGGGGGGTTGGAACTCGATGATCTTGAGGTCCTTTCCAACCCTTACTATTCTATGATTCTATGATTCTATGGTCTACTGAAATTAGTATTTACTGTACTAATTAAAAACTTACTGTGAGGGCCTGACCTGCCAACTCATTGAAGTCACTGTCCTCCATAACCATATTCAGTCTGTGAATGCTTTCAGAAAAACACACCTGCATAAACATATGCCCAATGAACTGTCTCTCACAGAGGGATTTTGCCAGATTTGAAGTACATGCTGACTTATAAGTAGTCCCATTGACCATTTAGCCATTAAAGGTAAGCCTGAATTGAGGAGCTTGCGTGGGTCAAGTGCTGCCTGGGTAAAGAAAAGAAGTAGCCAAACTAATGCTGGCTTTGTGCATCTCTATTTAACATGCGGCATAATGCAGAGTAGTGAGTCGCTCTGCCAGCTGAGGCAGAGGAACTGGGAAATGTCAGGCAGGATTCCACCCAGTCCTCGTGTTGCTCTGTCTTTTGTAGCACATATGCAACCCTCCACATCTATACTGCAGATCCATGGAGTCCCAGGACAGTCACCAAACATGAGAGATCCATATTTCCCTGCCCTGGGGAGTGACATGATCTATCTTGTCATGCTTATAATAAAGGGACTCAGAAAAACTGATCTGAAGTAATAATAAAAATGGAAGCTACATCTGCAGGGCAAATGTGCAGAGCTTTTCAGAAAGCATGTTGCTTGCTATGATGAATAAAGTCTCAGAGGAACTTACTGAAAGGAAATAGAACAGCAAATATTCTTCCCTTTCCCTACCCATCCCTTTGTTGTAATAACTAATCTCAATAAAATGTGCATCTGAAAGCTGTCATTATTCTGTGTATTCAGTCCTGTCTCTTGCAGTGAAGAGTTCTTCTGAGACTTAGGTACATCTGCAGTTATTTCTTTTCTCTCAGATTTTATTTATTTTAGCCAAATGGAAAACCACACTCTGTCTGGTTTGCTGAGGGAGCTGCTCCCTTGTGATTGATGGTGCTCGACCTTCATGTTTGCATACCTGTGGCAGATGCCTCCCATCTTGCATGACATCAAAGGGAGGCAGTGCTGACTGGCACCTTAATTTGAGGCTCGTGTTCTCCGTGCTTGGCTAGGCTGGGAGCACTGCACTTGCTGAATTTTCTGCCTCTCACAGTGTGTGTGCTGAGCCAGTGACCCTGGCCACTCGTATCCTCCCACACAGAGAAGGTTGCCTCATGCTGGGTGTGTTCTTCTGCTTTCATCTTCTGATGTCCACAAGATAAGGCCTGGCACACAATGGTTTATTTTTGCTAAGCCTTTAATGCTGTGTAACATGTTTCTTGGAGGTGGGCTAATGTGGGGGTGAAGACTCAAGGTCTGTTCAAAGATACAGGTCATGCTGCACTAACTGAGCTTGTCAAGACACGTACAAATCAGGCTATGCTGTGGTATAAAGTGAATTGTGCATTACTTGTACACCCAGATGCTGAGGAAAGATTTCCAGGAAATGTCAGGATCATCTTTTCAGTTATATTATGGTGATGCCTCAGGCACCTGTTGTGACTGAAGCCTCATGGCAGAAATGATGCAAACATGCAAGTTTGTGAAAAACTCTAGAAACTAAGTAGGCATCCAAAATAAGTATGGAAGAAAGGAAATTCTGCTTCTATCTTCTATGCTCACATGCTGTGCTAGGAACATAGGACTGGGAAGTCCTAAGATCAGTCCAACACAGCCATGGGCAACCAGCCTATGTAGGTGTCCAAAGACCATCTACTTCAGAGAACTAAACCACTGTAACTTGTGTGCCTAAGTGTCCTCAGTGTGAGACTCCAGGTCCAGCAGAGAGTTACAATAACCTTGCCTAAAATTTCAGGGAACTTCTTCAAGAAGAAAAATCTCTACCTAATGTCCTATCTTCTGAACGCAAGGTCCAACACCTGGGTAGAGGCAATCCCAAGCACAAAATACAGGCTAGGCAGAGAATGGATTGAGAGCAGACCTGAAGAGAAGGACCTGGGTGTATTTGTCCATGAAGAGCTCAACACAAGCTGGCAGTGTGCACTTGCAGCCCAGAAAGCCAACTGTGTGCTGTGCTACATCGAAAGGAGCATGACCAGCAGATTGAGGGAAGTGATTCTCCTCTTCTACTCCGTTCCACTCCAGCACTGCGTTCAGCTCTGGGGTCCAACATAAGAGGGACGTGGGCCTGTTGAGTAAGCCCAGAGGAGGGCCACGAAGATGATCAGAGGGATGGAGCACCTCTCCCACAGAGACTGGCTGATGGAGTTGGAGCTGTTCAGCCTGGAGAAGAGAAGTCTCAGGGAAGACCTTATAGCAACCTTCCAGTGCCTAAAGAGGGCCTACGACAGATCTGGAGAGGGACCATTTTAAGGGCATGTAGAGATAGGAGAAGGCGAAATGGCTTTAAACTGAAAGAGGGTAGATTTAGATTAGATATCAGGAAGAAATTCTTCACTATAAGGGCGCCGAGACACTGGCACAGGCTGCCCAGACAAGTCGTGGGTGCTCCACCCCTGGCAGTGTTCAAGGCTGGGCTGGATGGGGCTTTGGACAACGTGGACTAGTGGAAGGTGTCCCTACGCATGCACAAGTGTCCCTAGGTTGGAACTAAATGATCTTTAATGTCTCTTCCAACCCAAAATATTCTATGATTCTGCGATGATGAGTGGATCAGTGATACCACTCTTTTGTAGGCTGACTGACATTCAAAGATGGTAGGCATCAGGGTGATAGCTAGTGAGCAGAGAGCACCTCCAGCACCTTATACCTCTGGTCTGCATTCTCCTTAGTCTTTGGATGTTTTAGTTCTCAGTTTGAGATATGAATAGAGTGACTGTACTTAAAAGCTTTGGGATTTTCTGTGTGAAAATATTGCTTCATGATCAGACCATTGTGAAATCAGAAAAATGGTATTTTTGGGCTCTAAACATGAACAAAGATGAGGGAGATTCTGCTGTTAGAATATAATTTATTTTTCCACTTGTGATCTGATGCAAAAAACCACAAACAGTCCTGACAGAAAAATGTAGCTGAGACAGATAAACGGAAACCATTTCAGACCACGAAAGCCATATCCTTATGAATCTTGCTTAACCTCGACAATGAAACCTGTTCTCAACTCAATCTGCAGACAAAATTTCAAATCTGCATTTTTCTTGCTACTTCTCACTGTCTCTCTGTCGCACCACAGCTCACAGCCATGGCTGCTGAATATCCCAGTGCAGAAGCCTAACTCCTTTCAGTAAGGGATGCGTTGTGTAATTGCCTACTTTCAGCATATCATTCAAAAAGACAATTTAAAAAAACTTTATGCTTCCCTACAAAAGATATAAAAATATGTGTGTGATATGCAGTTGATAATGCATTCACAACCAAAGAGGCTTGGACAACATTGTTGGGTACCTCATAATCTAGGATGCTGAGAATAAAATCGTTGGTCTGTGGATAAAGAGATGACCTTCCTATTTTCTCTGCTTCCAGGGTCTTAGGTTTGGGTCTCACAGCATGAGGATTTGGCTAGGAAATCATTGAGGTTAACCTAGTTGTAAGTGGGATAATTTTGGCATGGATTTTGTTTTTTGCTGAAAACTGCAGGATGCAAAAAGTATGTGGGAAAGGAAGCCTTTCTACTACTCTTGGTCATATCTTCAAATCTGGCCCAGACTACCACTGATTTAAAGTATTTTCTATCTTCTGATAGATGTTGCAATTTATGAGAGAAATACACATATATGGCTGAATTCCGAGAGGAGAACGCTCTTGAAGCTGTACCTCGCTGGTGAGCCCCCTTGAGTTCAACCACTGCAAATATCAGAACTGTTTGCTCTCCGAGAAGAGTGGGATCTTTCAGGGTTACTTTTAGAACAGTGGTCACTTGCCCTCTTGGTGCCCTTACTGGACTTCTTCTGAGATACATATTTCTGGTTTCCAGGACTTTGTTCACAAACATAAACTTCACTTTACATTTTGTAACAATACAGAAAAAAACCCATGATATTTTGAGAAACCACAAAGAGAAACCCAGAGAGCATGATGCCAGAAGAAAAAACATAGCATCTCCACATGAATATTGGTCTTGGCAGTGCAATGCAGTGTCACTGATCTTGCTCAAATATCTAAAGTTACTTTTCTGTCAGTATTATTACCCGCAGGGGAGGAGAGAGACAGAAGGAGAAGTTCCTGGCATGGTTCAGAGAGACAAACTGTCAGAAGAATTGTAATGAGCAAGGGTAGAAGTTTAAAAATTGGGATCATTTGATCCATTTTATCCCTTATAAGTTAGGAATGAAGTCCAAGCAATCATCTCCCTTCACGTACAGTGGAGGAAAATCAGGTATTTGTGTATTGCAATTTATCCCATTTGTCCTAAACAGGAATTAGTGTTGGGAAGGACTTGTTTCTATCTCTTGAGCCTAGGTGGCTAATGCAGCCTGGATGGCCAGTTTTTAACTATGTTAAGTTTGACAAGATGAATTCTACCCTGAATGATTTTGGAGAGTTCACATTTCTTCATATCAGTGGCACTTAGCAACCAAACTAACTTGATAAAGCAAGTTCAGTTGTACAGTAAGCAGTTCAGCACAGTGAAATGCACGGTCATTCATATTTACAAGAAAAGGGATTATATCCTTCAAAGCAGTGATGCTCACCTGGATTCATGTTCCTTAGTAGCACATTAAACATGAGCTCCTACAGAGACAACATTTACAGGATAAACATCACTTTTGGATGTATAAACAAATACCTTGAAAAAGTAGCAGATAATATTATCTCCTAATAGGATATTACTAAAACCATTACTCTATCTGTTCACAGCTCTGTTACCTTTCCTTCAAAAAGAATGAACAGAACCCAGAGAAGAAGTACAGTAATGCTTATATTATTGAGAAACAAAGAGCATGCTCTAAAACTTCAGTTTTTCTGGGTTTTTTTTTTGATTGGTTTTTTTTTTTTTTTTTTTTTTTCAGTTGATCCAGAGTCAGCCTCATTGAGAAACAAGCAGGGAGAATAAACAGTGGGAGAAGGGCAAACTGAAACAGCATATTTTTGTCAGGGTGATTAGCCACTGCTGCTTTTGAGCTAGCTTATCTGAGATGTGGCAGATTCCCTGATGCTGGCTTTCCTTATGAGAGGGCTGATAGTGCAACAGAGATGTTACGAAAGAGAGATCTGATCACTTTAAAAAAGTGGGGAGATTATTTTCTGGTCTAACATCGGTATGCATTCATGCCCCTGGAAAAATACTAGAGGTAATTTTAATATTTTATAATGTTAAATAATACATAATATTTAATAATTATACTAAACTGGTCCCAAGATTCTGAAAATCTTTGGTAATTTAAGGCTTGCTTCAATCTTGGACTACCCAAAGTCTTCTCGTTTCTCTGTGCTTAGCTTCCAAATCCCAGCAGAAACATAGTCATTGTAGATTTTTACTATTTCCAAAACGTGCCACAGTGTCATAGCACTGACAAATCCTGTTGTTCAGCTATTTTCAGCAGAAAGCAGTGCCAAACAGCATTACTCCCATCCTCACTCTGTACTGTCATCTAGACATCTGTCTGGAAAAGTGTGCACATTTGGAGGAAGTGTCCTTTCCCAGGGGATTAATTCGTCTTGTTTTAACATCAGAGAACACATAAATACATGCGTGTATGCATATATATACACATACACACACATATATTTGCATATTATTGTACATGTATCAGTAGTTCCTTCCAGCAAACAGAAGACAATAAACATTAGTTTGAGTCTTTGCATGTTCTTCAATTAACTAAGGTAATGGCAAATATAGTTTCATCACTGCAATCTATCCACAATGAGTTGGCGCGCATATTTAAAGGAAGAGAAAGGGAACCAGGAACTACTTCAATTCACAGAGTCCTTTCTTAGCCAGCGTTTCTGAGATCCTTTTCAACAAGATATATCCATCATTGGATTACTCTTGTAAAGCTATCTTAACTCATCTGGCATAAAATCGTGTTTTGCACAGTGTTTCTTAATAATTCTTTGAAATTTTCAAGAAAATAACTACATTTTTGCATTTTCCCACCGAAGTCCATCATCTAAATAAAATGCTGCATCCTAAATAAAACACAAACGTGCCCATATCTTTGAACTAAGTGATAGGGCAGTAAGAAGGTTTTTAGAGATACTCAGCTCACTTGCGAGAGAAGAGGAAAAAGAGAGATGGGAAAAATGAAATCAGGAGATTGTTCGCCAATTTTAAATGTTGTTTTCAAGGGCCAAGTGTAATTCGCATGGTTATCAGTCAGGTTCTTTTTTATGACTTTGAGATATGGACCACAAATAAAACTTCCGCAAATGTTATACTATATTCTTCCTCCCTCCTGGAAAAAAGTTCCTTTCCGGCTTGTGTCCTAAATTAACTCCACCAACAAAAATAGCCTTGCATGAAATCTGCAAATGTCATTGACAGAAACCCCCTCTGTAGGGGAGGCTTGCGAGGATGCCTGCACGTGGTGGACATCCTGAGCAGGCACAAGGGCAGTGAACATGTAGCTCAGATTCCCATGTGCTGCATCAGCTATTATTATAAACACAGCTGACAAAATGATCGCTCCAGTAAAACAAGTAGAACACGCTGAGAGATTGGAGAGATATGAAAGGTGGAAAAGTGCCTTTTCTTACTTTTTCTTCTGTTAATAGAAATTTCAGACCAAAAAAAGGACCTTTTTTTATTCTTTTCCCTTTTCTGACAAAAGGAAAGTTGCAACTTTTTTTTTTTTTTTTTTTTTTTTATCTTTTATAACAACTATTCTGCTCACTAGATGTCTGTTCCTTTATTATCAGCCAAGGACAGCTAAGACAAACACGTCACACCCACAGTGTTACTGGCAGTCACTTGAACTAACTGTATATTTGAAGCACAATGCAGAGTTCCTTCTATTAATCTGAACAAACATCCATCCCATCCTGAAGTAATATTCTGAGCACTTATACAAATGAGGAGATTAATTTGCTGAACAATTCTTTGCAGCTTCAGGACAATAGCAAGCATTGTGATTCATATACTTAAATGTTGAAGAAACCATTAGACAAGGACCTTTCAGCCAAATTCTCTGACTGTGGAGAACTGATAGAAATCCTTTGCTGCAAAAGGTTTGTCACAGACAGGAATGTGTGTGACATAGCCTTGAATTCTAAGAATCCTTTTGCTGAAAACACCTTTCAATTTACAAGTATTCTTGGTCAGGAAGCACAACATGAGGATGGTAAAATTAATCTGAATTTAATAAAACTTTCCCAGTAGCCATGCCAGTGACTTTAACTTGTTTGCAAGGTTTTAGAAAGCTTAAGAACTTAAATAGGTCACTGTTATGATACTTACTGCTTCCTGTTTAAGGGCAAGACAAGAAGTGGAAATTGGTCAAAAATAGCTTCTTGGAAGTTGTTTCCATACCAGACTGCGTTTTTACAATATTTCCAGCCCTATTTGCCATATCAACAAGTTCTCATAAATCGTACTTGAACAGTATGTTGTTGATTAGAGTCACACTAAACTTGTAAAACGTAGATCCACCGACAAACACAAAGTTAGTGTTGAACCTCAAAATGATACTGACAAGAAAAAAACAAATGATTAATACTTCTAGGTATGAGGGAGGAAGATAAAATTTCTTCAACACAAAGAATTTTGCTCATTTAAGTCCTAGCCCTAAACGTACGTGGCGATTTCTACTTTCTGAATGCTCAAGTAGTTGCTACAGAATGTTTTCTCCGGAATAATGGTATTTCCAGAGAATAATATTTTAAAATATTTGCTTTTCAATTGCAGAATTTTGTAATATAGTCCTATTTCATAGGCCTATAAAACTGAGTGATGAGATTTATATAAATCACCAGTAATATCTGGCAAGATAATACAGGGGAAGGCATATGCAGAGATACAGAAAATCAATCATCCTTCATGGGCTGGTTATGTTTCAGCAGTCACAATCATCAAGCAGACAGTATGGCTCACACACAATCCATCCAGATGACACTGTACCTCTGGGGATCAAACAAGTCTAACTCAAAGATCTGCCTGTCCCACAGTATTATTTACTTCATAGGGACAAAATTTCCACTGTCTTTAAAGCATTTTACTTCCTGCGCATCTCTTCAGGACACTAAGGCAAACTTAGTTCAAAGTAAACACTAAAACAAAAAGAAGCAAAAGGAAACACACCACAAATATTTTTCTGGTGACTACTGTACATATACATTGGCAGCTAATGTTACCCATGCACCAGCCTTATGCTAGAGCTTGCTGACTGTGAAGATGTACAATACTTTACTGGACCTGACTAAGACCACCTTTACGGCAGTATTGTCTGTCCTCAAATGTTCTTCTTTCTTTCTGCTTGTTCTTATTAATTTTCCTGCCTCCCCCAACACAGCAAGATATTTGGGGCTTGAGTTCCACTGCTGCTGTTTTACAGTATTTGTGATAAACCCCAAGTTTGTGGCTGTCTTAATATTCAATCAGCTTATTTCTTTTTTTTTTTTTTCAGAGAGCTCGGGGGGGGGGTGGGGGAAGGGAGGGAGTTGAGTAGGAAAGGGGTAACAACCCCAATAAAACCTGAATGTCTGAAATGAAATATTTTGTCAGGCTGACTTTATTCAGCATTTGTTTGTTCAGTTCTGATACTCAACCAGGCATAATAATCACTAGGGTGACTTTGGAGGCTTAAAGTCTTAAAGCCCAGTGGATTAGTATGTTCAAACCTATATCTTTCAGCTGTCAGATAGAAAAAGGGTTGCTTCAGAAGTAGATATTTTTTCTAAGTGTTTGCATGCAGAAAGCCCAATTTGTCAAAGTACTGAGCAGCTCCCAAGAGTTAATGAATTTATCTTCCAAGCTGTCTGGAGAAGTGGAGAAGGATTATCTCCAGTTTATAGATGTGGAAGCAAAGCACAGATGGATTAAACAACTTCTTCTAGGTCACAAACAGGGCACTCCTGGCTGCAGGGGCACCTGCTGATTTACGGCAAGAACAAAAGAAAGTGGTCCTATAAGCTTCTTCACTGCTTTTTCCCAGGTGAGGAAAGTGTCTTTGGGCCTTTGTCTACTGAAAGTTTTGGTGAACTCCCGAGCCCCTGACCTGTTCAGTAAGGTCTCTCAGTAATGATGTTGATGCTAGCCATTAAAAACAGCAGAGAAAGACCTTGGCTTCATGCCCTGAATGTAAAGGAGTACATCTTGGCTGAGTGAGGTGAACTGGGCAGCCCACCAAAAGGTTTTGATTACTACCCTGGCCCACAGGTTTTCTTCAGCTAGACCTGTTAAGAGAAGGAATTCTGTGTAATTGGTATGAAGTAAGCCTTAGGAAAAACTAAGACAGAGAAGTCTGTCTCAGGTCTTTTGTGTGCGATACATGAATTACACCAATAATTTTAGTGCTGGGAGCAAAGGAGATATGCAGAAGTGCAGACTTAAAATGTCTTTTGTTCTTCCAACCATTCTTATTATCAATGGCAGCCAAAATTATCTCCTTCCCACTTCTGAGATAGCTGACAGGACTGGTGATTATTCTGAAAGTACCTTTAGTGTTCAGGAATCTCTTTTCCATGCTATCATTGGCTTGATGTTCTTAGAGATGGTTGAGATTTTTCCCCAAAATATTTGGAAAATTTGGAATCTTCTAGAGAAGTGTAAGAAGTGAATGAAAACTAGCTGCTGCATATAGTTGCAAACGGCTTCTTTAAAATCCAAAATTCCAGGGAATCCTTTAAAAAAAATTGTATTCAAAGTCCACCACAAATGAGATCATAAAATCATAGACTCATAGAATAGTTAGGGTTGGAAAGGACCTTAAGATCATCTAGCTCCACCCCCCCTGCCATGGGCAGGGACACCTCCCACTAAACCATGTCATCTAAAGCTCTGTCCAACCCCACCTTGAACACTGCCAGCAATGGAGCATTCACAACTTCCCTGGGCAACCCGTTCCATTGCCTCACCACCCTCACAGTAAAGAATTTCTTCCTTATATCTAACCTAAACTTCCCCTGTTTAAGTTTGAACCCATTACCCCTTGCCCTATCACTACAGTTCCTAACGAAGAGTCCCTCCCCAGCATCCTTATAGGCCCTCTTCAGATACTGGAAGGCTGTTATGAGGTCTCCACGCAGCCTTCTCTTCTCGAGGCTGAACAGCCCCAACTTTCTTGGTCTGTGTTCATACCGGCGCTGCTCCAGTCCACTCATCAGCCTTGTGGTTCTCCTCTGGATTTGTTCCAACAGTTCCATGTCCTTTTTATGTTGAGGACACTAGAACTGCACACAATACTCCAAGTGAGGTCTCACGAGAGCAGAATAGAGGGGCAGGATCACCTCCCTCAACCTGCTGGTCATGCTTCTTTAGATGCAGCCCAGGATACGATTGGCTTTCTGGGCTGCAAGCGCACACTGAAGCCGGCTCATGTTCATTTTCTCATCGATCAAAACCCTCAAGTCCTTCTCCGCAGGACTGCTCTGAATGTCTTCTCTGCCCAACCTGTAGCTGTGCCTGGCATTGCTTCGACCCAGCTGTCGGACCTTGCACTTGTCATGGTTAAACTTCATCAGGTTGGCATCAGCCCACCTCACAAGCATGTCAAGGTCCCTCTGGATGGCATTCCTTCCCTCCAACATATCAACCGAACCACACAGCTTGGTGTCATCGGCAAACTTGCTGAGGGCGCACTCAATCCCACTGTCCACGTCACCCACAAAGATGTTGAACAAGACCGGTCCCAACACCGATCCCTGAGGGACACCACTCAGAGAGACACCACATGCTATTAAAAAAAAAAAAAAAAAAAAAAAAAGAAAATAAGGGAAAAAAAAAAAAGAAGGAAAAAAAAAAAAGAAGAAAAGAAAAAGAAGGGGAAAAATAAATAAAGAAAAGAAAAAGAAAGGAAATCCTCAGTTTGGATATTTCATGACCTTTTGTCACCAGAGACTCCTGTCCAGACGGACATATACAGCCCAGCTGACACTGTAGCGCTTCCTCCCCCTTCTTTCTGTGAGACTGCCAGAAAGGAAACAGAATCATCTGGATTATCTGGAAGCCGAAGGCTTTGGAAGTTCTCTCTGTATTACTCAGTTAAGCTTGCAAACACGCTGGTAACACCTCTCTCATGTTGTCCCTTTTCAAGGATGTCCTGGTAGCATCAGCAGAAGTCACAAATATTTCATTTAATTTCCTACAAATAATGGAAACGTAGGTAAAAACATTCTTCGCCATTTGAATATAAGTCCTACATAATTTTTCCCCACTCCTTCAGTTCCTTTCTTTTTTTTTTTTTTTTATCTTCCTCTGGCCTCATAAGTGTGGCATTTTGTATCTAGATGTGTAGTTTTCCTCCTCAAACAAACTCAGGCCTACCTTCTCACTACAGTAACAGTGGAGTGAAGGAGAAAGCCACCCTCTCATACAATGGTTGTCTATTCTCCTTTAGAAACCTCATTAGTTTGTATAAGGGGTATGTAAAGCAACCTGTTTCACATCATGTAGGATACACCCAGAGAAAAGTATAATCTTAAGAAGGTAATATATTAGCCCTGTCTTCTGATATGTTAATCACAGGGAAAGTCAAATACACGTGTCCCCATCCACACTGTCTGGGTCAGAACTGTTAATGGTTGCTGAGATTACTTTTGAGGTTCCCTTTAAGAAGTCAGAGCTCAACTGGATGCATGTGGCAGTGCTGAACCATTTCTTCTTCACGTGTGCAGGTAAAAGGTACTTCTTAAGGGTGTGGAAGAAGATGGGCAATGAGAGAAATTTGTTGTAACAATGTGTTAGCCACTGTTATGCAGTGGAGATTTCCTGCCTGGGTTAAAGAGCTTCCCAGCAATGCAGCACTGAATTGCTTTTAAAGGTTCCCCTTTGCTTTGGTTGATCTACCTCTATGCCTTTTACATGGAGCTGCATTTGGAAAGTATTTGTAATAATTTTTTACAGGAGCTGGAGAGACAATGGAGCTGGGCAGCTCTTCACATATCCAGGCTGCCTGCTGTTGGCTTTATAAATTCCCTCAAAGTCAAATTTCCCTGTATGCATGCAGACAGCTATCCTGCATGGGCAATGTGGATACTACCCCTAAAGCCCGTGGGAGTCATTGTCTTTAAGTGCACTGTACCGTACTGACAGACTTTTGCCTTTCTGTGAAACAGCTATGCAGTAGGAAGACTGACAGGTCACATGCCTCTCTCTCCATTCTCCATCTGTTGCTGCCTGTATATACCACAGTTTTATTCCCAAAATTGACAATGTCTTTGAGCAGTGCTAGTGAATGGGGTGTATCTCTCAAAACCAACTTAACAGCAAGTGCATCACAGTTTCATTTTTCATCTCAATATAAATCTGCAAGAATGGAAGTCAAAATAGGAAGAGGGCGTGTTTCCTCCTCACCCATGATGTTCATTCACCACAAACATGACACCAGGAGGGTAGTCTGGTGTATATTATATTTTATATATTATTTTGTGGCACATAGATAATTTTTCAAATAGAAAAGCAATCCACATAGCTATTTATTCACATCTGGATATAACTTTTTGGTCTGACTGAAAACCACCTAAGCACCTTAATGTACTTAGGAATGATTCCAATGCATATCCAAAGGGATGCTGCTTCACTTTGGTGTTTTTTTCAAAAGACTCTGGAATACCATGCATTTTTTCCACTAGAAGAGTGAAATCAATTTACCTCAAAATGTGCCCCCTTGGCAATACTGTACTTTTGCCAGTATTAAGAACATGTGAGCATGTCTGGAACTTACTGGAGTGTTTCCTGGACAAACAGAAATGTGTTTGTAAGAAAAAGAAGTGGTTGAAAACAGTTGCTTCCTGTTCGTTCTTCTGGAATAGCCTGTTACTCCAAATAATTATATGCACATGGTGTGCATAAAAAGTATCCTCTCAGATTTTAAATTTGTGTCAAGTTTTCACTGGAAATTGCATATGTAATGGTGTTGCCACAACCTGCTGCAACAGTATGGCAGGATCTGCAGAGTAAGTGCAACTGTCAAGTGAATCACAAAGTGCCAAATTTTAAATGAAATATGTTTCCAGGGTGAGATTCCAGGTGTATTGCACCATATATCACTTAAGCACAAATTTTAAGTCATGAGGTTTTATCAGACTCTCTCTATGGGACAGTATTGTATTCATACTTCTTTCTGTCAGTCCACAGAAATTACATCAGCATCCATAGATCAAATTTTTTTTTACTTATGTAAGGAAGCAATAATATTTTGGTACTCACTGAAGGTCTGTTTGGAAATGTGTATTTATAGTACTGTATTTTGGATTGTATCCTACCATATCCTTCAAAGAGTCTCCATAAAGATTAAAGCTAATGTCTAGAGATGGTAACAAAACCAAACAGGTAGGTCATTGTGCAGAGATTTTGTGGACTGTAGAAGAAGTAGAAGGCTGAAGAGTAGGGTAGCATGATACTGAAATATGCTTTATTTCCCTTCTGTATTTTTCTGCAGATATTGCCTATCTCACTCTTATAATTCATTTTTCAGCAGAAGAATAAGTCAGGCGGCAATGTAACTCTTCAGCCACTAAGAACAATGGGAACAATTCCATGTTCAAAGCACCTAAAAGGAAAAACAAACATAAACTGTTAACTATTTTTAAAGAACTTAGACCCTTTAACCTTTCTCAGTAGTTTAGCAGCCTCCCTGTGGGAAAGGTTTCAGAGCAGATCTCAGATCCAAGCTTTTCAGGTTGGACAGGAGTCTGAAGGGGAAGTTTTCATCTGGGCATGCTTCTAGGATGATGAATTATTTAGTTAATTTCATTATGTCATTTTTCACTAACTACAGATATCCATGTATCATGAGGGAACCCAGCTGGGTGCAAACAGAACAGATTAGCATAATTTGTCATGCTATGTGATTAAACAAACATTGTAATTGTCTGGAATTAATGAAAGTAAGAGGAAATGACGCCTAGCAAGTAGGGACATAGACTTTCACTGCTGCTGAGCTGAAGCGTTAAATAATGAAAAATAGTAACAAGGAGCTGGAGGAAAAATTTTGAGAGATGAATCCTGTTTCTGTCAAATTGCCTGAAATTTCATATCTTGTGGAAAAGAAACTTAGTAGTATAGCAACACGTGATCAGATCACAGCATATACATACATACAGTACAACACTTTATTCCAATCTATAGTCTGAGGTCCTTATTCCAGACTTCACTTAGAGTACTGTGTGCACTTCTGGTGTCCTCAACATAAAAAGGACATGGAACTGTTGGAACAAGTCCAGAGGAGAGCCATGAGGATGATGAGGGGACTGAAGCAGCTCCGGTATGAACACAGACCAAGAAAGTTGGGGCTGTTCAGCCTGCAGAAGAGAAGGTTGTGTGGAGACCTCATAGCAGCCTTCCAGTATCTGAAGAGGGCCTATAAGGGTGCTGGGGAGGGACTCTTCATGAGGGACTGTAGTAATAGGACAAGGGGTAATGGGTTCAAACTTAAACAGGGGAAGTTTAGATTGGATATGAGGAAGAAATTCTTTACTGTAAGGGTGGTGAGACGCTGGAATGGGTTGCCCAGGGAAGTTGTGAATGCTCCATCCCTGGTGGTGTTCAAGGCGGGGCTGGACAGAGCCTTGGGGGGCATGGTTTAGTGGGAGGTGTCCCTGCCCATGTCAGGGGGGTTGAAACTAGATGATCTTAAGGTCCTTTCCAACCCTAATTATTCTATGATTCTATGTTTGATCTACCTATGGCTAAATTATGTCTAGGGATAAAAATATATAGCAAACAAAAAATTAGAAAATTAGCTATCAGACACAGAGCTCTGTCCCAAAGTGATAACAATATAGCAAGAAAATGTTAGTCTCCTCATTCTTAGAGGCTAGTGCTTGGGGCAGAATTGTATACAATGTTGAGGAAGAAGCGAAGAAGAAAGGGAAGGGAAGGAAAGCAGCCTTCCAATACCTGAAGGGGGCCTATAGGCATGCTGGGGAGGGACTCTTCTTTAGGGACTATAGTGAGAGGACAAGGGGTAACGGGTTCAAACTTAAACAGGGGAAGTTTAGATTGGATATGAGGAAGAAATTCTTTACTGTGAGGGTGGTGAGGCCCTGGAATGGGTTGCCCAGGGAAGCTGCGACTGCTTCATCCCTGTCGGCGTTCAAGGTGGGATTGGACATAGCCTTGGATGACATGGTTTAGTGGGAGGTGTCCCTGCCCATGGCAGGGGGGTTGGAACTAGATGATCTTAGGTTCCTTTCCAACCCTAACTATTCTATGATTCTATGATTCTATGAAAGGTTCCACCGGGAAAGTAGAGCATCTCTCTGCCATGTGGCCTAGATGTTAACAGGGGCGCATAGACTCTGCAGTGTCACATCTATGTGTTTAATAGGAAATTAAACAAATATACTCCTCCTATTTATGCAGATTGTAGCTTACCTGGTAATTTTATCCCAATGATTTAAGCACGAACCGGGCACCTGAATGGCAAATCAGTATTCCTCCAGTTATCTCAGTGCTTCTCTCCATTTCCTCCTTTGTCACTGTCTCTCTGCCTGGATTTCCTTATACTGCCTTTCAATGACTACAGCTATAACACCAAAGTTGCAGAACTGTGGTTTAAAAAAAGAAGTATATTGTTAAAAAAAAGTATGTTAAAAAAAAAAAAAGTATGCTGTTTTACAAGTAGCAGTCTTGCTGCAGTGGATGTGAGGGCAATGGCAAGGTGTACATCACAGAGGCTGCTCTATCATATGATGAAGCATATGTATGCTGCCCTGTGTCTGTGATTTGAACAATGAAAATGGGAGCAAACTTTTAAAACTTTCTTAATTGTAAATCCAAGTATGGTCAGGCAGGCATACAGGTAAAATACAAAAGAGATGCAAAACCCCAGCATAAGAAAGATTATGGGATATATGAGGAAAATGGGAATGAAGAGTTGAAACACCTGCTCCTTGAGAAGGAGGAGATCTAGCATTAGTGAAGGAGATTTATCATTTTGAGAAGCAGATCCAGCATTGAGGCAAGACTATGCAAGAAGAGAAAATGAAATTTCATGACTGAGGAGACAAGAAAAAGATGCAAAACAGAGGCAGTAAAAAAAGACTGGGGAAATTTTATTAGTTTCTGTGTCAGAGAAGAAAAGGAAGACAGAATTATTTGGATATGTAACAAATGTTTTGGAGTTCAGGAAAAATTGTAAGTGTCATGATTTAAGCCCAGCCTCAAGTAAGTACCACACAGCCACTTGCTCACTCCCACCCCTCCAGTGGGATGTGGAGGAGAATCAGGAAAAGGTAAAATCCACCGGCTGAGAAAACAGTGTAACAATTGAAACAAAGTAATAATAATAATAATAATAATAATAATAATAATAATAATAATAATAATAATAAAGGAAAAAGAGAAAGAGGAATGAAATCCAAGAAACACAATGCTCACCACCCAGTGACCAATGCCCAACCACTCCCCAAGCAACGATTGGTCCCTTCCAGGTAACTCCCCCCCGTTTACATACTGGGAATGATAGTCTGTGGTATGGAATACACCTTTGGCTAGTTTGGGTCAGGTGTCCTGTCTCTGCTCCCTCCGAGCCTCTTGTGCCTCTCCTCACTGCCAGAGCATGAGAGACTGAAAAGTCCTTCATCAGGGTAAGCACAACTGAGCAACAGCTAAAACATCGGTGTGTTAACAGCATTCTTCTCAGCTAAATCCAAAGGATGGCACTGTACCAGATACTAAGAAGAAAACTAATTATCCCAGCCAAAATCAGGACAATGAGATGAATGCAAATTAAACAAGCTGAAAAGGAAATACTGTTTAAAAAACATTCCAGAGATTTTTTTTTTTTTTTTCAAAAAAAATGATTCAAGAGAGAACTATAAGTGAAAGCATGGAAATACAGTGCAAAAGAGTTTTCTTACAATATTTTCCAGGTAGCTACCAGGAAGGAAAAGAAGGTCTCTGGGAAAGCTTGTACTTACAGGAATTCAGATCAAAGGGATGATGATATAGAGAGACCAGCTTTGAACTTACATATGCTTTTCTGAGCCCAAATTGCCAGCTTTTGGAGGGCCAAGCAACATAACTGAGAATAGCAATACAGAAGAAGAAAGAGAATTTGCAGAAGGAAAAGTGCACAAACGCTGAATTAGAGAATACTGGAGAATGGAAACAAGCGATAAAATATAATTACTCCACTTAAATTTGGCTCTATTATGCATGTCTCAACACTGTGTGTGCATATTACAACACACATTACAATTCTTTGCTTTCACTTACTGTTGATTTTCTGAAACTGGTATAAATGAAATAATAACTAGATGCAGCAATATAAAGGTGGCTGTAAGAGCAGAGTTATAAATCTGAAATCAGACTTTTTGGTCACTAAGCCATTTAAAAGAGCAGAAGACATAATCTGAATGATTAACTGAACTTCTATTGGAGGATCACGAATGGAAAGGGAAGAGTTTGGGAGATTAAATTGGATGACCGAAGTACTTGGGGGGAAAATGTAGGAAAGATATATGATGTGTGTGAGAGAGTATCCAGAATATTCTCTGTTAAATTGCTGTCAAATTTTAAGTTTAGAAAGAGAAGGAATTCCTTTTGGTGAATACTTAAAAAAAATGTAACTATGCATTATATACAATATCTGGCAGGGTGCTGATTAACAGCTATGACAGTGATAACCAAAGAGAACCTGAGTCAAAGAAATGTGATTTTTTAAAAAAAAACACAGAAATAAAGTTAATGAGTCTTTTGTAGCCTCAAAAAAATAAATCTTAAAATGCCAGGATTAAATTATGTGGCTCCCTAATTGAGCAAATCTCCCATGTATATGCCTTATGATCAGTCATGATCCCAGCACATGAGCAATCACCACTTAACCATGCAAAATATGTCTCTGGACAAGTCTGAACTCTGGTGGGGTGAATGGTATGGATACATAAATATTCCTCCCAAGAAGATGTTTTGGACAAACTCCATCTTGGCAGGTTTTAGACAACATTTGATATCTGATGAATACAATAATCATAAAAAGACCACCTTTTACATAAGAACATAATGGTCCATGTGTAAGAATAGCATTAATGGATAAGGAAAAATGTAGCTACATGAATAATGTTAGTTATAAAAACAGATACAGAGTAGGGCTTTCCATATAAACAGTCAACTAACGAAGCAGGTTGCGGTAACTTCATTCTTCTAGACCAATTCCCTATTGAGTGCAATAACCTACATGCATGCCTTCACAAAAATAACTACATTAAGTTAACTCATATTACTCATTAATATTGCTATTTTGCGTAATAGCTGCAGCATTTAGTGTAATGTTTTGTCTATATACAAAACTTTTCAGAGTAATCTTATTGATTTATGATTTGTAGTAAATTATTCTGTAATAGGATAGGTTGGGATGTTCACATCTAAAGGTGGAAATGCCAGAATCAAACTCTAAATGCAAGGATGCCTTTTCATCTTTAGAATTCTTTTTTCCTGGGATTTTTTCTCTTAATGAGTGACTACACAGCTACATGATGACTCACAGTGTTCCTGATAATCAATTTTAAGTGGTTCTGGAACCCGTTAGTCATCTGCCTGATGCATTTCCTGCAAAAATGAAGGTGTCCTCTGGCAAGGACTGCGCACTGGTACAAGGTGGTGAAACACCGAAGAGAAAAGCATTGTGCTATTTCCAATAACACTTGATAAAAGTGCTTGATGAAAGTGTATGTGTAAATGGCTTATCCATCCCAACCCCATATCCATCCCATGATTAAACTTTCTGTGAGAAGTCATGCCTCTGGCCAACATCCTGTACTCTCAGTAGTGGGTAGTTTCCTTCTGGCTTTTTACCAAAAATAATAACCAATATACAAACTGAATGAAAACTATTCTAAGTCAATCACCCAAGACTGAAAATGGTAATTAATACCACCTCTCATACAGATTTCAGGAACTTCACACCCCCTTTTTGAAGCCTCAAGAAGGCAGAAGCATTTTCACTGAGTATTTTTCCATAATTGTTCAGAAAAGAGCACATCAAAATTCCAGACATCTTTTCTTGCTGAAGTCAAATGTATTTCATTTGTCCTGCAAGTCTCACTGGAAATTACAAAAAAAGATTCTGGGGTTGCTGTTGTCAGATGTTAGTACATTATGTGAGATGTTATGAGAAAGACACGTAGAAGTTGAGATGTGGCATTATTTTAGAAGTGACAGCTATTTTCAACATACAAGACCAAAGAACCTTTCTATCCTCTATGAGCCTATTCTCGCTTTTGCCAAATGAACTTATTCTGTGTTCTGCAAATGCTGTTGAGTTGCGATTCTTTCCTTGACATTTAGAGTCAGCAAATAAGAAAATTCACTGGTGCTGTATATGCTGAGAACACTTTGATTTTGGATGATTTTATAATATTTACTGAAGACAAACAGCCAAAGTATCCAAGTTAGTATTGCATCAGAGGGCCTTAGATTAGTTCCAAAGGGTTTCAAAAGGGTGGACATAAGACTAACAGCAAACGCCAGAGTCTTCAGTAGATGGCATGCTATTGACACACATCAAGTAGCACACTCTTGCTATAAGTTAGAACACAACTTTGTTGCCTAGTAATGAAAAAATGTATCTAACTGATTATTCTGGAATTCAGGCTAGTCTTAAAGCCTAATTTTTGCATAGGGAGAATAGTCATAGAATCACAGAATCATAGAATAAAATCATAGAATATATAGGGTTGGAAAGAACATTGAGATCATCTAGTTCCAGCACCCCTGCCATGGGCAGGGACACCTCACGCTAAACCATGTTACCCAAGATTCCATCCAACCTGGCCTTGAACACCACCAGGAACGGAGCATTCACAACTTCCCTGGGCAACCCATTCCACTGCCTCACCACCCTCACAGTAAAGAATTTCTCCCTTATGTCTAACCTAAACTTCCCCTGTTTAAGTTTGAACCCATTACCCCTTGCCCTATCATTACAGTCCCTCATGAAGAGTTCCTCCCCAGCACCCTTATAACCCCCCCCTTCAGATACTGGAAGGCTGCTATGAGGTCTTCACACAGCCTTCTCTTCTCCAGGCTGAACAGTACCAACTTAGAATCATAGAATCATAGAATAGTAAGGGTTGGAAAGGACCTCAAGATCATCGAGTTCTTGCTGGGTCTGTGTTCATACGGGAGGTGCTCCAGTCCACTCATCATCCTCATGGCTCTCCTTTGGACTTGTTCCAACAGTTCCATGTCCTTTTTATGTTGAGGACACCAGAACTGCACGCAATACTCCAAGTGAGGCCTCATGAGAGCAGAGTAGAGGGGCAGGAGCACCTCCCTCAACCTGCTGGTCATGCTTCTTTAGATGCAGCCCAGGATATGGTTGGATTTCCGGGCTGCAAGTGCACACTGCCGGCTCATGTTCATTTTTTCATCAACCCACACCCCCAAGTCCTTCTCTGCAGGGCTGCTCTGAATGTCTTCCCTGCCCAAACTGTAGCTGCGCCTGGGATTGCTCCTACCCAGCTGTAGGACCTTGCATTTGGCATGGTTCAACTTCATCAGGTTGGCATCAGCCCACCTCACAAGCGCGTCAAGGTCCCTCTGGATGGCATTCCTTCCCTCCAGCATATCAACTGAACCACACAGCTTGGTGTCATCAGCAAACTTGCTGAGGGCGCACTCAATCCCACTGTCCATGTCACCCACAAAGATGTTGAACAAGACCGGTCCCAACACCGATCCCTGAAGGACACCACTCGTTCCTGGTCTCCAGCTGCACACTGAGCCATTGAGCACTACTCTCTGCGTGCGGCCATCCAGCCAGTTCTTTATCCACCGAGTGGTCCACCTATCAAATTGACGTCTCTCCCATTTAGAGAGAAGGATGTCATGTGGAACAGTGTCAAACGCTTTGCACAATTCCAGGTTGATGACGTCAGCTGCTCTACCCCTGTCCATAAGTTCTGTAGCCCCTTCATAGAAGGTCACCAGATTGGTCAGGCAGGATTTCCCCTTAGTGAAGCCATGCTGGCTGTCACCAACCACCTTGTTGGTTTTCATGTACCTTAGCATGCTTTCCAGGAGAATCTTCTCCAAGATTTTGCCAGGCACAGAGGTGAGACTGACTGATTTCTGTATGTTTCATTGTAAATGCTATAATATAAAATACTATTCCAGTAAGTCCTACAGCAGGATTTCAACCTTATCAAAAGTGGTTTTCATTTTTTATTTTGGAACAGGTGATTTTAATCAATGTTGCTCCCCAGAATTAGAGGGCTTTTGACAAATAGACATTTTTGGTGGAAAAAATGTTCTCCTGGAAACCATGCAAACAGTCCTATATATAACCTTGTAACATACTTCCTAAATCCGTCTTTGCCTGTACTGGTCAGCAATTTTTTATCACCATAGTAGAACTTGCAGAGTTGCACTTCGTTCATAAAGTAATAGCCTTCTGAAAACTGCCTAAAGTGTATGAGCCCTGTTTTTCTGATGTCAAGATGAAAGGCAGCCCCTCATTTCATAGGTAGTGTTATTTCTACTGCTGGCATCCTGTCAACCACAGGAATGTGTGGCACACAAAGCAAGTAAGTTATAAGCGTATCTAAACACCACCTTCTGCCTCCCCTCATTGTTCTGAGAATGGATTATATTATACTCTGCTTTCCTTTGATGAGACAGATTTTGCTGTTCATGCCAAAAAGCTTGTTTTGAACAGAAAATAGAAATAAAAGCACTTTTTTAATAAAAGCAAGATTCTGCATGTTGGTGTTGGAAGTTACAGTAAAACAAAAAGCTCTGGTATAACAAGTTAGTGCTAGATCTGTAGAGGTGGAGGGGCTGAACTGCAGCAGGGGTGAGGCTGGAGCCATGCTGTGAAGCAGCACCAAGAGTGACAGTATAAACCTCTGCCTGGACAGCCCAAGCCTGGCACTTCATCTTTTTCAGAACTGTCAGCCTCTTCTAAAAAGGCTGTTAGTCTGGGGCATTTTGCCTTGAAAGATAACTTGCATTCTGCTCTCCCTTAGATCGAGCATATGAAGAAGATCATAAAGGCGAGACCTTAGCCCTAATTTTGCAAATGTCTGTGTGAAGCTGAGTCAGCATCCAACCAGATGATGTGTTTAACTTGAAGCATCCCTCTGAAATGTATTACACAATCTCCACTCGAGACAGCTTGAACACTTGGCTTAAGACAAGCACCCCACATAGAAATACTGCTTTCTCACACTCCTACTGGGTGGAGAGAAAAATGGAAATATGACCAGATCCTTTCATGTGTTTACTTTGAAAGGGAGGGATGAAAACCATCCATCATCCAAGCACTACGTGTGTAATACCTTGAGGTAGTAACATCCTCTTTCAAGGAAAGCTTGATACTTCATTAAGACTTTTCCTTTAAATCGCGATGAATTATACTTTATTTAGCGGATGTTAGCTGGTGGTTAAGAGGAGTAGCAAAAAAGCAGATGCTGAGATGAAAAAAATTTTGCAACTCTTGAGTACATGAGCGAACCTGTGTCAGCTACTGTAACTGCTGTTTCATAAGCTATGCAGTAATAAAAGGTATAATGATATAAATGAAACTAAATGAAAGCTTGTCTCTAGAACTACCTTTGTTATTTATAGGGCCTGACTCCTCTATCAAGAGGTAGAGAGACATTTGGAAAGACCCAGCAACAATTCTTCTCAACTAAGCCATTCATTTGCTCTATTTCATGGCACCCTTTAGGTAATGCTATCACCCATTTCTCTGTCATTAATATGAGACCTTGTTACCTCGTGCCAGGAATATTATTGAGAGTGGGAGATGTAGAAGTGTAAGAGAGAAAAATGTATTTCTTTCCTGCAATCAATCAGACACTAAGAACTACTTTTGGAGCCACTTTTTCCTGGCTCAGTTTCCAGTTCCAGTTGATTGTGGAGTAATACCTACTGTCAAATTCTTTTCTGCACTATGCATCCACTAAAGTACAACAAAACTAATTCAACAGCTAAGTTCACATGCTTCTTGGAGAAGACAAAATACTCTGCTAGCCCACCTTCCTTCATGTACGCTGCTAATGACAATAGAAGAGTGCCTTGTCAACTCTAAATCCTTGCTCCAAATCCATCACAATGAAGTTTTGACTGTTGTTTGCCATGTCTTAGTGAACATCTTAATAGCTGTGTATTAGATATTCTCAGGTATCTCTCTCTGAACATAAACTCCATCCTTGCCAAAACTCTAGATGTGCCTCCACAGAAAATTACATTCGTCTTGACAAGATATTTTATCAGAAAATTTCTTGTCATCTTTAGCTCAATTGACAAATCTTCAGCTATTTACGATATCTTTATTTCAATCCCATTTTCCGGGCCTTAATTCCTTTCTGACACCAGGGTCCTCCATTCCTTTTTGTCTTTCTACTGTTACCTAATTCTGCAGGACACATTTGTCATCCTCCTTTTTACTCTGTAAGCAGCAGAGGACAATAGTTTCTCCATTATTAACTGTTTTTTTGTTGTTTTTTTTTCAGGACATTTCTAATGTTGCTTTTTCTAAACCAAAGCAACTAAATTAAGAATAAAATGTAAAAATAAATATTCAGTCTTTTACTCACAGGTCTTGAACAGTTAATCACTTGCAGATTCCAATTTATCAGGAGTTAAATGCTCTTGTACCCAAACTTTCTTAAAAGTTCAAGCCCTTCTAATGATACTGACCTGTTTCTAGGAACTTGCTCAAGGATTTTTTAATAGATTTGCAATTTTATCCATAGAATCATAGAATCATAGAATAGTTAGGGTTGGAAAGGACCTTAAGATCATCTAGTTCCAACCTCCCTGACATGGGGAGGGACACCTCACGCTAAACCAAGCCATTCAAGGCTATGTCCAACCCTGCCTTGAACGCCACCAGGGATGAAGCAGTCACAGCTTCCCTGGGCAACCCATTCCAGGGCCTCACCACCCTTACAGTAAAGAATTTCTTCCTCAGATCCAATCTAAACTTCCCCTGTTTAAGTTTGAACCCATTACCCCTTGTCCTATTACTACAGTCCCTAATGGAGAGTCCCTCCCCAGCATCCCTATAGGCCCCCTTCAGATACTGGAAGGCTGCTATGAGGTCTCCACGCAGCCTTCTCTTCTCCAGGCTGAACAGCCCAAATTTTCTCATCCTATCTTCATACGAGAGGTGCTCCAGTCCCCTGATCATCCTCGTGGCCCTCCTCTGCACTTGTTCTAACAGTTCCATGTCCTTTTTATGTTGAGGACACCAGAACTGCACACAATACTCCAAGTGAGGTCTCATGAGAGCAGAGTAGAGGGGCAGGATCACCTCCCTTGACCTGCTGGTCACGATCCTTTTGATGCAGCCTAGGATATGATTAAATTCTATCATGTGGTCCTGAGATTGTTTCCACTACCAGATTATATCATGTGAAGGATCAGGTGACTTAGGATACATGCTCACAACACAGTTCTAATTCTTCAGGAAAGACCTCCAAGAAAATCTCCCTCAAAGATTTTACTTTGTAGAGTGCTATACTTTCCATGGATATTTCTGGAAACTGTTGATTTTCAGTTTAGTCCACTGCTGGATTTGCTTAAGGCTCAGTTCTTAATTATACATACATACCTTTAATGAAAATATAGTTTAAGAATCTAATAGCATAAGAGCAGAGAATGAAGAGAGCTGGGTTCACGTTAAGTAGATGTGCCAGTCCTCTGATTCTTCAGGAAGGCTTACACAAATCTTTTAGTGCTTTATACTGCATTCCCCAAAACAACTGCCCAAATTTAGTAGTACAAAGAATTGATCAGGAAAAAAAAGCACAATCTGTTCTGCTCACTTCACTTTATCTCTTGCGTGTTCTTAGGCTCCTCCTGTGGATGCATAGCTGGCAAAAGCCACTGTTGTGCCCCCTGTAAATGTGTTGCTCCTTCTTGAACAGCAGAGCTTACATTTTTCTCAAATCTACTCACACAGGAAGACCTTTGCGTGAAACAACATCCTCTTAAACCACCCCAAAAAGCTGTGAGTAAAATCCAACTTTTGCCGAGTCCAAGATTAAAAAGTTATTTGCCTTAAAATCTACTTTTCTTGTAACTGCCGTAACATCTTATTGTGACTAACCATTTGCAAAGCAACACCTCTGGTAAATTCAAAAGCAATTCTTTGCTTATACAACCAGCAAGACTAACTGTTATCTCCATGTACACACACACACAAACTTACATGACATATAAAGATGACATAAGAAAAACCTTTGGGACATTGGAAGATTTAGCAGGCTCCGCAAGATCACCTAGCCTGCCATTTGAAAATGGAGGCTCTAAGCATAAGTAGATACATCTAGTGGGGCAGACATAGAACAAAAATGTTTATTATGTCTATCTTAGGCACAATTTATGTTGTTCTAGAACATCTTTTCCTATTTTCTATGTTAAAGCAACAATCCAGCTTCTTCCCTTGCAGATATGCATGCAGTTTCATGAAAAGCCAATACAAATTGTGGTTCATATACTTCAGAACAGGTTCTGAGCCTTAAATCTGGCTTTGGAGGGGATTTGGGTGGGGAGACATCTATACAGTGATACAATTGTTTGTGATTCTTATTTGTGTTTCCCCACTATGAAAACTTTATGAGTGTCTAACTTGAGACTCCTGAAAATAATCATTAAAAAAATATTTTAAAGTGGCACCTTTATTTCAGTGTGTAGGAAACATGAAGCACCAGGAACACACAATAATTCAAATTCCTGTTAGGCTTTTGTAAATGTAAGGATGAAATAATCCATTCCAGATATTTGATAGCTATCATAATTATTTGGACACATAGTGCAGAACTGGTGCCTTGAAAATTATGTAAGGTCTGCAGAGTTTAGACTTAGGCATGTGATCTACCCAGTATTCATGTCACAGAAGAGAAATCCTATAGGATTTAGCAGCATTCAGGTCATGTCCCTGCTCACTGTAAGAGAGCACGGAAGTTTTAATTAGTCTTTCTGAGGCTCTCACGCTGGATTCTGTTTTCTCAGTCAGGTTCATGACTTTGATCCCACTAATTTTGAGCTCTGCAGTGAGAAAGTCTTAACCAATATCTTTTAAAAAGAATGTGGGTAAACTTTTTGCCAGTCAAAGATGCCTTATCATTCTTTGTAGTTTTTCTTCTGCTTTGGTTAAGGAGTTATACTGGATGTAAACTGATTTCAATAAACATTCCTTTATGGGGCAGACATATTCCACAGTGCTAGTCAATGGGGTTAAATAAGGTAGAAAGGAAAGAATTTGCCAGCTGTGTTTAACATAAACAAAGTGCCTCAATTTTTATTTTAAATAAAAATTACTTTAAAGTTTAATGCAACTGGCAAGTGGCATGAGAATTTTAAAAGTTCTAAAAGACTTGGGGGTCGGGGGTGTTTTTTGCCAAGAACATGCCAAGGACAAAGAGGAAGTAGAGAACTTTAACAGTTCAAAAAGATAAGAACAGATAATCATATTTTGATATGTAAAATAATAAACATTATCACCAGCTTACCATTAACAATCTTAACTTTTAAGAGACAGAAATAACATTCAGAATTTCATTAAGCTGTAAATAATAATCTAGAAGAGTTTTCTTTAAGTTCTGCAGAGCCAATAGAGAACCATTACAGCAAAATATGCTCATAAAACTCACAAACTGTATGCAGTTTGCGTATGCAATAACCTTGTATGCATCTCAAAGTCATTGCAAAATATTAATGTCAAGAACCAAGAACATAGGCTCTCATCCAACAATTCCGTGTTCATGGACAAGTCCTAATCATTATGCAAAAAATCCTTGTGAACTCAAATTTTAATCATTTTCAGAGCTGAACATGCAATTTCTCGTCTATGAACAGCACACTTCCTTTTACCTACTCTACCCCGGATACCATCTGGTCCTATCATATCAGGGTCACAGAAGATGTGAAAAATGATCTAAAAGGATAATACTAGGGACCTTAGGCAAAATTTTATAAGTATATCAACTATTTGATAAAGGAATCTAATACATGGGAAATAAATTTTCCTTCAAATTTTCTGGAATAATCAATAAATTTCTATCCGTCGTATTTCATACTACATCTGTGATCCTCAAACTTTATCAATCGCATGTTTGGTCTGCTTCTGTCGACTAAAGCTGGGACTGTGGCCTGACCCTCTCATTCTTGTTGTACTTAAGCTATTTCTACCACCCAAAATTATTCCTGTAATTGATATTTCACATTATTTTGCATATGTAGAGATACTTTTTTGTGGCATAAATTTGGTAAATGTCAATTTGACTATTATTGATTATTCCAAGGTGAAAATAATGTGCTAAGATGTGTTTCAAATGTTTCTTGAGGTACTCATTTTACTTAAAAATGTCTTGATTTTTGAAATTGTAGGGACTTAGCTCTCAGTAAGTATGAATACTTTTCCAGCAACTGAAGATATTTAGATTTTAAATAATAAAGTGTTTGGATATCTTATGGCATATAGAAAGATTACTGATATATGCAGTCAAGCATCATAGTTTGCTTTGTTCTGCATTTTTGGCATTTGGCAAACGGAAAAATTAGATGCAATACTGTGACTAGGTATTTAAGCACATAAAAATAAAATCATGGTTTGCATATCTACATGTGTTGTAAATTGTTCCTCCTATGCATAGATATGGATATAATTAAGTTATATAAATCACTACATATGTACATTGGTTCCATGGCTTTAAAATTAACATTTTACTGTCGCATTCTCAGCCACACAAGCAGTGTTAGAGGGACTCTTAAATTCAGTTTCCATTAATTGTTAAACATTCATAGATGGGTTATTTGCTATCGATCCTTCCCTGACAAGGTTTATTTAAATAAAGATGGAAAAAAAGAACATTGCTTTATTATACACCTGCCCAAAATTACTTTATTCTCAAGACAGTAAGGTCAGAACATGTTAATTTCCATGAATTCAAATGTGGACAGCCTTTATCCTGAAATATAAATATGATGGAGTAACTTGAACTTCATTGCAAAAACAATTCCTGGGGCATCTCTTTAATCCACAACCAAATGATAAACAGTACCCTCAGGAAGAACTGTCCCTTTGCCCAGTGAAGTCCATTAGCCACTCAGTTTTCACACTTTCTGAAACTCCTCCTTGTTTGTTCTTTATTAGGCACTTAAGTATACAATCCTCTGATTACAGAAATGTTACCTTTACAAAGACAAAACTTCTAGAAGCTTAGTTCAAGGGGTATTCTCGAAGATAAATTCCATTAGAACAATCAAAAAGGATTTTGCCTGACTTCAAAATTGTAAATTTAGCCTGCTTTTAAGTAGAATAGTCTGAACATTTAAAAACATGCAAATCTACAACTCTATACAGTAAGTATTTGAAAATCAGTGCTTTGGTATTAACGGCCATTTATTTTTCTGCTGACTTGCTGTGATGATAGCAGAACACGCAGAACTCTTCCTAATATCAGGCAATTTCACTGCTGCAAAGGTTATTGCAAACATTTTCCTTGGTTTCATTCTTTGTGGATTTATACCCTTCCCTCTAAAATCTTTGTTTTTTTGATGCTCAATTTGACAGGAATGTTAAACTGACCTTGATTTGATCTAAAGACCACTAAAGGATTATTCATGACCAGGGTTGACCTCAAAACTCAAGATCAAGGCATGACTGCTGAGTCTCACTGTTTTTCCATTGAAAACACAAATGTTTAATGCTCTCAGCACTAATACCTCCATTGATTATAATCTTGTCTTTAAATGTTTTCTCATAACTAAGTTATGATCTCTGAAGACTTATGTAGAAAACTGAAATGTAGGAAAGATGTATCTTTTTGTCATCATAAAATAATCAATTATACAGCTAGATAGTAGACTTGAACATGTGAAGGACAGTCTGATAACAATTCAGCAAAGCAGATTAGGCAGATGCTTAAAATGAAGCTCAGTCTGAAAGGCCAAGTCTTATGGGGTATGACTTTCTGTATTTATGACTAAATAGGTACTCAAGTATTCTGACGGAGGGGAACTCAATGCCCTTACTGTGGAGAGCTATTTGGCTGTGAACGGGCATGTGAGCAATCCAGACAATTGCTTGACAATTGTAAGGTAGTGACCCGCAGGCACTGAGGCCTCGCCTGAGGGTTACTAAAGTTCATGTACGTGCAGAAGCCTTGGGAAAAGTTAGCACGGAAAACTACTGAGAGAGATACGCAGAGAAGGAATGTTAACTGTAACCTTGAAACACATGCTGTCATAGTTAACCAATCATTAAGCTGTTACTGAGTGAATCCTGTTTGGTATTTAGCCGTGTGAACAATACATGTATCCAATTAGACTTGTGTGTGTTAATGATAGACAAGTAGAGTGCCTATATATACTGAGCTATCTGCGCAATAAACTTTGGCACAGCCTGATCATATTGGTCTGTGTGCTGTGTCCGGGACTTCTGCGTCAACAAGTGGCGCCCGAACAGGGACCCTCAGATCGGCGTTGGATAAAACCGACGAGACCGACAGGAAGGAGGGGGCAGAAGCCGGTCGATATCGGGTGCTGCCCCGGCACTCGGAAGTCGCTAGCGCAAAAAGTTTGGGAATCTCGCCCTGATCAGGTGAGCGGCCGGGGAGGAGAGGGGGTCCACACTGACCAAGGAAGAGTCAGAAGTGGTGAAGCTCCTCCAACACATTCTCTCTATGAGAGCAGCGATTTATGATGAGCCTGCCTTGAAGGCTTTGCTGTATGGAGCAAAGGGAAAGGATTTAATCCCCTCAGTGGATGCTGCCTTTCAAATCGCAACTTGGGAAAAAATAGGAGCAACCCTGTGGGAAGAGGTAAGTAAGGGATCCAAGGAGGCAAGTTAATACCCCACTGTGTGGAGACTAATTACTGACTCTTTAAAAAATAACCGATGGATGGGCCAGGGGATACGAATTTGCATCTTCCTTTATCACTTTCGCCGCCCCTGGCCTCCCTCCCCCCAGAGCCCGATCCTCAAGATCGTCAAGGTTGGGACAAATGGACAGGATTGTTAGATGAGAAAGTACAGACACTTCATGACGGACTTACAAATTTACAGCTCTCCGACACGGCTAAGTCAAAGAATGAGATAGTGGAGCCCAAACCCCCCCACCCCCACCCCCACCCCCCCACCCCTCCGAACCTCCGCCAGTTGCTGCCGCGGCTGCGGAGGCTGAGGACGGCGATGAAGGCAATCCTTTTGCCCCAGACCCTGTTAATCCCGAGAAAAAGCCTACTCTCAGATCACCTGAAACCTACAGGAGAAAAATGTTTTAATTGCACTTGATAACACTGAAACTCCAGAACACGTTAATGAGGAGCCTGTGCATTTTCATCAGACTGTTGTTGCTGCTCCTGAGATTCTGATGCCTGATAATTCTGATGCTGACCTGGATAGTCCTTTTGACCCGAGACCTGTTGATCCGGAAAAGAAGCCTGATTTAGATCCTCCAGATCCCCATGATAAATGGGCAGTTATAAAGGGAAAAGTAAGATGGGTGGGGGATGCAGATGTATTGTGTGCTTATAGTCTGTCTGTGATATTCATGTACTAAAAGTTAGCAAATGTAACTACGTCTGTGTTTCTATCGACCCTTGCAGACCTTTATAGATACTGTTGGCCACTTCTCCCGATGTAGGCTGGCCACCTGCATTGGAATGAGTGTGCATTTTGGTCAGTATAAAAGCCCAAGCCTCATGCGATGTGAGGGAGGCAGAGCCTCTGCGGGGACGCCCGCTGAGATTGAGCCTGCCACCTTGCACTGCGATGATGCTGCTTGGAGCTGGTTTCTTGATTGTCTTCACAGGGTCATTGCACTGCGTTTTGTATGTGTGACCATGTAATGGGCATAATGATTGTCTGCGTTTTGTGTTTCACATGTTGTAGTTGTGTGGAGTGTGTTTGTGGGATCCCATGAATGTGTGTGTATGTGTGTGTCTGTTGAGGGCAGACACTGTTCTGTGTATTTTTTGTTATTGGGTTAATGTAAAAGTTTTTAATGGGTAGCAGATTAACATTTTGGGCAAGAAAGGGTTAATAGAAGAGTGGTGCTCCCTGCAGAGATTTATGGTTGCTGCTCAGCAGGCTGGCAGCTGTAGCAGCTGCTGGGCAGGCAGGCCTTTGTAGCTGCTGCTGAGCAGTCCTGCTTAGTGTGTTTAAGTTAACCTAGGGGAGAATCCAAGCTTTACCAACCTCCACCCAAACAGCACCAGGGTGGCAGAGACAGAAAAGAAAAGGAAAAAAAAAAAAAAAAAAAAAAAAAAAAAAAAAAAAAAAAAAAAAAGGTAATGACGCAGCAAACTCCTTGACTGTTAACACGGTGCAGTTTGCTTCTGCATCTGCTTCACATTCCTGTTTCATCAGAATGCCTTTGCTTTAAGGAATCATTTTTAGCTTGACTTACTTCTCGAGAACTGATGGCATGGGGGAAGGGATATATTTGTGTTCTACCTACAGGTCCATGGAGGCTGCCTGCAAAGTTTCTCAAGCCTTGCCATGAGCTGGACAGATGAGCAGAAAAACCCAATGCCTTAGCTACAGGAGCTTGAATATATGTGCATGTAAAGTAGCTCTTGTTAGAGGCTGTGATTTTGTGTATAAAACCACCTGTACTTACTAGCCAGTTGCTAATAAGAAACTACACCTTGTATTGTATGGATTTGTCACTTGTAAAACAGATGTTAGAGTATGCATATTTGCAGCAGCTGCTAGAAAATGCTAAGGCAAAAACTAGAAAGATTCTAATACAATGATAGTGGTATAAAGCAGGTAAAGGAACGAATTAAGAGGGTGGAAGAACACCACTGGTGGAAAATTTTCCTTGGCTGGTCCGTCACTGCCACTAGCATCTTCAACATGCTGCTGCACCCCGTAGTATATATACTGCTAATGTAAATCTGTATGTGCTTTGCCATAGTAGTGACTTGTTACTGAATGAAGCAGGTGAACCTCTGCACTGACAACAAGGTGCCACAACTGACGTTGGCCAAATACCTCCTATCACAGTCAAGGGCAAGACTGGGTTGGCCTCTGTGTTTGCCACCAAGAAGAACCTTTAGCTCCGCTGCTGGCTGCAACCCAGCAGGCGTTGAGTGGTGGGGACACATGCCATGCCAGACCTTGATGTGAGGGATGGCCTCTCCTGTTATCAGAGAACTATACAGGAGAGAAAGGCAGGCCAAGCAGCCTGTGGTTGGCATATGTTGGAGATACGATCTAGTCCAAATCCTCTGCTCAAGTAGGGTCGTCTGAAACAGGTAATATATATAAAATAAAAACAAAAACAAAAACAAAAAAAAAAAAAAGAGGGAAATGTAAGGATTTTCTTCAAACAGTTTGCAAAGCGTAATTTGTACAAAAGCTTTTGAATTTGTCTAGTTTTGATTCTCTTTCTGCAATACAGCATTTGTGACATCTAACAGATGATTCCTTGTCCAAACCACCAGTTCTATATAAAGACCTACATGATAATGAGTGGAAAGGACCAGAACCATATCAAGTTATAGAATGTAACAAAGGATGTAATGTGACTGCAAGACTAAAGCAAAGTGTGCAAAATGATTCCAGTGTAAGTTTGTTATGCTGTTTTTAATGGCAATACGTATGTGACTATGTTAATACAAGTAGAAGTAAATTCTTTAAAAATATAGTTTTGTAGAATTGTAAGGCTTTAGATATATTAACAGCTCAAGTAGACAGAGTATGTACTTTAATTAATGAATCTTGTTGTACTTATCTTGATCAGTCTGGAAAGACCTTGAAAGATGTTAAAGAAATTTGGAAGCATGCAAAAGTACTTCATGATGTCTATCAGAACGATAAAATTCCTTGGTTAGATGCCCTTCTTACATCTTGGGACTTTAATGGTTGGCTCACATCTCTGATTAAAGGTATTGGAATGATTTTGGTAGTAATCTTGACCATAGTTATGATTGTACCTTGTATTTTGCAATGTATTCGTGGTATGATTGAAAACCTGGTAAAACAGCTCTGGCTCATTCAAGAAAAGAAAAGGGGGAGATGTGGGTGATTTCTTGTTAAAGAATGGACATATGCCTGCTCTGAATGAAAGCAAGTATGTGCAGCTGGCCATGTAGCAGGGGTAACTCCTGGTTACCTCTGTGCAGCCGACCGTGGAAAAGAAGCAACTCCCGGACAGCTAATGAAACAAGAATGCAGGCCTGGAAGATAAGAAGGAGCTAAGATAAGAAGGTTGCTGAATTGGACTGCAAATCTTGCTTGCTTACCAAAACCACACTTTAGGTTCTCACAAGTGCAAAAGTTACAAGTGCTCTTGGATTGTAATTGGTTTCAAAAGCTGTTACAAGGTTGGGGTATTAGTGGTTGGCTAGGAGTACTAATCAAACAAGGTTTAACAGTTTTAATGGTATTGATCATTATTGTTTAAATCTTTTGTTGTTTATGGAAGTGTATTGTCAGTATGCTATTTCGTGCTGTGAATCGGGTCTGGATTGCTCAAAAACAAAAAGGGGGATTTGTGGAGAGCTATTTGGCTGTGAACGGGCATGTGAGCAATCCAGACAATTGCTTGACAATTGTAAGGTAGTGACCCGCAGGCACTGAGGCCTCGCCTGAGGGTTACTAAAGTTCATGTACGTGCAGAAGCCTTGGGAAAAGTTAGCACGGAAAACTACTGAGAGAGATACGCAGAGAAGGAATGTTAACTGTAACCTTGAAACACATGCTGTCATAGTTAACCAATCATTAAGCTGTTACTGAGTGAATCCTGTTTGGTATTTAGCCGTGTGAACAATACATGTATCCAATTAGACTTGTGTGTGTTAATGATAGACAAGTAGAGTGCCTATATATACTGAGCTATCTGCGCAATAAACTTTGGCACAGCCTGATCATATTGGTCTGTGTGCTGTGTCCGGGACTTCTGCGTCAACACCTTACAATGCCAAAACTGTGGTCAGTATATAACAAGAGCAGATTTACACTGGAATGAGGTGTGTTGTCATTGATGTCTACCTCAGCTGACATTTAGTATAAGAACAGGCATACTAACTCATCTAACCCAATAACGTGCCTCTGACAGCAAAACAGGCATACAGCTACCCAAACGCAGGTGATGAATGATCTTTCAGAGCCCAAGGATATCCTGCTTATTCTCCAACAGCTGTTCCAAAAAGATATAGGTCTCTCATAGGAACATGTGTCATAGCTGTACCAAATAACATAACACCTTAAATAAAAAAAAAGTCACTAGATGTATGTGTTCAGGCACCTGAATTTCTCCCTATTTGCCAGAGTGCTGTGGCTTGTGGTGAACTGCTTGCAGTTATTCTGTTTCGTGTCCTCTGTACATCAGTGTCTAATCAGTCTCATTCAGAAGAGCAGCATGGAGTTTTCTGGGTTTTTTTTTGTTGGAAATTTTTATTCAAAATCATTCTTGAAAGTGGTAAGTAGTCAACACCATTGCAGTGGAAGATGAAAAAGGTACTCCTCCAGATTGACTAACAAGGCATGCAAGGACTCTACACTTACTCCTGTGTATCAACCTCTGTTACTTCACTAGATTTCTGAAGAAGCTTTCTCAGGGGAAGAACCAATTCAAAGGATCACTGATCCCATCTGCTCTGGAAGTTCCTGTGGTTTTGTGTCCCCTTGCTGAACAAATGTAATGTAAGCTTAAATTGTAATAATAAGATTACCCACAAATAACAAACATATCCTATAACAGCTCCTTCTTAAGCTCATTTTTATGCAAAAAGGGAGTGAAATTTGTGTTGCCCAAGTTAGTGTAAAACCCATCTATCTTGACTGCATCACTTCCCACTAGTGTTGAATGGCTGTTTTATGTAGCTGATGACCTTTTTTCCTCTAAATAGCTAACCCCAGTTTTCAAAATAGAACACAAATCGTGCAGAACTTTCTTGCCTCCTTGCCAGAGAGCTTTAGGTGACTTGGTAGAGCCAAGGAAAAAGGAATGAAGTTGGACAAAATAAGTATGAAAACTCAAACAGGGGTCAGGAGAAGTAGAAAAGCTTATCAAAAACAGCCCTGGAATCAGCTGGAAGGGTTAGAAACAAAGGTTTTTAGCTGTAAATACATTTTTGTTGCTATTAACAAAACCTGCTGTTATTAAGAAAAAAGGTATCCCATCTTTTCCTTCAGAAAATAAAGCATTAATGAAAAATGTCCCCTCTGTATCATCTTTACAAACTGGCATCTTATCTCAGATTGAGATCTGTGTGTCAAATGGCAGCACTGGTGAAGACAAACAGGCTCAGTCCCCAAGCAAACATTCAGAAGACCTGAAGGCCTATGGCACCAATCTCACATGTGGATGTGAAAAAAGCTGTGGTGATTTAGGGAAGAATGTAAGGCAATGTCTACTGCCTCCAAAGTTATCATCAACATGAAGCTGCAAATAAATGAATTTGTTTGCTTTTCATAATTCATGCTTTCTTTAGCCTTTTTGTTCTGCCACAGCCAAAGACTTGATTCATCAGGAATGTGCTGATATGCCAGACCACGTAACAAAACATACAAGTGCACAGATTCTTCCCACCCAGTGATCAAGAGGAAATGTAATCACACACTAGAGAAGCCAGAGATGCTGTCATGAGAATGGTGCTCGCTCCCACTGTGAACAAGGTAAAGCCCATAGCATGATCCTAGATCTGCAGCTTCACAAAGCCTCACAGAGGGTGCCAGATGAAGTGTTAAATAACAAACTTACCTACATGGACCTGGTAATGAACTTACCCCACAGGAAATTAAAGGCAATAAATTAAGCCATGGTCCACTTGCTCACTGGTTTAACCCACAATTTGCAAGCTCATCTTTTCACAATGATAAAATTAAAAAATTCATCATGCCAGGTGCAGTTTTCTGTGTGACTCCTTTCAGCTGATACCATGCAAAAATATGCAGATCATCTTTTGCAATGCTACCATTCTGATGCCATTTACTTTCAAAGAAATCTTGCCTTAAAAAGTACACCCGGATTTACCTTATTATGTGTACAGCCCTAGATAAATATTTCATTTACTTCCGCTTTTTGGCATCTTCAGCAACCTGTAGCTAAGGAATGTGTGAAAAAAGGCTCATTTCTCTCTTGACCCCTCTTAGTTCTTCCACAGTAAGAAGCAATGAATAATGATTGCCTGCTCACCTTCTCTACATAACTCATAATTCAAAGACTGCTTCCAAATCCCTCCCTGCCTTTCACTAGACAGGGAAGCCCTAGCTCATGTAGCTTACTTCTATGGTAACCATTCTTCACCACTGTTATGCTTGTTGATCTCTGTTGTAGCTCTTCTACTACAGATTTTAAGACAAGGAAACAGAAACTTCATGTTCACTTACCTTACCCAGTAAGTGGACATACCAGATTTATGCCATGGCATAGTGCAGTTTCCTGTTCTGTTGCGTATCCTAATAGTTTCTGATGCTCCATTTGCCTTTTTGGTTCATGTTGGGCACTGATTTTGGTTTGGATTTTTTTCCTCCCAGAAAATTACATCAAAAGAGTTGACCTCAGATTCTTTCTGGGGGAGTAGCAACAGCTAGTTGAGAACCTGTTACAGCACATGTACTATACAGGATTTACATTGTTTACTGAATTGTATTTGTCTTTTAAGCCAGCAGTTTTACCTCTTTCAGTTAGGAAAATCTGTCTGCTTACTCTCTGTCCTTTGTTTCTCATCTTTTAAATAGCATCTTATCTCTGCTTATCTTTTAAATTCATAAGAGGACTGGCTTTTTTCTCAATATGTGATAGCTTAATTCATTTCATGATGCTTGTTGAGCAACCATAGAATCATCTGAGAGCCTTCTGGAAACCCAAGTCCACTGTGTTAACCTGATCTTATATATACACTTCGCTTCCTCACAAAACACAAGCAGCTTTTGAAGCATTTGAAGCAACGAATTACAAGCAACATGTTGACTTTTTTCTCTAGTGTTATATTAGATACATGCCTAATGCAGCTACCTTTATGACAGATTTTTCCAGTTTCGCAAGTGTAGAAATTAAGGTTACTGTGCTATAATCTACATGAGTCCCCATTTAAGAACAAACCATTTTCTATTTTACATGGACAGTGATTTAATTGACAGACTGCACACAACATTTAATAGCTTGGCAATGCAATATTTCCATCCTTTTAAAGATTTTGGATGACTGCTATCTTGGCCTTGTGACTCGTCACTCTTCATTTAATAAACATTTTTTCTAAGCTGCTGCTGTTGCTTCTGCTCAAGATGACCCTTTTGACTCATCCCCCAGAAATAACAGTTTCAGGATGGGGGATTCCTCGTGTTCCTCATAGTCTGCAGGAATGCCACAAATTAATTTAGGCCTGCTTTTACAGTCTTACCTTTTCTGAGTAAACTTTTCACACTTTGACCATCTATTACCACTGCAGGGTCTGTCAGGCTTCTAGTTTCTGGTATGTTTGCTTTCTAATTACTCCCTTTGATTAATAATTTTATGCCTTTAACAAATTGATTCTAAGAATCTGGTTTGGTCTGTATTCTAGCTGTTTTGCATTAATTTGTAAAAGCTAATATTTTCTATTTTTCTTTTAGTTTTAATACAATGATTCTTTCAAGAATTAATTTTTAATAACTGTCCTTCTCCGCTGTTTACCAATTTGTTTTCTCTTTTGTTGATCTTTTAAAGTCTTTTTTGATATGCGTTACACATTCAGCTTGAGCTCCTGACAGAATGCCTTCAAAAGATTTCCTTGCTTCTGTAAACATTTGGCTGCCTTCCCCGTTTGCTTACATTTTTAAAAAATCTGTGGTTCCTCATCGCTATGCTGTTTCCATTTTTTAAATTAAAAACTACTCTACTGGATTTCTGTGGGTAATAAAGTTGAAGGAAATTTGTTTTCACAGAGAAGCTACTGGGAAAATGTCTCACTTCAACTGTATTCATGTATCCTTCTCATTATTAATTATCATCACATAAATTACTTATAAGAGTAACATCTGACAAAAGTCTCTTGCAGAAAACTATCATTTAGACTTGCAAATCATTTGCTAGCAAGACACTATCGGTGTAAGCAAGCTGTTTTTATGCAAATACCAACCCCAAAGTGCACAGTAGCCCCATAATAAATATATTGCAATAAGCTAATCTTGAGGTGACATGATTTCAAAGACCAGTGACAACCTCTGCACCTCAGAAGAAAAGCTGGCTTGCTGGTCAACAGCACTGATAATACCTGGTTGAGCTGCTCATCTGTTATGAGACAGCGCCTGGGTGCATCTCCAAGTTGTGAACAATTTTAGCTATGAAAGGCTTTGCTCTGCAAATAAAGGGCCTGAGGTTACTTCTGCCATCTCTGTCATCCATTTCTCCCAAATTGTCTTCCTGCTCTCATCTTATCTGAGCTGAATAGCACTCAGGTTCTCATGTACCATGTGTCCCTGAACCAGATACTTGCTGTGGTGAAGTTCAGGGTTGAATGTCAGCCTTTGAGTACATATATGTTGCATGCCTGACTAAATTGCTTTTAGGATCAAACTGGGTAATAAACTCAATAAAATAAAGGGAGAGTCTAGCTCACTTTCTGAAGAGCACAGTAGATTAGCTCACTCTGTCAACTTCAGTGTTTTGGGAGTCAGGAGTATGGAACTTTCTCAGAGTAGAAATTTAAGTTATAATAAACACAACCATAAAACAGGTTGGAAATAGTGATATTTTAGGTTGAAAAAGTGGCAGGATAGTGAATATTTTGCCCACATGACTTCCTAAGTGATTTCTTATGAAATATTTATATCACTTTCTTGTTCTGTTCTACAACTCCCCCACGAAACTGTCAACCCAAGCCATACAGGCTTTTTCACCTTCTTTTAAGGTGTCATCAAATACTCTCTTTCTACCCTGGGTACAAGTGTACTTCCCTCTGCTTCTAGGCTGACTTGACCAACCTGTTCCTCATTCAGAACTGTCCCCAAACACATTTCTTGAAGAGTCTTTTTAGTGACCCCTATCAATGGGACCAGTACCTATTCATCATCGCTTTGAGCTTCCTGTTGTCTCTTACGCACCTGGCGTTCTGCCATCCATTGACTTCACAGCTTCCACTCTCCCCTGTTTTTCTCTCAAACCTTTTGATGCACTGTCTGTGTGTTATTCAGAGGCATCTTACTTTTCCTGTTAGTCCCGCTGACAGTGGTCCTAAATTTGTAGTTCTTGGTCCAACTTCTTTACATTTTCTCTAAATTACTATGCAGTGAGATAGATGCGAATTGTGAAGGATCTTTATAGAGGTCTACAGACTCAACAGCAAGTGAGATAATCTGTGAAGTTGAGAAGTCAGAAATCTCTCCTAAAATTAGTCCTGACTGTCCAACCCAGTACAGTGCTATACATATACAGCAAGTTTCTGAGCTTCTACACTGTTGCTGGATAAATATCGAGTCTTTGCAGCTCTCTGCGACCTTTCCTCTTGCCTTTAGGTTTCCTCCTGTTGCTTACACATAAACTACACTGGGTAACAAAAAGCTTTTCTGGTTCAGCTAGTATACTGAGGATCCTCTTCATGTGTTTTCAATATAACACATAACGGATTACACTGTTCCCAAAAAGGACAAAAGGTTTTATAAAGTACAATATAATTATATTTATAGAAACAACTAAAATCACTCACATTATACATTTTTTTTTGTCCTAAAAGGAGGTAAAATACTGTAGGAAAAGCAATATTTGTTCCTCTCAATCCTTCATAACCCCTGTGGGACACTCATAAATTTATTTGCAAATGGAAAACACATGCATTGTCAAGTAAGCCAGACAAGTTTACTTACAAGGACTTTGGAGCATTTCAAATGTTCATGTTTATAGCAAATATAGTGCTCTTCCAGTAGGGAATCTGTCCAGGTATGCAACTGTCATTTACTTTTAAACCCACAGGATCTGAAATATGACAGCTCTTAAACTTCAGGCTCTTTTAAAAGCAGGCTGGATAAAAGACCCTCTCTTTAAAGCTGGTGGTGCTTGCACAGCTGGAAGACCATGGCTAACCTTAGCAGAGAAG
This sequence comes from Amazona ochrocephala, assembly GCA_039720435.1. Taxonomy (NCBI): domain Eukaryota; kingdom Metazoa; phylum Chordata; class Aves; order Psittaciformes; family Psittacidae; genus Amazona; species Amazona ochrocephala. The sequence continues at coordinate 70,016,946 of CM077878.1, forward strand.
GTCTGTAAGGCAGAGTGTGCCAAGCAGCATTCCCCAAGGGGCATATTTCATGTGCCCATACTGCTTCTGATGTCTGACAGAGTTTAATAGTATGGAAGTAGCCAGACTCTGCCTGGTGGCCTCTGAGCCACTTAGCTTACTGCCAGTTTACCGCTCCTGCACTGACGGTCAGGGGGCTGCATGTGCCAATGGCTCCCTCAGGGCCATGAGATAGGGCCAGACTACCCCAGGGCCAGCAGGGCTGGAGACAGGCCCTCATAGGAGTATCACTGGGGCAGGGGCTGAGGATGCCAGGGGGTTGACATGGGGTCCTGGTCTGTGGGCAGGATTAGGGGAGGCCTGGGGAACTGAAATGGGATCACGGGCAGTGGGCAGGTGAAGGGAGGCCCTAAAAGGGTGAGAAGGGACAAATAGGGCTGTGGGTAGCCTCACAATGATGATGTTGAGGCTTTGCTCCCTTTCGTTAACAGTTCTCTTATACACCCATCTTAAAATAGTGAGCTGTTTTTAGCATAGATGAGAAGTTACTTAAAAAAATCAGTACATGCCATAAAATATCAAAACTACAAAAACCTGAGGTTTCAGCACCCAGCTCTTGTCCCATTCTCTGCCTGGCAGCAGGCATCTGTCATCCTGCCCATCCCACCCCGCTCCCATGGACACCACAGGGCTATGGGGACAAAGAGGTAGATTACTAATGCAGAGCAGAATTTTGTTGTTGTTTTTTTTTTTTTTTCTGAACAGTTGCTGACCAGAGGGCAAAAGTAATTGGGGTGTACTGTACAGACAGTCTCAACACCCAGAAAACTGCTTCTGCCTATAGAGAAATAATGTATTAGATCAGTGCTCTATTTTTTAACCCTGCTACTTAGAATACCTGAAATTAGAACCTGAGGACACTGTACCTGTTTTCATAGCCCTGAGTGCCTCTCAGGGAAGCATTTCATAAGTGTGAGTTCTATCCTTTTGAACTCCAAAAATCTGCCTTAAGCATCTGCTTTTAATCAAAGTGAAACCAATGCCCTCCTTCATTGGACAATGTGGTACAGATAAAAAAGACCGATGGTGAATTGACTGCAAAGCCCTCAGCTTTCTTATTCCCCACTTCAGATCATTTGCCAAAGAACCTTTGTTGTTATTTCAGTTTTCCAGCAACAACCCAGATTTAATGGTCAAAATTTCATGGAAAGGTTATATATAAATATATTCTTGGGATTAATTTTCATCTTACTCTTCCTACAAGCTATATGCACATGCTTCTTTGAAAGAAAAAAACTAAATTTTGTTCATGCAATATCAAAATATAGTTTGACATCTATGGAGGGATTGGAGATTATTATTTAGTGTGGTATGCACTGGGGGTATTTAACCACATAATTCCTGTTAACAGTGAAAACCGAGTAAGCAGTTCAAAGTACACCAGTTTAAAAACACTCTGAATGTCCCAAATATAGATATATGTGGTGCTGCCAAAGGCCACATTACCTGGGGATATAAATATTTTTGTGTATGTGACAGCTTTTAAAAAGTTAATTTCTGTTTCAAAAAGCAGTTTTTGCAGTAAAACTTGTCTCTTCCAACTCTACCTAGCACAAATTGCATACGCTATCTGCATCACACAACATTTGAAAACATCAGATTTAAGTCAACAAAAATGAGAGCATGGTCTGAATAACTGTAGATCCATTTTTACAGCTTACAGCATTGTCCGTTGAAAATGACAAACTTGGTTTTATTTGTCAGCAAAGAAATCATAGACAGGCTAGATGTAAAAAAACCCCAAACATTCACCCAACCTTTGCATTCATATACAAAATGCAAGCTGCTCTCTATAATTGCCTATCTCAGTCATCAGATATATTTACAGTTTATTGGGAAAAAAAATCCTTGAAAAAAAATCTTGAAAAAAATCCTTGATAAAAGTCCTTGGTTAAGAATTAGTATATCAGAAAAGGCAGGAATTTTCTAACAATATTTTTTCATGAGTCAGACATTTTAACATTTCTAAAATCTCTGGCCTACCTGAAATAATATACTTAGTCCTGTGCAGGAACCTACTTAAGCAGCCTGATCTAGTGGAAGGTGTCCCTGCCCATGACAGGGGTTTGGAACTAGATGATCTTTAAGGTTGCTTCTATGATTGTATGATTCTATGATTGAAAGTTGAGCTTTCTTGTAGTCAGAATGGGCAGCAGGAGACGGGACAACCGGTCTGATAGTAAACTGAACTGCTCCAAGGCATTGATCTGATTCCTGTCCCATGGTCAATGGATTGCTGTTGCCAGCATGGCCCATGGCACACTTTATCTAGCTAGCACAGTCTAAAGCAATGCCTGGACACAACGGACGGCTTAGCACAGTCCAGTGACTCTTCTCAGCAGACAGCATGAATATGACTGTTCTGCAGTGTATAAAAACTGAGATTGAACATGATCCATACCAGCTGTCTTCAGTGCCAGAGAGGGGTCCTTAGGCTTTTTATTCACTACTGTAAATATAGCTCTAGAGTGTATTCCAGGCTCTGATGCTGAACTGCTGTTTAACCCCTCTGGGCCCCAGCTTCTCCTGCTCTGCATAAGGGTCAGGGTAGTGACAAATGCTTTCCTCTGTCAGATAGAAAAAATTGTAAGAGTTCTAGGCAGAATTAGATCCACTTTATTTTATAAAACAGTCTGTCAAACTAATAAGTTATGTCAGCAATATGACCCTGAAGGAAGCTATAAGAATATTATCTTTATAGTGTAGCAAACCTGGATAATGATCAAATTATATTGAAGACAGACTGAGTAGTTTTCTGGGACTTGGGTACCTACCAGAGCCTAGTTTTTTAAAATCTTAATAATTACTATCAGATACTGCAAATTCATATCAGACTAAAAAAAAATTAAGGTAAAGAGGACACGATAATTATGTACCAGTGCTTCTCAAGCTAGACTGTCTAAATCATTTGTACATCTTTTGACTTTCTTTCAACTAGCAATTGTCCAGTATGACTGTGCACTGAGATGTTCTTCATATCCCCTTTTCTGACACACAGAAGGATATGTGGGATCAGAATTCACTGTAGATCAACATGTATGACAACTTCCAAACCTTCTATGGGAATTTTTAGGGAGAACACTAGTTGGTCCAGGAAAAAGTAGGCCAAGAACAGTTTAATACTGTAGACAACTGGCTTTTAGTCAAGTGCCTGGCCCTTTTTAATTTATTAGTATGGATAGGTCCATTGTGTGGAATGGATCATAGAAATGAGAGCATCAGAAGCCATACCAATATATCATAAACATAATTCCCCACTCTCTTAATACTAGCGTTTCTGAAAACAGGACTAGCCTCATAGACAGACATAACTAATTTGCTGCATTATTGATAATTTCAAAATCTTTATCATGCTTGGCAATAGACATACTATGTTTTAGTGGAAGTTTCTGATACTTTGTTTTCCTGAACTCAAAAAGACTTTCTTCAGCTCAGGTCATAGTTTTTAAAATGTAGTTAGCAGACTTGTAGTTGATAAATAGAAAGAGAGGGGAAAAAAAAACCCACAGAACAAAAAATGTATTGCGCTATATTGAAAAGTTATCATCATCTCCTATTTATCAATGATTACCTAGAAATATAATTACTTCTGTTTCCTAAAAGGCGGGAAAGCCTATTGCTAGATAATCAGTTTTATGCCCTGAGGTCTGCCTTCAAGACTGGATCCTTTCAAAATTAGATGCTGATATTCCTATGAAATTGGGAGAAAGCTCTACTTAACATTAATAAAATTTAGTCAGTCAGATCAAACACTGACCTCACTGTTCCCTTTTGCCATTATTGTCAATTGAACCAAGAGTTCATGCTCAAACACCGCTTGCTCTCATGGGCCTATGGATGTCCTGCTAGAATCTGGTGGAAGTGTCTTTTCCTCTGCCAGGTCAGTTCAGCCCAGTTACACAGAGATATATTGCTAAGGTAACCACAGCATAGCTGCTAATTGCTGCTTCTGCAGTTATGGTAGAATCCATTCTAGATTAACAAACTATCTAGTTTTGCTAGCTTTACAGAAGCTATGTGTTTCTCCTACTACTACAGCATTATTTTTTAGATACTTGCCCTTCCGTTTTTTTTTTACATTAATCTTTTATCTAGTTGGTTAACTGTTACCTTATTTTCACTCTTCAGTCCTCTCCACGGTAGAGTTATGAAGGCCAACTGGAGAGTTAATGCTGGTCCCATTGTGGATCAGGATGTAATCATCAAAAGGAAGCTATTTCTTGCAAAGGTTGGCTATGGAGTGCTGGGCAAAACCATGAAATTTTATTTTTCCCTCTGTCTTGTTGCTACACATAGAAAGAAAAGGGAGAGCTGATTCAGTTAACCTGGTTTGAAAAATCTGAAAACGACAAAAGGTAATGCATATTGCTTTTTATGTTGTACTCTGTCCTAAAATATGATTGCCATTATGGAAAAGTCCTTTAAAAGGCTAATGAAACTCAGTAGCTATACATCTTTATTTTATACTCTGTTTTCAGAATGACTTCTGCAGAAAAACATTTCAATTGTGTAGATGTTTATTGCTTTAACCTCTTAAAATTCTGTCCCTATTGCATTTTCATAATAATGTTCTGATCTTTTGAATATCAATTGAAATGTTCTGCAGATTTTTTCTTCCATTTATCATATAAATCAATTCACTAAAAAAGAAAAAAAAGGTCAAAATATGAAGAACCTTCAATTTCAGGTGACAATGGAAACTGATAAGTGAAGTTTATATTTTCTAGTTCATTTTATAAGTATCTACTTTGAATTTACTCAATATTGCCTCTATTACTGAAACAACTGGATGCTTGATTATATATGTATACATTTAAAGTTATGCTAAGAAGACAGTGAAACATCGGGAAAAGGAGAATTAATGAGAGTTTCCCAGACACTGCTCATACTTGCTTGAGCTTCCAGGGTTCCTTTGTCATTTTTTCAGCTGCAAAAAAAAATAAATAATAAAACGCAAGGAGCAGAAAGATGTGAACCACCTTCCCTCCTTATCCCTTACTCCTGTATTCCTGTACTAGATGAAAGCTTTGGGGAAGTCTCACATGGAGATAATTATTTTGTCTTAGGTTAATTCCCAAAGGGCATGTTATTTTGAAGCAACAGTAGCTCAAACGATAATTAGTGGACTTGATTCTGATCTCACTTATTTGCATGTACACACAGAGCAATTCCCTTAAAGTCAACAGAGTTGCAGTGATGAAAATTATTAGATAATTTGGGTTCTAGTGGAGAAGGTTTCTAAAAACTCCAGGCAATCTATCTTAAAAGGAAGCAGAAAGGCAGTATTTCTCTTCAATTTATAAAACCTGAATGAGATTTCCTCAATTTCTCCCAGCTGTAAAAGTCGAAACTTAGTGCCACAAATAAGCTAGCTGTGTAATCCACAGATAATATGTGATATTAATGCTTTATACAGAAGACAGGCCAGATACAATTTCCCATTAGAGGACTGCACATGAATGCAGATGTGTTCTTCTTTTCCAGTTATCGTTTTTATTAGGCTTTGAAGAAAATCCAAGTACATATGTGTTAAGCAATAATAGTAATAGCAGCAGGGTAAATGCTTTCTGGTAACAACCTGGCAGTTACATGCTTGCTGTTTACATCTTCAGCATCTTGCATTGCATCCCATTGGCACCCTATCACAATCAGTGAATTCGCAACAGACTTCACTACCATGTGTCCAATAGCAACAAACTCTGAAGTGCAGAACAGAACCATTGACATGCCTTGATCTCCTCTTTTTCAGTCATTGCACTGCTAACCCCACTTCAGAGGGCACAAAATGATCTAATCCCAAGGAAGCGCTCAATGCCTTACCATCTTTAAAACTACTCTGTAGCCTCTTGATTGTTAGTCTTGTTTGGATGTTAACAGACTATATTTTGGGGACTGGAGACACTTTCCACTTTCGTAGATAGGATCTTGGGTGTTGATATCCTACCCTCTGATTTTCCTGTTGTTTGTGCTGAACCTATGTGATTCTCTTTCTATCCTTTTAAAATAAAGAGTGGATAAAAATAACAAGCAAAGTTGAGAGGGATAAGCTCATGGAAGCTCTTCCTTTTTAGATTAAATACTTCATTTGGATAAAGGCTGTTCAATGTGCTTTTTTCTTATGAGATGTCAGTGATCAGGCAAAACAGATGTACTCATCATGCTGCTTTTTGTTTGAAAGAAAGCAGAGCTGTTTCACTGTATGCATTCAGAGAAGTGAAATCTTAACAGAAGAATTGCAAATGATGTCATCATGCTGAAGATTCCTGTCATGAGTAAATACCCTTCATACTCTCTCCTCATATCAGGAAGAAAATCCCACTTTTTATTGTTATTACTGTAATAAAATATACCTGGAAAAGCGGGAGGTGCTTCTCAGGGCATTTTCAGAAAAATGGCTACTCTTGCTGAAATAGTTTGCAGTAAGAATGACAGAAAAGAACAAACTTGATCAAAAATGTTCTGAGCTGAAACTGGAAATTTAAAGCTATTTACTTTAGGGTCCTAGCTCACATCTAATTTTTATGCCTGCCTATCCCAACGTGGTGGAGGGGGAATGAAACAAACAAAATAATTAAACAGTTTTATTTCCATCCCTAATGTTTTCACAGAGAACAGGTAATATTTTGTTTCATTTGTCCCAAGCAGGTGCAAGATGCACGAGGAACATGGCAATGAAGGGCTAAGTTACTTCCTTTTGGCCTCATGTAATATTTAACGCATAATTGGAGAAATTAAGTCAGTCAATTTAAATGACTAATTAATCTTTTTTATTCCTGCTTTTAATTTATTATTTCCCACATTTTGTCTCTATGGATGTCTTCCTCTGAGTGGCATTTATCTGTGGGCAGGGGCAGCAAAATTTTGGTAAAACACTCAGCTCTTATTGCAATGTTTCAGAATGCAAGCACCATCAATTTTGCATGGAGTGAACCAGATTTGATAGAAAGAGGGAATGTGAAGTTGCAATGCTGCCCTCCTGATGTGTGATCAGGAACAAAGCAGGCAACAAGAACAGCTACCATCCCTTTTGTTTTCTGTGCAAATCCATATCAGTCAGTCCTAGCAACTATATGTAGCTTAGTATTTTTTCAGCCATTTCACAGTCACAGTTAATAGAGAATTATTTACCCAAACTACAAAATGTAGTTGCTGGTCTCTCACTATATAGGTGGGGGTTTTAAAAAATATATTTCATTTTCTAATGGAGAAAGAACCCAAAGAAATTTCAATATAGTGAGATACAAACATCTTTTTTAGAATACGTGTATAAACATGCTCCATACCATGTAAATAAATGACCACCTCTGCTACTGTTTGCAGAAAACAAAAACTGTTCAATTTTTTCAAGGGAGTAAACCTCATTAATTCTAAGTAATGAATTTTTATTTTTTTTTTTCAGAATTCATACCTGTTCCAGTAGTATGGTTTGTCACTAATTTATACAGAGAAATTAGTTCTTACAGAGTTAAAACAATAAAGATCTTATTAGCATTGTTTTAAAAATTGAAAAACACTGCTCTTTTCTAAACCATGCTCCTCCTGGATCTTTGGGGAAAAATGTCAATGTTTTTAAGCTGCAGTGATTCAAAATTATGGCAACTGCAGTTTTTCTTCAGAAGTACTGGTTTCTGAGTCAATGCTTGTGGGAATATATTGTTTCAAAGTAGTTCATGGGATATAATTTTCAAAGGGATGTATGAAAACCATACACTTCCGATTAACGTTAATGGGGAGTTGCTTGGCTAAAATGTTCAGCTTTGAACATTCTGGTTAGAAGTTTATATCTTAGTGAGCTGCACATGGTTTCTGTTGCTCTAAGCAGATGGTGTTTTTATAGATTGCAGAAAAGCCCTGCTGTGGATCAGCAGACACCATGTTGAATGCTTCTCCCTACTATATGCTTCATAGGTAAACCCAAGAGGAGAGGGAGGCCCTTATTAACTATCATATTTCATATGTTTATCTTATTAATTATACAGTATAGTCATCTATTACGATACAAGACACTTCCTCATGCAACATCAAAATAGTTCCTTGCTCACAGTAACTCTATCATATGACACCAAGTAGCCTAAATTGCTATTGTCTGGCATTCTTATCAGACCTGCAAACCACTGCAGAAAGTGCTCAGTTAGCTTTACTCACTAATTGCATTCCCAGTGAAAGATTTTACTGTTTGTTTGTGCCCCAGGTGACAAGTGGTGATACAGCATTACATAATTACAGCACACATCACTTCAAACTAGGCATGAAATAACGGGAAGCTACGCAATACCACGTCAAAGATGCCAATGTCAATATGACAAGATAGTACGAGAAAATTACCGCTTGAGTAAGTGTATACAGTGAATTGACACTCACATTCGCTAGCTGTGAGCTCGAAGCTGTTCACAGAGCTATAAGCCCTGAACCGCCTCAACTATACAACAAAACAAGGTATATTAGATTTAATAACATCTATTCTTGCCTGCTGGATACCTAAACAAATAATCTTTCGGAAATACGAATTCGTCAATCTTTCTTTTTTTTCTGTTTGAGGATCGCTCAAATGCAATATGTGCACTGCAGAAATACGACTCATCTCCTGGCTAAGTGACCATTTACATGATTAGGATAACAGTCAGCAGTAAAGGGATTCCATACAGCTTTTCAAGAGAAAAAAAATCACCAGATCTGCTTTCTCCTCATATCTCTGCAGGTGTTCAAAGAATCCAGCATATTTTATTCCAGATATTAGTCTTGCCAACTAATTGTTTTCATAACAATAGCTTATGCAGAGCGTGGGAAAGTGGGCTTATATGCTTTCACTGCCCGTGTCCTGATTTCTGGACTCAGCACAGAGATCCAGCAAGATATGTAACACTCTGCTATCGTAATGACTTAACTACACACTCAGTAATACATAATGCATAATATAGAGCTGAATTTAATACCTCATATTTTTACCACTGTTATGCAAGGGAGCGATAGTGGTACATCTTTACAAGAAGAAAAAAACATAAAGAATACAATTTTCTGCTCTAACCATCTTTTACTTACTGGTTCACATAGATAAAGTTGATTGTCATTTTAGAGTGCTTATGAACTCTCAAAAAATAGTAGAGCTGCTGCAGTTTGCCTCCAACTCCAGAACTAGTTCAGCTTTCCTAATTTGCTGAAATGACAGGAAAGATGGATAGAATAGCTTTGGTGTTTCTCTCTGTTGGAAATCAATGAGAGTCTTTGCATTAGAATCAGAGACCTCTGGATCAGCCTCCAGAGACAGCTTTTTTATGAATAATCCCAAGCAAAGCAAATCATGACTCTGGACCAGAGTATCACTGAGGTCAGGAGGATTTAAAATTTGGCTTTGTTGTGGAATCTGAGTTTGTATCTAATCACATATACTGTCATAAAAATGTTATCTTCATTGGTAAGGTATATGTACTAGCTACTTCTGAAAAAATAAGCTTTCACTCACCAAGTAGTACTGGTCTTCAGATTTTATGCATTATATCATAAAGTGTCATTGCTTTAAGAATCTTTTGTTTTCTTAATATTATAATCTTTCATTTTAAGCATCAATGAAAAGTATCATAGCTGAAATATGCTTTTCAGAACATTCTCATTTTAATAGGTCAGAAAATATTACTGGAAATGTAATTTTATCAAACCATGAAGTTTAATCACATATTATACACAGAAATATCGCAAAGAACTATCTTGAGCAGGTAAGTAATATGAATGTCTTTTTTTTGGTCACTGGCATTTCTTAGTATGCAGCCTCTCCAGAAATCAGATCATTTCAAAGACCACTGTGAAATGGAACCCTCAGTTTTTAAAAAGAAGAAAGAATATAACACTGTCAAATAAAATGCTTAATTTGAGAGACAAAATTTTCATTTACATTTTTTATTCTTAGATGTTGCATAATCTACAAGAAAAAACAACCAATGGTAAGTTTGCTTACTTAAATTTTTGCAAACTGGAGAGCTTAAATTATTTATTGGCTTAGACTGATATTTCTACTCCTAGTTCAAAAAAGAATAAACTTTAATATGCAAAGAAAAAAGTAACCAGCAAATGTTCAGCTTTTTTCCGTATTCAATCAGTCACAGTTTATTGGAGCCACTAGTAGGCAAAGGTAATTGAGCAGGCACAAAATCTTTCATACCATTTATATGATATTTATGTTCAACACTTTTTAAAAATAATACTAAGTTAATGTATATTTATGAAGGTAGTTAATGATAGAGATCAACATAGCTTTTTTTTTTTTTTCTTTTTCCTTCAGGCTCCAATAGCCTCAGAAATCAGACAATAACATTCTAACAATATACGCAGTTACAGTCTTATTTAGTCATTTGTTCGGCTCAGTTTATATGGATAAATCTCTTAAAATAAGGGAGTGCATGTTTTTAAAACACATTCCTAACAAAATAGACCTTGCTCCTTCTCATGTTTATTCATATAAGATAACTTTCCAAATTCATTTTCAGTTTTGGCACCTGAGAAGGAACAGACTGCTTCTTGGTAGAGTGCATTTCTGAAAACAATGAAAAAATGGACAAGAAGATGCTACTATCAAATTCCGAATATGAAAAGCACCTAGAGGTCTAGAATGTGGAGAGGTTTAGCCATATGTTGATTAAAACACCTCTAATAAATACAGCGTCACTGATGTGCATCTTTGCTCCTTTAGGAGCATCTGCTTTTTTTGGAAGAAAAGCATAGCAGGTTAAAACTCCTAATTAATTCTCTTCCTTACAGTCACATTAGAAGCTCTCCTACAACTCTGACAGAACTTTCCTAATTATTTCCCACAGTCACCCTATTGTTCCTTATTCAGCCAAACATCTTTCTTTTATTGTTTGCTAATGGGGCATTTCCTGCAAGCACATTTAAAAGATCAGACAAAATAATTTATCCTGCAAAGAATCCTCATCTGATTTGTTAGACTGAGCATGAATAAAGTTCAGTGCAAACAAAGATTTTAAAATTGAATAGCTAAGATGCCATTGGGAAACAGTTGGCTGTCAATGGAAAAATTTTAAATGCCAAAAGTGTATCTATTCATCTTGCAACACAAGGACAACATGCATTTGGGGCAGTATGGAATATTTTCTTTTTAATCTTTAAAATCAGTTCAGACAGTTCAATGGTTGAATGGCTTGTTCTCTGACTAGACAACAGAAATTTCATTACTTACTGTGAGAAGGGACTTCTTTCCCCAATCCATCCTGAAAACTCCATGATGCAAAACCATATTTCCCACATGGGACCAAATAATTTACAGGTAAATTATGCAGAACAGATGAGGTATATGCTACTCTCAGTCCTTTACTTTGTATTTATTGCTGTATGTGGATGAAAGCCAAACAGAAACAATTGTTTGGAAAATCTGCTTCTTGGTATAACAATATGTAATAGTTGTTTTTATTACTTTCATATGATTTGGTGTTGAATACCAGCCTTATTTATTACCTTTATACATTACTTTAGCACACAAGAAGGAGTAACTTCTAACAGTGGGAGAATATGACTGAATCATTTAAGGCCCAAACTCCAGCTGGTCAGTATGCTGGGCAATATACTTCGTAGTCATGCCCATAAAGTAAATTATAGAGTCACTCTTAAGTATCATGTCTATAAAAATAATTTTAATCATTGGTGCCATCTTAGGGTTTTACCTGGAAATGTTGTAGCATGGTGTCGTGGTGGCTTAGGAAACTGCTTAGGGCAGAAGACATTTCATTACTGGTTTTATAAAAAGTTTCAATAAAAATATTGTGGCTTTCTGTTTAAACATCTCATGCAGAGCAGTGAAACCAAAGATAACAAGGTTGAGTTCCTGGTGAGAGGCAGGAAGTGAAAAATCAACACTAAACAGAACTGAGAGAAAACGGGTTTTATTGTCCAGACAGACACAAAATGTAAACAAATCGTTCAAATAGTGGAAGGCACACCAGACTGTAGAACATGGTTTTAGTCAACACTTTTCTGTACTGATTAACACAATGATCTTTTATCATTCTAATTTTCTAGCATGTTGGGGTTTTTTTTGTGGTGGTGGTGGGTTTTTTTAGGACCATTAGCATCTCAGGGTTAAGAAAACCCTTTTTCAAGTGTCAGTTTTACGTTGTAGAAGGTGATGGAGCTGACACAGTCCCATAAAGATTTTACCTCCTGATATCTAGAACAGTAATTTTATTGTTTAGGCAAACCTTAAAGTTAAGCCTTGGCTTTAGAGAGTAGTACAGACCATCTCAGAAAGCTGGTGCCTGGAAGCACACATTCCTTGCTAACTAGCTGAAAGTTATGTGAAATTAGTCACCTGCGCAAAACAACAGTCACAAAAGAAAGCACCTTATTTTTTTTTTCACATGCCTGTGACAGTGTTTAATAAAGAATAAGATCTCAGGGCTTCTTCATGACTCAGTAATGAGAAGACAAAGTGGCCCAGAAAAATTATCCTAAAAAATGTGTTATTTCCAGTTTCTGTAGGACACAACCTTAGTTTCAGCGGATTTCAGTGAAAGTTAAATCAGTAAGTATATCAGCTCTGACAGAATGTTTCTTGACAAGAAATGCCTGTTAATTGTGACTGAAGTTTGTTAGTATTAGGGATATTTATTACTGGATTTAGACATGTAATCTGATCTAAGCTCTTTGTGCTTACATCTTCCTACCCTGTGATCACGTGAATTGGGGTTTGGAGCCTGTCTCCTTCTGATGCACTGGATTTTTATACACTGAAACAGCTTTATCAGAAGGGAGTGAAAAAGTTACACTGTGGTATAATCAAGTGCTTATCCTCTTGCTCCAGTTGTCAGGGAGGCAGAGAATGGCTCAATCCCTCTTTGAAACAGACAAAGTAGAAGGCCTGCCTTTTGCTTTTGAGATGAATGCTTTCAAGTAGTTTGAAACCTTCAGCCCTACAATTTTAATGAAAGACTCGGGCATGCCTAAGGTTCTTCTTCAGGCAGAAATTGTAACTTCTCCATTCCTTAGCAGAAGTTGATACCTCTTTACTTGCCCACACTTGTTTATCCCCTTACTGCTCTGCCACTTGACTATTAAACAAACTCTTACTACACCAATCTTCCCCCTCCTAACTGCTCCCAAACTTATTTAACAAGCTTATGCATTATCAGCTTTTATTTTTATTTCATTCTGAAGCTATGCAGCATCACTACAGAACAATACAGCTCTCCTGGAACTGCACTGGAAAGCTGGAAACTGCTATGCATTGGTATCTCACCTAGCTGTTACAAAAGAGCTAGCTCTCACCTAGCTCTACAGAAGAGCTGTGCTCTGAAAGCAGTATCCTGTTCAGGCACAAAACAACTAAGTTCCTGTCTGCCCCACAGGACTACTCTGCACCCTCTGTACTATCTTAATCTATTTTAACCTAATCCTGAATCAATCTCAGCAGATACTGGATCAAATCTTGTCTGCTCAACATTTTCTTCAGTAGTTACTCTGTATGCAAATTGCTTCTAAAATGAAGATAATAAATAATCTCTGCTCATCTGGGCTCTTCATTTCAAATAGGAATGTCAAGAAGAAGGTACTGAAATGCTCTTTTTTTTAGTGTCTGGTACAGCAAGAAAATGGATGAAAAGCAAGTTGCTCCTGATGCTAGTGAGCTCAAGAATACAGGAACAATCATCACTAATAAGCTTTAGTGTTGCTAAAGGAATGCTTCCCTAAATTAAAGTTATATCACTCATGCACATGAAATGCTGAATCCTGTGACACAAATCTGTCCTCCTCCGTTTAGTATTTTAACAGTATGACTTCTGTGTGAAATCAGAACATACCAGGGGTTGTGCCCAATAGGAAATGTGCACAATGCCACCCCGGAAGGTAAAACCATTTCCACTGGTACATTACAGGTGATTAGACCAGTCAGTCTCACCTTTAGAACAGTCAGCCTCACCTCTGTGCCTGGCAAAATCTTGGAGAAGATTCTCCTGGAAAGCACGCTAAGGCACATGAAAAACAACAAAGTGCTTGGTGACAGCCAGCATGGCTTTACTAAGGGGAAATCCTGCCTGACCAATCTGGTGGCCTTCTGTGATGGGGCTATGGAACTGAGGGACAGGGGTAGAGCTGCTGAAGTCATCAACCTGGAATTGTGCAAAGTGTTCGACACTGTCCCACATGACATCCTTGTCTCTAAACTGGAGAGACATCAATTTGATAGGTGGACCACTCGGTGGATAAAGAACTGGCTGGATGGCCAAACACAGAGTGGTGCTCAATGGCTCAATGTCCAGTTGGAGACCAGTTATGAGTGCTGTCCCTCAGGGATCAGTGTTGGGACCGGTCTTGTTCAACATCTTTGTGGGTGACATGGACAGTGGGATTGAGTGTGCCCTCAGCAAGTTTGCCGATGACACCAAACTGTGTGGTTCGGTTGATACGTTGGAGGGAAGGAATGCCATCCAGAGGGACCTTGACATACTTATAAGGTGAGCTGATGCCAACCTTATGAAGCTGAACCATGCCAAGTGCAAGGTCCTACAGCTGGGTGGGAGCAATCCCAGGCACAGCTACAGGTTGGGCAGAGAAGACTCAGAGCAGCCCTGAGGAGGAGGACTTGGGGTGTTGGTTGATGAGAAAATGAACATGAGCCAGCTTCAGTGAGCATTTGTAGCCCAGAAAGCCAACAATATCCTGGGCTGCATCAAAAGGAGCATGGCCAGCAGGTTGAAGGAGGTGATCCTGCCCATCTACTCTGTTCTCGTGAGACCTCACTTTGAGTACTGTGTGCAGTTCTGGTGTCCTCAATATAAGAAGGACATGGAACTGTTGGAAGAAGTCCAGAGGAGGCCACGAGGCTGATGAGGGGACTGGAGCACCTCCCATATGAAGTCAGGCTAAGAAAGTTGGTGCTGGTCAGCCTGGAGAAGTGAAGGCTGCATGGAGACCTCATAGCAGCCTTCCAGTATCTGAAGGGGGCCTATAAGGATATAAAGAAGAAGTTCTTCACTGTGAGGGTGTGAGGCACTGGAATGGGTTGCCCAGGGAAGTTGTGAATGCTCCATCCATGGTGGTGTTCAAGGCCAGGTTGAACAGAGCCTTGGGTGACATTGTCTAGTGTGAGGTGTCCCTGCCCATGGCAGGGGGGTTGGAACTTCATGATCTTAAGGTCCTTTCCAACCCTAACTATTCTATGATTCTATGATTCTATAATTCCATGTCTGTTGGCCTCACTGCTGTGCAACACTCCTAGTCTTTACTAAAACACATGTAGCTTTAACAGGGGTGACAGTGCTTTAAATAGATACATATTCAATCATCTATGGCTTATTTATGAAATTTTGGTTCAACCTTTACATACCTAGTGAATACAGTACAGGTATTATCTCTGGTGTTTTAGTAACTGTTTGGATCACAAAAAATGTATATTCTGTTTATCAAAACAACAGAGTGCTGGATATGTTCAAAATTATAGCCATGTCTTTCCTTGACCAAAGATAGATCAAATTAATTTTTTCACATGAATCTTCAGTCTTTTACATGTTTAAAAAAGTCAGCTTTAATCCCCTTTCTACTCATAAAATCCAAGAAAAAGAGATAGAAATCTGGAAGAAACACTGACTTACAGTGCAAAAACCAAATTATCAAGGGACAATTATTTCTAAAGTGAAGATGCCTCCAGCTACATCACTATGAACTGTAGAAGGAAAAACAGGTTACGTAAAAATCAGAGACAGAACTACAGTCTCTCTCTTGTCTTGTGTGTTGACTGAGATATGGAAAGGGAGAAGAGAAAGGAGTAAGCCCAAGACTTAGGACCTCCCAGTGAATCTTACTTTCCACCTACAATAAGTTCTAAGCAAAAAGCAGTGCACATTGTTTCATCTACTGTAATAAACACACAGAATCATAAAATAATTTTGATTGGAAGGAACATGTAAAATCATCTGATTGAATCTTTCAATGAAAACAGGGGCAACTTAGTGAAATTGCTCAGGGCTTTGACCAGTTAATTTTTGAATGTTTGCAATGATGGAGATCCTAGAACCTCACTAGACACCATCATAGTGATTATTTTTCTTCTCATTATCTAACTGTTATTTTCTTTGTTGCAACTTATGGCCACTGCCCCTTGTCCTTTCACTGTACATCTGTGAGAAGAGTTTGGCTCTATGATGTCTTACACTCTCTTAGTTGAAGATAGCAAGATTTATGTTGAGACTTTTCTTCCTAACATTGAACAAACTCAGCTCTCTCAGCCCCTATATGTATGTTTGTCATGTGCTCCAGCCCCCTAATCATCCCCTGCACTTGCTCCAGTATCAGAGCAAGGTAACCTAGAACAGGTTCTCAGGCCATGTTCAGTCAGGGTTTGAGTAACGCGGAGGATGGAGATGTCACAACCTTTCTTGGAAACCTGTTCTAGTTTTCGATCATCCATCCAGTAAGGAAATTTTTCTTCTTTACCACCCTATACCAGGTACTTATACACATTGATCAGATCCATCAGAGTGCTGTTTCCTCCAGGCTAAACTATCCCATCTCTCTCAACATCTCTTCATGTGCCACATGTTCCATCTGGTTTCTTAAACATCTTTTAAGCCTTTCTCTGGACTCTTTCCAGTACGCTTATGTCACTTTGTACTGGGGAGCCCCAAAATTGACACAGAACTCCAGATGTGTTTTACCAGTGCTTAGTAGAGTGGCAGGATCACTTTCCTTGACTTACTCATGATGCTGCTCCTAATGCAGCCCAAGATGCTGTTGGCTGCCTTTGCCACAAGGGAATACTGCTGGCTCATGGTCAACTTGTTGTCCACTAGGACCCTCAGGGCCTTTTCTGCGAAGCTGCTTTCTAGTCTGTCTGCCCCCAGACTGTGCTGTCATATGAAATTATTCCTTCCCAGCTGCAGAACTTTGCATTTCCTGTTGAATTTCATGAGATTCCTACCAGCCCATTTCTCAAGCCTGTCTGAGGTTCTGCTGAAGTACAGACCTGCCCTCTTGTGCATTGACTGTTTCCCCCAGTTTGGCATAATCCTTGAATGTTCTGAGGGTACATATCGAGCAATCTGCAAATACTGTAAGCAACCACTCCCTTTCTTGGAAGTCTGAGTTTGATATTGTCTTGAGCTACCAAGAGCCAGAGGCAACACAGGTGGGTCATAACGTAACATTAAGTGGGTCATAATGAAGCACAGGTGGTAGCTCTTAATCACTTTCGTCACTTCCCTGTTTAACTCTAATGCTCTTCAAGAGATTAGCATTAGAGGTTTTACCTCTGCACATTCAATAATGTTCCAGTGCTGACAGGCAGAGGCTGCAGGCTCAGCACCCAAACTTGATCAGTATCTACAAACTACGTGCTCCTCTGCCATGTCCCTTGTAGGACCTGCTTCAACACCACCTTCCAGAAAAGGCTCCATACAAATACCATTGCTACTGCCACTTTACATGAGTATGTCAGAAGATGAAAATAATAGTATCTTCCTTTACCTATACAATAACCCCATGGACAGGCAAGCCACCTCTGAGAAGAAGGCTGGGGGGTCTGCATCCACATTACTTGAGTAGGCTCAAGTTCATCTCAAGCCATGTCATGCTGAATCTCACCTATTATGCAGAAACAAGCATTCAAGAGTCATGGAGCTGGAAAAAAAAATAAAAAAAAAAAAGAAGGAAAAAAAAAGTGATCTCCTGTTTTCCAAAGAAAATGAGATTATGAAAAACACTATGGAGACAAAGATATGGTTTAGTGGTGGTCTTGGAAGTTCTGAGGTAACGGTTGGACTTGATGATCTAAAAGGTCTTTTCCAACATAGCTGATTGTATGATTCTAAATGAAGTTTCTAAACCCAGGCTAACCAGGAAGGCTCTACTGACTGAAGTATTGCGCAGGAAAGTACAGCATAAAGTCTGGCAGGAGGCTAAAGAAAAGTGACTGATTTATGCTGCTATTTCAGATTATAGAGACAGTGTATTGAATTCCTTAGCACCGGATTTTCTACGGAAGGAGGAAAATGGTATTTGTGTCAGTGGGCTTTATGAGAACAACAAGCACACAGAAAACATTGTTCTTTACACTGCTCAGACCTAATTGTGGTGGAGGAATGCGTTTTTCTAAGTCAGAAGGAAGAGTCATCAAAGAAGAATCCCCGGTGAGGAAATCAATAGGCAAGGGAAAAAAAAAAGATCAGCTCAGAGTTTTATTTGTGCTGTACTTGGTGATTTTCTTAGTGGCTTTTCTTAGTTACCTTTGTAACCAGAATCGCCAAACTCTACACACAGTATGACAGCACAACGAGGAGGAAGAACCAAATACTGAATAGTATTATTGACAGACCATGTAGAGAAGAAGACAACTAACAAAACAGACAGTGGTAAGCAGAACCACACATATGACTTGTGTACTCATATCAGGTTGATCTTTATATCCCCAATTCATAACTAAGACCAAGAAAAGCAAAAAGTAATAACAGATCCCAGGTCTGGAGCACCTGAAGTACTTACATGAAGGCAACAAGTAAGCTCAGAAATACAATGAAGTTGTTAAAGAAATTATTTAATCACCATTTAAAGGTCAGCCAGTCATCTGTGAAAAAAAGAAAAAAAAGGCAGTGCATGGTAAAAGGTGAGGAAATGAAAAGTAGCAGAATTAAAGTGTCACTCTCCCATACTTACAGCGACCAGGCAATTTTCTCCCAGAAAAAGAGGGGTTCAAAGGTCAGTTGGTATTAAACCTGAACACTAACGATTTCACAGCTTACTCCAAGGGGTCTGATGACTGGGCAAGAGGCCATGGCATCTTTGTCAGTAAAATATCTCAATTAGTTGCAAACTCTTTGCCAAGTTACTCAGATGCATAATATGGCTCCCCCTAATTCCTTCTTTTTCTTTTCTTATGAGGAAAGAGGGGTTTTCCTCTACACGGAAGTACAGACCTCCAGAAGGGCTATACTTCTGTGGTTGATCACAAACACAGAGTTTAGACAACTTTTAAATTTAATTGAAATTAAGACAACTTTTAAAAGGTTTGAAATTTTGTTTCACTGTAGGCCAAAATCTGTCAAATCTTAAAATATGTTTGATGCTTCTAACTGTAACTGTTACTTTGCAGCCTGATTGTTCAAATCCTGGGTCTGTTTGATTATAAAAAAGATCAGTTCTTTCCACGTCACCCCAAGCCAACTCAAACATGATTCTTTTATATTATAGCTACAAAGCTAGTCTCTTATACTTCTCTTTCTTTAATTCTGACACAGCTATCTGTCTGATAGCTGTGCCTTCATGAAACATTTTGGATTTACTAAAACAGAGTACTTTAGCAAAAAAAAAAAAAAAATTACCTTCGAGCTCTAATGAACTGATATTCTATATATAGAATTACCAAGTTATTGCAAGCTTTTGCTTTATGCTATGGATGTTTACAGAAGATACTGCTCGTGTACACAGAGAAACACAATATTGTTAATCAAACAACTTCCTTATCCTCTAACTGCACAAGGTCTCTCAGGATCTTCGTTTTTTGCTTTATTCCCTGTCAAGAGACCCACATTCGACACTCCCATCTCTGTAATTATCACGGTTTGATTAATTTTAAACTTTTATATTGCAGCAGATATCTATAGCTCTATTTCAATAGTAACTGAAATGCAAATTATGATCTTGACCCAAAAGATATACGCTTAATATCATGAGTCCTACCTTCTGCCATGATATCCCTGGAGAGAATGGTGAGAGCATAACATCTTACATCACTGCATCCACTGTAACAAGGAAGCTAAAGACTAAGCAGGGATACAAGATTGGGTAAGATGACCTCAAGAGGTCATGAAGTTCATGCTTTCACTTAGAATGACAGAGAGACTGTCCATGTTTGCTGTATGGTTTGTGATCTATCTTACAGAAAACACCAATGACATTTTCAGCTGTCTTGTTCCAGTGCTTAGCTCTCTGTACAGGTACAAAGGCCTGTTCACAGTTTAATCCTATTCTTGGTCACTAAAAGTTAAACTGATTATTTCTTCTGCTTTTCTTGAGAATATGAAGCCAACAGGTCATCAGTCTTGCTATAACAGCATTTCAATCCTCCTCAATTTATTTATGCTTTAAAGTACAGAGAAAAATATTTTTATTTGAATGACAGAAATGCAACATGACACAAATTGTTTTGGTCTAGAGTCTTTAATGGTTCATAATCTTTTAAGACATTTATACTAATTTTTCAAAAGTGAAAGTGATTTTAGAAAATGTTAATGCAAGTATTTAAGCATTTTCTAAGCAGAATATTTAATATAGAAAGTAATGAAACAAAATATTTCAGCACTTTCCCTACTGCCAAAATTTGTTGTTGAATTATAATACAGTGTTCATATCACATTGGTCTCCACAAGACTATTTTCATACATGCACTGTTCATACTCTTTCTAGGTATCTTTCCAGTTTGCCTTGAATAAATGATTATTATTTTTAAGTACTTTCTTATATCAGCTTTACATATACCTTGCAATAATTTATTATAAGCCAACCCTTACTATGCTATGATTCTATGATTCTATATGTTTAAAATTTCCTCATAGGATATCAATAGGTAGTGTCAAAAGCCTAGACAATCAAGATATCTCTTGTCCCTAATTTCTTCATATGATGGGTCACTGCATTTCACAGAAGGAAATTAATCTAACATGATATGCTCTTGACAAGTTTATGTCTGCTGTTTCCTCTAATCTTTAAGCATTTACAAACTGATTATTAAATTACATGTTTCAGCATCTTGCTAGTTACTGTCATTAGGCTAACTGTGCTGTAATTCTCAGGTCTTCTTCCTTTTTACCTATGAGACCTAAACTTGCTTTCTTCAGTCCTCTGAAGGCTATCTGCAATGCAATTTGCTCCTCATTCACAGACCTTGCTGAAGGATTTCAGATGGTTTACACTGAGTCTTCATGATCTGATTTGTTACATGGAAAGCTATCCTAGATAGTCACAGTCCTTCTGTGTGTCGAGAAAGTGACTTGCCTGGATTTGGGTAGCTGGTTGAAGTACAAAAGAGATGGTTTAGATGTAGTTTTGCTTATTTATTTGAAGGGAACCCTTGCATTAATTACATTTGTTCTTTTTGAAACTGAAGGCAAAGTATGAGAGGCCATCTGTAAATTAGCCTTGATCTCAGCACCAGCTTCTTTGTAAGCATGTCCTCACTCGTGCTTTTTTTTTTGTTTATGGACAAGGAATTTTGTAAATTGATTTTGATGTTCCCTTCAACAACTTTTTTTGCTGTTGCATTTCCTCTGTGCTGAGTCTTCTCTTATCCCCAAATGTTAATTTTTTTTTAATGCTGTTGTGAGGAAGAGCCCTCTTTTTAAAAGATTTTTCTCAATTTGGAGGCAACTTACAGATTTTTTTGTGTCTGCATCCATCTTTTATATAAAGGAATCGCGACTGAATTTGTCCTCTGCATTTGTCCCTAAATTCTCCTGCCTCTTACTTAATTATTACTTTAACTTCTCGAAATGTAACCTTTGAAGTAATGACAATATTATTTATCATAGACCTACTTTTGTTTATGCATTCATTTAATTTAAATGCACTAATCCTTATATCTGAGCATATTTCTCATTAGTTTCTATTCTAGAAAGGCCTTGCTACTTGATTAAAATTAAAACAGTATCTTCCTGTCATCACTCCTTGACTATTGAGCAAAGCAGCAGGATCTTTTTCTTTCACTTTATCTAGGGATAAAAGTCCCCTATTATAATAAAAGCATGTTCATTAAAAAGTTGCTGGTGTTTTTTTTTACAGTCAGCACAGCCATACAGATTTGCCTCTTCCTGACATCTAGGTTTCTCATTCTTTTCTTTTTTGTTACTTACAAGCTGCACAGCACCAGGCAGGCAACAGTTTGTCAGTCCCCCTGTCCTCTTGTTTCTTTCTCAGCCCCTCCAATTTTTGCTTTTCTCTGTGTATGTGTGGCCTGCAGCAGATCTCTCTTGGAGCTGGCTGGCATTGGATCTATTGAACATAGGGGAAGCTTCTAGCAGCTTCTCATAGGAGCAAATACATGCGCATGTGAAATGCATACACACATACATACATGTTCATGCACATCTCTCCAAATACACAGCTAAGTGTGTGAGGTGATCACTTATAGTGGGATTGTTCCCTTCCTAGTAAGAAAGCTTCTCTTCTCAAAATCACTGGATTGACACTGAAATTGAACATGAAGTGGGAGAATATTTTTTGGGTCATTTGGTTTGTCAGGAGCATGCCTACCACATGCGCTAGTACCTGATTACTGGTTATATAAATGCAGGGAAAACTTTTTAAAGTAGAGATAAATGAAAACTATGACACTGATATCAAGATCTGCATTCCATTTTCATCTGGAACCTCACTTCCATTTGCTAAAGAAATGCAAAACTATTTAGATGCAGAGTTTGGGTTTGATGGGGATGGTATTTATGATAAGATGCATGTGTGACTGAACAGCAATTCCCTTTGAAAACTAACTTGTTCTGAGAGCTTGTATACGGTGCTGAAAAAACATTATTTTCTTTCAAGAAGGTTCATCTGTAGACAAAAATGTTAGTACTATAAACAGTATTGCTTGTTACTAAGTAGAGTTAAGAAAACATACTCATTAACCAGTGTTC
Organism: Amazona ochrocephala; assembly: GCA_039720435.1. Classification (NCBI taxonomy): domain Eukaryota; kingdom Metazoa; phylum Chordata; class Aves; order Psittaciformes; family Psittacidae; genus Amazona; species Amazona ochrocephala. The sequence goes on from CM077878.1 coordinate 70,039,604, forward strand.
AGAAAGGGGTCCATACTAGGTAAAGCTGTACAGGTGAGTAGTACTTTGACTTGTCTCAGCTTCAGGGTGATCTTGTTCATGTTTTAAGTGTGCTGTTATAAGCACATATAATGAACATATGAGTTTATTTAGTCCTAAAGTGTATACAAAGCAGACTTTGTAATACAAAATGCACATTACTGTTCCTAGCCAGCATGCATTGTGAGACCTTTTAAAATATTTTGCAATTGGTTTACATCTTTCTATTCCCAGACTATGCCGTCAATGAAGATAACGTAAGTAAATGAAATTATGTTAGTGCTGAAGTAGTAAGGACTATATCTGAACCCGTCTTTTCTTGGCCTTTGAAGCTATGTGTGTATAAGACTGTTCCTTCATGTGCATATGACTGCAGATTTGACTGACTCCAACACCTGTGCAAACATGTGGTATTATGTGCGTGGATTACCTTAGTAAATGTTTGAATGCCAGATCTCCCACTTGTTTACTGGTGGCGTTGAATAGCAGCAGGTCAAGTGTGGGTGCAAGTGTTTGCACTGCTGGATACGGGAAGGTATTTTTGTTAGTGCAGCTTCACAAGTGCATGAAGGAACTGGCAGGTTGCAAATCAGGTCCATGAGGCTGACTGACAATGGCTGCATTGGTATGGATGTCTCAACTCACTATGTAACTCTGCAACACACCTTGATTCTTTGTATATTTACACCTAAAACTATCTTGCCCATGTCAAATTTGAGTTCCAGGAAGCCACAGTCTAAGTTCCTGGAAAGCTAGGCAGTGAGGAGGAGCAATTTCCTCTGTCTACCTATGAGATGCCTTCTGCATAAACAGGATTCATGCTGAAAACATGGTAAGGGTGGAAATATAACAAAAAAATACAGAACCCCCAACCAACAAACCAACCAAAGAAAAAAGAACCACCACATTTTTCTTCAGCACTTCACCTGCTTCACACACCTTTACGAATTCCCAGATTTGCTTCCAGAAACTTTCCAGAGCTTATATTTTCTGCCTTTCCCTCTCTCTTCAGTATTTTGTGATTTTCTCTCCTCAGTTACCTTCTCAGAACCATTTTAAACAATGTAGAGAGCAACTGTAAAAAAGAGAAAAGTTTTTCCAAGGTAAAAACACCTGCAGATTAGAGGTGGCTACAAGTCAGAGTTTTATTTCAGAACTGTATTTAACAATAAGAATTGAACAAGCAGTAATTTGCGATTTCAGCAGAGGCATCCTGAAAATGAAAGTGTTGATCATATATGTGAGTCAGGACACACTGAAGTGTATTGTCTGACTCAGTATGCAGTGTTTGGAGGCTAACAAAAGCAACTCAATTACAATAATACTATTTCAAGGGAACTGAGGAAAGAGATATAACACAAACTTAGCCTGCTTGACAACGGTGAGCTTAGGAGGTATAGGTCACATTCTTATAGACAGAAACAGTCACAGTACTAATAAAAGTTTCTGTGTTTGGAAAGCAATCTAGACACAAATTTACTGATTGAAAAAAACAGTACTCTAAGACCCAATTATATCACTTGTCTTAAGCCTACTCAAGCTTCTGAAAATGCCTAACACATTAGGAGCCCGCTTGGAAAACATCATCCAGCATAATTCTGTGAGTCTGCACTGCTACCTTATCTCACGTGCCCTGAAAGCTTGTTGCTGCTGGTCTGTCCTGACTGGGGTCACTGCGATCTTGTCACTTTGCATGGGAGGTGGTGACTCTTTGCCCAGCGTTGATGGGGCAGTTAAGATCCCTTTAGGTCTGTCATATACTTCAGAAAACCTCCGTTGTTTGCATTTTTTTTTTTTTTTTCTTTATGTGTGTGCACTCTGCACTTTCCCTACCAATTACTATCTTCCCTGTGAAGGACTAATATGCCATGAAGTACAATATCAAATGCTAGGGGGCTTACCTACCCTATAGGATTTCTTCACTTGTGGAGGGAAAAGCAGACACCATTCTTGAAACAGTGGGTACAGGAGTAAACAGCTCTGAATGAATGAGAAGGGTCATTGTGCAGAGTGACAGGGGGCATCTACACACGCTATGATTCCCAACAAATGTGGTTTTTTACTGAAGTACTTTTTAAAATATTTTGAATGCTTATAAAGTTATTTTCTGTGTGATTTCTCACCTGCAAATAATTCATAGGATGGCAAATAATTCAATGAAATACAAATACTTCCCAATTCTTACAATTTCTCCATGTTGTTTAAGCAAATTGCTTTAACAAAAATACTTATCAGTGTCATAACTACATTTTTTGTTGCTTAAAATACACATAAATTAGACTGCTGTAATATTTTATTCCAGCCAGAAAACTATAGGTCTGTAAATAATTAACTCAAAAGTGAGCTACTTAACATACTCAGCATTAAGCCAGTAGGAGACAAAATATAATACATATTTATCAAAAGAAGTCAAGCAGCTTTTTGACTGAGTGATAGTCAAACATGTACAATTTGGTCACAAGTTTTCTGAACCTGTATCTAAGTGAATTTTCACCAAATGCCTTTTAAACTTCTAATGCTAAAGGCAATTTATCATGCATACCTGCAGAATGTTGATTTTGTAGACTTGCATCTTCCTGTTGAATTAACTCTAAATCTGGTACTTATTGAACACAAAGGGCTGTCTGCCAAAGCCCATCTAATTTGGTGACATCAGCAGGCATGACAAATCCCACAACTACACCATCCACATCCCTCTTCCATGTTTTATATAAATCTGCAATAAGCAATGGCAATATGCTTTTTGTTTGAGCCGATTTTAGCACTTGAACTTTAAATAACAAAGAATTTTTTAAATAACAGGATTTTTTTTGTTTTATTTCAAACTGATGATCTCTTTACTATTCCTTTGCTTCTTAGCTTGTAAAGAATGAAGCAGATGTGTATTTACGAGACAACTTCTAAGAAGTTAAGGATTGGTTTCCAAAAGTTATGATCTACTTTGAGATCTTGTCTAGACATATTTTTAAATTGGAATAGAGAAATGGAATGTTTATTTTTTTATAGTATGCCAATGTTTTGATTGATGCTGTATTAAAAGAAAAAAACAAAACCAAAACCAAAACCAAAAAACAAACAAAACCTACTTACTTGAGGCAAGCAAAGTTGTGTTCTGCAATACAATGATTTTATCTCTCATTGCAATAATTTGATATTCATGTGAGGTTCACACACTGCTGACTGACTCCGATGCTGTCAGAGATCTGTCTTGATGAAACTAATCAGAAGGGAGTGGCTGATATTTTTGTCAAAGTGTACACAAAAAAGGCTGCTGCCTCACGGTTGTTAACAATCTCCCTCACATGGAAGAAGAATTTTACTGGCTAAAATTTGATATCCAGATTTCTCATGAAAATTTTTTCCATATGCAGTGCCTTTCAAGCAATTTCCATTGTCTTTCTTCACATATAGAAAGGAGTTCAGTTCAGCCTGTTTTCTTTTCTTGTAAATGGGTGTTTTGCTTCAACCGATACTTGAAAAACCAAACAAGAAAAATGCAGTGAGGCACAATGAGAAAACCTCCAAAGATTTAGTACATGGGTTCCAAAAGCATGATCCAGCTGTAAATTGTCATAGATATACAGACCTTAATGGAATTACACTGATACATGCCAGCTAAAGGTCTAACCCAGAATGTTCATAGGAATAACTGAATGTGTGAAACTGAGCATCCAATCAAGTACAAATTACCTTTCTTGGACAAACCAGATCACATTCATTTGGAAAGAAGACCCACTAGTTGTCATTGATTTTAAAAGCATTTTTTAAACACCTTTTATAGGATCTGCTCAAACCCAATGAAGTCAGTGGAACAGCTCTCCTTAATGGGTTTGGAAGCAGGCGCATCATGAAAACTGCTTCAGCATATGTTTCAATGACATTTAAGCTCATTTGTCCCATTTCAAGAAAGCTTTATTCAGCTACTCACAGCTTGACATTCTCAATTCTTTGGACATTTTTTGTTAATTCCATTCTTGTTTGGAAGAAGCTGGAATGGGAAGAATTCAGTGAACTTTTTAGGCTAGGAAAAAAGCAAGCATTCCAGGGTTGTCTTGAGTTACGCAGGAATGACTCTTTTTTAATGATAATTTAATTATGATCACCCCAAATTTTATAAGAAATAAAGCATTATGAGTGTGCCAGAGATAGAGGAAAATCTAAAAGTATTTTTTTCCAAATTTATTTAATCTTGAAAGGAAGATCAAAATAGAACCCAGACTCCACATTTTGCAAGACTGTGCAGTGTCATGTAAGACCATTTTTGGTCTTCCTGGTAGCTGTATTGGTGAGCCACACTTATTATGGGATGATAATACTTCAAAATTATGATCATACACCCTAGAAATACAGTCGTCATTCTTAATACTTTTACAGTAATAGTGACAGCCATTTGGGGAACTATTTGAACAAGATTAGTATGACCCTATACGGAAGAAAACGTCTTCATATATAAACTTTCTAAGTATCATCTCATCTTTAACAACTTAAAACCTTCTGTGAACCGATGAACCTCTAAAAAGAAAAACTGGTTATTACTAGAAAGAGGAAATATGAATAGAAAATAAGAAAAACGTGTGTACAAAATTAATGTCTGGAATTGGTTTTTCTGTGTTACAAGGCATTAGTTAGTCTAAAACTAAAGACAAGCTGAAAAGAATCCTAATAGTGTGGTTTCTTTTGAACAGCAAATCTACAGAGACATTTTATGTGGAGAGAAAAAAAGTGAGTCAAGCCATCTACCAGTGTGAAAACGTGAGCATATGCCACAAGTAACATAGGAATCCCCTTACATTGGTGATAACTTCCACATTCAGAAGAGGATTTTAAATACAGTTGACTCACATTAGTTGTTGCTGTCTGATCGTTGCAATTTCAAAGGCAGGTCCATGAAGTTGTTATGCCATCTGCAAAGAATATCTTATTGTTAAATGGGGAACGGGGCCTGTGGTAATAAAAATTTTTACACACACACACACAAACACTTTCTTAAAAAATGGCAAGCTCTCCCAACCCCTACTGAAACAGCCAGTTGAATAATAACAAAAAAAGAAAAAGGAAAAGTGGCTAAGGACAAGTTTTGCACCTATTGGTTACTGCATTCAGGTTTAAGGGTTTTATCTTCCCTTATTAAAATGAAAAAAAATAAAAGTTTAAAGAAAATTTTTAAAACCATTAATGATTGCACTGTGTTATCACCTTATATGCTGGACCATGGAAAACATCATAGACTTCTGGAAAATAGTACTTTCTTTAATTTATTTTGTCTGTCAAGGAACCTTCATGGTTCTTCACAAGAATATTTAAACATCTAACCATATTCCCATTGCAGGGACTATTTGAATCAGAACACAAATGTTTAATTGTGTTAGTTTATGTAAATATGCACGTGATAGGATTTCTGAAGCACTTGTGTACCTAGTGGGCATTCACAATCTCTTAGACACCTTCTTCCTCCACAGTCTGCAGCTGCACTAGCACATTACCTTCCCGAGGCAGCTGTGTCCCTGTTTTACTTTGGGAAATAACCATTTCCAGCTGCACCACATTTTTGAAAGCTTTATAAAGCGTTTCAAGAAAATCAAATTAATCAGTTTAAGCAGCAGGTCTTTGCTAACCCACCTCATTTGCCTAAAATGGGTTAGGAAGCAAACTGCATGTGAAAATGAGGGGTTGATAAGTTCCCGCAGAGAATGCTCATGAGCCCTAGAGATGGAACGTGCTTCAGCCCTTATGTTGAAGCCAACAGAAGCTGTGTGAATATAGCCTCTTTTAACAAACACACCCAAAGGTGTCCTCCTGACATAGATGAAATTAAATTAACACTTAACATCCAGTGGAAAAGCACACAACTAAAGGGAGGAATTGGAAGATATTAGCCTACTGTCATGCTCTGGTTTATGTTGCACTTAGAAGTCAATGCGCTATGATACAGCCCAGCACAAGCACATATGGAATAAAATGTGACATGCTATAAACAAAGTATTTTAAATGAGACTTTTTGTATCCCTTTAGAAGAAACAGTCACACGCTGCTCATTAGCCTGTAAAATTAGACACAATGGCTTCTTTGGTAGAAAAATTCAATTCATGCCCGTAAATCAAATAACATAAGCTGTTCTGATTCTACTTTGAGGGAAAATGCTTAATTGCTCATTTCTTTGATTTGCTGAATTCTTATAAGCTGTATCCTTGCATCTTGAAAGGGAAGAGTGGATCTGCCAGACTGGTCAAAGATGCTTTAAACTAGATGCATTGGGAGAGGAGGGCAGCATTCCATCCCAACACACCCAGTCGGTTGCTAGCACCTATAGTAAACGTTCGGAGCAATGTAGAGATATTCCAGCTGCTCCAGCCAATGAGCTGGACTCAATTGGATCTCGGCTCAAACGCCTTTATACAAATGCCCATAGCATGGGGAACAAACAAGAGGAAATAGAGATGTGTGCACGTCTACGGGGGTATGATATCATAGGCATCACAGAAACATGGTGGGATGGCTCCTATGACTGGTGTGTTGGAATGGAAGGTTACAGGCTCTTTAGGAAAGACAGGCCTGGTAGGCGGGCAGGGGGGAGTTGCTATTTATGTTAGGGATAGGCTGGAGAGTATGGAACTCTGTCTGGGCACAGGTGAGCAAGCAGTCGACAGAGAGTTTGTGGGTCAGGGTTAAAGAAAGAACAGCGACAAGTGACATTATTGTGGGGATCTGTTACAGACCGCCTGACCAAGAGGAGATGGTGGATGAAGCGCTCTATAGAGAGATAGGAGCAGCCTCACGCTCACAGGCCTTGTTCTCATGGGAGACTTCAACCACCCTGATATCTGTTGGAGGGATGGTACGGCCCGGCACAAGCAATCCAGAAGGTTCCTCGACTGTGTGGAAGACAACTTCCTTCTGCAAGTAATAGAGGACCTGACAAGGAGAGGTGCCATGCTTGACCTCATCCTCACCAACAGGGAAGGGCTGGTTGGAAATGTGTTGCTCCAGGGCAGCCTTGATTGCAGCGATCATGAGATGGTTGAGTTTGAGATCCTCAGGACAGTGAGAAGAGCGTGCAGCAAGCTCACTGCCCTGGGCTTCAAGAGAGCAGACTTTGGCCTCTTCAGGAACCTGCTTAGCAAGGTTCCATGGGATACAGCCCTAGAGGGCAGGGGGGCCCAAGACTGTTGGTTGATATTCAAGGATCACCTGCTGCAAGCTCAGGAGCGATGCATCCCAACTAGAAGGAAGTTCAGCAGGAGGGCCAGGAGACCTCCTTGGATGGATAAGGAGCTGCTGAGGAAAATTTGAAAGAAAAAAGAGGCTTATAAAAGGCCTGGGAAGAATACAGGGATGTTGTCCGGGAAGTTAGGGACCAGGTTAGGAAAGCTAAGGCCCACTTAGAATTAAACTTGGCTAGGGATGTTAAGGATAACAGGAAGGGATTTTATAGGTACACTGCAAATAAAAGACAGGTTAGGGACAACGTGGGTCCTCTCCAGAAGCTATCGGGAGAACTGGCTACCCTGGATTTGGAGAAGGCTGAGGTTCTTAATGACTTCATTGCCTCAGTCTTCACTGGCAAATGCTCTGACCACACCACCCAAGCCATGGAAGGCAGACGCAGGGGCAGTGAGAATGAAGACCCTGGGCCCACTGTAGGAGAGGATCTGGTTCGAGCCATCTTAGGAACCTGAATGTATACAAGTCCATGGGACCTGATGAAATCCATCCGCAGTTCCTGAAGGAGCTGGCAAATGAAGTTGCTAAGCCACTGTCCATCATATTTGAAAAATCATGGCAGTCAGGTTAAATTCCCGATGACTGGAAAAAGGGAAATATAACCCCCATTTTTAAGAAGGGGAAAATGGATGACCCAGGGAACTACAGACCAGTCAGTCTCACCTCTGTGCCTGGCAAAATTTTGGAGCGGATTATCCTGGAAGGCATGCTAAGGCACATGAAAACCAACAAGGTGCTTGGTGACAGCCAGCATGGCTTCACTAAGGGGAAATCCTGCCTGACCAATATGGTGGCCTTCTATGAAGGGGCTACGGAACTGATGGACAGGGGTAGAGCAGTTGATGTCGTCTGTCTGGACTTGTGCAAAACATTTAACGCTGTCCCGTGTGACATTCTTTTCTCTAAACTGGAGAGACATCAATTTGATGGATGGACCACTCAGTGGTAAAGAACTGGCTGGATGGCCACACGCAGAGTGGTGCTCAATGGCTCAATGTCCAGTTGGAGACCAGTTATGACTGGTGTCCCCCAGGGATCGGTGTTGGGACTGGTCTTGTTCAACATCTTTGTGGGTGACATGGACAGTGGGATTGAGTGCACCCTCAGCAAGTTTGCCAATGACACCAAGCTGTGTGGTTCGGTTGATATGTTGGATGGAAGGAATGCCATCCCGAGGGACCTTGACAGGCTTGTGAGGTGGGCTGATGCCAACCTGATGAAGTTTAACCATGCCAAGTGCAAGGTCCTACAGCTGGGTGGGAGCAATGCCAGGCACAGCTACAGGTTGGGCAGAGAAGAGATTCAGAGCGGCCCTGTGGAGAAGGACTTGGGGCTGTTGGTCGATGAGAAAATGAACATGAGCCGGCAGTGTGCGCTCGCAGCCCAGAAAGCCAACTGTATCCTGGACTGCATCAAAAGGAGTGTGACCAGCAGGTCGAGGGAGGTGTTCCTGCCCCTCTACTCTGTTCTCATGAGACCTCACTTGGAATATTGTGTGCAGTTCTGGTGTCCTCAACATGAAAAGGACATGGAACTGTTGGAACAAGTCCAGAGGAGGGCCACGAGGACAATCAGGGGACTGGAGCACCTCCCATATGAAGATAGGCTGAGAAAATTGAGGCTGTTCAGCCTGCAGAAGAGAAGGCTGCGTGGAGATCTCATAGCAGCCTTCCAATATCTGAAGGGAGCCTATAGGGATGCTGGGGAGGGATTCTTCATGAGGGACTGTAGTGAGAGGACAAGGGGTAACGGGTTCAAACTTAAATGGAGGAAGTTTAGATTGGATATGAGGAAGAAATTCCTTACTGTAAGAGTTGTGAGACACTGGAATGGGCTGCCCAGGGAAGTTGTGAATGCTTCATCCCTGGTGGTGTTCAAGGTGGGGTTGGACAGAGCCTTGGATGGCATGGTTTAGTGGGAGGTGTCCCTGCCCATGGCAGAGGGGTTGGAACTAGATGATTTTAATGTTCTTTCCAACCCTAACTATTCTATGATTCTATGATTCTACTTTGTGTCTGCAGCGAGTGAATGTTTCTTAAAAAGGCATCTTTTTGAATTACTTGGTATCAATCCAGTGCTCTGATGTCACTGGAACACAAACAGGATTCTCTGTCTGGATTTATTAGAAGGGGGAAAGGCTCTCTTAGGTTTTCTCTGGTTTATTGCTTCTTTCTTGACAAGAAACTCCAATACTAAGTACAGCCTATGCCAGATGTAGCCTTTCTTTAAAATACCATGCCAATTACTGACACATAATGTCATACAAATTACGGTAAACTATTAGATAAAATGCACTGATAAAAACAGGCCCATTAAATACTTGGTTCACATTTTGATTTCTCCTTTTAAACAAACGCATTAAAATTATGAAAGATGGATGCATTTATCCTGTATAGCACATTTGAATAGTAAAATAACAAAATATAAATTTAACTCTCCTTAGTACTGGTTGTCAAATAAACTCTCAGATAAAGACAGAGTTTTAGCAGCTCCTGTAAGCTTTATTATGAGATAACATGCTTTCTAGTATTGCTGCATGATAAAAGACAGACGTCACAGATCTCTTCCCAAAACAACAATTTCTTCTTTCCCTAAATATCTTATTTTTATCTCTAAACTATAAAAATCCAACACAAACTTCTAATCTACCTCCCTGAATTCAGTACTTCCCGATATGCATCTTAGACCTCACTCTGTTGGGTAACATTAACTCGCATTATATTATTACTCATCATACTGCCATTAGAGATTCCTTTTGTACATATTGGAGAACATAGCCTTATTTCATCCCTTCTGTACTTAAGGCTAAAATGTCCACATTACTTAGTTTACAATATTTAGACTTAATGCTCAAATACAGCATGAAACTAATTATGCTTATTCACCCATAGTAGCAATCATAAAACCTCACATTCAAGTTAACCTTTATCATAGAATCATAGAATAGTTAGGGTTGGAAAGGACCTTAGCTCCAACCCCCCTGCCACAGGCAGGGACACCTCCCACTAAACCATGCCATCCAAGGCTATGTCCAACCCCACCTTGAACACCACCAGGGACGGAGCATTCACAACTTCCCTGGGCAACCCATGCCAGTGCCTCACCACCCTTACAGTAAAGAACTTCTTCCTCATATCCAATCTAAACTTCCCCTGTTTAAGTTTGAACCTGTTACCCCTTGCCCTATCACTACAGTCCCTCACGAAGAGTCCCTCCCCAGCATCCCTACAGGCCCCCTATCAGACACTGGAAGGCTGCTATGGGGTCTCCACGCAGCCTTCTCTTCTGCAGGCTGAACAGCCTCAATTTTCTCAGCCTATCTTCATATGGGAGGTGCTCCAGTCCCCTCATTGTCCTCGTGGCCCTCCTCTGCACTTGTTCCAACATTTCCATGTACTTTCTATGTTGAGGACACCAGAACTGCACACAATACTCCAAGTGAGGTCTCATGAGAGCAGAGTAGAGGGGCAGGATCACCTCCTTTGACCTGCCGGTCACGCTCCTTTTGATGCAGCCCAGGATACAGTTGGCTTTCTGGGCTGCGAGCGCACACTGCCGGCTCATGTTCATTTTCTCATCGACTAACAGCCCCAAGTCCTTCTCCACAGGGCCGCTCTGAATCTCTTCTCTGCCCAACCTGTAGCTGTGCCTTCTGTTCAAGGTCAAAATACTTTTATGCCTGCTGGAGAAACAAAACAAAACAAAAATTATTTTTAAGCAGGCCTCTCCAAAGCACAGATTATTTCAATTTTTAATCCATTATTTCGAGAATCCTCAGTATATAAGCAACAAGTTCCTTTATATAGTTAACATAGGGCAAAAGATCACTTGAGATCTGAGAGATTAGAAAGAGAAATATACTTTAGCCAGTGAAACTAGATATAAAAAACTTTTGGCTTAATTACAGAAGGATTTGGGTGGATTTTGTGATTTCTAAAACAATATTTCTGAATAAGCATGCACAAAATATGGATACAGCTTTGGGTAAATATCTGTTATAGGTTCTTTCAACCTCTGAGCACTTCTGCACAACCAGGAATTAGATCAAAGTGAATGCCAAGCAGTCAAAAAAAAAAAAAAAAAAAAAAAAGGCATGTAAATCATCACAAGAAAAATCATGATCATAAATAATTATAAATAATCATTAGGTTTTTTTTGGAAATTTTGAAGTTTTTCTTAATTGTTAGCAAGCCATACTACCGTTTCCCCTTCATGTGTGATTACATTGGCAGATCTAATTCTGAGCAATATGTCATACTCATGGCACTGTAATCTCTGTGGTTCACCCAAGCCAATAATTAAAAGCATGACTTTTTAGTTTAACTGTGCTCAAAGAGTTTGCTTTACAGATGTCTGAAGAATATGGAGAAAGTTAGTTGCTCTGGTGAATTTTTTGCTACTGTTTAGACAGTAAGTTTGAGCACATATAATAGATCAAATTCCTACAGCTAATGGGGTAAAAGACATTGCAGGTAAATTGAGGACAATGCAGCCTGCTAAGAGATGTGATAACCTTTAGTTTAATCAGATTAGGAATATCTGGGAGCATCTGTATGAATCATTGTTTCACATTAGTTTCCCATATTCTTACACAACAATAAATAAGACATTAGCATATAAGAACATTTAGAAGGAAAACAATGAATACATTCTTAGTGTACCATAAGCTTGAAAAAACTATAAATCCTAGGGGTTCTCAGTAAAGATTTTTAAAATACATATAATGAAGGAAACTGCAGTTTAGGATCAACAGGGAAAGAGTAAACCTATCATGTGAAAAAGAAGTTGGCCCATTTAACACAGTAAAACAAACACTAAAAAGGGACTTGACTCTTTCTCATAAAATATGAACAGCTCAGTAGTAGAGAGGGAAAAACAGTGCTGGCATGGGAATAAAGAAGAGAAAACTAACCATTAACAAATTAAAGCTGAAAACTGGAAGCCTGTTTCTTGCTTTCTTTGTAAAAGACTAAAGAAATGTACAAGTAAGGGTAAAAAAAGCAACTAGTTCTGAGGAAATATAATGGATAAATTTAAATTAATTTTTATATTTTTGTGCTGAGGAAGATTGACTCAAGTTACAGGGTACTGTGAGAAAATGGGGTATTTCAGTGAGAAAAGTATATCTTGAATACCTTCACATTTGAAATTAAATTACTCCATGCAAAGGTCATCGTTTCATGCTCAAGTGCTCCACAGACACAGCAGATAACTGCACTTAGTTTCACACTAGATAGATTGCTTTATAATGTTAGAAGAAAATTCTGTTGCTGCAAAAATTTCCTGCCCAAAAGTGGTCGTAAAACTCCACTCTGCCATTGGGTTTACCAAAGCTGAGCAATTTTAACCAGGAGTGAAGAGGGTTTGGGGCTGGGGTTTACATTTAAGTTCTTGCATTTTCCTGGAGCTAAATAAACATATGTGACTCATTAAAAGAAAAATAAAAAAAAAAATAAAAATAAAAAATGAGAAATAATTTCAGCTATCACTACATAATGAAATCACTGTGAATCGCTAATTGTGACATTAACTGTTTTGAAGTAACCTTCCACAGATTCCAACTGAAACCTTACAGTCTGAAATATTCTAACAAGGCAAAGTATGCTAGAAGTTGTTTTACAAACAGGCAATTAAAAGACAAATATAATTTATTTATATCTATTCCATCCTCCTGTCTCTCACAACTAGGAGACAGGCCAAAGTATGTTTGTTTCCCAGTGCTGCAACACAATTTTGTTCTTTAAAAAACCTAAGTGATGCGCTTCACATTGGTTAGAGCAGAGGACTATCAGAGCTCCTTTTTTACCACTTTAGCTCATGTTTAACTATACCACATACTCCTTTCAGCTTTCTTGGGGATAGAATAGTAAAAAGACTGCAGCATCTTAATAATGGAAATTCAGGAATTACAATACCCTTTCTCCCTGCCAAGATGTGGTTGTCTCACAGGGACTACTCAGAGGTTTCTGAGGATAGGATGAAAACCTCCACGGGGTGGGGTGTGATGTGCATAAACTCATGAGCATTGTCCTAGGACTGAGTTGTTCTTTCTCCATACTCTATACCACTTCTCACAGTTGAGAGTGCACAATGTCCTCAGACATGTCATTTAAATTTCACTACAGCACCCCTTAGAAAGAGGCATACTTTATATTTTAGCAACTGCCATAAGGCTTGATTAACAAAGAAGATTAACCAGAAGGTTCCTGGAGTGTTTGGAAGGTAACTTCCTGGCGAGTGAGCCAACTAGGGAAGGCATCCACTGGACCTGTTGTTTGTGAACAAAGGACTTCTGTATGATGTGATGGTTGGAGGCCATCTTGGGCATAATGATAATGAAATGGTAGAGTTCTTGATTCTCAGAGAAGTAAGGAGGGGGGTCAGCAGAACTGCTACCTTGGACTTCTAAAAGGCCTGTTTAGAAGCCTGGTTGAAAGAGTTCCTTGGGAGGCAGTCCTGAAGGACAAAGGAGTCCAGAAAGGCTGGACCATTCTTCAAGAAGCAAATTTTAAAGGCACAAGAACAGGCCACCCCCATGTGCTGAAAGACAAGGTGGTGTGGAAGAACACAGGCCTTGCTGAACAGAGAGCTTTGGCTGGAACTCAGGAGAAAAAGGAGAGATTATGACCTTTGGAAGAAGGAGCAGGCAACTCAGGAGGACTACAAGGATGTCACGACGTTATGCAGGAAGAAAATTAGAAGGGTCAAAGCTCAACTTAGAACCTCCTATGACAAGGTGACCTACTTAGTGGATGAGGGAAAGGCTGTGGATGTTGTCTACCTAGACTTTAGTAAAGTCTTTGGCACTGTTTCCTACCGCATTCTCCCAGAGAAACTGGTTGCTCAAGGCTTGGACAGGTAAACTGGGCTAAAAACTGGTTGGATGGCCAAGCCCAAACAGTGGTGAGGAACGGAGTTAAATCGAGCTGATGGCCAGTCACAGGCGGCGTTCCCCAGGGCTCAATATTGGTGCCAGTTCTGTTCAGCTTTATCAACAATCTGGACAAGTGGATTGAGTGCATCCTTCGTAAATTTGTGGACGACATCAAGTTGGCTGGGAGTATTGACCTGCTGAAGGATAAGAAAGCTTTGCAGAGGGATCTGACACAGGCTGATCGATGGGCTGTGGCCAGTGGTATGAGGTTCAACAAGGCAAAGTGCCAGCTCCTGCACTTGGGCCACAACAACCCCATGCAACGCTCCAGGCTTGGGTAAGAGTGCTGGAAAGCTGCTCGGCAGAAAATGATCTGGGGTGTCGGTCAGCAGCCGGCTGAACATGACCCAACTTGTGCCTGGGCAGTCAAGAAGACCAACAGCATCTTGGCCTGTATCAGAAATAGTGTGGCCAGCAGGGCCAGGGCAGCAATCATCCTCCTGTACTCAGCACTGGTGAGGCCGCACCTTGAATCCTGCACTCGGTTCTGGGCCCCTCTCAAGAAAGACATTGAGGGGCTTGAGCAGGCCCAAAGCAGGGCAATGAAGCTGGTGAAGGGCCTGGAAAACAAGTCTTGAGGCATGGCTGACAGAACAGGGGTTTCACCTGGAGAAAAGGATGCTCAGGGAGAACTTATTGCTCTCTACAGCTATCTGAAAGGAGGTTGTATCCAGGTGTGAATCAGTCACTTCTGAGTAACAAGGTATAGGAGAAGAGGAAACAGCCTGAAGTTGCACCAGAGGAGGTTTAGACAGTATATTAGGAAAAATGTCTTCACTGAAAGGGTGATCAGGTATTGGAACAGGCTGCCCAGGGAAGTAGTGAAGTCACCATCCCTGGAGGTATTTAAAATATGTGTAGATGTGGTGTTTAGGGACATAGTTTAGTGGTGGACATGGTAGCACTAGCTTTATAGTTGGATTCAATGACCTTAAAGTTATTTTCCAGCCTAAATGGTTCTACGATTCTACGCTCTTCATCTATTTCCAATATTATATGAAAATAATTTACACTTTGGTCCAAGAGTGGTACATTCTCTGAGTTATGCATGTCAACTAGGCATATATTAGACCACATGGGTTTTCATAGTTTCTGTTATATATTACTGGTCTTATGAAAAACAGTGCAATTAAGCTTTGCACTTCTAAATGTATGTGAAAAGATTACTCGATAAGATGCTGTATAAGAAACAAAAAATGTGAGGAAGATAAAAGGAAAATGTATTCTCTTCATCTGAATAGAAGAAACAGGTCATTAAAAGTACATGGGCTTAATACTACAAAACACCAAACATGCTGTCAGGTGATAGGACTTAAGACAAAAAGTCAGTACCCACAGCTTTTGGATTTATATGTCACAACTGACTTCTCTTTATTGTCTAACATTTGAACTGCATATACATTCAGGGTAATAACAGTTGAATCCTTTTAACTTTCTTAATGTTGTTTTGGGTTTGTTTTTTTTTTTTTTGAAGCTCACCACATGAATAGTTGAAAACTGGCACTGCCAGTTAGAAAAACCAGACCCAACAGAGAGCAGAAGGGAACTTCTACTGGTTCTCTGAAGTTCCTGTTTTCTTGAGAAATACATGGGAATCAGCTTGGTAAAAAAAGAGGCAGCAAACACTCTAGCTACCCAGCCTTCGCTTTGATTGCCTGCTCCATAGCATTGATGCTCCAGGATTACATTTGCTTAGCTGGGATTCCTGACAGTTTTTTTTTAATTTCAGGCTTACAGAAACAGTATATTGTGTATATGTATAAAATATATACATACATATATATACATATATGCTTTGCCCTCCATCTTTTTTCGCCTTACACAAATAAAAGGTTTCATTTGGAAATATGTATTCACTGTTGTCATCTTTCCAGAAACTACTTAAAAGAGAAAAACATCTCAAGTAGCCAGTGAAGTAACAAAAGCATTTTTGGTGTACTGGATCTTTAAGAAGTTTATGAATCTGTTCCTTTTCAAATGAAGAGTTCCTTCAACAAAGAGAAAGAAACATAGCTTTGAATTCATTCTTTTAAGGCAGTTGTCACCCTCTTAAATATAGTTAAAACATTTTCCAAATCTGTTTAATAGCTAGCATTGTTTTTTTTTCTTAAGCATCAAAAGTATGTACTGCCAATAACTACCAGCTGATCAGCCTCAGATCCTTTTAGGAAGTTTGAAACAGCTGTGCTGCAAAATGAAGTGAGAAAAGCAGGAGGAATAGGTATTGGCAAGCCTGGATTTGTTCATAATGAAAGTAAAGGTTCTAAACCATTTCAGTGCTTGTAACCTGCAAGCTGTGAACCCAGCTATTCACTTCATAGAACAGTTAGGGCTGGAAAGGACCTTAAGATCATCTAGTTCCAAGCCCCCTGACATAGGCAGGGGCACCTCCCACTAAACCATGTCATCCAAGGCTATGTCCAACCTGGCCTTGAGCACCGCCAGCAATGAAGCATTCACAACTTCCCCGGGCAACCCATTCCAGGGCCTCACCACCCTTACAGTAAAGAATTTCTTCCTCATATCCAATCTAAACTTCCCCTGTTCAAATTTAAACCTGTTACCCCTTGTCCTCTCACCACAGTCCCTAATGAAGAGTCCCTCCCCAGGATCCCTATAGGCCCCCTTCAGATACTGGAAGGCTGCTATGAGGTCTCCACGCAGCCTTCTCTTCTCCAGGCTGAACAGCACCAACTTTCTCATCCTATCGTCATACGGGAGGTGCTCCAGTCCCCTCATCAGCCTCGTGGCCCGTGGCCCCCTCTGGACTTGTTCCAACAGTTCCATGTCCTTTTTATGTTGAGGACACCAGAACTGCACACAATACTCCAAGTGAGGTCTCACAAGAGCAGAGTAGAGGGGCAGGAGCACCTCCTTTCACCTGCCGTTCACGCTCCTTTTGATTCAGTCCATGATACGGTTGGCTTTCTGGGCTGCAAGCGCACACTGCCGGCTCATGTTCATTTTTTCATTGACCAACACCAACAAGTCCTTCTCCGCAGGACCGCTCTGAATCTCCTCCCCGCCCAACCTGTAGCTGTGCCTGGCATTGCTCCCACCCAGGTGCAGGACCTTGCACTTGGCATGGTTAAACTTCATCAGGTTGGCATCAGCCCACCTCACAAGCGTATCAAGGTCCTTCTGGATGGCATTCCTTCCCTCCAATGTATCAACCGAACCACACAGCTTGGTGTCATCGACAAACTTGCTGAGGGCGCACTCAATCCCACTGTCCATGTCACCCACAAAGATGTTGAACAAGACCGGTCCCAACACTGATCCCTGGGGGACACCACTCATTACTGGTCTCCAGCTGGACATTGAGCCACTGAGCACTACTCTTTGCGTGCGGCCATCCAGCCAGTTCTTTATCCACCGAGTGGTCCACCTATCAAATTGATGTCTCTCCAACTTAGAGAGAAGGATGTCATGGGAGACAGTGTCAAAGACTTTACACAAGTCTAGGCAGACAACATCAACTGCTCTACCCCTGTCCATCAGTTCCGTAGCCCCTTCATAGAAGGCCACCATATTGGTCAGGCAGGATTTCCCCTTAGTGAAGCCATGTTGGCTGTCACCAAGCACCTTGTTGGTTTTCATGTGCCTTAGCATGCCTTCCAGGAGAATCTGCTCCAAGATTTTGCAAGGCACAGAGGTGAGACTGACTGGTCTGTAGTTCCCTGGGTCTTCCATTTTCCCATTCTTAAAAATGGGGGTTATATTTTCCTTTTTCCAATTGTCCTCGGTTCAGCTGTAGCAGTCATTTTCCTCCTTCTTAGCAGCTGGAGCAGCGCTGTGTTTTTTACTTTAGCCTGAGATCAACACTGATAACACACCAATGTTTTTAGTTGCTGCTAAGTAGTCCTTACTCTGATCAAGGACTTTTCAGTCTCATGCTCTACTGGTGAGGAGGGACACAGGAAGCCAGGAGGAAGCAGAGACAGAAGTCCAGACCCAACCTAGCCAAAGGAGTATTTCATACGCAGCAGATGTCTGGGATTACACTGGAACACCCAGTTATGGCAAAACCACAAGACCAGTCATTGGAAACTTCACCTGACTGTCACGATTTTTCAAATATGATAGCTTAGCAACTTCATTTGCCAGCTCTGTCAGGAACCATGGATGGATTTTATCACGTCCCATGGACTTGTGCACATTCAGGTTCTTCAGATCGATATTCTTCAGAGGAACCTGATCCTCTCCTACAATGTGCCTAAGGTCCTCATTCTCACAGTTCCCGCATCTGCCTTCCAAGACTTAAGCTGTGTGGTCAGAGCATTTGCCAGTGAAGACTGAGGCAATGAAGTCATTGAGAACCTCAACCTTCTCCAAACCCAGGGTAGCCAGTTCTCCTGTTAGCTTCTGCAGAGGGACCACGCTATCCTTAGTCTGTCTTTTGTTTGCTACATATCTACAGAAGCCCCTCCTGTTACCTTTCACATCCCTTGCTAAATTTAACTCTAACTGAGCCTTAGCTTTCCTGACCTGGTCCCCAGCTTCCCAGACAATGTCTCTGAATTCTTCCCAGGCCGCCTGACCTTGCTTCCACCTTTTATAAGCCTCTTTTTTATCTCCAAGTTTCCTCAGCAGCTCCTTATCCATCCATGGAGGTCTCCTGGCCCTCCCGTCACATTTCCTTCTAGTCGGGACGCAATGTTCCTGAGCTTGCAGCAGGTGATCCTTGAATATCGACCAGCAGTCTTGAGCCCTCCTGCCCTCCAGGGCTTTATCCCATGGAACCTTAGTAAGCAGGCTCCTGAAGAGGCCAAAGTCTGCTCTCTTGAAGCCCAGGGCAGGGAGCTTGCTGCATGCTCTTCGCACTGCCCTAAGGATCTCAAAATTGACCAGCTCATGATCACTACAACCAAGACTGCCCTGGAGCATCACATTCCCAACCAGCCCCTCTCTGCTGGTGAGAATGAGGTCAAGCATGGCACCTCTCCTTGTCAGCTCCTCTGTTACTTGCAGAAGCAAGTTGTCTTCCACACAATCGAGGAACATCCTGGACTGATTGTGCCAGGTGTACCGTCCTTCCAACAGATATCAGGATGGTTGAAGTCCCCCAAGAGAACAAAGGCCTGTGAGTGTGAGGCTGCTCTTATCTATCTATAGAGCAATTCATCCAGAAAGTCCTCCTGATCAGGTAGCCTGTAACAGATCTGCACAGTGATGTCCCCCATCGCTGCTCCTCCTCTTACCCTGACCCACAAGCACTCTGTTGACTCATCACGTGTGCTTAAGACAGTGTTCCATACTCTCCAGACTAGGACTGACATAAATAGCTACTCCCCCTCCCCATCTGCCTGGCCTGTCTTTCCTAAAGAGCCTATAACCTTCCATTCCAACACTCCAGTCGTAGGAGCCATCCCACGTTTCTGTGATGCCAGTGATATCATATCCCCGTAGATGTGCACACATCTCTAATTTCTCTTGTTTATTCCCCATACTATGGGCATGTCTATAGAGACATCTGAGCTGAGCTCCAAATAAAGCTGACTCATTAGCTGGAGCAGATGAAATAAATCTGCATTGCTGCAAGCATTTATTACAGGTGCTGGCAACTGACTGGGAGTGTTGGGCTGGATGGATGCCTCCCTCTCCCATCACATCTAGTTTAAAGCTGCTTTGACCAGCCTGGTAAGTCTCCTACCGAAGTAACTCTTCCCCTTGTCAGACCAGCTCCACCAGCCTCCAGCAGACCTGGCCTCCCAGACTGAGTACCATGCTCTAAATAACCAAACCCTGACAATGGGTACCACTGTTCTAACCATTTATTAACCTGACAAATCCCCCAGGCCTTTTTAAGGTCCTTCCCTTTGACCAGGAGGATTGATGAAAGAATTATCTGAGCTCCACAGCCCCTAACCACCTTTCCCAGGGCTCTGTAGTCCCTCTTAATGATTCACAGGCTACTGCTGTCAGTATCACTGGCACCCACATGGACCATAAGAAGTGGTTAACAGTCAGCAGGACTTACTGGACCAGCTGCCCTCTCAGCAACATCCCCAGTTCAAGCCCCTGGTAGGCAACACACATCCCTTGAGACTGGGTCAGGATGATAGGTGGGTGCGTCTTTGCCTTTCAAAATAGAGCCACCTACTACAATGACCCACCGTTTTTCCCTGCAGGCACTAGTAGTGGTCTTCCTTATTTGTGCATCAGCAGGACGTTCATTTTGTACAGTATGTGTTTCCTCGTCAGCCCCCTGCAGAAATGGGAAGTGGTTCTGGGTGGGGACATCAGATCTTGGAGGAAGCCCCCTGCTTTTAATTGTCCTCTTCCTTCTTTTTGTGTTCGTCCCTCTCAGCTTCCCTGACATCTTTCAGCTACTGACAGCGTCCCGCAGTTCAACCCCTGCTGCAGGAGGACCTCCACCAGGGCACACGGAGCGCAGCCCTGCCCATTGCACACCCTCGCCTCACCACACCACTGCAGGCACTTTCTGCAACCCCAACAGGCCCCGGCCCTGAGGCGAACGCTCACCATCCCGCTCGTTCTGTGGGCCCCAACTGCCTCGCCACGCCCTCCTCCCGCGCTCCCTGGAGCGGGTTTTTCCCCGCTCAGGCCGGGGCCGTCCCTCCTGGCACCGCCCCCTGTGAGTCCCTGCTCGCCTCAGCGTTGTTGCCGGACGTTGGGCAAGGCCTGGCTAGGGCTCGAGGCTCCCTCGGTGGCTCTCGCCGGTCAGAACTGAGGCTCCTGGACGCGGGGTTTCCCCTCGCTCCGGGGTCGGAGGCTCCTCTCTGGAGCTGCTCACCTCAGTACCTCTGTGCCTGGTGAAATCCTGGCTCAGATTCTCCTGGAAAGCATGCTGAGGCACATGAAAAACAACGCGGTGGCTGGTGACATCCGGCACGGCTTCACTGAAGAGAAATCCTGTCTGACCAATTTGGTGGCCTTCTGTGATGGGGCTACAGAATATAGTTCTGCGGAACAAGCTCTGACCTAGGTCCGAGGGGCTGTCTGCAGTGCAGGTCCCAAGGGAGGCCAGTCCCCCCGAATAGACCACTCAAGAAACAAGCCTATGGGAGAGCGACCAACAGCGGTCATTCTGCATTTCAAGGATCTGGACCAACGTGCTGGGGGGGTTGGTTGCCAATCTCAAAATCTCTGCCAACCTCTGTACAGTACCCTGATGGGATACTTACCTGAGGGTTTTAAAACTGTTCTACACAACTGAGTCAGTTACCTGTTTTTCCTGAGTGTTGCAGGGAAAAGTTGCTCAGTCCACACAGTTTAAACCAAATTGGCATCAAAACACTTTTATTGAGCTACCAGCAGCATGGAATTAGGCAGCAGTCATTGAAGTGTTGCATTCAAGTAGTAATACAAGAGGTAAACCCCCAAACTGGACACATGAATGTTAATAAACACAAGCAAATACCTAAAGACCCTGTGTAACAAACGCAGAAGAGATTTCTGAAATTCTCGGGGGTGTGGGGGGCTTGTGTGAAAGAAGACGAAAAAACCCCAAGAGTTCTGTGAGTGAATAGTATATAAATACAAGCATGATCTTGTCGATAAATTACCTCAGCTGCCATTGAGACACAATAGAAGTGATTCCTTTTTCGGATTTGTAATAACTGACTTCAGACACCTTACGGATTTTAGATGCATCAGTTAAGAGCTTCCTGAAGCATTTGCACATTTAGCAAACTGAAAGGAAATTAATACCAGACAGAAATTTAAATGTGCTTATTTAGCCGAATATGAGAGAGAAAAGCTTTGAATGATGCTTGAAGACACTGAACAACAATAAGCGTTTCATCCTATATACTGTTTTTTGAATCAACACTATTCATGGGATGTGATGCTTCACTAAGCAGGCTGTAACCACCCAGTGTACTGCCCAGGGTTTGCCTTCACAGGCAGCCAGTCTTATCTTCAGTGTCCTTATTGCATTGCTAGACATATGCAGTAGCCAACCTTATGTAATGGTTTATTTCTTTTGACAGTGACAGTTGATAGTATAGTTGTTTCTCACTTAACAGCAGCTAACAGATTCAGTAAAATGTTGCACTGTTAACTTGAATATTAGTTGTATCTTTGGCACCTTCTTTTCCCCTAGGTTGATTTCTGTCACCATACATGGTCAGTCTTACAAAAGTAATGTATAGAGAATAGCTTACAGTTTGCTAAATCTCAGTTTTAGATCTAACTTCTGCCATACCTCTTTGTGAGAAATAGAGGACATAACCTTATTTGAAATTCACAGGGGTAAAAGCCTACAAGATTTTTACCATTGTGGAAAAATATAGACAAGAATTTGTCATAATGACAGCTCCTTTCTTTGATCAAGAGTCATTTCTCACACAGCTAGTGTGTATAAGAAATTTAGTTCCAACCATTGGCCAGAATGGCAAATCACCAAATTATTTTTTTTAATCTGCTGTGTTAACTGATTGTCTTACAGACCAGGTTCCAAATGTGAATTGCATGGTCTTTCCACCAAAGAAAACTGTAATTAGCCTATTCATGATCTTATGCCAACCTGAAAGTAGTCTGTCATCTTAAAATGCCAATAACATCCCACTGTTTATTTCAAGAAGGCAATCAGATGAAAAATGTTACTGGCCAGCACTTAATACCACTATTTCAATATACACTGCATTCAGTTTCTCCAGGTCATTTATTGGGCCATTTGTCCTCCCAGAGCAAATATATTCTTCTGTTCAGATTATTTGCATATGAAAGATTTATTATTATTCCCTCTTTTGACAAAACTAATGTTCCAGAAACTACAAAGTGAAATGATGCCAAGTATATATTATCATTCAAGCAACACCAGACAGACATTCATGGAAATGTTTCTTGCCACTTTCTGATCCCTTCCCAAAAACATTCCTGCTTCTATTGAGGCTCTTGGTGAAATACCCTTAAAAAATAATGGGATGCAGGACAATACGTCGACATTCGTCCACCACTATTCAGTAGAAACATCATTGCAAGGATAAAGAAACGTGGCTTTTCAAAGTTTAAACTCTGTTCACCCTTCTCTGTTCACACTTTCTGTTATCAGCTACTTTAGACAGAATGAGATTTCTGGAGAGCGGAAGTTCTTCATTGTACTCCTTCCCAATGTATGAATTAGGGACCCAGAGGTTGGTTCTCTATGGACCAGTTCAGGAGGGCACATGGTTAGAAGGTACTGGGAGAAGAATCAGAGGAAGCAGGGCAAAAAACATATAAAGGTAGAAGAAGTGATACCATAGATGGAAGACGGTGAGAAAAATTCAAAAGACAACACCAAGATTAAGAGCAGAGAAAGCTTACAGTTACAGGCAACCTTTTAAGGTCTCAGTGCTTCAGGATTTGATCACAACAGCATATCTGAACAGGATAGTTTCCTCATACCCAGGAGCAACTTATTTACCCCACAACTGGAGTGATCAAGCTATAATTTTGTGGTTTGCCTCTTACCCAGACACCTCTTTCCAGTTGTAATCCTTCCTTTCACACCTAGGAACCCTGCAGCAACACTGCTCAGTAAGGTTCCATGGGATACAGCCCTAGAGGGCACGGGGGCCCAAGACTGTTGGTTGATATTCAAGGATTACCTGCTGCAAGCTCAGGAGCGATGCATCCCAACCAGAAGGAAGTTTAGCAGGAGGGCCAGGAGACCTCCTTGGATGGATAAGGAGCTGCTGAGCAAAATTTGAAGGAAAAAAGAGGCTTATAAAAGGTGGAAGCTAAGGCCCACTTAGAATTAAACTTGGCTAGGGATGTTAAGGATAACAGGAAGGGATTTTATAGGTACACTGCAAATAAAAGACAGGTTAGGGACAACGTGGGCCCTCTCCAGAAGCTATCGGGAGAACTGGCTACCCTGGATTTGGAGAAGGCTGAGGTTCTTAATGACTTCATTGCCTCAGTCTTCACTGGCAAATGCTCTGACCACACCACCCAAGCCATGGAAGGCAGACACAGGGACTGTGAGAATGAAGACCCTGAGCCCACTGTAGGAGAGGATCTGGTTCAAGACCACCTTAGGAACCTGAATGTATACAAGTCCATGGGACCGGATAAAATCCATCCGCAGGTCCTGAAGGAGCTGGCAAATGAAGTTGCTAAGCCACTGTCCATCATATTTGAAAAACCATGGCAGACAGGTGAAGTTCCCGATGACTGGAAAAAGGGAAATATAACCCCCATTTTTAAGAAGGGGAAAATGGATGACCCAGGGTATTACAGACCAGTCAGTCTCACCTCTGTGCCTGGCAAAATTTTGGAGCAGATTCTCCTGGAAGGCATGCTAAGGCACATGAAAACCAACAAGGTGCTTGGTGACAGCCAGCATGGCTTCACTGAGGGGAAATCCTGCCTGACCAATCTGGTGGCCTTCTATGAAGGGGCTACGGAACTGATGGACAGGGGTAGAGCAGTTGATGTTGTCTGCCTGGACTTGTGTAAAGCCTTTGACACTGTCTCCCATGACATCCTTCTCTCTAAGTTGGAGAGACATCAATTTGATAGGTGGACCACTCGGTGGATAAAGAACTGGCTGGATGGCCGCACGCAAAGAGTAGTGCTCAGTGGCTCAATGTCCAGCTGGAGACCAGTAACGAGTGGTGTCCCCCAGGGATCGGTGTTGGGACCAGTCTTGTTCAACATCTTTGTGGGTGACATGGACAGTGGGATTGAGTGCGCCCTCAGCAAGTTTGTCGATGACACCAAGCTGTGTGGTTCGGTTGATACATTGGAGGGAAGGAATGCCATCCAGAGGGACCTTGATACGCTTGTGAGGTGGGCTGATGCCAACCTGATGAAGTTTAACCATGCCAAGTGCAAGGTCCTGCACCTGGGTGGGAGCAATGCCAGGCACAGCTACAGGTCGGGCGGGGAGGAGATTCAGAGCAGCCCTGCGGAGAAGGACTTGGGGGTGTGGGTCGATGAGAAAATGAACATGAGCTGGCAGTGTGCGCTTGCAGCCCAGAAAGCCAACTGTATCATGGACTGAATCAAAAGAAGTGTGACCAGCAGGTCAAGGGAGGTGCTCCTGCCCCTCTACTCTGCTCTCATGAGACCTCACTTGGAGTATTGTGTGCAGTTCTGGTGTCCTCAACATAAAAAGGACATGGAACTGTTAGAACAAGAGCAGAGGAGGGCCACGAGGCTGATGAGGGGACTGGAGCACCTCCCATATGAAGATAGGCTGAGAAAATTGGGGCTGTTCAGCCTGGAGAAGAGAAGGCTGCGTGGAGACCTCATAGCAGCCTTCCAATACCTGAAGGGGGCCTGTAGGGATGCCGGGGAGGGATTCTTCATTAGGGACTGTGGTGAGAGGACAAGGGGTAATGGGTTTAAACTTAAACAGGGGAAGTTTAGATTGGATATGAGGAAGAAATTCTTTACTGTGAGGGTGGTGAGGCACTGGAATGGGTTGCCCGGGGAAGTTGTGAATGCTTCATCCCTGGTGGTGTTCAAGGTGGGGTTGGACATAGCCTTGGATGACATGGTTTAGTGGGAGGTGTCCCTGCCTATGTCAGGGGGATTGGAACTCGATGATCTTGAGGTCTTTTCCAACCCTAACTATTCTATGATTCTATGACTCTTTCCAAGCTTCATATCTCAGTCCTCTATTCCATAGAGGGAGATGACTCCCACATGCACTTATCCCTATGTAAGAGTGGCTACTCTCAGGGGTTTAGTTTCTTGACAAAACAAGAGGATTAGAAAATTTCTCATTAGAAATAAGAAGTTGGCCATAGCACATTTAGTGGCTTCTATTTGGAAGAAAAAAAATTAAAAGGGTAAAGCTCCCGGCTGCTCAAAGACAATATGACCTGCCAGCATTTCTACCTAATCATATAGATACCTGATTTCTATTGTTGATCCGAGAAAAATGCTATAAAATACCAGATATGTATTAATCTCTCTGTGGGTTTTGGGTTTTGTTGTTGTTGTTGTTGGGTTGGGTTTTTTTCATTAAAAAAATTCAGCACCTCTAGGCATTTAGCTGGATGAGAGCACCTCTTGAAAGGTAATATCTCAGCATGCACAGGATCCAGATTCTGACGCTATTTATAGTGCACAGCTCAGGGAACCCAGGTGGTTATCTGCAGACATAATGACTTGCAGCTAGCAGATCCAGGTTATACAAAATTCCTAACTATCTCGGTTCTAGGAAACATGGTGGTATAGGCAGAAGCAGAGATAGGAATTTGCTAATATACATCATAGACTCATAGATTCATAGAATCATAGAATTGTAGAATGGCATTTCCGAATAGGTGCCTGCTGTCTAGGAGATGCTCTCACATATTCTTAAGGTTGTGCAGAGATTTTGGCAGCTGTAAAAGACTGTAGGCCTGACCTTGTTGCAAAAATCTTTAGGAAGGAGTTAGAGGTAAGTAAGAGATCAGGCCATAGCATCTTTAAATCAATATAAGTGATAATAGGAATGACGAATAATAGAAACATACAAGGATATTACAAAAAATCTGCAAAGTAAAAACATATTAAAAAATTACTCTCTGATTAGGAAGGTAATGTCATTGCCAACCTTAGCTCAATGGAAATAAAATTTCATAAAGTTTAGATCTTTCTGATTTTTTTATTTTTTTTTTTTTTTACTGTTCTGTTAGTATATATGGTCAATCATTTTCAATAGATGAAGTTGCCAGGACATCCCACATTGTTATTGCAGGGCATAACCTCACTGCTATTTTGCTTCCATCACATTCAGGCTAGAGTCAGATGGGGCACAGCACGTTAGTGCTTTCTGACACTGGTGTCTCCTGCCCCCATACAAGCAGTTTCCCAGGTAGGTCCTTTCATGCACCCTTGCCACAGAGCTGTGTTAGACCTTGGAATTACTGAAACAACTGGCAATATGCAGTCAGCTTCAGAGGAGGTGCCCCAGTTTTACTGTGAATGTGAAACTCAGTACATGTCAAATTAGCCATGAGAAGCAGGCACCCTTCAAGCTAGCTGTCAGTGTGAGAGGTGTCACCAGAAAGTGATTACTGCGTGTGAAGAAGATATCTAAAATGCATGGAATGAGTCACCCTCTGAAGATGTTCTTTGTTTCACTTCTTGGGCTACATAGAGGGCTTAGCCAATAGAGTAAGCACCTAACACACAGAAGGTCATTGATAGGTTCAATATAAAGCGCCCTAACTCTACTTCCTTGCTTTCACCAACATGACTGATGGAAATAGGATTCATTCATTAACCAAAGCTGTCTCTGTGCAGGCAGTTTTCTATTAAGCTGCTCTTGTTGTGCTCCATGTTATTTTATAGTAAGCAGCAGTTCAGGTTAATACCTTGTTGCACTATTTCTGCTCTCATTCCCTATAATAAAAGCATGTCTAAATTGTAAAGAATTGCATATGCAATATGCAAAATGCATGTGCAAGTATAACTTCCCTGAGAATAAGAACAAGAAATAAATTACTTTGACAGGAATTACATATTGTTTTCAGTATTCTCATGTATTTTGGCCATTCATTATGCATGCATGTCATTTTTTGCTGCCTCGTGACCTTTGTGGCATCAAAAGATACTCTTCTGTTGTTCAGCCACATTAGCAATTCTAAAACTTATATCTTGATCACAGGTTCCTATTGTTCATCAGGACTCTGTATTATACATTCCTCAGTAGAAAAAAACCCACAGTCAAATATCTTGTGGGAAAAAATTGTGTCTTAATTTTAACTGAGACAATGCATAGGCAACTGTTCTTTAAACTGTAATTATTAGGCCTGAACAAGCATCCATTGAAGACATCTACATTGTTGGTACCCTGGTGAGATCACTTGGAAAGCCAGTGGTTAGTGGTGTACAACAATATGCTAAAATGCCCAGAGGAATTAGGACGCTTCCTTAGTATTGCCTGTAAGCTTTTCTTATTGGCTTGCTTTTTCTTGTATATGCCACTCATAATTAACTACAGCAAAAGAGGGCCCAGCAAGGAAAAGCAATTTATCTGAAAGCCTCTATTCTTTTCTCAAAATGTATGAAGGCTTATTTTGTACTTCCAGTTGGCCAGCATTTCCTTTTTGTTTGCAGAATAATGATATGATTGTCTCAAATAATAGAAGAGCTCCTAGGGAAGCTCAGAGATGCTATAAATTTGCACTCATCTTTGCTGTAGCTTCCAGACTGGTAAGGAGTCACTGCCCTTCCTGCCTAGAAGTGAGAAGCATGTATGATCACAGAATTAATTACTGGCTATTTCAGCAGCTCTCTCATGTGGTGAAAAAATACTTAATTAGGAGCTTTTTATCTTTTTGGCAACAAAATAACCAGTAAGGGGTATTATCTATATAATACCCTCTACACTAGTACCCTGCATTCATTTGTCTGTAGGAAAGTAATTTCTTTCTCCAAATTTTTCCAAATGTCTGTTTGGAGACAGCTCATTTCTTCCAGATTTCTTGATGGCAGTTCTTGGTGTTTGGGAAATTTCTGGACTTGTCCAGCTTCTGCACCAGGCAGAGTGTTTAACATGGTAGATACTGACTAAAAGGATCGTGTGTGCAACAAGGAAAATATATTAAAACAAGCAAAAGACTGTGTGATAAGTATGCAGATCAAAAATTCTTCTGCAGAAATAAGGTGTCCTGACAGTGAGGTTAAGTAAAAGGCCGGTG
The DNA here is from genome assembly GCA_039720435.1 of Amazona ochrocephala. Lineage (NCBI taxonomy): Eukaryota > Metazoa > Chordata > Aves > Psittaciformes > Psittacidae > Amazona > Amazona ochrocephala. The sequence goes on from CM077878.1 coordinate 70,068,371, forward strand.
CATGGCTGGTTTTCTCTGTGAGCCTTCAGAAACTGATCAAACTCAGATGCCTTGCCCTGGCCTGAGGAGGAATCCACTGTCTGTAAACAAATGTAACACTTATGATTGAGATGTGGGCTTGCAGGAATCTGTATTTTCCCAGTTATGTTTTGCTTTTTAAATGCTAATGTCAAGTTGCCTTTAAAAAAGGACAAGCACTTCCACAGGCACAAACATAAAAAGACTACATCGTATTCCTCTTAACCACACCTTCGCTGAAGTGTCTACATGTTTGGTCTGGACTGTTTCATCAGTGCCTTGTCGTCAGTGCAAATGTCAAAGACACAGCAAGGCTGAACAAAAGTCCAATGAATCCAGTCGAAATCTGTCCAGTAACTTTAGCAAGCACTGGATGCAGCTGCTAACTTATGGGTCATTGCCAAAATGAACTGAAGAGGTGCCTGCTGCCAATAATACACTGACTTCGTAAAGGCTTGTATGTTCATTAAAAAAAAAAAAGGAATCATTCCATTTCCTAAGCAGTACACAAATAAACGAAGATATTTTTTCAGACTGAAAGCAAGACCGCTGGGAAATAGCAGCTATTGCAAGTAAGTTATTGTTTAAAGTATGGCATTTCTTTAATTAGACTGATGCCTTGGCTCCCTCTCCTACCAGAATGTATGTGCTTGCCAAATGCAAAATGGATATTCAAAGCTATTTTGAAGTTAAACAAATCAAAGGTGTTTATAAATCTGCAAGCAGTTCTACCTCCTGTGCCCTAAAGTCAGCCTTACCTGGGTTATTCAAACTGAATTTCAAGTTATTGTTTCTGGGTTGAGACCTCCTTCTGCTCATTTTTCGTAGTTCAGAGTAATTATTCTGGCAGAATTCATAAAACGATGGAAACAGACTTCTTGTAGTGGGAAAATGACAGACACTTCTGAACTTTCACAGGACTGACAGTGAAAACTGCTTTAATGCTGCCTGTTCCAGACATGAAAAAACTTCTCATCTTTGGGTTTACAAAATGACTGCACTATCTTGATTTTCTCCTGAATGAATCATTCAAGTGTTTTACAAGAGGTATTAAAGGTAAGGGGGAACTGTTTAGTGAATTGTTAGCATGTACAAAATGTTTGTTTTGCTTAAATAAAGTTCCCACATAAAGGATGTTTGGAGTCACTGTTTAGCAAAAGGAAAACAACATCGGACTTTAAAAATACCAAGACCCACAGCACAGATAAGTGAAAACTGCAGTGATTAGCTGTATATCAAAGGTAGTAGCTATTTTTGTCAGACAGATCTCTCATCACCTAAGTCATTTCAAGAGCAAGACAACATTTTTTCCAAGTCAAAAATTTAAAAGATTTTTCCTTGCACAATTTAAACATCATTTTTTTTAAAGTCGTATTTGCCATCTATTGTATATACCATCTGTTTCTCATGGGATACCAACATCTGTCTTACCGACTTGGTTTATCTGCTGACCCAGACTGCCAAGTAATAATTCTTTTCAATTAAACTTTTTGGAGAAACTAAGAGAATGGGTGCATTATTTTAAACAAGTTCCAAAACACATTTCTATCCTGTCTCCACTTCCACTTGGGCCAAAGGTGTTGTCTTCCTTGTCCTCTCATATAACACATGTAAGTGGTGGTTATAAATCAGAATGCAAAATCTAAGGATGCAACTTTATGGACATCTACCTTCCACCCCTTTCCTCTGCACTAGTTATACTATAAGAACAAAAATACTGAGAGAAGAAAGTTTCCCTCCCATCCAGCACTGCAGGCTAATCTCATGCCTGCATGTGCTGCCTTAGCTGTCTGCTAGAGTCTTCTATTGCCCTGAATTATATTCAGTTTTTGAACTGCAAAAGCTTCCCTTCTGCTTTACTTGCACATTTCCCCTCAAAACATTTTTTTAGAATTGTTCGCTGCTGTTTGAGAAATCAAAGCTTCACTGACCACTATTTATTCATGGGACTTTACATCAGGTAGTTAGCTGTGGCAGAACTACAGCATATATTTTAGACATCTATCTCAATTTAAAGATGTCAAATGGCTAAATGATTCACTCTGTCTTTAGGTAGGTAGTTCCAAAAGTTAATTTTATTCACCTTTCAGAAACTGTGCCTTATTTCTAGCTTAAATTGGTTTAGTTTTGGCTCCTAACCACAGATCTTCTTACACTCTTATAAAGAGACATTTCCTTTCGTAGACGTGTTTCCCAGGCAGGCATTTTTAGATCCTGTTCTGTCTCAGCTTTCTCTGCTCTGGCTTCAAGCATCAATTGCAACTATTTAAAAAAAGTATACTGATGGAAATTGTTGTGATATTCATTATTATGACTAAGACACAAGCAACTAATAAACATTTGTGAGCTAACAAAACTCCAAGTATACAGAAGAGAATGAAAGAGCTCTACAGCTAATTTAGAAATGTCCTTTCTTGCTGCCTGCATCCTGATCTTGAAATAGCATTGGAGTTCTTCTGCTAACTGCTGCCTCTAAAGATTTCCGATTGTGTTCTGTTCAAGATTCACAGCCATGCATGGCTTGGATTTATTTTTATTCATTGTATTCTTAGAGATAATCCATATTTATCTATTGCATTTGCATTGCTAGAATATTTAATATCTCTTTGATGAAACTGAGTCAAAAAATGAGCCTGGTAAGAGAGCACATCTCTACTAATGCAAACTTGATTGAGCCAGCTCTAAATCTGGACCAAACTGGCTCTCAGCTTAACAGCTGTTTAATACAATTGATCCATGAAAGCACAGTCTTCAAGGTTTTCAGCTAATTGTCTGTGATAGTGAAAAGACAGCTGACAAGCTCAGCATGAGGGTGTTGGCTAAACAAATTGTATCTGTCTCTAAAGCTGTAGATCTGTTTCTCACTGCAAACCATTTCCCAACAAATTCTATCACAAATAAGAACCAGTTTTCAGCCCAAATGCATACCTACCTCAATATCCTGAGATAGAAGATACAGGGCCAATCAAACGTATTCACACAGGAATATGTTATTCCAGTCATATCCTGTGAAATGGATTTTCTTTTCTACATTACCCATGGGTTTAGACACAAGTGTGAATTTTTGCATATCTGGATCACTTCTTCCTTTGAATAGGCACATCTTCATTATTTAAAAAAAATAAAGTTCTCTGTATATCAGCTGTAGATAACACTGTACTGTTATGGGAAAGATAATAAACCATAAACCCCTCGCTTACTCTGGAAAACAGTATGCATTTTGAATGTGGTTAGTCATGAACCAGCACAGAGCACTAATGTGCATTTCCTCTTTCTGCCTGCTTTGAGGCATTGCTTGGAAAAAATGATGATGAACCAGATTGGAACTGTAAAATCACATTGGCACTTTTATATGCTGTCATTGCTTTGGTGGATGAATAGCTATGAAGATAAGTCTGGGTGTACCATGTACCTCTGTTCTCTCCTCCACCCTACCACCCACAATGAGTTCTGATTCAAATGCAGCCCAACTCCTCCGGGGCTGTCTAGGAAATTGCCACCCAGAGGTTTCCATAGTGCTCTCAGTCAACACCACTAAAGGAGGAGATAAAGCTTTATTCAGAGGGAGTGCCTTGAACTACTCTTTTTATTCAGTCGGTAATGTATGCCCTAAGATTGCTTGTGATCTGTTATCATTGTCAAAGTTTTTGGCATTATACACATTCCTTCTTTGCTTATGTGTAGTCAACATGTGTGCAGCATATCTTACAGTGAAAAAATATCTGAAAAAATGAAGGTTCATATCAGGAGAAACTGGCAGAAGTAGTGCCATGTAAAACACTAATTAGGATTTTTGCAACTGCCTCACAATATCTGCGTCACATAGTACAGGAACCCCTCTGCACCGCCTGTTACTGTATGAGACACTGAGGTCCTTCTTTGTAATTCACTTCTCAATATATGTAAAAAACGTGTTAGAAAATGTCTGTTTGAAAGACAAGTGGAAGAGGAGCGAGCCTAGAACTTAGCTCAGTAGGAAGATGTTGTTCTTTCCATGACTGTTTTTCCAGAGACTGTACCATGGTGTGTCCAGACATCATAAACACAGTAGATTCATAACCCTTCTAGGTGATGTTCCTTTAGCAAGAGATGGTTATCAGGACCCTGAGTCATTGGCTGTATTGTACACAGCTAGAAGACTTGGCTAGAGACAGAAGTGGTCAGTTTAATGCAAAAGGAAAGAAGGAAACAGAAAAACAAACCTGCAGAAAACAGATATGCTGGCATGAGGAGAAAGGGAGAAATCAAGGCAGTTAAAATGAGGAGCCAAGGTGAATCATACATGCTTTTTGGAGCTGACCTTAAGTTACTGTATTCCTTAGATTGGCTCAGAAGTGGTCTTAGGTAGAATAGTTTGGAAAATTGCCATGAAGCACACAAGCTCCATGCAGGAGCTGTGGAGATAAGGCTAGCTGATAAGGGGGGAAGATGCCTCAGGGAACTATAGCAGTGCCATAGCTGTGACCACCCTTCTGGACTGCTGCTGAATATTAGGGTACATCTGTTAGAAATATCAGAAGGCACAAACAAAGGAACAGAAGTTGTTCAAGTCTTTGACATGACTGAGGACTCAAGCACTCCTTGCACAGGATTGCTGGAGAGCCAGGACAGGGTCCAGCAGAGGGATGAGGAGGAGCAAGAGCAGCTGGCACTGGCTCATTCAAGGACAGACATCCTTACCAGGAGGCTTTTCCAGATCTCAGACACAAGAATGCTCTGTGCTTGCACAAAAGCCAATGTTTCCCTGTCCTACACATGGCAGCACTGAGACAATAATCTGTTGAGCATTTGCTACTGATTTGTGTCCTCATGTTAGAAGGGATGACTGATACAGATGAAATGGTGGTGGCTGAAAGTCAACAGTTTTAAAAAACCATTCCAAAAACCAGTTTGTGGGCCTTCTGGTTCTCTGAGGAGTCCCCCTGCTTCAGTGCCAGAACTGGTGAGGCAGGCAGCCTCCCATAGCCCTTCCCTGAGGAAGCTGTAGGATGACCCTTTGGGGAGGGCTGGGTTGGAGAGGTTGTGGCAGTGAGAGTTTCTGGTGTTCATCTTTTATTCTGAATTAAAGTAGACTTTCTTTTCTCCCATATTTCAATTAAAAAAGGAAAAACAGACATCTTCTGCTACTACTGGAGAAAGGGAGGTCATGCACTTCAGGTCTCTGACCCTGGAAAGGCCCAGGAAGAAGGCAACCCTGGATTCCTATCATGACAGTACTTAAAGTAAGTCTTTTGGCTCCAGTCAAAGTTAGAAAGAAGAAGGAAGGAAAATTCCATTTTTTACTGCAGAAGTGATTTCAAATAAATTTTTTGACAGATCTTGAGTATTAATAATTCAACCTCTCATGACTGTGAAATTTCATAATGTAAGATAGGCTTTTCTTACTAATCCAGTACTCTGTAATACACTCATTTAAATGTCTTTATTGCTTACAATTATCTATAAAAAAATATCATAGAATCATAGAATAGTTAGGGTTGGAAAGGACCTTAAGATCATCGAGTTCCAACCCCCCTGCCATAGGCAGGGACACCTCACACTAAACCATGCCACCCAAGGCTCTGTCCAACCTGGCCTTGAACACCACCAGGGATGGAGCATTCACAACTTCCCTGGGCAACCCATTCCAGTGCCTCACCACCCTCACAGTAAAGAATTTCTTCCTTATATCCAATCTAAACTTCCCCTGTTTAAGTTTGAACCCATTACCCCTTGTCCTCTCACTACAGTCCCTCATGAAGAGTCCCTCCCCAGCATCCCTATAGGTCCCCATTCAGATACTGGAAGGCTGCTATGAGGTCTCCATGCAGCCTTCTCTTCTCCAGGCTGAACAGACCCAACTTTCTCATCCTATCTTCATATGGGAGGTGCTCCAGTCCCCTCATTGTCCTCGTGGCCCTCCTCTGGACTTGTTCCAACAGTTCCATGTCCTTTTTATGTTGAGGACACCAGAACTGCACACAATACTCCAAGTGAGGTCTCACAAGAGCAGAGTAGAGGGGCAGGATCACCTCCCTCGACCTGCTGGTCACGCTCCTTTTGATGCAGCCCAGGATATGGTTGGCTTTCTGGGCTGCAAGTGCACAGTTTTACTTCTCTGTAGCGTTCACATCATCTACATACTCTTCCAACTGTTCATGGTTCATAGTTTTGCTAAAAACTCTTAATAGGAGTTATGCAGATATCCAGTATACCAACAGATATGCTCTGTTCTCCATGCTTAAATATGTAAAAACCACAAGTATGCTTCCTAAGTGCCTAAATGTTTTAATCAAGTATAGCGCTTTTTTTCATGTTACTTCATACTATTCTTGAGTGGCAGGAAAATGAAAAAAAATGTGTGAGTGTATCTGCCTGAAATAACCAAGAGGTGGCTGCACTCCATTCAACCCAAGTTTGACTTTTCATATAATCTATGTAACTACAGTACAGCAGGCAGTGCAAGTAGGAAATGCAAGTGAAACAAAGCAATCAACTGTAGAGTAAGCCAGGACATGCATGACTGCGGCAGGCATCTTCCATGTTTGCTGAAAGGGACTGAGAAACGCAGCAGTGATGGAAAGTTCTTGACCAAATGGGGAGAGCGAAGAGGTTCATAACAACTGTGCCTCTTCGTGGTCCATTGTCTATTGGCAGCAGCAACATTTGTTGAGGTCCTGATGCTGTTGCTTTGCATTTGAAATCATTAGGAAAAATATTGTCACCCCAAGGAAAGTTATTAAGATAAGGCACATAGCAAACACATTCCAAAATGGATTAATCATCATTAAAATAAAAAAAAAAATGACCACAGAAACATTCACACATATTATAGTAGGTCAAATTGCATACAGTATTCTTTCCTTCCTCTTTTAAATGCAGAGTAGAAGTTAACTCCCTCTTAATTCTCCTCAATCTTCATACACCTTCTCTGTCAGTACAAGCTACAAATCATTAGGTACTTTGTCTTCGTTTGCCAAGTGCAAATGGCTATGCAGAGAGACTGTCCTGGATGTCAGGTGCTTTAGGTTCTTTGGAAAGAGAGTTACTGTGTGGAGAACAGAGTGCTAATGCTTTTGAAATCAGTTTTGAGGAAGCCATGCTGTTCCACACATGATCGATGTAACACAGGATGCAGTGTTACATTTTATGTATTTTGGTCCCCAGAAATCTTTGGATGCTTTTTCAGCTTTCTTATAAATGTGCAGGAATTCTCTGACACTGATGATCACTGCTGGAGCTAGGCTCAAATGTTTTTTCCTTGCATGACTAGCACAGAGGCATTCATGAAAGGTAAACTTTCTTAGTGCTTAAATGGCTACGCTTATTTTACATGTTCAGTAGGTTGTTTCCACTCTGGTTTTGCAGTACATGATAGGGCAATTATTCGATTTGTCTTTGTATTTTTTTCCATACATCCCTTCACTGCCAAAATGTGGCAGGTTGTAAATTAGCATGCAATAAGTATCATGTTACAAAATCCTAGCAGAGATAAAGCACCTGTCAGTTGTAGAAGTCAGCTCTGTAAAGTCACTGCTCTAGTCCCTGCTTATGTTTGACTCAGTCTCCATGACAGTAAAATTACAAAGGTGTGTCTTCACTAGGACCTTACAGGAAGATGGGTTACTCTCATACAACAAAACCCATGGTGTGGTAATTAAATCTCAATTTTTAAACACATAAAGGATCCCATGGATGGAGGTCCTCACCTTCCCTCTCCTCTCCTGCCTTTCTTAGCTGCCATGTCAGAAGCATACTTTGCAGCTTTCTCTCTCCCAACCCACTCTTCCTGCAAGGGGGGACTTTCTGTCATACTTAGGTGCAAGCATTAGTGGCTTTAGTTAACACTAGGAATTCTAAAGGAAACAGATGGCTGTTACAGACAAGGCTAAATTGTATAATTAGGCTTACCCACATTGAAGAAGACGCAACTCCTGAGATATTACCAAAAAAAAAAAAAAAAAAAAAAAAAGTCCTTCATTTATGTGTATTCCCATGACAGTAGGATCTGCATTTTCTAGTCCATTAATTTTACCAGGAAAACATTCCTTTCACTCCATTTCTGAACAAATATTTCACAGCAGAAACCACTCTCAAGAGACCCTTCTACTCAGAAGTCACTGTTTAAATAGAGCAGAATACAGCTGGGAACACTTTGTGAGAAACTACTTTGTGTGACACTGGCAGGATCTTTTGATTATCACAGGCTGTTGGGGCTCTGCTGTTAGGTGTCTTCTGCAAAGCAGTCTCTGCATCCTTAATGCCATGACAGACAAGTGCGTGCTGGACTTGCCTCAGACTTCATACATACATAGGTTCAGGGAAGCCCAGAAGTCTTTCCAGCTTTACAGCTCAGCATATAAAGCCAAGGACAGTCAGAGTTACTATAAGAGGAAAATTCAGCCTCTCACATGTCAAGGAAAGAAAAAGAACAGGAGAAAAAAAAGACATTTTAGACAGAATGGAGGAGGAGACACCTTCAGAGGAATGAAGTTAAGCTTCAGAGTGCAACTCTTTGGAAAGCTTGAGTGGAGCCACGCTTGGCAGGCTGCAACACACGTTCCCCTGAGGCAGCGGTGAATGCCAGTAGGAGCATGCACATGCACAGTCTCTCCTAATGTTACCACTGGATCTTTTATGGGCTCCTCTGGAGTGACAGCTACCCCTACACATTCCTCCTCCCGGATTTTCTCTGTAGTTTCTCCCTTCAACTTCTAGCCCTGCTGAGCTTAACTCACACATGACACTGTGACCTGAGGTGAAATGATGTGTTTGATGTGCATTATCTAAAGTCCTGATTTATTGACTTTGGAGTAGGTGGGAGAAGAAGAGGTATTTGAGGGAACCTGCAAAGTTCAAGAAAGCGCTAGAGGATTAATACACTGCTGGACAGGATAAAAGGAATTTTGCCAATGAAAACACAATCAGGCCAAGTGCAAACAAATGCTGACATTGGGCTAGGAGGGACTGCATGGGCAGAGAAAGGGTGTGGGGAGTTGGATTAGCTCAGGGGGTCAGAAAAAATATTGGGAATGACTGGAAGCAGAGCAACAGGAAAGAAGGAGTGTGTTGGCCCACGTGTCAATGAATTGGCTGTTGGCAGCACATAAATGTTAAGGAGCAGTTTGCAGTCTCTGACTGTTTGTAGCCTGATTCCTAAACCAAAGAAGAAATACCGAGCAGCACTGGATACCAGACTACACCTCTGAGCCATCAGAGCCTTTCACTTGCACTAAGGAAAATAGATCATTGATGCTGGCAGGGACACGTACTCTAAAAACAGATGAGATTGCAGATTAATCCAAATCCAAACAGAAGCAAGTTGTCCAAAGCCAAATTCCTTTTATAGTCCCTTAATTTCACTACAAAATTGCTTTCCTTTAAGTTTTAAATTGTGCAGTATCTGAGCCAATCTAGCTAACCCTTTCTTACAAGAGCAGTCTGTGTGCACAGGAGTGGACCTATTAAAACCTCAAAAGACTAATGGCTTGCAGGACTTGGGATAAAATCTTGGCCCCAGTGAAGGCAGTAGGAGGTTTGCCAGGGACTTCAGTGGGGCCAGGATTTTACCTCAGGTCTTTACGAGCAGCAGCGTTGCTCATTTAGAAGCACAAAAACACCGCTGTGAATTTCCTGAGGTCCAATCACCAGCTTTTGTTGGTGCTTTCGACGTCAGATGGCTTTACTTTGAAAACCAAAGTTTGGAAGTGAAGCCATATCCTTTAACACCAATTCCTTTTACATTATCTATTTGCAATGTTTAATTCCAGTGAAAAACGGAGGAAAAACAAAATTTGGGTGTTTTTCTTTTCCCCCTTCCTTTCGTTCTCCCAAACCAGCCTCCTTTCCCATGGGGATAGTATGAACAGGCTTTGCTAGAAGTGATGCAGTACAGGGTTGCTGTCCGAGCCAGGGGTACACGTGATGTGATGCGACCAGAGGGCTGGCCAAGGAGCACATTGACCTTGTGCTGCTCACAGGGCCTCCACCCAGCAAATGACCAGCCGCTAACACAGCCCCATCAAGCAGATATGCTGCCGCGACAGCATGGTAATTGAAAACAGTGGGCCTTCTGCCTGCAGCCTCCCAGTGTTAGAGCTTGCGAGTGTGTAATCATGATCAATAATGCTTCGTGGGAATCTTTTAAAGTGCTCCCAGCCACATCACTCCAGTAAAGGATTTGTCAGCCTTTCCATAAACCCCAGTTTTGAAGAGTTTATAGCTCAGCTTGTTTTCATTACCTTGAGGTGAAAGTTGCCGTATTAAATTTCAGACCAGAAACACTTCTTTTCCCTTGCTAATACAAAATATCATTTAAAATAAATTTTTGTCTCCAAATTCAGTCTCAGTAAAAGCCATGCTGTTCCCTCACTGGGTTTAGGTGTGCTGCTTAGAACTTTGGTGTGAAAACCTGTGGAGTTTAAGGATTAACAAACAAACAGTGAGCTCTTCTGCTAAATTTTTAAACCACTGACTAATACCTCCAGAACTGCAGAGTTATTTTGCTCACTTCCAATAAATGCCGTAAGTCTGCGTCAGGGACCTCTGTGGAAGAAGAACAGATAATGCTCCTCTGCCTTTTCCCCTTCCAGCAGCTGGAACTACAATTTTGCAGTCCTTTATTGTTTTAAGGGGTGGAATTTCAGCTCATGTAAAGCCACTGTAGCTCCATTCACTGAAAACTACTTTGTGTCTTCTCTCTTTTAAACAGCACGCTGCAACCCACAAATAACTGAACTTCCAGTAACAGACATGACTTTTCCTGTTACACGCATGAATTGCATTCCAGCTACCTGTACTTACAGAGCACAGTGGGAGAAGAAAACTTGTCTGACACCAGATGCCTGTGACTGTCACAGACAGGCAAAACATTTCTCATCACCTGAACAATAATACCTGACCTCTGCGTTGCAGACAGCTTCCATCACTTCTGAACTGGACCCTTGCCCCAAACAGTGTGGTGGGATCCCACCTCTGCTGCTTTCCAACTTTACCAGCCTCCGCACACTAAAGTCCATGCCTCTTCCAGGAAGAAGAGAGCTGAGAAAGTGTCAGTTCCCAGGCCTGCAAGACTAATGCTGCTGTTTCACAGCAATGAATGTTAGCACCCAAAACAACAGTTAAAAAACCCCACAGAGGGATGATAAACCTGTGGCTACCACCTTCACCTATCTATGGTTGGAAGGATTAAGATATTAATTTATTTAATTCCACAAAATTGGTTTCACACAATGTTCTTAAAAAACGGAGGATAAAACATGGCCGTCTAATATATTTGGGGGTTGACCCAGGAGGACCAGAATTGCCTGTCATGAAGATGAGTTCATCCACCAAAGCCAAGTGGATTTATACTTGCCAGATCACTAGTCTGCGAAAAGTCTGCATTATTCAAATAACATATGACCGTGTTACCCCTGGTGGAATTAATACATTCTGGGTGCTGTCTTGATGAGAAGGCATATTTCACTTCTTTTGGCATGGCCTATGCCAAAGATACTTTCTTCTTACCCAATGGGTTTTTTCTGGTGTAAGAAAGTTTGGAAAAATCAAAGAGGGGAAAAAACCTTTCTTTTTCTAAGCGGTCCCAGCTTTATGAGTGGATGGTGAACAGATTATTGAGGGAGGGAAGGAGTGTTGGATGAAAGGAAATAATAAGAATGGAACAGGTTTGGGGAAGGGGAACAGATGGAGGGAGTCTTCAACAAAATTAATAAAAATAATACTAATTTCAACTCTGCCACAGGAAGCTGGAAGTGTATTGCCAGCTATAGAATACTAAATATAGATAAAGTACATTTCGGTGAAGTTTCTTAAGGAAATGAGGCTTATATGATTGTGCAATTGTGTATATATAAATCACATGTCTCCGTGTGCATGAAAGTATTCTAATCTGCCAGTTTTCCCTCCCCTTCTGTCAGTTTCCCCTTTTTCTTCCCAGTTTTCCCCTTTATTCTGTAGATAGAATCAGGAGGGCAACAGAGGTTTCAAAGTCAAAATATTTCTGTAAGGGTCCTGAAAAACTGAAACCCTGCAGGAAAAAAAACCCAACCAAACAAAAGAAAACAACAAATAAGCAGCATCCAACAACAACAACAAAACCCAACAACAAGTTAAAAACAAAAAACAAAAAAAAAAAAAAAAAAAAAAAAAACCAAAACAAAACAAACCAAAGCAAACAAACAAACAAAAACCAACCAACCAACAACCTATTATTAGCACTTCCACTGGGGCAAATGACACTGTAAAAACACAGCTGCTTTTGAACACCAGAAAATCTTTAAATGGTAATAGACAGTCAAAGCACTTCAACAGCTGGAAAGGTTTTATTCAAAGCTGTTACCTTATTAGACACCAGAAACCCTATTGCAAACTGAAATGCATAGACTCTCAGACTACATGCATTGACAGGCAAAGGTGATCCACATGTACTCCAACTATAACCTTTCCAAGTTTTCAATCTCATATATCTTGTAATCTTCATAGGGTGATGGCAAATAGCATTGACAGAAAGGTAACTGACAGATATAGGCCCTTACTGAAAGGATTTCCTTGGCATTAATTTCATGCTGTAACCAATAGACTGTATTCCCTTCTCATTTCTTTTCAACTGGGGCCATTTGGAAAGCTATAAATTCTCTTTAGAAGTAAATTTTCTTCTATTATAGACTCATAGAATAGTTAGGGTTGGAAAGGACCTCAAGATCATCTAGTTCCAACCCCCCTGACATGGGCAGGGGCACCTCCCACTAAACCATGTCATCCAAGGCTCTGTCCAACCTGGCCTTGAGCACCGCCAGCAACGAAGCATTCACAACTTCCCTGGGCAACCCATTCCAGGGCCTCACCACCTTCACAGTAAAGAATTTCTTCCTCAAATCCAATCTAAACTTCCCCTGTTTAAATTTAAACCTGTTACCCCTTGTCCTGTCACTACAGTCCCTAACAAAGAGTCCCTCCCCAGCATCCCTATAGGCCCCTTTCAGATATTGGAAGGCTGCTATGAGGTCTCCATGCAGCCTTCTCTTCTCCAGGCTGAACAGCACCAACTTTCTCAGCCTGTCTTCATACGGGAGGTGCTCCAGTCCCCTGATCATCATTGTGGCCTTCATAGGGACTTGTTCCGACAGTTCCATGCCCTTTTTATGTTGAGGACACCAGAACTGCACACAATACTCCAAGTGAGGTCTCACGAGAGCAGAGTAGAGGGGCAGGATCACCTCCCTCGACCTGCTGGTCACGCTCCTTTTGATGCAGTCCAGGATATGGTTGGCTTTCTGGGCTGCAGGCACACACTGCTGGCCCATGTTCATTTTCTCCTCAACCAACACCCCCAGGTCCTTCTCCGCAGGGCTGCTCTGAATGTCTTCTCTGCCCAACCTGTAGCTGTGCCTGGGATTGCTCCCACCCAGGTGCAGGACCTTGCAGTTGGCATGGTTAAACTTCCTGAGGTTGGCATCCCTCCACCTCACAAGCATGTCAAGGTCCGTTATCCTATTCTAAGATTGTATGTCTTGGGGCTTTCCTCTAAGTAAATCTCAGGGAAACTGAGTCTCCTGTTAAAATGATACAAGTCGCTTGCAAATCCCTACTCTTAGAGCCACAGGTAGAATGAGAGTATATCCTAAGCAACCATCCCAAGGATGCAAGGAGGCAAGCTTCTGTTTGCTTCATACATTTCTAAGCTACCACAGTATCTTGCAGAAAAAGACAACAAATATGTAAAAAACTTTACATATTTATTATGTAAATAATGCTCTAATTTCTTCTTCATGGTAGAACAATTTCCACTTGTCCTGCTTTCCTGTCACTAACAACTTTATGTCTGTTGATACATTATGTATTGCCATTAGTCATCTCCTCCGTGGGACTCACAGCTGGCAGGAGACTGAGTCTTCTGTTTTGTTTTCTACTGTACTGGTATAACGTGATGCTGCAGGGTTCCCAGCCTGCTTGGGGCAGGAGGAAGGGCACAGAGTCCATGCAGCCTCTTCCAGGGTCCTTGCTTCTGTACACAGCTCTCTTAAGGCATATCAACCACCTTGACATTTTGCCAGGGAACAGAGGAGCAGCAAAAGAAAGCCAGCTTTGCTGAATGAAAGAGGGAAGCCCGTGTAGTCCAAATGAACAGCAATTTAGACTTTTTATGTTCGTAACCCCTGCCTTCTTTGTGTTGTCAAGAATAGCAAACAACATGCTAATGATAATGAGCAAATCCATCTTGTGTCAGTTCCAACCTACTCAAATGCAGATCCTTGGATTAATTTAGCCCCGCGCCAAGTGCTTTGACTGGCATAGATATTAGAATTTATTTTCTCTGTTGGTAAACAGCCAAAGCAATGTTCCATCCTTGTGTAGCTGATTGAAATCCCTCTGTATGCACTTGTCTCTCAGTATTTCCACTGAAAATACCACAGGATTCCTGCCCAGCCTGAAAAATAGAAGGTTAGGAGGAAACAAAATTGCATCTTAGGTTTATCTTCTTACAGTTATTTCAGTGACTTAATAGGCACTAACAGCAGGCATACTGAGAAGAATGAAGTCACTCAATCTGAAGCATGCTGGCTGCTAATGAAACTAAGAAGAAACCTTTGTGGTGCCCATGACCTCACACCAAATCCCAAATGTTAAATTTCTGTATGTTGTTGGAATTCCACTCATGAAAACTTAAAAAATAAAAGTCTCTGCAGTTTTTTCTGCATGGTTAAAAGCCTAGGCACTTTTGTTTTGGAACCACTACCAATATATGACTCTCAAGTCACCCGTATTCATGATTCATTTTGTTAACAAGCTAGTAGGCACATTCTGGCAGAGAACTTGCCATGTGCCAGTTATGTGGAAAAACGGACACATTGGAAACTTCCTTTTTTGACCAGCTACGATTCTATCTTATCAAATTCTAAACACGGGACAGGACTTAGGGACAGATTGTTCCAGGCCCACGAAAGCAGGAATAAGAGCAGAGAGTTTTCTGACTGATCAGTAAATACAGTTCTTGTAAAAGAACTTGGGACACCTGCCACCTTGCAGTGTGTATTTGGAGCTGACACTATGACCACTGAGGTTGGGAGGAGATGGGCTGCTCAGTTCATCAGGAATTTGATTAGTTCCCATGCAGGAAAAAGTGTGGAAGGTGTGAGGAAAAACCAGTGACAGCATTTGTCCTTTACAAGTGGCTAATAGCCAGACTTTGAAGTAATGTACTGTGAACTGTTAGGTACCATCAATGTGAGAGAATATGGTGGTAGGGCTCCACAGTCAAAAGGTGTCCAAGCACAACATGCATCTGCCAATGCTAACGTTGAAGAACAAAGAGACAAATCAAAAAGGGCACAAGGCCTTATCTATATTTAAAAGTTTGCACTGGAACAGGCCCAACACTGAGAACAGCAGAGAGTTGCTGGAGAACTTTATTTCTCTTGACTATACTTGGTTTTGTATTTCAGCATGCCTTAGTGTGGTGTGAGCCCTTTGCTGGAGCAGAATGAGATGCTGGAGTGGAAGGGAGAGATGCTGAAGAATGAGTTGTGCATTGTGAGAAGAGGTCAAGTGTTAAAAAAGACAGTGGATAAAGGAGGAGAAAAATAGCAAGTTACCTTCCCTTAGTGTCTGGGATTGTCTTCTTGACCAAGAAGAGGAAGTCAAATTCAGAGCAAGCAGGGTTTTTTTCACTCCACAGAAAGCTGCTGACAAGTTTTAAGCCTGGTCCTTCCACAAGGTATTTTATATGCCAGCTGTGAAATATCACAAACACTTGTCAAATGTTTAACAATCCAGCCCTGCTATGTTTATCCCTTTCAAACAATAACTTGTTGGGGGCCTGGTTCCGAGAAGCAATTGTGCGGAGAATGCAGATGGGAGGAAAAGCAGCTTGTCAGAAAAGAGAGAAACAGCTTTTACAGAAGCTCCAAAATTTCTGTAGACTCCATTCTTCCCCTGATACACAGATGTCACTCCCTGGCACGTGGAATCATCAGCAGAGAGTGCTCTCTAAGTGTTGCTTAAATGAGGAAATGCTTCGTTTTCCAAGCTCTTTTGTGTCAGCAAACTGCTGGGGAAGTTAATTGGTGAGTCTGGTTACATTTAAGGCATGAAGAGCCTGCAGTCACCTCCCAGCATTTGATTCTTAACAAAGGGCTGTGCTGAGCAGGGAAGGGAAAGGCAGCCTAGCACAGCTCCCTGTCACAGCCAGTGTCTTCACAAAGAAATATTTCAGTGCTTGTTTTTTCCGAGTGGCCAGTTATACTGTATGTACGGCAAATGTACAGATTTATTTGGTCCCAGTTATGTGGTGAAAGAGGCATCAGAATTTCTTTCTCTAGGCAATGAACCACTGGAGAGGCCTTCAGTACCTTAACTCTGAAATTGTCTTTCAGAAATTTACAGGCCATGCTATAGCTCCTCAGAAAAATTCTGCATTGCTTTTGTTTGCCTTGCTTTGATATGCCTGCCTTTTCCTCTGTTGCCTTTTCCTCCACCAGAACTCCCTTTTTTATTTCAATGGCTACAGTTCAGTTTGTGCAATGGAAGGTGCAAATGTAATACACCAAAGTTTTGGATGACTTAAACCCCTTTGAACACTTTCCACACACACTTCAGGTATGCTCCCAACTGCACATCCTTGTCCTTGGTGGAGCCATGCAGCAGTCTAATCTCTGAGTGACAAAGGCATAGACATTTACAGAAAGCCGTATTCAAAATAAGAACTCATTACCCAGCTGCTGTGTATTAACCCCTGTAGGCAGCTAAGCCACCCCTCAGTAGAGTTGGGGAGAGAATGAGAAGGATAAAACTGAGAAAGCATCTGAGTTGAGATAAAGATGATTTAATAAGTAAACAAAAAACCAAAACAAAACAAAGAAGTGATGCAAAAGCAGTCACTCACCACCAGCTGACTGATGCTCAGCCAGATCCTGCTCCACAGCAGCCCTTGGTGAACTCTCCCCCAGTTTTGTTGCTGAGCATGATGTTGCATGGTCAGCTGTGCAGGCTCAGTCTCCTCCCAATCTCTTGCCTATAACCAGCCTACTTGGTGGAAGGGCAGCTTGAGAAACAGAGAAGACCCTGGCCCTGTGCAAGCACTGTTCAGCAATAACTAAAAAAGGCTGTGTTTTCAACGCTGTTTTGGTCACAAATCTAAAACATAGCACCATACATGCCAGACTGCTATGAAGAAAATAAACTATCCCAGTCAAGCGCAGTACACCAGCTCATATGGAGACAGTAGCTGGTTATTGCTATGACCCACAATACCCAAAGAAATGTATAATATCTTTGACCAAGGGGACTGATATCATAGAATCATAGAATCATAGAATAGTTAGGGTTGGGAAGGACCTTAAGATCATCGAGTTCCAATCCCCCTGACATGGGCAGGGACACCTCACAATAAACCATGTCATCCAAGGCTCTGTCCAACCCCGCCTTGAACACCGCCAGCAATGGAGCATTCACAACTTCCCTGGGCAACCCATTCCAGGGCCTCACCACCCTCACAGTAAAGAATTTCTTCCTCATATCCAATCTAAACTTCCCCTGTTTAAGTTTAAACCCATTACCCCTTGTCCTATCACTACAGTCCCTCATGAAGAGTCTCTCCCCAGCATCCCTATAGGCCCCTTTCAGATATTGGAAGGCTGCTATGAGGTCTCCACGCAGCCTTCTCTTCTACAGGCTGAACAGCCCCAATTTTCTCAGCCTATCTTCATACGGGAGGTGCTCCAGTCCCCTGATCATCTTCGTGGCCCTCCTCTGCACTTGTTCCAACAGTTCCATGTCCTTTTTATGCTGAGGACACCAGAACTGCACACAAAACTCCAAGTGAGGTCTCATGAGAGCAGAGTAGAGGGGCAGGATCACCTCCCTCGACCTGCTGGTCACACTCCTTTTGATGCAGCCCAGGATACGGTTGGCTTTCTGGGCTGCAAGCGCACACTGCCGGCTCATGTTCATTTTCTCCTCAACCAACACCCCCAGGTCCTTCTCCGCAGGGCTGCTCTGAATGTCTTCTCTGCCCAACCTGTAGCTGTGCCTGGGATTGCTCCCACCCAGGTGCAGGACCTTGCACTTGGCATGGTTAAACTTCATCAGGTTGGCATCAGCCCACCTCACAAGTGTGTCAAGGTCCCTCTGGATGGCATTTCTTCCCTCCAACGTATCAACCGAACCACACAGCTTGGTGTCATCGGCAAACTTGCTGAGGGCGCACTCAATCCCACTGTCCATGTCACCCACAAAGATGTTGAACAAGACCAGTCCCAGCACTGATCCCTGAGGGACACCACTCGTTACTGGTCTCCAGCTGGACATTGAGCCATCATCAAAAGATGTTTAATAAAAAATTGTTCTTTCCAATTATATCTGTTACTTTATTATAGAATGTGCCTTTTTTTCTACAGATCTTAAATCCTCCCTTACAACTTAGGCCAACAAGACATCAGCAACACTGATCCTTTATTTATGATCTATGAATTGACAGACTGGATTAAAGGTCCTGCTTACATGCAAACTCCACAGAGACTCATCTGTATGTATTTGGAATGAATGAAAGCCCTGCAATTTCCTATCTTATCATGTTTACAGTACTCTCCCATCTCTTTCCTAGCTGTGGGATCTAAAAAGATAAGGAAGGTGGTTACTGGAGCCCTTAGGCATTATCCTTAGCAGGCTGGGATTATGAAGAATTTTGAAACCTCTTCTGGAGGAAGTGCTGGAGGCTTGTGCCCTGTGAGGCTCTGCACCTGGGAGAGCAGAGGCTGGGGCTGCTCATGCCCGGGTCATCAACTGTAAAGATTTGGTCTGAGAGTGGGAAAGAAAAACATGTTCATGGCCTGGGAGCAAGAAAAGGAGATAGCATAGGCATAGCTCAGGGGAGCCTTGCTAAACTCTTTCCTGGCATGGGAGATACCAACAATTCTTCAACATCAGAAGAATCAGCCTCAAGATAGGGAGGGAGCTTCAGAGATAAAGAGAAAGGGAGACATCCTGATGGCATCTAAGCTAGGGTAAATAATATGTCCATACTGAGCCACAAAAGGCCCTTCATTGGAAACAGTGGAGAACAATCAGGGGTATTGATGGTGCCTTAGCCTTGTGCTGTTACTGGCACAGCACTGCTGGCAGGAGCCACCATCACCAGTGGTGGTGGAGGTTGGTTCTGTAATAGGCAACTCCCAGAAGCCATTCGTGAACCCTGAGCTACACCACTGCTGTGAGGGAAAACTGTAATCCTTCATCGCATGGCATGCAATCCCAGCCAAGCCTTCCACAAGGAAAAGCTGCCAGGGAGGGGCATGAGGTTTGGAGGGCTCAATTTCCTGGTGGTGCCTCTGTTGGCACAAAATTGACTATATTGCTTGAGAGCAGAAAGTTCAATATAGAAGAATGAAAAGGGGTAAACTGAAGATGAAAGTCCTACAGTACAATTTTGTGTAAGTTCGTAATGTCAGATGACTCATGGAAAACTTAATAATCACTTTGCTTGGTTTCAAAACAATGTAAAAAGGTTTCAGTCCCATGTCTGCACTTGGTTCCTTCCCTGCTTCTCCCAGCTCTTCGATAAAAATCCTGCCTGATGGCAGGGTACAGCCCGGCTGCAGGGTATAGTTTCTCTGTGTCAGAGCTCAGGGCCAGAAGTTCTCCGGCAAACACCAAATTGAAGTTAATACAACACACCCCACTGAGAATCCCTTCAGACAGATCAGTTTTGTTCTTTTTGTACTAGGCTACAGGTAAGTCTGGAGATGGGATTAACATTTTTTTCTAAATCCATTTTTTTTTACTGCAGACATTCACCGCATGCCAAAATTGACAGAAAAGCTGTCATGAGTTAGCATGCCCATCACTACGTCCTTGTACCAGGTCCAGTACAGACAGGGACTTTTCTCCATAGGGTTGTCCAAGTGTTATCATACCACAGAGAAAAATCAAAAAAGGCAAATCATTCAACTGACCAATTTCAGTGGAGTAATTTCTGATTTATACAGGCAATAGAGAACAGCAGGTACTTAATCTCTGTTTTATCTAGAAAAAGATGAGCTCTTAGTCGAACTTCATTAACAAACCCTCATCCAGAACCCAAAGTCAGCTTCAAACGAATCAGAGGAGAGAGAAGAGCAGAGGAAGGTAAATGTTGCAAAGATTCCAAAAACCCCTGCACCTCCCTACAAGTTCTTTGCAGCCTCACATGTACACTCCAGAAGGTGAATTTTATCTCAGTTACATTTTTCAAGTAATTCTTATTTGGAGGCACCAAAACAATTCAATGAGGTCATCTAATTCCCTGAATTTGTACATGGACAAGTGTTTCAAAACAAGTGTTCCTGTGTTAAGATTCTAGATGGCATTTCATCTGAACTATATTAGTTTCATTCAGTAATAATAAAATCCTAAAAATCATTTGAGAATTAATACATCTTTCTCATGTAAAAAGAAATATTTTCAGATATCTTTAATAATTTGGCTTGGTGCAAAAACCATATACAGGCAAAACTTGGGGTTTGGATTCACCAAAACTGAAGTGCTCCAACTCCTTTGTGTTGTAAGGCTATGATTTATTAAAAGGACCAGAGCTGAACTCATAGTTCTGCACCACGGAAGGGGTGTTCCCCTGTTCCCCCTGGTATCCGCCTGCTCTGTTTATCCCCATCTTCCCTGCTCCTTCCTAGCTCACAGCCGGCTCTAGCACCTGTCTGCCTGCCGAGGAAGCTCATTTGACTCACTGAAATGGCCAGGAGAAAAAACGGTTAAGAAAAACTGTCCCCTCACCTTCGCAAAAGAAAAACAAGAACTTTCATTTTGCCAGGGATTAAGTTGGCCTCTCCTCTGGGCAGAGGGATGCCAGCAGTGGCTGCAGGGGTGGCTGGCTGGCGGCTAAGGAAAGGAAAAAGCACGGAGGGAGGCATGGGGAGTGAAGTGCAGAGAGCAAGACTTCCCCCTTTTGGCAGCAGCAAGTTGTTAGTTCAGCTTGCAGTTGCAACTTAAATCCAAACCCTAAGTGAACTGAAAGAGTTGTTTTTCACGCAGTTCTGCCTCTCCCTATCACATGAAACTTTCTGTCTTTTTATCTTTGCATCTGTAGTAAAGGAACTGAAATTATCTGATCAGGCAAGTTGATGTTTCACTCATGAAATATAATTTTGTACCCATATCAAATTTGTGTTTCTTTATACCTCTAAATAGGGATCACTCTGAAGAACAGTAATGGTGGAGGTACATACTCTGCATTCCTAAGCACAAAATAATGTGAAATTTCAGCTAAGTACATCTTTAAAAAATTTCTGAAGAATTCCTGAAAAACGTCAAAGGGATTTTTACATTTTGTCCCTTCTATAAAGACAAATATACATCTATACCTAGACATTTTGTGTACGCAGACACTCGAGGGGATGTGAGCAGCTACACACTGGGAAAGAATCTCTCTGTTTCTGCCCTGACCTTTTCAATATTGTGCATGTTAAAGCAGGAAGGAGACTAATTGCTGCAAACCAGAAGCTGTAGTAATTACTCTAATTCATAAGTTACCAACCTTCAGAGAAGAGAAGCGCAGGAATGGAATCATGTTTAAAGGCAGACCATTTTGCTTTGTTCTTCAACACAGCCCCATTCAAAATACTGTGGAATTTATGAGTCTACTGAAAGTGAGGTCTCATAATGTGCACAGCATGTTGCCAGTTAACTTGAATAAGCTTCTCCAGTGCTTTCTGTCTGATTACTTTAACTGCTTGAAAAGGAGCCCTTCCTTCCAAAACATGTGTATTATGATGGAATATAAAACCAGGCCATAAGATGTCCAGGTAGGTTTATGCAGTGTACCTAAACACCAGTCTTCAAAACGTGATCTGGTGCCCCTTGAAGTAAGCTTGAGCAATGATTTTCTGCGGCGCTCTGGATTCAGGCCTGCGACGGCATGCCTCTTTGTAAGCCTTCCAGTGCTTCCTGGTTCAGTTCAAGAGAGAAATGCTAGCTTGCTTGTGGGACCGCAGTGCTTTGATGTCCTCTTTCCAGATGGAACCAGAAGTGCCGAGGCACGTAGAGAAAACAAAACCAAACTTGTACAATCTGCAGGAAAGATGCCTAAGAATAATAGAAGCATATTCCTATATTCTGGCCACCTTTTTTGTGACAGCATCATAACTTAAAACAAAAAAACTGTAAAGCATGGCGGAGAAAATAAGGATCCCAGATATCCTTTTTTTTTAATCCTTCTGACATTTAGTTCTTCCAAAGACATACACAAGGCTTATTCTGATCTCACTGGTACAGGATTTGACTCTAAAAGTTCAAACCACAAACAATGAAGCTATTCCTCCTATGATTCATCTGACCCTCCAGAAGAAAAATAGTACCCTGTGCCTATAGCTGCAACACTTATGGTACTTAATTATGAACTGACATACAGTAGTGGAATAGCCAATACGTTTTATATGCAGACTAGCTCTATATCACTAGCATATTGAAAGAACCCAGTTGTAAAAGTTATTTTAAAAATCATTTATACAATCTTGTATGTGTTGAGCTTTATTTCAGCTACAGTGTTTGAAAGCTGTAGAGCTTTGTGTACTCTTTTCAATTGATTTCTCAATATTTATTTCAATTACAATACCTTGCATTAATCTACATTCATAAGTATGCAAAACTCCAGTTTGAGAAATTTATTTGTTCTCAATATGCTTTCATTGTACTCTACCCGTAAGTACTAGAATGATTCTTCTTGTAATTAGAGCTATTCAAGCCCTTCAGGACACGGTGGCACTGACATTTTGAACCTCTTGTGCAAACACTCTGATATTTTAACTGAAACTGCAAGAAAAGGAAAAAAAAAAAAAGATAGGGGAAAAAGTTGCTTGATGTTTGGCAATTACAAAATGGGGTTTTTTGCTCTCCTTTAAGTCACTGAGGACAGAGCTTTGGAGCTACAGACCTAAGCTGCTGGCTTGGGATTCATGAGTGGCATGGTAGTCCACGGCTGTTGCTTCCCACCACGTTCTGGGCACAGAGCTGTAGCCAGGCCAGAGCGGGTTACCCTTTGCATACCTAGAGAAGATCTCCATTTTCTCCTCTCTTCTAGCAGCTGGAACTGCAAGTCGAGCATTCCACTACAAGAGGTCTCCAGCCAGCCGTTCTGATTCCCAGGAGAATCCCAGGTTTTCCTCACAGCCAATTTACCACTACTCTCCCCAGCGTATGTTACCAAGGGCTAAAGAGACCCTTTCCCTGCTACAGCCCTGATGAAGAAGTAGGATTTTGCCCTAGAGAGTTTGAGTAAGATCAGCCCTTCTTTTAACCGTAACACCAGCAGACAGCCAAGGACAAGGGGAGGGCTGAGCCTGCCCTTACTCCCCAGGACACCTGGAGCTCTGCCCTGGCTTTAAAACAGCTGAAGAATGGCAGGCTGCACTAATGTGATATCAAGCTTTGTGTCCCTTGACTGCATTAGCATGGTGGTGTACCTGGGTAATAAACCGCACCAGTGCTCACCATGCAGTTCTCTGCACGCCTCCGACTGGACATGTCTTACCATATATATGGATAGAGGGGGGTCCCTGAAGACGTGGATGTCAACTCTGATGTGCCTGATCTCAGAACAGATACTCATTGTCCAGCACTGCTGGGCTTTGTGGTTGGTGGACTTCTTTCATTCCTTTTTTTTTTTTTTCCTTTTAATTACAAGCTCTCATTCTCCTGATAAATTCCAGTTTTTACTTTAACTATGGGCTATTTAAGCAACATTTTCCTAAAGATTCTTCAAATTTGAATAGCTGATGATGGCAAGAGGATCTGATGTGATGTGCACTAAGTTCTTTGACAACTCAATCTCTAAATGCCAGAATCTGAAGGAAATCCACAAATCCACCAGGCTACTAAGAAGCTAAAGAAGCAAACATGTTAGGATCTGGAAGCAGGATACTTTAAGATATTATCCAAGTTTCAGGACCAGGTCTTGCTTATTTAGTGTACTATGTGCTATTAGGCCCCATAAGTCAGACTTACTAAATCTTGATGGAGAGTCACTCATCTTTGAATTAATTTTGAAGCAATTTAGGAGTGTAACTCTTCCTTATAACTTGCCTACATATGCAAATAGACCAGCAGAATTATAGCAGTATAATAAACTGCTACATCTACGTCAATGCAACTGCCTATAGGTAACTTAGAGTGGAATGAAGTGACTTTATTTGCTGTATAATTAGTTGTTTTCCAAACAAAAGTATTCAGTTTCTATCAAGAAATTGATATATTAAAAAATCTCTGACCATTTCCTCTCTTTGAGATGTAGGGTTACATAGTGTGACTCTTAAAATCATATTTATTCAAATGGTCAAAAGATGTCAGGTTCACATAAGTAATAAATAGTTCCTTCCTTTGGAATAACAGAAATAATTACTTTGGGGCTTTTTATTTAGCTTCCTAAGTAAAGGTAGGGGAAACAAAAAAGAAAAGGGTTAGAAGCCCAAATATAAATTCTTTTATAAAATTAAAGATCATACGTTTTTCCCCAAGCAATTTAAACCTGGCTTTTTTTACTTTTGTTTACTACTTTTCACAGTGACTGTAATGACAGAAGAGTGATGGTTATATTATTAAGTGAAAGTAACTTACTATCACTTTAAGCTATATGTCCATAATTGTCTGTTTAATTATTATTCCTTATAACTGATCTATCACAGAGATGCAAAATTACAAATACTACACATGGCAGTGACAGAAGTTAATCAGAGGGGCCTACTAGATACCTGGAGGGGGACTTTTTACAGAGGCGTGTAGTGACAGGGGAATGTCTTTAAACTGAAAGAGGGGAGATTTAGATTAAGTGTTAAATAATAGGAAAAAATTCTTTACTCTGAGGGTGGTGAGGCCCTGGCACAGGTTGCCCAGAGAAACTGTGGTGCCCCATCCCTAGCAGTGTTCAAGGCCAGGCTGGACGGGGCTTTGAGCAACCTGGTCTGGTGGAAGGTGTCTCTGCCCCTGGCAGGGGGGTTGAAATGAGATAATCTTTAAGGTATCTTCTAACCCAAACCATTCTATGATTCTGTGCTATTTCAGAGGGATGTATTTATGATTAAACTGAGAAAAAGGTTCTAAAATCCACAAACAGTTGTCAACTTTGCCAGCACATCCCTAATACACCACTCAATAAGCTTAGTCTTTCCTCTGTTTCATGCAAGCAAAATTCACCCTCAGTGGAGGAAAAGTACATAGCCAAGGCACGACTTACATCCAAATCAGACCCTACACCGCATAACTGTAGAATTTCAGGTCTATTTCTCTGATGTCTACGTCTTAGTTTCAGCTGATAAATGAAGGATCCTGGGGAAGATTTTACTTTTGTCCTGACCTGATTTGACATGGTAGGTTAATTTCAGTGGAGCTACTTGTTCTTTGAACAGTCAGTTGCTTCACGTATTCAATCTACCTTAATTAAAGCTAGCTTTAGATGGATACACAACATATGGGAACTATACACATGGGCAAGGTTAACAAAATGTTACAAATCGACCACTGAAAAAACAAGGAAAACCAGAATAAATGTTCAGCAATGCTAAAACATGCATGTACATGTGATAAATCAGAAAAACAGAAAAGTTATCATCAATGTCCCTTAACTAATACCTTACTAGAGCAAAGTATTGATAGTATTATCAGAGATCTATGTAATATACAAGAAGTCTAAAGAAATTCAAAGTGAAAATAAAGTTCAGACCATCCTTTCATTATCCTTTCTTTCTTCCTTCTCTTTCTTTCTTTGTCTGTCTTTTTCTGTCTTTCTGTCTCTGTCTCTATCTTTCTTTCCTCTAAGTAGACAGAACAGACCATATTGTTAAGATTGAAATTAAAAAATCTGACCACAATTATCTTAAATGTGTTATTTATTAATATTTGATGCTCTCTGTGAATATTGTCTCTGGAAATGCTCTTCAGATCTGGAAGGAAGCTCTACATTCCAGCTCCCTGCAGCCTTTCTTGGGAGTCATGAGCTTTTACTTGTTCTAGCAAGCTGCATGGTATTTATCCATTCCAGTTATTCCAGCTAGTTTGTGCAACCCTTGATGAGCTGCAAAGACTGTGAGAAAGAATACAAAGCAGCATGGATATGCAAGGCAAAGGAGAAAGCTGATAGCGGTTTTGTCTGCTTATGCACAGACTTATCTAGGAGCGCTTTATTCCTCCACTTGGGCATCTGCCAGAACTCAGCCCTGATTTGGGGGTTTTCAGCATACAGAATCAAGCTAGTCCAAAGGACTGTGTAGGAATAATTGTACTGCTGTATCTTTCATGTGTGCGGAAGCAAAAAGGCCAAGATGAAGCCAACTTCTGATTCACCTGACTGCCAGGATCTCTTGGAGCCTCACCCTTTTGCTCACACTATTCTGGCTAATGATTCATTAAAGTTAATGCTATTAAAGCTCATAAATACATTTTGGGAATGCTGACAACTTCCTTCTGGAATGCTGGTTTGTGAACAATCTCCTTCCCATTCCCTACACCAGCAATGATGCAATCAGGGTAGGACCAGGTGGTGTCACATGCTGGAAACCAAATGTGCATTGCTAATTACAACATCCACAGCTGGGTGAGGAACCTTTCTGCCCCAACTTGTGGACCCTCAGGAGCTTTCTGCTTTTGCTCTATACAAATCAGCTAGCACTGAGAACTTTTTCTTCTTTAGATCAGATTTTAGTGAGCTCACAGAATCATAGAATAGTTAGGGTTGGAAAGGACCTTAAGTTCATCTAGTTCCAAACCAAATGAATAAGAATCAAAAAAATCTATTTTTTTCCTTCACACGAAAGCCTATCATTTAGCCAGCTTTTTTCCTTGAGAGTGAAGATCCAGGTGTTAGGAGTAGTAAGTAAAAAAACACCCCACTGTGGTATTTTCAGTGCTATCTATTGCCAAGAATACATGAGGGAATGTCTTCAAATTTAGCAGGAGTTCCCAAAGATATTGATTCAATACCTAAAGCTATTTAAGCTACTAATTTCCAATTATTTCAGCAGTTAGGTATTTAAGAACCTTTAAGGGTGGAAAGTCTGTAGCATTGAATGAGGAAGCTCTTTCAGCCATGCCCATAGGTTCACTCCCCTTCCCAACAGTGCTCTTGGCCTTAGTCCCTTCCTGGTACAAGGAAGGCAAATGCTCCCTAATTCGTTCTCCAAGGAGACAGTGACACTCCATGCAATACTGCAGCAACCAGCCTATTCAACATACACAAAGAGGAAAGACCTTTGGGTAATTCACTGTGAATGGGTAGAAATGAGACTGAAAGCCTCTAAAACTTTTTAGTTTTCCATCCCTGCATCAGTCAGGCCCACAGATTTCTTAATGTATATTCACTGTTCACATACCCACTGTTATAATTTTTTCATTAAATAGCTATTGGATAACTTTCACTTTACCAAGAAAATTGAAACCCACTTCTTTTCTTATTGTAACTATAGGTATAAGGTTTTTTCCAACATTGAAATGTTCAGGAAAGACCAAATTATGCTAACAATGGAGCAACTTTCCAGTACCTTATGGAAGAGAAAATGTTATGTCTTTGCAGAAATAAAGACAAAACAGCAGAGCAGCTGTTCACACATGGAGGCATTTGTGAACTAGGTGAGGGCCATGGAATGAGGATGACAAATGACATTTGGTGAGACAACATCTTCAAAGCGAATATTTGGAGTCACAAATAGGAACTCACATTAGGGTATTTCAGAGCAAGTTGATTGTTGTATTTTTTGAAAGATACCTAAGTATACCTGCTTTTAAAAAGGTGCATGTTCAACACTTCAGAAATTGTGTATGTTTTGGGCTATCCAGTCCTTTTAGCTTCTAAAACTGCTGGTCATTTTTACGCCTAAAATAAAAAATATGGTTTTCAGGGGTAGAAGCACAATTCAGTTAATTAAATTAATTAATTCAAAATTCATTAAATCCCATTGATACAAAATTGAATAAATAAAAGTGGGCATAGGTTTTAAGCCAAAGTAGCTATGTTTGGAAATGCTGATGTAAAGTACACAGGTTGTTACAATATGGAAAAAAAAGAAAGAAAACCCATCAATTTGATCCTGTACATAAACTGCCTACAAACTTCAGATATTAGTTTTGTTACCTAATTACAAATGATAGGATTTTTAGGTCTGCTTTTCAAAGCATGGCTGGAGAGAGGGGCATCTATTTGTCTCTAAAATGCAAATAGTTAGAAACTGAGGGCTTTTTTTTTTTTATTTAAATCAAGAGAAATTCAGTATCTAATGTTCTTTGTGTTCATAACTGCATAGAAAATCTCATTAAACATTAGTTATTTGGGCATTGTTGTTTATTTCCTTGGAGACAACATCAGACCTTAAGGTACAATTGAAACAAATGAAAAAACCTTCATCAGCTTCCAGGAAAAACAGTTTAAGTCTACAGTGAGGTAATGGGGTTTTTTATTAGGAAAAAAAAAAGGAAAGAAAGAAAATATCCACTAGGAGCTTTGGGGACTTCTATCTTTCTACTCCTCCTTTAACAGATGATTCAATTAATTCAAGTACATTTTAGTTTTGAAGAAGAGTTGTAATTGAGTAATTGCTAAAAGGGCACAATAAATGACATGTATGGAGACCTCCATCTGAAAGAAGGATTCTGTTGCAAGAATTACTGCTGGAATTATCTTGGGTTTGTAGTTGGGGGGAGTGTATTCTGTTAATGTATTCTTGTCCCTGACGGAGCAGGAAGAAGTTTAGTGATGAAATTTTCTGATGAAATCTGCTGAGGGCACTAATTTTGGAAACATGAGGGAAGCAAACAGGAAGAACTTGTGGACGTGACATAGCAAGAGAATGAAGTTTGACAGAGCGAGTTGTGAGAGCCACTACCATGAACTTATTCTGTAATTAAGGAGCTAATCAACCAAACACAGGCACTGAGATTAAGAGATCTGGGTCTACAGGCTGATGGCAGGATGACAATGATCTTGCAGAGTGATATGTCCATGAAAAAATAGATACGATATTAAGACATAAAAGGGTACTACCTTGCACGCTTCCCTCGTAAACTACTGGTGTGGTGTGAAATACAATCTTCAGTTCTGTGTTCAAGAATGATAAGCTTGAACTAGAATCAGCATAGTGAAGGGATAATGAAAGACTGCTGAAAATAAAAAAGGTAATCAAAAGAGTTTTGCTTTGTTAGGCCAAGCAAATCTATGGCCTGAACAGAACATGATGTTTCTTTAAAGACATCACTGAGAGAAAAACAAGCCATGAATAAATTTAGGATGGAGAGTAAAAGATTTCTTGCAGGACTAGGTTTTTTGAACAACTTGTTTTAAGATTAGTTATAAATTTATGCAAGGACTGCATGACAAAGCCACAAGTAGCAACAAGGGATGGGCCTCATCGACAGAGAATGTTCCTGTCCTGGGAGCCCATGTTGCTTGGTTTTAAAAAACATGATTGCAGCAACTGCTGGTGGTTAAAACCAACAAAACCAAACAAAACAAAACCGCCCAAACCCTCTGCAAATAAGGGTAAAACTCACTGAGCAGCCTACAACTGTCCTCTAGAAATGCCCATTTTTATTGTTCAAAATGGGAACATTTCCTTCAGAATGCACATAAGAATTTGTATGAATAATAATTTGATAATAATTTCAAAGAAGGTATATATAGATTAGCATAATTTTTGAAAATTATTTCTGTTTCAACACAGCACCACCTATTGGAATAAAAAAGATAGCAAGGAGTCTGGAACAGTGCAAACTCAGCTAGAGTCAACTATGATTAATTAATAGAGTTCATTTGGAGGGTTCTGTAACTTACTTTGCCTTGCATGCTAAACATGATAATATAAATTTGATGCCAAATATGCTATTAATTTTTTTATTTTATTATAAAGGAAGATTTTAGCCCTTCATAGGTGAGGCAAAGATATGCTTTGAACCATTAGACATAACTTGGCACACAGTGAAGGTATTTGCAAAGCATTAAAGGAGATAAGAATATCTTTCCTCATAAAGAGAGCATTGTGCATGAGAATTTAAATGAGCTGCAGATAGATACAGATAAGTAAGAAAAAGTAGATGCTTGGCCTATCATTAGGGAACTTATCAGGCACTTTAAAATACACTCTGCTTAGACTAATCACCATGTTACTGCCATATAAAACAAGGTGTGCAGGTGTAAAACTGAATAGCACAGGCCATTCGTCTTGTTAACGAGATTATAGCATGTTGCAGTTCAGAGTTTCAGGTGAGCAGGGAGCACAGGCATTGAACAACATCCAGAGAGCAAGATAGGACATGCGGTTCAAAGCCATGTTCTCCAAGATTTATTTCCTTCAAGTTCCCTCCAACCAGAATAAAAAAGACCTGCAACATTTTATTCCCAGGAAGTAGTTCTTTCAACAGCTTTGGAAAGCAAGTTACAGTGAAAATGGCTGCTTTACATAGCCATTACACTGGCAAGGTTTGAAAATCCACCCCCAGCTTTCCCAGTGATGGGAGAGGTAAATGCTGATGTGCTAGTAGTATGTGGCCTCACGACAGCAGTGTTCCCTGTCAGGGATGCATGCTGGAGTGCTAGTGTCAGGTCAGGAAAGTGAAAACTCTGGATTAGGCAGCAGGTGTTCTGTGGGCAGGAGGCTTCCAGAGTGTGATAGCTGTGGCCACACAGCCTTCAAACAGGATAATTCCCACCTGGCATTAGCCCCCTCACAGTTGTGCCACGATGCACGGAGCTTAGGCTGGCTCTGGAAGCACCTGGGCAAGAGTGGTGTCTCCAGGGGAAGACTGATGCTGGAGTCACATACAGAAAATGAGAGGAACTATCATCTGCATTCATTCCCTTTTCTCTTAGGCTAACCTCAAGTTTGGTGAATACCAACCTGGAAATATGCTAATCATTTATAATTGTTACTCTCAAGATACTTAGATTAATGGTTATTAAAAAAAAATTAAAAAAAAAATAAAAAGCTTGGTGCAGACTTTGGCCTCTTCTGGAACCTGCTCAATAAAATTCCATGGGATATAGCCCTAGAGGGCAGGGGGGCCCAAGACTGTTGGTTGATATTCAAGGATCACCTGCTGCAAGCTCAGGAGCGATGCATCTCAACTAGAAGGAAGTTCAGCAGGAGGGCCAGGAGACCTCCTTGGATGGATAAGGAGCGGCTGAGCAAAATTTGAAGCAAGAAAGAGGCTTATAAAAGGTGGAAGCAAGGTCAGGCGGCCTGGGAAGAATACAGGGATGTTGTCCGGGAAGCTAGGGACCAGGTTAGGAAAGCTAAGGCACAGTTAGAATTAAACTTGGCTATGGATGTTAAGGATAACAGGAAGGGATTCTACAGGTACATTGCACACAAAAGACAGACTAGGGACACCGTGGGCCCTCTCCAGAAGCTATCAGGAGATCTGGCTACCCTGGATTTGGAGAAGGCAGAGGTTCTTAATGACTTCATTGCCTCAGTCTTCACTGGCAAATGCTCTGACCACATCACACAAGTCATGGAAGGCAGACACAGGGACTGTGAGAATGAAGACCCTGGGCCCACTGTAGGAGAGGATCTTGTTCAAGACCACCTTAGGAACCTGAATGTATACAAGTCCATGGGACCGGATGAAATCCATCCGCAGGTCCTGAAGGAGCTGGCAAATGAAGTTGCTAAGCCACTGTCCATCATATTTGAAAAATCATGGCAGTCAGGTGAAGTTCCCGATGACTGGAAAAAGGGAAATATAACCCCCATTTTTAAGAAGGGGAAAATGGATGAGCCAGGGAATTACAGACCAGTCAGTCTCACCTCTGTGCCTGGCAAAATCTTGGAGCGGATTCTCCTGGAAGGCATGCTAAGGCACATGAAAACCAACAAGGTGCTTGGTGACAGCCAACATGTCTTCACTAAGGGGAAATCCTGCCTGACCAGTCTGGTGGCCTTCTGTGATGGGGCTACGGAACTGATGGACAGGGGTAGAGCAGTTGATGTCACCTACCTGGACTTGTACAAAGCGTTTGACACTTTCTCACTTGACATCCTACTCTCTAAATTGGAGAGACATCAATTTGATAGATGGACCACTCAGTGGGTAAAGAACTGGCTGGATGGCCACATGCAAAGAGTTGTGGTCAATGGCTCAATGTCCAGCTGGAGACCAGTAATGACTGGTGTTCCTCAGGGATCGGTGTTGGGACTGGTCTTGTTCAACATCTTTGTCGATGACACGGACAGAGGGATTGAGTGCGCCCTCAGCAAGTCTGCCGATGACACCAAGCTGTATGGTTCGGTTGATACGTTGGTTGGAAGGAATGCCATCCAGAGGGACCTTGGCACGCTTGTGAAGTGAGCTGCTGCCAACCTGATGAAGTTTAACCACGACAAGTGCAAGGTCCTCCACCTGGGTCGGAGCAATCCCAGGCGCAGCTACAGGTTGGGCAGAGAAGACATTCAGAGCAGCCCTGCAGAGAAGGACTTGGGGGTGTTGGTTGATGAAAAAATTAACATGGGCCAGCAGTGTGCGCTTGCAGCCCAGAAAGCCAACTGTATCCTGGGCTGCATCAAAAGGAGTGTGACCAGCAGGTCGAGGGAGGTGATCCTGCCCCTTTACTCTGCCCTCGTGAGACCTCACTTGGAGTATTGTGTGCAGTTCTGGTGTCCTCAACATACAAAGGACACGGAACTGTTGGAACAAGTCCAAAGGAGGGCCATGAGGATGATGAGGGGACTAAAGCACCTCCTGTATGAAGATAGGATGAGAAAGTTGGAGCTGTTCAGCCTGCAGAAGAGAAGGCTGTGTGGAGACCTCATAGCAGCCTTCCAATACCTGAAGGGGGCCTATAGGGATGCTGGGGAGGGACTCTTCATTAGAGACTGTAGTGATAGGACAAGGTGTAACGGGTTCAAACTTAAACAGGGGAAGTTTAGATCGGATATAAGAAAAAATTCTTTACTGTGAGGGTGGTGAGGCTGTGGAAAGTGTTGCCCAGGGAAGTTGTGGATGCTCCATCCCTGGTGGTGTTCAAGGCGGGGTTGGACATAGCCTTGGGTGGCATGGTTTAGTTTGAGGTGTTCCTGCCTATGGCAGGGGGGTTGGAACTAGATGATCTTAAGGTCATTTCCAACCCTAACTATTCTATGATTCTATGATCCATTACTGAAGCAGAGGTTACACGAAAGTGTTGCAAGCACCACACTTCCATTTTAGCACATACACCCATGTTCAGGTGCCTGTTCTTTGAAATTCATGAACATGAATGCAAGTGTTCAAGAACAGCAGCACTCCTGTATTTCCGTAGTATTGCTACATGGTAGATAAGATGTATAAAGTTCTGATTCACAGTAAATAGATGATACCACTTCATGATTTATAATGCAAATTTACACTTTTTGTTTTCTATTTGAATTCTGACATTTGAAAGTATTGCACTTTATTTATAGAGTCAAAAAGCCACAAGTCTGTGCATTCTGTAAATGTTTTTGTTCTAACTTAGTTGTTTGAAATCTTTGCTTGCCCTGTGTCCTCGCCCCCATACAGAGTTTATACAACCAGGAGGAGACCTCAAGCATGTGATTTTCTTATAAGAAGACAGGAGCCAAGTAATAACAATGTTTGGGGTTTCAGAGAATGAGGTTCAAAGGTTTTTTATTTTAGATATCTTAGTCATCAACTTCCCGTAGTTTCTTGCAGGACACGAGCTGAAAAGAGAAACCTGGAGATACTTTTAAAGAACATAATAACACTGAGGGAGGAGGAGGAGGACTGTCCTCTTTTTAAAATCCTGAAAATATTTCTTTATACCCACAAACCTATGCGTCTTTCTCCCTTTTCCACCCTGCAAACAGCAGTGTGTTTCCACATGGTCACCGAAGAGCTTTCAAGGAAAATATTTTTCTGGCTGTGACTCTTCTGTGGTCTACAATTACTGTGGATAAGCATTTTCACTTGAGTTTTCCTGTGTAATCAAATAAAAGTGAAGATGGGAAATATAATTTCATGTGCAAACAATAACAATGATCACCTTTTGGTTCTATTTTCATTAGTTAGCTGTAACTTAGACTTGCTTTCAAACTTTCTTTCATTGCATCTCCAAGCATTTCCAAGTTTTCCTGCATATCTCAAGGTTAATGTCTTATCTATATCAGTGCATTTGCACTAACTCAAACTGAAAATGAATGTTTTCCCTTGTTGCTTCATTCTCCTTATAACTTTTCCAAAGTATTTTTTCAAAGTATCTGAAACAAATGATCCCCAGAAATCAATACTTTGCCATTTGCTAGAGTACAGCATCTAGACTGAAACTGTAATTCTGTCTTCATTCTTGTGGGTAGTGATTTCAGCAGAAGACGTAGATTGAGTTTCAGCTCACTCTTCTGGAAAGACACATAGCTTATGCTACAATATGTATTACAAATGTGACAGGATTGCTACATCTCTGTATAGGCCATACGTTTGTTTCTGTATATTGATCCAATGAAATTATATAGAAAGTAAATAATGCCTGGGGACTCGTGTTGCAATGTCACAGCACTACATGCTGCCAACTTTGAATGGGTTGCATAAAGAAAACATCTGCATACTTGAACCCTGGCATCAGAAGACTTAATCTTTCATTGTTCTGCTCTGAAGAGCCACCATGTTTTGATGTGTTTTCACAGCAAGTTGGATTTGTTTGGTCATTACCCTCAGAAATAACTTATTTTTTCCCCGTCTCCTGACTGAAAAAAATCCCATACTTTGATCGCTGATTTCTATCTGTAGTGTTCTGAGGCAAACACCATGAATTCAGGCAAAATTACCCAGCTAGAAACAATGCATGACTTTCAAATGGGCCAAGTATCTTCAAGTCCTACATCACTGGGGTTGTGAGTACTCAGATTTTTTACAAATTGGATAATTTATAGTAAAAGCCCGAGAGTCTGAGTTAAAAAAAACTGGTACAGGTCCTTCTTTTGAAAGACCCAACAATCCACTAACCCTTTCTAAATTCCAACCATTGCACTTTCTGGGGAAGAAAGCAGCGGGGAAGCAACTGGTTGATTTTCCAGCTGTAGCAACTTCTTCTCACATGAGCAGTGAAATCTGACTTTAGTGTGGTTTTGTGTGTTATTGAGTTATAGCACTGGTAGTGTTACTAAAAGAATTTTCCAGTGCTGTACAAAATCACTGTAGCATTAGTGTTAATGCAGTACAGCATTAGCAATGTTAACTTTATTTCTGAACTTCCAATTATTTTTTAAATCATAGAAACATAGAATCATAGAATAGTTAGGGTTGGAAAGGACCTCAAGATCATCGAGTTCCAACCCCCCTGCCATGGGCAGGGACACCTCCCACTAAACCATGCCATCCAAGGCTATGTCCAACCCCACCTTGAATGCCTCCAGGGATGGAGCATTCACAACTTCCCTGGGCAATCCATTCCAGTGCCTCACCACCCTTACAGTAAAGAATTTCTTCCTCAGATCCAATCTAAACTTCCCCTGTTAAGTTTGAACCCATTACCCATTATCCTATCACCACAGTCCCTAATGAAGAGTCCCTCCCCAGCATCCCTATAGGCCCCCTTCAGATATTGGAAGGCTGCTATGAGGTCTCCACGCAGCCTTCTCTTCTCCAGGCTCAACAGCCCCAATTTTCTCAGCCGATCTTCATACGGGAGGTGCTCCAGTCCCCTCATCAGCCTCGTGGCCCTCCTCTGCACTTGTTCTAACAGTTCCATGTCCTTTTTATGCTGAGGACACCAGAACTGCACACAATACTCCAAGTGAGGTCTCACGAGAGCAGAGTAAAGGGGCAGGATCACCTCCTTCGACCTGCTGGTCACACTCCTTTTGATGCAGCCCAGGATACAGTTGGCTTCCTGGGCTGCAAGCGCACACTGCCGGCTCATGTTCGTTTTTTCATCAACCCACACCCCCAAGTCCTTCTCCGCAGGGCTGCTCTGAATCTCTTCTTTGCCCAACCTGTAGCTGCGCCTGGGATTGCTCCGACCCAGGTGTAGGACCTTGCACTGGGCATGGTTAAACTTCATCAGGTTGGCATCAGCCCACCTCACAAGCGTGTCAAGGTCCCTCTGGATGGCATTCCTTCCCTCCAACATATCAACCAAACCATACAGCTTGGTGTCATCGGCAAACTTGCTGAGGTCGCACTCAATCCCTCTGTCCATGTCACCCACAAAGATGTTGAACAAGACTGGTCCCAACACCCATCCCTGAGGGACACCACTCGTTACTGGTCTCCAGGTGGACATTGAGCCACTGAGCACTACTCTTTGCGTGCGGCCATCCAGCCAGTTCTTTATCCACCGAGTGGTCCACCTACCAAATTGATGTCTCTCCAACTTAGAGAGTAGGATGTCATGTGAGACAGTGTCAAAGGCTTTACACAAGTCCAGGTAGATGACATCAACTGCTCTGCCCCTGTCCATCAGTTCCGTAGCCCCATCACAGAAGGCCACCAGATTGGTCAGGCAGGATTTCCCCTCAGTGAAGCCATGCTGGCTGTCACCAAGCACCTTGTTGGTTTTCATGTGCCTTAGCATGCCTTCCAGGAGAATCCGCTCCAAGATTTTGCCAGGCACAGAGGTGAGACTGACTGGTCTGTAATTCCCTGGCTCATCCATTTTCCCCTTCTTAAAAATGGGGGTTATATTTCCCTTTTTCCAGTCATCGGGAACTTCACCTGACTGCCATGATTTTTCAAATATGATGGACAGTGGCTTAGCAACTTCATTTGCCAGCTCCTTCAGGACCTGCGGATGGATTTCATCCGGTCCCATGGACTTGTATACATTCAGGTTCCTAAGGTGGTCTTGAACAAGATCCTCTCCTACAGTGGGCCCAGGGTCTTCGTTCTTAGTGTCCCTGCGTCTGCCTTCCATGACTTGGGTGGTGTGGTCAGAGCATTTGCCGGTGAAGACTGAGGCAAAGAAGTAATTAAGAACCTCAGCCTTCTCCAAATCCAGGGTAGCCAGATCTCCCAATAGCTTCTGGAGAGGGCCCACGGTGTCCCTAACCTGTCTTTTATTGGCAATGTACCTATAAAATCCCTTCCTGTTATCCTTAACATCCCTAGCCAAGTTTAATTCTAAGTGGGCCTTAGCTTTCCTAACCTGGTCCCTAGCTTCCTGGACAACATCCCTGTATTCTTCCCAGGCCGCCTGACCTTGCTTCCACCTTTTATAAGCCTCTTATTTCCTTCGAATTTTCTCAGCAGCTCCTTATCCATCCAAGAAGGTCTCCTGGCCCTCCTGCTGAACTTCCTTCTGGTTGGGATGCATCGCTCCTGAGCTTGCAGCAGGTGATCCTTGAATATCAACCAACAGTCTTGGGCCCCCCTGCCCTCTAGGGCTGTATCCCATGGAACCTTACTGAGCAGGTTCCTGAAGAGGCCAAAGTCTGCTCTCTTGAAGCCCAGGGCAGTGAGCTTGCTGCACGCTCTTCTCACTGTCCTGAGGATCTCAAACTCGACCATCTCATGATCGCTGCAATCAAGGCTGCCCTGGAGCGTTACATTCCCAACCAGCCCTTCCCTGTTGGTGAGGACGAGGTCAAGCATGGCACCTCTCCTTGTCGGCTCCCTCTCCTTGTTGGCTCCTCAATTACTTGCAGGAGGAGATGTTTTCATTTAAGTTGCGTTCACTTGTGAACTTACCGTATTTACAGGGAAACCTGTATGCATCGTTGAAACAAGCGCCCAGAGACACTGTGGCGTCTTCATCCTCAGGGATGCTCACCACTCAACTGGCCTAGGCCCTGAGCAATCCAGACTGGCTCTGAAGCTGGCCCTGCTCTGTGTGAGGGCTGGCACCAGATGCCCTCCAGACAGCCCCTGCAGACAGAATAGATTTTTCAATGGTTCTGTTGTTCACTGTAATGGTAACAAACTCAGTGCAGGTGCTTTTTTTTTGCTGTGTATTTAGTATTTTTCTCATTGTGGTATTACAAAACCCTGGTGTAATGAGATTTCAACACTTTTTAGTGTTTGAAGTAGGTAGAGGAAATAGAAAAGGTCATTTGTTAAGAAGCAAGTAATATCATCCCTAATTAACTTTGTATACTATGTAACTGCTAATTTAAGTATTTTAAAATACAAACAAAACATGGATTAAAATAATAAAGTACGGGACAGAGCTATTTATGCTCTTCTTCACATCTGAAAACATAGGTACTAGTTCTCATAATAGCTTCATGTTGGATAAATTAACCATTTGCAATGCTTAGTTTTTACTACAGAGGGCAATTGCTAAAGTTCATTTCTAGGCCCAATGTTTTTTAGCTGGAATATAGTCTGAAGGAAACTCAAGCCTCCTGAGCACTCCAATGAACAAGACCTGGGAGTCAAAGGCTTTACTATATTAATATTTCTGCCACTAGGTAAGTTAATTCTTAAATGAGTCTGGGGCCTAATTGAAGGTTTATTATAAGCAGGAGGTAGCTTTATACTGATCTCAGTGGACTTTGCGCCAGTGCCCACAGTATGTGTCTTGTGACTTATACCTGGAGGCAGGAATGACTAGTGAGACGTCATGTCAGTTCTAATTCTCTTTCTAGAATTGTGCAAGTAATGCACTATTTTTCATCTTTAAGATAACACTACGGGCTAGATGCAACCTCAGTGAGGATGGGGAGTACGTTTGCATAGAAGAACAGCCACCCCCACTCATACGCCATGTATTACGTGCTGTAGAGGATGGTGCTAAGTGGGTGGGGAGGCAGGGAGGGAAGAAGGCAGGGAGAGCCTTTTCTCCACAGGTAGGTTTTCTCATTAAATACTCCACAGTTTGCCTCAGAGGGCTCTCATTAACATTAATTGTTTACTGCCATCATTGTTGTTGTATTAATTGTTGTTAATTACAATATTATTGTAATTATGCTTGCAGCAAGGCTTCCTAATTCAAGGAAATGTGAAAATGATGCTCAGCTCCTACCTGTACCTGCGGGATTGTTTCTTATTTATTAGCTGCATTTAAATACCTTCACTATGCTGAAGTCTCAGCGATATGTGATTCCATCTGTCTTGCAGACAGGGAGGCAGGCATTTGTACTTTGCTTTGGAGTGGGTTGGTTTTGGTAGCCTCTTTTGTAACAACTTGTGTTAATAAAATTCACCCTGCAAGTCAGGAAGTCCTCCTGCAGTCAGATGGAATTTAAAGATTATCCAGAAACACCATCCAAAACTGTCTGTATCTGGCAGTGATGTTGGTCATGGTGGGAGAAGATCCTGTTTATATTTTCCTTGCTGCAAGGGCATAAATTATGAGATGCATATGAACCAAACCTCAGTTCCTGAGCTCCTTTTGCAGGAGGTCTGTGTTTATAAACACATAAACTATCTGTTTAGTGTTTGCAAATTAAACACCTGCTTTTTTATAGTACAATTTAGTATCCAGTTCCAAAAAGTCCTGTGAGGTCCAACGAAGCTGTGCAGGCTGTTGCTTGATTCTTTACAAGAAATGCAAAATAATCACAATATTAAAGAAAATGCCTGCAGGTGCAGACTGCATTTTCCTGTTTCAGTTGAATGCCCATGTTCAAGTACTTAACTGCACCTTTGACATGAAAACTTTGCAAAAGCTTCAGTTTTTGCGTGTCTTGTGTCAGTTTGTGTGATGTCGGTATCTTCATTGAGAAATAGTCTGAATAACTCTAAATAGAAGAAAATCAGTTTTACAAATAAGTAAGTACATAATGTACCATGGTTATATCATGTGAATGTCAAGCTGACATATCTGCTTTTTCATTTACAGGAAATTACTCCAAGTCACTGTTTATGTTAGCAAATCGTTTCCAGCATCAAGGTGGCTACTAGCTTTCCATACAAGACACTGTTTGGCTTGGAAAGGTGATTTGGCTTCACAATTGCCAGAGATACTCAGAAAGCCAAGAAGACTGTTTCTCCAAATTTTGAAGTAAAGTGGCTGAAGTCGGTTTTGAGCATCCCCAGTTTGAATAGCTGGACATTATACAAAATCTCACAGAACATCTATCTGCACCATTAAATGCCTAAATACGTTTTCCAGACTGGCCTTATATCAACAAACAGATTGTGTTGCAAAAGGATTTTAAGCCATTTCTTCAGAGTGAAATCAGCCATGAGAATTCTGGCACATTCCTAAATTTGTTCCATTGGATTCTTTGTGTAACTGTAAGTCTAGTTTTAACAGGTGCTGTTGAAGCTTGTGCTGTTTTATGAGGAACATTTTAGTCAGCTCCACTGAAAATTCATGACTCACCAAGGGTCTGTCAATCTTTTAGTATGTTTTGCTGTGTGATGGAATGGAAACTGACCTCTTTATCAGTGAGTACATGCAAAAGTACAACGAAACAAAATGAAAAAGACCATTTGATTTCAGAATCCAAAGTAAAATTTTCTGAGCTTATTATTACTTTATTCCAGGCAATGCAACAAAAATGTGTCATCATCCCAGCTGCACCAGAACTTTATTAGTAAATGGCTGTAACTGTCTGATGGTGTATGCAAGGAGTTTGGTTCTGTTCCCACTGAAGTCAATGGGAGTTTTGCTACTGACTACAACAAAGTATCTTATCCTTGCATGAACTTAATGAATATGTAATTTCCATGAATAGCATACACCATGTTTTATTATGATTATTTGATTTACTAATATTTGATTATTGGTTACTTAAAACTTCACGTGTTTGACAGTGGGATACAATCTCCCCTGAACTATGTACTTCGTGCAGCTCAATAATGGAAATAGGATAGATATTGGCACATTAGGGACAACTAAGAATTTGTCTGCCAAAGGATTCCTCAGCTAACTCCTGTAACTCACAGACATAACGCCCAGGGCAAGATGATATGCAGCCAAAATCCAGGAGGTTCCACTGATTTTTAGCTTTTAAATGGCCCTGAAAAACCTTCCCAGGAAACAGCAGTGCTTCATGGTCTGTACATCTCAAATCAACACTGCAGCAACAGAAAGCAGGGGGCTATGAAGTTATCTGTCTTTGGCTGAGCTGTTGGCTTCTGAGCTTGACCCCCAATATCTTAATATACCAGTTCTTCACTGTATTAACAGTAAATGCCTTTTGAATTAATGCCTTCATTGCCTTAAACAACTATCTGGGTTCCCAGAAAACATAGAATCATAGAATAGTTACGGTTGGAAAAGACCTTAATATCATCTAGTTCCAACCCCCCTGACATGGGTAGGGACACCTCACACTAAACCATGCCACCCAAGGCTATGTCCAACCTGGCCTTGAGCACCACCAGCAATGGAGCATTCACAACTTCCCTGGGCAACGCATTCCAGTGCCTCACCACCCTTACAGTAAAGAATTTCTTCCTTATAGCCAATCAAAACTTCCCCTGTTTAAGTTTGAACCCATTACCCCTTGTCTTATCACTACAGTTCCTAAAGAATAGTCCATCCCCAGCATCCCTAGAGCCCCCATTCAGATACTGGAAGGCTGCTATGAGGTCTCCATGCAGCCTTCTCTTCTCCAGGCTGAACAGCACCAACTTCCTCAGCATATCTTCATACAGGTGGTGCTTCAGTCCCCTGATATCCTCGTGGCCCTCCTTTGGACTTGTTCCAACAGTTCCGTGTCCTTTGTATGTTGAGGACACCAGAACTGCACACAATACTCCAAGTGAGGTCTCACGAGAGCAGAGCAGAGGGGCAGGATCACCTCCCTCGACCTGCTGGTCACACTCCTTTTGATGCAGCCCAGGATACGGTTGACTTTCTGGGCTGCAAGCACACACTGCCAGCTCATATTCATTTTCTCATCAATCAACACCCCCAAGTCCTTCTCCACAGGGCTGCTCTGAATGTCTTCTCTGCCCAACCTGTAGCTGTGCCTGGTTTTCTATGCAGCAGTAAATGAGGGCACCCCCTGATCCTGGCCTGATGGACTGCATGAAACCTTGTTTCTTTCTGGTACACAGAGAGAAGGCACTTGAGGACTGGAACTACTCAAATGTTATAACTTGAGTGTTGACGTAAGAAAAACTGAAGGGAAAGGCATGCCAAAACCTCATATCGCTTCATTGAAAACCTTAAGTACACAGCTATAAGCTGCAGACCCTGTGTGACATGCTCATCATTAGTGCGTGCTTGTGCTCAACACCTCTTAGCCCCTGAGTGCTAAACCCTTGCTCATCACAGCTGCCTTTGGCCACTTAGAGCAGCTGTGCTCTCTCTCCCCATAACTTACAGCTGCTCCCAATCACTCAGTGCTAACAAATGCTGTGATAGTGACTATGGCTTTGAGCAGTGGGAGGTGATAAAGAGCAGCAGGTATAGCAGCATCTCAGCACTGGAGAGATTGGCCCACTAGCTGAGGGGGAGCTCATTTTTTTGAATGCTTTTACTCATTTCTTACTGAAACTTTCTTATTGTCAGGAAAATGTACTTCCCATTTTTAAAAAAACGCATTGATATGTGTCAACCACAGTGATATGGCCACTGTAACTCTGGACAGTTCAAAAACTGTCAACTATCAATATTACTTACACTACTTATCACAGAACTGCAACACATCATATTAAAAAGAATGTGTTATTAGGTGCAGAATAATGCCGTTGCAAACCTGATCTGCTTCAACTGCATTGCTTCTACAGCACAACCAGTTCCTTGGCCTCTGCTTTATTCTCCCATTACAGAAGCCTCTTCACGCTCATGAACATGTGTTTCTAATCAGCAAATGCTCAAGGAGAGACCACCTGCCTACAAAGAATACTTTATTCCGCAGTCCCAGTGAGCGTCTTACAGACAGGTTTCAGTATACAGCAAAAAGTGAGCAGAGCAGAAAGCTGAAAGGACAATTTTCTCTTAATGAAAGCCTACAGTGTTACCCAAGATGTTTGTAACAAGCTCAGAAAGAAGACATTTCTTAATTCTTATTTCCTGCTGAAGATATCATGAATAAATAACTTAATGGGAGAAAACAGTAATAAGAAACTTGTCCTTTGCTTTGACGCTTTAGTTTACTTTGGCTTGTCTAACCACTTTTTTAAGGAAAAAATGTTTGAATGTACTCAAACAGGGAAACAAAAGTTCCTTATGCCCCCTGATTTTCAAATGAATTTTCTGAGCTATCACTAAACAGTGGACAGATTAAAAAATCAATGTTGTTGTTTCTGTAGCTCTTTAAACATATACCACAGAAATCGTTTGACAAGGAAGGTAATCATCTTTGTGGCTTATTACATTAGCATCAGGTCAGCCAGATGTTAAAAGCCTCTGAACTATGAAACTTAAAGAGGAGGAGTCACAGTCCCTTGTATTTGAGGCTTGATCCAAAATGGGCAAGGTTTAATGTTTTCTGTTGACTTGAGGAGACACTGGGTCATTCTGATCTGCTTTAGTGCTTATGATTTCACACAGACATGCCTT
Organism: Amazona ochrocephala; assembly: GCA_039720435.1. Taxonomy (NCBI): domain Eukaryota; kingdom Metazoa; phylum Chordata; class Aves; order Psittaciformes; family Psittacidae; genus Amazona; species Amazona ochrocephala. The sequence continues at coordinate 70,111,704 of CM077878.1, forward strand.
TAAGAATAATATGAATGCAGTCTGAGAATGAAGAAAGCTTCACTTACATGGACCATCAGTGTAAAAAATTGTTAGAAGCCACATAGTCTAGGAGTTGGCACCACTAAGTTCAATAGCAATAAATAAATAAATTAATTAATAAATAAATTCAACCACTAACAAAAGATGTCATAATCTGTAGAAAAGAAACCTTCCCAGTTTAGTGAGAGTCAGAATCAATGATACAGTGCTAAGTGTCTATTCCAATGATAATCAGCACTTAAACAGGTGAGCACATGGGAAAACAACACCTTCTTACAAAGCGGTTCTTGATGGCCATAAGTTCTTTTATTCCAGCAACAGTAGAAATTCATAAGGAAGATTTCTTCCATTCCAAAGGACTCTAAGGAGCTCATGATCCAGAAACAAGAGAGGCCTCTACAGCCTGAGCCTGTGCTAGGCAGCTGCATACAACTCTTGGGAAACAGGCAACATGCCATACAAAAAGCCAGCAAGAGACCAAGGAGCAAGCCTGTGTGCTGCTGCTGCCAGAGATCAGCCTGGAAGTTGACGGCTCAGTATCCTCCAGCTGCCACACACATCCTGCATGTGTCCAGAGGTGGCTGTGGGTTATGTACGGCAGCCAAATGAGTGTAGGAGGAGGGCAAGTAGTGACACTATGGTCAGATCGCCAGCAGTAGAATCATAGAATCATAGAATAGTTAGGGCTGGAAAGGACCTTAAGATCATCTAGTCCCAACCCCCCTGCCATGGTCAGGGACACCTCACACTAAACCATGCCACCCAAGGCTCTGTCCAACCCCGCCTTCTCCTAGGAAGCTTCTTATCCATAGCTACCTTCTTAATTCCTTTGTACTATGCCTGCAAGCCTGAGATCAATCAAATAACAATGAAAAAGCTCCAAAACCAACAACGATTCCACACCAGTGGCTGCTTGTGCACATCTGTCTAAGAGCTCTGAGAAGATGGAATTTAAGCAGGCTGTTGGGGGTTCATGTGAGTCATGCAGTGACCACGAGGATCCCCAGGCATTTCTGGTCTAGCTTTTACACATGCAGGAAAAGCCAAGTAAGTAATATGCAAGGACACACAAACAAACATGAATGCCTCTTAAACACCTACACAGTATGGATGAGCACATGAAGCAATACTTTTAAATGGAAAATGGCACATACTTAATGATGTATGAAATCTCAAGTGGCTTAAAGGTTTGTTTAGGACCACCAGGGACTCAGTATTTGTCCAGGCCTTATCTGAGCAAACCAGATCTGTCATCTTCAAAAATCAGGGCTAGAAAAGTAAGAAGGACTGCCTGTTACAACACTTCGCATTGGACCTGACCACTTTCTTTCAGACACAGATGGGGAGGAGAGTTTCTGCAGAACAAACAAGACAAAAGAAAGAGATGGAAAATGTCTGTACTTAAAATACTCTGAGTAGCCCAGATAACACTATTTTGAGCACTTAAATTCATCCAGACACTTTTTATTTACGTCACTGATGTATACTTCTAAATAACTAAGTTTACATTTGATTTAGGATAATAGCTGAAATCTGCTGCTAGGGACTGGAAATGTTGGTATAAACAAGGCCTTTGAGTCCATTTCTCTATCCTTGGCATGATATTTGCGGCTTTGGGTTTTGCTTTGCTTACTGAAATCACAGTGCCCTAATGTTCCTCTATGCTGGCTGGATTAAATAAAGTGGGTTTTTTTCCCCTCCTCTGTATTTCTGAAAAGCTTCAGCCAGACCTCCTAACCTTTCATTAATAGCATCCTCTATGTCTTCTTCACAGGCTCTAGCAGATTGTCAGCTGCAGTTGGGCAATATGGGCGAAAGCAAATACATTTAAAGTTGAGATGTGGTATTCTTGAACAAACTTCTGTATAGCTGGTATCTGTCTCTGTTTTTCACCAATAGCCATGATGACATCTCAGTACACACTTCTGACCATGCAGTACCATCTGTGTTCAGCCACTAATTATATACCTGAGCCAAGGACATATGCAAGAATTAAGAGGACATGCCTGTGATAACACTACCAAAACTTTATTTCTTCCTCGCTGGATATAGTGATGGTTGTCTTACATTATATATCCACTCCCAGCATTTCTTCTGGTTCTTTGCTCCTATATCTACCAAATTCATTCCACTTGGAATGTTTTTTAATTATTTACTGTAGCATAGGAGGTAACATGGTCTTCCCTCAGAAAGAAGGTTTCTTCAAGGTTTCTTCAGGAAACCATCCTTATTTCAAAAGCCCTCATTAGTATCTACCTCAGGTATTTCATAAATAACATAGGCACCCCAAATTCCCATATTATTGTGGCACTCTAGCAACCGTTTTGAAGGCTTTCAGTCAAAGCCCAATGCTGCATCCAGACAGTTGTGATGGCTGGCACTGACTTTCACTAGCAAAACTCATAAGTGGTTTGTGATCTGTCCAAACGGTAAAGAGAATTCCTGTGCAATTATTGAGATGCTTTTGAGTCCAATGACAACAGTTAGACTTTCTGTCTCCAACCAGCAGTAATTCTACCATGCTGATTGATTATTCTTCACTGGCTGTCACAATCAGCTTTCTCTTACATCATAGATAAATTGTTGCTCAAAATAAGTAGTGTGGAGAGCCTAGGAAGCTCCAAAATATTTGGCTCTCTTTCTCAGTACCAGGCATGTCTCAAATCCTTAGCAAGCAATGTAAGTAATTTGAAACTGCTAAAGCGCAAAGAGGAAAAAAGGTGATAAAAAATAAATGAATGCACACATGCTTTTAGATGTTATGTTCAGGAAATCTGAATTCTTTCACTTTTTATCTTATGTCTTCTGCAAGACAGAATCTCTTTTTGCTTGTTCTGCTGTTATCCAGACCCATATTTGTAGTTTAAGCATATGTTTTGTTTTACAGGATGTCTCAATGATTATGTGTTTGAAGTACCCTCCTTGATTTGTCAGTATTACCTCTGTGTGAGGTGAGGATATAACAAATCACTTTTCTAGAAAATTTTGGAAGATTATTACCGTTCACTTGGCAACTACTTCTATATATCAATGTAAACTTTTTAAAATGCCTAAACCACATCTTTCTTACAATCAACTTCCAGCTAACTCCATTGGCGAGTCCTCTGTCTGTACAAGTAAAGTAATTATCTAACATGGAGGCATTAGTCATTACCTCTTATATAGCCCCTTCAGATGTGGATAGTTTTGTCTGTCTTAATCATAGAGGAGCTTTATTCAGAATATTACAATGGTGAAATGATTATGGCCTATCATCTAGACTCTCTAATTTAATCTCGGGATTCTTTTCTCTGAGGATGAGAAATTTTATATTCATATTTGCCTAGATTCGTTTTGGCCTAGGTTTAAATCTTGGTCTTTACAACTCATTAACACCTTTCAACAACAGCATTATGTGCATCTTCATAGGTAGAAGGTAGAATCTCATTTGAAGTTTTGCCCCAGTTTCAATTTAACTTCTTACAAGCAACCTTCTGCCCAAGAAATTTACATTGGTGCCTTGGACACAAGAACTAGATAAGACTCTGGTCTTTTTATTCGTTAGGTTTTTATTTTGTTGTATGTTTTAGAGTTTATATTTTTGCATTGATTTTATTTAGGTTTTTTGTCAGTACTATAGTTATGAATAGGATACAACCATGCTATGTACAGTTGATACATATATGCTCCATGTGTACGATACATAAATGTTCAACTGACATCTTTGTCTTCATACCTTGGGCATCTATTTATCTGCATCACTAGTTGGCAAGATTTCCCTTTCTTTCCTTTCAGGCATATATGTCTTTTGCCAGGATAAGAAAATTCTTTACTTTTTCCTTTTCCTACTGTCTTTGGACTCTACTTCATTGATTTGAGAAGATGATTGATGGACTGGTTTGCATTTTCTGGCTGAATTCCTGATTTTGAGGCATTTCTGACATGAGGCCACTTAAAATACGCGTAATATGCATACTCACTAAAGTGAGCTACCTCTTTCAGAGCAGAAAAATCCTTTGTGAGCTTGAGACTCTTCCAGCATGCTTTGCATTTTGTTTACTAAACCAGTTTGTTTTCCTTTTGGTACTACGCACAGTCATGTAATATCCTTCACTGCTGCTTCCATTGCTGATACTAATTCCATTCTTTAGGCCATGGTAAATTCACTTCTGCCTTAATTTGAAATCTTGCTTTACTTACACAAAGCAATCTGTCCCATAGTGTATTTTTTAAGACATTTCAGAAAAGTATCCAAGCTTTACTGCATATGCAAATATAGATTCCCTTTTCATCCTGAAACAAGTCTTTAATGTGAATCATTTTCCAGCAACTCCATGTAAGTGGTATGTGGCCTTCTGTTAAGAGTTTTGTAGATCTTCTCGTCAGTTCTGAGCCTATAGGAAATTCTGTGTATGGACACTTTGCTGTAAATAACTCTGAAGGAATAATTTGCTACCCCTCTCTCCATATCCATCTTAAGAAATCAGTGGCTTCATTTTAAAAGAAACTAATAATTTTCACTGGTTGCACTGACTCCCTTAATATGTCATAAATTTTAATGATTTTTCAAGTGTTTCTTGTCAGCAATGTTGTTAACTCTCTACCAGAATATTGCAAGCTGGAAATGGCTGCATAACTTAACTATGGCGTGACGGGGATGGGAGCGGGGGGAAAAGCACTACCACTTAATGACAGGGAGTTGGAGATGGATGGAGTGTTATATTCTGGGATAACCACATGCTGACTGTAAGCTTGTTTGAAGAGTATCTCTCTGAGTTTGCTTGTGTTTTAACTTTACCACAATACTCTCCACTTCCTAGAGCTTTTAAGCATAGCTTTTTATTCTTCAGATGAAGTTCAGAGACATTAGGGTGACTTTTCTTTATACCCGGAAGTACTGCAGATATCGTAAAAGAACATCAGACTTCAGATTTCATAACTTCCACCTTCTGCACTCTAAAGTGAGGCTCCTCCTGAGGGAGGTGACTGGTTCTTAAGAAAAAAGCAAAATTGCACAGTAGTCTTCCACCTTAATGGCCTGATGTTTATTAACAGCAATGTGTCAAGAATGTACTCACTCAAAATGGAATAGACAATCGTTGTTAATCACCTACCTTGACTAGTCAATACATTTCCATCCTCAGTCTCAAAGCTGAACTTTGGCAGGATATCCACATATAAGTCAAAATCTAGGATGTAAAAATTTCACCTTGCTTTGCAGGACCTCTTTAGAACTTAAAACACTCCTCTTTGTCCAGCTAGAAACATCTCAGTCCTGTAAGGCCAGGTATGACATTTATTCATCCTCCTACTCTTATGCAATGCCAAGCAAAGAGTGACAAGGATGTGGCATGGTAACTGCAAAATTGCCACGGGAAAGAACAGGTTTTTTTAGGAAGAAAGGCACCAGTGAGATTGGCAATAAAGCAGTTAATGGAGTACTAGAATGATTCTTAGCCAGGTATTTGTGCAGATTTGGGGAAACTGTGGCATAAAATAGAGAGAGTGAGGGGCAGTTTTGCTGAAGTTTAGTTTCCAAGGATTTGGAATTATGGGAATGAAGAAGTGGGCCTAGACAGTATGGATTAATTGCATTGCAAGACAGAGAACAGGGCATATATAGCACGGAAGAATAAGAAGGGGAGGAAAGTATTCTAGAAGGTATAAGTATTGATGGCACAAGATGTGTACCAAGCAGAAGCTGTAAGCATTCTGCTATAGCCACCTACAAGTACAAGGTACTGCCATACCTAAGTCTTTTTTAATCTAATCTTTTCTCAACATTGCCTAGCTAGAAGGTACAGTTGTCTAGCCACGAAACAGAAACAATTGCATATAATTTAGGTATTAAATCACATCTAACCACCCCACACCCTTACATTATTATTTGCCAAAGTGATCAACCAATTGCATGAAAAAAACACCCAAACAATCCAACATGTAAAAGCACGAGCAAATAAATTAATATGTGATTTGAAAATGTTTACAGTTTGATGGCAAGCAGCAAGAAAGACTAATCCATTCAGTTAACTATTTTTTTCCTAATCAAATAGTTATCAACAGAAAACCTACTATGACCACTTGGAAGTCTATGGGATATTTCACATGTCCCTTCTTCCGTTGCTTAATATTTAAAGAAAATTAAACCCTTGATATTTGACATTCGACATTCACAAAAAAGAACCAACCACATGATTTCTATTTATTAACATATCATATACTTCAAATAAACAATCAACCAAATATAAAAAATTGTGCAAATCTTTCTGTGCAAAAGGTTCTAAATTTGTATAAGTTTTTCAAGTCTTTCTAATTCTAAGTTAGAAATATTTTTGTTTAACTCTATTAATGGACTTAGAAGAAACTACCTTGATGTCTGTTCATTATTTATGCTGCTAGGAACAGATTATGACTTCAAAAAAAATTTAGGTAAATTTGATCTTCTTAGGCATATTTATGGAATTGCTACACAAAACAGGACCATTATTTTTTCCCTCAGAAATTGTCACAACATTTCTCTTTGGTCTTTTGTTTAGAAGCCACAAATCTTTCAGGTTCACCACTTGACATTTGAAAAATAATTTAAACAATGTGAATCCAATCTGCTACCTAGATCTATCAGGCAAATTGCCAGGTAGCGTAGGAAGACAGATGTTCCCTTTTTGTTTAGCTTTTATGTTCAGTAAACCTTTTATGTTGGTACTAAAATAACATGGCAGTGTCACAAATGACCACCTTGCAGTCTGAAACACACCAGATGTTCCAACACAGAAGCTACATCCCACCTTTTTTGTTTGTTGGTGGATTCTGCATGAATAGAAAATGTTCATCATTTTAATTAAACAGGAAAATTGTTTTGCAATATTCTGTACTTTATTCAAGAGCATCTGGTTTCATTATCCAAGACTGGGAAACTGAACTGCTTTGATTGGATGCATCAGTCATAAGATACCGGTAAGAACGCTTCCACTTGGCAAGTATTTCTCCCTATTAGTTTGAACTGTGCTCTTTCAGTAAACATTCTTGAGAAAAGTTCCCCAACTAGCAATGGCACATAAAGCCAACATTTAAAGTCACAGACAAGCATATTTCAGAGATGACTCCACCAGGGTCCCTGTTCCACTAATTCCTTCTCGTTTTCATGAATACACTGCAGATGATGGGAAAACAAATGGCGCGCAGACTGTGGACTGCTGCAAGTTTTGCCTCTGCAGCAGACTAAGTCTTCTATGAGCACTAAAGACACTGGAAGGTGCAGGTTTTTTGCCACTTGGAATCAGTAACAAGGTTGAACACAGGGTAATTAGCCCAACCACATGGCTTCCTTTTTCTTTAAATCCTCAAATTTCACCAAGGCCAACACTAGGAGTATTGTGTGCAGTTCTGATGTCCTCAACAAAAAAAGGACATGGAACTGTTGGAACAAGTCCCTGTGAAGGCCACAATGATGATCAGTTGACTGGAGCACCTCCTGTATGAAGGTAGGCTGAGAAAGTTGGGGCTGTTTAGCCTGCAGAAGAGAAGGCTGCATGGAGACCTCATAGCAGCTTTCCGGTATCTGAATGGGGACTATAGAGATGTTGGGAATGGACTATTCATTAGGGACTGTAGTGATAGAACAAGGGGTAATGGGTTCAAACTTAAACAGGGGAAGTTTAGATTGGATATGAGGAAGAAATTCTTTACTGTAAGGGTGGTGAGGAACTGGAATGGGTTGCCCAGGGAAGTTGTGAATGCTCCATTGCTGGCGATGCTCAAGGCCAGGTTGGACATAGCCTTGGATGGCATGGTTTAGTGTGAGGTGTCCCTGCCCATGGCAGGGGGGTTGGAACTCGATGATCTTAAGGTCCTTCCCAACCCTAACTATTCTATGATTCTGATTCCCACTCTTAGAGCACGCCAGTAAGATATCTCCAAGATTCCCTCACTCAGGCTTAGAAAACATTTATTGACTTCTGTCTAGGCTTACCTGTGCTACAGAAACACAAACAACAGAAAATGAGAAGTGAACTTGCTATTGAGGGACTTGCAGTGCCACATGCCTGTACATATATGTGCTTTCCAAAGAGACTGAATGCAAATCTGTTGCCCTCTGGTTGCCACAGAGCCTGCAGGTACAGCATGGACTGCTGAGGAAAGGTTGCATGGGGTTCATCTTACAGACTTTTACGAAGACAAGGCTTTAGGGTGACCTTAAGGTCAAGTATAATTACTGGTGTAGACACAGAGAATGCCTTATAAAGACAACATAATATGCTGAAGGATCTGGCCTGCTTAGGATTTGTTTTTTCCACAATCACTGTGGTCTTAAATGTTAATGAAAAAAGCACAAAAAGATTATAAATAGTGGACACTGAAGAGAACTGCTTTTTAAATTCAGTTAATAACCCTCTTGGATCTAACAAAGACAAAAAACATTGCTAGTGTTTTACACCGATTTTACCCTCTGGGATTTTCTGTTTATTTTGTTTCTTTGGCTAAACATTTGGAGTAAAAATGAAAACGAGAATCTTGGAAGGAACTTTGAAAGCAAGAAATGCACTCCACCCTTATTACAACATTATTCTTATTTAGCCAAACGTTTTTCCTTTTATAAATGATCTGATATAGGCACACATACAGAAAAGGCATAAAAGACCTACATCAGCCACATCTTTTTAGATGAAGAAAGAATTGGAAGGGGGAAAATGTGTCAATGAATGAGAAAAGACAAAGAATGTAAATAAATATAGGAAAGTAATATTCCTTCAGTAAATAAAACTAGTATCTCACTTGAGTCCCTTGAGACCATGGAGAGGAATTTAGATTGAATTAAAAATCACATGAGGTTCATGGTGGCTTCCCTTTGTGAGGCAATAGTAGAGCTCATGTAACTAAGCATATGAAGAAGGGAGAAAGCATATGAAGAAGGGAGAAAGCATATGAAGATGGGAGGGGAAAAGAAAGAGTACATAGCTATAGCAAAGTTAAAGTCATGGGTACAACTTTAGCTTTCTGAGACGCTTAAGCAAGGTAAAAGTGTAAAAAAACCTTTGCAGTCATTTCAGGAAGCTATCAAAGGTGTGGCCTTCCCTGTGTTTATAACTGGATTTTATTGCTGGAATAGTGTGCTGTTCACTCAAGGTTAACGATTTATATTCCGAGTTTCTTTCTTAGAGCTAGACTGCTTGCTGGAGTGGCCCCTTGGGGCAGCAGCATTTTCAACAGAAAGTGATCACATACATCACCAGTCTGCTGAAGACTATATAATTGTCTTTGCTGACCTACAGAGGCACTTAGAGCACACTTTCTCCAAGAATTTCCCTAACTTAAACCAGGGACCATTACATTTCCTAACACGCTTTATATCTCCCAGTAGTTTTCTTCAAAACCTGATTTGATATAATCTAGTCCTAGCTCAATGTATAATTTACATATATTTTTTAGTTGTTATGCTATAAATTGTTTCATGATCACTAAGCCCTGTCAAATGAGAGACCACTAAATCAGAGGTGTTTCCAAAGACTGCTTTGTCTACTATGTGCAGTAACCAGCTGCACAGTAGAGTTCTCTCATGAAGCACAGGCTGTGCCAATATCTCCCAGAGCAGCCTGTTAAAAACTAACTTTGAAGTAGCCCTGATTTGAGTGCAGGAGCTTGTACCAAATGACCTACAGGAGTCGTTTCAATCTTAATGTTACTATGATTCCATAATCCATAATCAATATTGCTGCACAATATTGATGCAGCAGTGGAGAGGGGCAAGGGGACAGACATTGCTTATTTTTAATCAAAATACGTTAAGTCACTTCAAGGACATGGATGCTTAATGATGGCAAACTCGTTTCTGTAGGAAATATAGAAACTGCAACTTTTTATACTTTAAAACAGATTTTTGTAACAGAATCTTATTTCCTTTTTCTAAATAAAAAATCGTTAAAAACATTACTGCAGAACTTTGCTTATCAAGAATTACTAGTTT